>CM034540.1:49584186-50059030 GCA_020002185.1 Paraescarpia echinospica | reverse complement strand
GCAGGTGGACAAGGAAGCCCTTTGGCTTATCGAGAGTCCAACCTTTTATCTACATATATCCAGCCCTTCTGAGGTATGTGTCGATTTTATTTTTAAACATATTCACATTACTAGCACCCACACAATCATCAGATAATCTGTTCCATTCATTCACAGTCCTTTGTGAAAATGAGAACTTTCTCACGTCTAATCTACACTGCTCCTTTACTAATGTAACTTCATGTCCTCTAGTCTTTCTATCTTTCTTAACTGAAAAAAACATATTTCTATCAATATTTTCATAACCATTCAATATTTTAAACACTTCTATCTGATCTCCTCTCAATCTCCTGGTCTCTAGTGTTGTTAAACCACATTCTTTTAGGCGTTTTTCATAACTAAGATCCCTCAGTTTTGGTATCATTTTAGTCGCTCTCCTCTGTACTCTTTCTAGCATATCTATGTCCTTCTTGCGGTATGGCCTCCACGCTTGTATACAATATTCTAAATGAGGCCTAACTATTGTTTTGTACAGCGGTATTATTAGTTCTTTTTCTTTATATGCTATATTTCGCCTAATCAATCCAAGGATTTGATTTCCCTTTGAAGCTGCAATTCCACACTGCTCTGAAACCTTCATGTCAGCACTAATTGTCAGCCCTAAGTCTTTTTCTTTTACAGTAGTACTTAGTACAGTTCCCCCCATTGTATATTCTACATATTCGTTCCCATATCCTGTGTGGAGGCATTTACATTTCCCAAAATTGAACAACATTTGCCATGATAGTAGGCTACGCAGCACATGTTCTTTATATGACTGACCACCGAGTCGAATACAACGCCGATGTTTCTGTCAGTAGGTCTTGACGTTATGTCGCAGTCGCCAATTGTGATCACGGTGATGTCAGTTGTGTTTCGCTTGATTGTTTCGTGATGCTAAGACAAGTGCGACAGTTTTGTTATCATTCACCTTTAGTCGATTATCTACCATCCACACGCGGACGTCGTTGATGCAGTTCGGCGTAGAGACAACATTCTCTTGATTTCGGTCATCTCAAATTAGATTATAGCCGGGTGTCGTCCGCGCAGAGATGGAAGCCCAGGTTAAGTCTTCTGATGATATCACCAATAGGTGCAGAGTACGATTAGAACAACAGAGGCCCCAGCACCGACCCTCGAGGGACACCACAAGCGACGCTAGTTTTGATGGAAGCGCCACCTGGTATATTTACTGACTGCGACCGGTCGATTAGATATGATCGCATCCATGCCAGCACTGAATCAGTCATTCCGAAGCGTCGGCTAAGCTGAATTTCATGGTCAACTGGGTCGAAGGCGGCCTCGATGATGTCATTATGTACCAGAACTAGCGAAGTTTCCGTGGAGTGATGCGATTTGTAGGCTTATTGGTTTCATTCTAGAATATTATTATCAATCAAGTGGTCGACCAGACAGCGTGCAACGTACCTTTCGAGTAGCTTTGACACAAAAGGCAGGTTTTATATCGGTCTATAACAGTCCATATTGTCCTGGTCGAGATTTGCCTTCATAAGCACAGGGGTGACGTTGACATGTTTCAGGCAGCATGGAACAACACCAGATGCTAAGTTGTCACTGACTTCTTTCAGCAGCCATGTTGGTTGAGGATCGAGCGCGCACGATGTTGTTGGTGACTTGTTGAGCAGATTGCGGATGTCTGATGTAGTCGCAATCGGAAGTGAGTGAAGTTGTGACACGCAGGGTGCTGGATGGCGGTCTGTGATCGTGGTGGACGTGAGTGTAGACTAGGCATGTAGCGCCACACGAATCGTCTCGATTTTGGCAGAGAAGAAATTTGGGAAACTAGTTGCGACATCTTGGATGTTATCGTTAGCTGGTAGATATTGGGACTTTCTTCGCTGCAGCAGTCCATTTAGCAGACGATACAGTCGCCTGTTGTCACTCACGTGCTGTTCTATCTCAGAAGCATAGTAGTCAGACTTGGCTTCTTTGATTGTCCTATTTACCTGTGCGCACTGTGTCTTATATATTTCGCGATGCACTTGAAGTGATGTGTGGCGCCATTTCAGTTCACGCTGTCGTCGAATTTGCTTGGGTTTGATCACCTTCTCGTTGTACCAAGGTACGAGTGGACGATCAGCGATACGACACATCTGTAGTGGTGCGTGCTTCTCGATAAGTTTGGTCAAAATCATATTGTAGTGATCTGCAAGTTCACTCGTTGTTTGTATGACAGACGGAACTGTGGTCAGAAGCGACGTTGCGATGTCATTACCAAACGCAGCCTTGTCAATGTTTTGTACTTTCGGTATGTGATCGGTTTCCGCAGAATGACCGGTTTCTCTATATCGACGACACATTCCACCCACAGGTGATTTGACAGCAGCAACGATGTTTTTGTTGAAGTTATGCCGTGATTTCCGGATAGAGTGAGGATCAGATCAATGGTCTGTCCGTCGATGTGTGTTGGAACTTGAACATGTTGAATGATGTTGAGTGACTCAAGCAAGTCGGCGAAACGTTTCACACTGTTGTCAGATGGCTCGTCCCAGTGGATGTTGAAATCACCGACAATCGCAAAACGGGAGGTCATCAGGGCGTAGTGTTCAACGAAACTACAAATTCAGAGAAAGTCAGCGTACGAATGTTTATTCTTTTTTGACGGAGGTGGACGGTAAATGATTACAAGTTTCATGGAGTTTCCCGATGATGAAACATCAACATCCATGGACTCGAAAGATTTCATATGATCACGTTGGTTAACAACCACCTTGAAACTCGATTGGTAAACAAGGCCGATATCATTACTGCAGCGATTTTTTCCGAGGAAGACGCACAAACTTGTATTCGGCGGGCGTCAGGTGTTTTATAGTTTTATTGTCTTTTTTTCCAGTGCTTAGCCACGGTGTCGCGCTTATATTTATCCGGGCGTTAAATTTTATCCTGGTGATGTTTACGTGCATATGTAAGGCATAATATTTGACACAATATAGATCACGTAGTGATAAATAACATCCAGTAGTTAAATATGTTTCGCTGTTGTCGTAATACGAGCATTATAGTTAGATTACATAATTATAATTTGGTGTTTCAGATTTGTGACCAAGTATAAAAGTAAGTCACGCGACGTGTGCGTGGAGAGGAAACTGTTTTACGACAGAAATTGTTTATGTCTGTGGGAAGCAAACATTTTATAATTGATGTATATACATACACGGACCAACTTAAACAGCCCCCTACACAAACCCAAATATTATATAATTTGATAGCCCTGCATCTCCCCGTCCCAACTAGGCCTATCGTAGAGCTGCCAAGTGGTGCAGTAAGCGTGAATCCAAGGTCAAACAAGGTCATCGTCAAATAATAAATGTTCTAAATTGTGCGCTTCCGCAAACGTATAAACATTACGATGGTTGTATTTCTACTTTACTTAATCAAGAAATGGTCCTATCATATATTTTTGGAAAACTTATTATCTCCCCGGTACAATGGTATACAACGTGGAGCTGTTATCTGATATGGTAAGTGTGAAGCTAAGTTTAAACAAGGTCACTGTGAATATGTTTTGTAATACCGCGAAAATCATAAAGTTACAATACCTCTGTAACTAATTCATTTATGTATATGTGTCATATATCGTTTGAAATAACAATTTCTCCCAGTTAAAATGGGATATGACTTGGACCTGTCAGTTGATAGAGTATGTGTGGAGCGATGATCAAACAGAGTCACCGTCAAGTGATAAATGTTCGAAATTGTGGACAAAAGAGGTCAAACGGACACCATATTCCTTGACTTCTCAAAAGCCTTCGGAAAAGTGTCCCATATACGACTAGTACTACAACTGGACTACTACGGCGCGCAAGGCAAGACCCAAGAATGGACCCGGAATTTGCTCTGTGATCGAACCCAGCAAGTGGTCGTAGAGGAAGAGATTCAAACAACAGGCCATGTGATCTCCGGTATGCAACAAAGATCCGTCCTATAGGCCAAACTCTCTTCGTCACTTACATCAACAACCTTTGCAATAGCATCAAAACCAAGGCTAGGCTATTTGCTGATGACACAATACGTACTGTGCCACAGCATCCATTGCACAGCTGACACTCTACAACAAGACGTCGATATCTTGGAGGAATGGGAGAGGAGGTGGCAGAAGAGCTTCTTCTTCTTCTGTGTGCCATGTCTGTCACAGGCGTTGGCAATCATGGCCCTCCAAACCGCACGGTCGTTTGTAGTTTGCAGCATGTTGACAGACTATCTATTATTTTTATTTTCTGTCTATCTTTCCTGTTGTTACTGTTCTAATTTTTTCTTTCTCATGATATGACCTACAAATCGTGCTTGTTGTGTTCTAATTTTGTTGATGATCTTTCTTTTTGATTTGGACGTCCTACAGATGACTTTATAGCTTTGCTTTGCAGTCCATAGCGCTCGTAGCATTCTTCTTAAAAAACATATTTCCGTATCCAAATGCAATGTTCTGTCAATCACAAAAAGCGCAAACCTATAACGGCAACCTATTCACTTCATCAGCAGCCCTTGGAGAGAATCACCCGCGCCAAACATCTAGGTGTGGAACTGGCCGGATACCTCCACTGGGGAAAGCATATACAGACCACCGCTGCCAAGGCAAACAGAACAAGTGCTTTCATCTACCGAAACCTTAAAGGGTGCCATCCACAGGTGCACTCACACTGTTACGAAAGACTGGTTCGCCCTGTGTTGGAAAACATATTTGTCGTGTGGGATCCCAACCAACAGTAGCTAGTAAACAGCATTGAAGCCTTCCAGTGCCGCTCCGCAAAGAAAATATACAATGATGTCGGCCATTCACCAGTGTCATAGAAGTAGTCAACAGGCTAAACACACAGACCTTTAAAGAATCAAGAACTGATATTATGTATAAAATAATGAGTGGCCTCCGGGACCTCACACCAACTAAGGGCACACTGATAACAAATAACGAAGGTACTGCCAAATAAGGTCCTCCTGCCACAGTCCAGGACAAACAATGCCCTCAACCCCTTCTTCCTCTCGGCCATCCGTTCATGGAACAAGATCCCCTATGAAGCGTCCTCGGCCAGCACCCTCACAGCCTTTAAAAGCGGCAGTTAAGGTCTGGGTAAGAAACCCAGCTAAACACACCAGAAAAATATCGTTTTTATCCACCTTCTTTTAAATCGGACCCACACATGTGTGCTGTGGCATATTCCTCTGTACTAAGGTCACCACATTAATGTGAAGAAGAAGGAGAATAAGAAAGTCAATATTTGCCCATGGTATGCATGTATACATTAGTTTGTACTGGGAAAAACAACTGTATCTAGCTCTGTTGATCTGATACGAATCGTTGCTTTTAATTAATTTGTGACGTTGAACACAACAGCTGCGAATAGTCAGTAGGTCATCGCAGTGCAGAATACATTATGAAAAATTATGTAATAAGGCAGATGCAAGTGCGCTCAAACTTCTACGATTATCCAGGGTAGGATTTTGTGGTAGACGGCGTGAAGTTGGCGGTCAGAGTTAGAATAGGACAGACAGAGACAGCATGTAGTAGGATTTGGAGAGGGCTAGGGTTAGGTATTACAGTAGTAAGAAGACGGAATCACAATAGCTGGTTTTATATTAAAAATAAAACTGCCACACTCCAGTTGGTACAGAAAACTAACAATTACTAGAGGTCTATGCATGGGTGAAATATTACTAACATCGAACGAGATTTCGTTATACAAGCTTGTATATTATCCGTTGTTACATTGTGTGTGTGTGTGTGTGTGTGTGTGTGTGTGTGTGTGTGTGTGTGAGTGCGTACGCGCTGGTGTGCGTGCGTGCGTGTATGCATTGCGAATAGCTTACTATATTTCGAAATTTTAGCTCCCCTAGGTCATTATTGCAATTGTCCGATTAAAACTTTGCTTGCGATCACAAGGCAAAAAGTGTTAGCGTATCCCAGCATATACGCATGCATTCGTATGAACCGTATGCATCCGCATGTGTCTGTATGCATATATATATATAGGTATATCTTCTGACATCTCGTCTGGCAACTCATTTTGTCGAACGTCTGTTATGGTTTCGTCCACTGAATCTTTGGTACGTGTCATGGCGAATCGCTGGTTCAGTCAGGTCTACTGCTGGACGGTTAACACCTGGATTGAAACACGTTCAGTGAAGCTTCGGCGACTGCATTCACCTGGAACAAGTATTTGGGCACAGTCGCAATACGGAACCACATGTTTCTTCTTCTCGTTAACGACCACATTCAACTTGTTTGAGATTCACTCTTTTTTTTAGAATTAGCGAGTCAACAACAGACTGCACATTTACCCTCTGTGTGAGATCTTTACTTCCCTGTGATATATACAGCTGCAACCATTAGTGTCTTTTCAGAAAAAAACACAGGTCAAGTAGGGTGAAAGAGAGTGCCCAAGGAACAACAAGAACGACAACAACATATCCAGTAAGAGAAGCTAACTAAACTAAATCAAAAACAAAACCATATTAACGATGATCAATAAACGGTAATGCTGACTAGAAGACATATATCGGTATTTGTATTTTGTAAACAGGACGAAGCATACTGGAATAATCCGACTGGACAGTTGAGAGTAATACATGACAAAGTAATGCAAAATACCTCACGCTCCAGTATCAGTATTGCAACACAACGACTGCTTGGACGGCGGAGAGCAGAAGTCCCATCACAGCGCCGCCAACTGTAGCACTTGTTGTGTGGCCGCTACATGTTGCGTGACCGCTACCTGGATGGCATATTAAACTTGACATTGAAATAACAATCGTGGTCCTGGATGTCCTGATATTGTATTGACAACAAAGAACAACCTAAATTTAGCTATCCATCACACAACCAAATGCCTAGCAACAAGGTCTGCCCAGTCATCAAGATGGTTGCCGACATGCGCAACTCTCGGACAATCCGTCGTACATTTATCGAAATTCAGGCTCCAAATGGTCTTCTTTTCGATCAAAACACTGGGCAAAGTCATTTAAGCAAGAATGCAACATTGATATAACACATGCTGCCTCTGTAGTGTCATAACACCTTTGTAGTGACACGAACATCTCTAAACATTTTTGGTAAGGCAAAGCTTGATGCAGGTCACATGTATAATTATACTTGTGACGTAGGAAAATCTACGTCACAACGTCACGTGGAGCGCTATTGGTAGATCTTCGGACTCTCGACCGAGAGAACCCGGATTCCAATCCTGTGCTGCAGTTTCGAACCTTGGGCAAGTTCGTTCAATCTAGGTTGTTCCAGTTCATTCTGCTATATAAATGAGTACGTAAGAACTTACCTTTCTACAGTCATAATAAGCGTATCACCTGCGTCAAACATTGCCTACCAAACATGTTTACTGTAATGCATGGCATGTGGTAAATCAATCTTTCCGGCATTCAGTTCTCATTCAAACAGCTTGTCCCTTATGGTTGCGTTGCAAACAAATACATTTGGATCTAAAATGTCAACACGATATAGACCCTATGACGGAATGTCCGACAAGATTTAACAAGATTGCCGTCCAGAGCTATAAGCTCCAGACAGCATGCGGACAAGGAAGCCTTTGTCTTATTACGAGTCCAACAATTCTCCACCTACGTATAACCCGCCCTCGCCAGATAGCTGTCAATTTTGTCAATTACACTCCTTCTAGCTTATCTATATCCTTCTTACTTCAATCTACGTTGCTTCAGTTCAGTCAGCTATATGAATGAGTACGTAAGAACTTACCTTTTTACAGTCATAATAAGCGTATCACCTGCGTCAAGCATTGCCTACCAAACATGTTTACTAACTTGCACCAGTTTGTAAGCTGGACGGACCTTGTTGCCAGTTACTCACGGACAGAACGGCGCCACATACGGCATTCGGGATTCACTTCACTGGCAAAAATGCTAGGGGAGGGATAACTTCATGCATACGTACGTATGTACATGCAAACATATATACACACATGCACACACGCACAAGCGCATTCGCGCGCGCACACATGCACACGCACGGACACACACATACACACATAGATGTACATACATACATGCATACATACATATATACATACATACATACATACATACATACATACATACATACATGCATACATACATACATACATACATACATACATACATACATACATACATACATACATACACATATACATACGTACGTACGTACGTACATATATACACACATAACAACACACACACGTACACACAAACGTACACGCGTACACACGTACACACATATATACGCATGTCCGATTATGGTTAGATGAGATATAGTGCCGGTAAAGTGATGCAGCAGTTTGCATTTTTCTTCACGTAAATAACCAGGCGTCATCCTTTCGATTCCTGAATCTTCACTTATGCAATTATAAAGATGCAGCTACAACATTGTCATTAACGACACATTCAAGCAAACAAGGCGGCTGGGATAATAAGACCAGTAGGTCTACCACTGGCTTCCTTGCACAGTTATCAATTCACTGACAGACCCACGGAGATCAAAGCAATGGTGCAACTATAGAGAACAATGAAGTTGCTTGAGCTGTGGGCTTTATCTTAGTTTGCATCGCGGTTCTGTTTCAGCAGGATTGGTAAGTTTACTACAAAAACAATATTTAATGCATTTACTTTCTACATGTAATAAAATACTGGCCATCTTTGCAGTTTTCAATAATCACCAGAGTTATACAGCGATCTTAATTGTGACCATGTCGTATAATGTCGTTTAACAGTTGGAAGGTTGCTATTAAATGTTAAATAGTGTTTTTCATTTGATCGCATTAATATGGGATTCCAACTATAGTAGTATCCGGCGAAAAATTAACAGTGTTAATGGCAGTTAATGCCATACTTGCATACTATTTACTTACATTCAACTAGGATTGAGCCATTCTGACGCCAGGTTCCATAACGATTGGTTGCGATGCACGTAAAGTTGCTGGAGTCTTCAATAATCAAGTTGTCAATGGTCATTTCAAGGGTGCCTGGCATCGTGGTTCGTACGTTGATGCGTTCATTGTGCTATCAAACAAGAACACAATTTATCAGATTCAAAACAAGGGTACAAACCGAAATCTGAATGCCAGCTAGATTGAGAGAAATTTGACTCACAACCGCAAGCAAGACCTAGGACTTATTCTGGACTGAACCCTCAGTTTCAATGACCGCACCGTTAAGATAAATGTGAAGGTACGAGCCAGAAACAATATCTGAAAGAGTCTGTTGAAACCCAGATGGGGAACAACCCCACGGACCATTATTATTATGTACGTTGCTTTACAGCAGTTGAAAGTGGTCCAGTCGTCCAACACATGCCAGGACCCAGTCCTCAACACGGCATCTAGAGCTACTACTGGTTTCCTCAAACGAAATAGACTGGGCGACTTCAATTTGATATGTGGAATTGCTCCATCGTCGACCGGAAAGGCATCATTTGTATCACCTACAGAAAAGGACCATGCATGAATATTCCACGGCATGTTCTTCCTTTCTAAACCGATTTCGTCCGTGCTTCAGTACAAACATAACGACGAACAGGTGCATAAGACCCCCTTCTTATAAAACACACGCGTCGCATCTTATCTGGTCATTTTTGTTTTTTGCAGAAGCAATATTTTGGAACTCTGTGTATCTGCAATATAATATATATCATGTGATTGTACAACATAATTTTTCTAGATTTAGGCACATTATTTACGAAATAAATGAAATCATATATTCCATATATTATCTAATGCATCACATTACACAATTAAAGTAAACTTAAACATTCTACATTTATAGAAAACATAATTTTAAGTCAATTATGGTTATGCCATTTTGCCCTTTTTATTTGTCTATATTTTGTTTGATCAAATTTAGTATAATGTTTTTGGAACTGAGCTAACCCTACCTGTGTCCAACTCTCATGTTGTACTTACACTGTCACCCTCCTCAAACGTGAGAGGACTGCCGACCTTGTGGAAGGTCATGAGAGGGGTTGGGACGCCATCAGCAACGCAGGTGAAGGTTGCTGACTCGCCCTCTAGTCTAGTCACGTTTTTCAATTCTGTCACCTTAGCGGGAACTACAATAGCAATATGAATTACACTACGCTGACGGCCATAAACAAGCACTATGTGGAAGTTCCACTTGTTTCGTGTTCACCATAAAATGTCTATCTTGACGGCTAAACTCTGATGAAGAATTAATGACGGTAGAACATTGATTTATGTCATTGCAATTTTGGCACCTACTATATACAATATGCGTTATGGACGCATTGAGTAAAAAACTGACACATTATCATATAAATATTTTACTGTATGGATTAAGGTTGCATGCTGAGATCGTCCATCTTTTAAGTATAAAGTTCTAGTGAATCACTATGGTCCGTACACTATAGATCGCTTTCCTGAACACAATCTACACTTGTTTCACATAATATGCAATATTACGATAACACGGTGCAAACGAACATTTATATTCGCGTGCCATACGTTTATGTTTCTGCAGGCCGGGCCTGTTGACTGGCAATTTTGCAAAAGCATAATTTATTGAAAAATACATGATCAAAATAAGTTAATATTGTTCATCTTGTACATACAAGTCCCTACAAAACAGTTTTAAAATGGCAGTTTAACTAGAATGCAACTTTAAACCAGTACATTATCCAATGCCATCATGTTATTTGTACTGATGGTTTCACGGATCAATTTGGACTTATTGCTACTGGTGTCGTAGTTCACTGTCTTGAACAATACTTTACACATTTAAGGCACTAAGATCAGTTGTTGTTCTCCTCTTGATTCCCTGTCGCCAGGGGTGAGGCTGGCTTTGATTCCCTGTTGCCAGGGGTGAGGCTGGCCTTGATTCCCTGTCGTCAGAGGTGAGGCTGGCCTCGATTTTAGTTTTCTTTCTTTTTTCTTCTTCTTTTCTCTCACTTATCTTGCACTGCTCTCTCCACCAACTGTCTCCATTTCCCTCTATCTTTCGCTCTCGTTCTCCACTCCTGTCCCAATCCTTCCAAGTCTCTCTTTACACAGTCCTCCCATCGCAGTCTAGGTCTTCCTCGCCTCTTTCTCCCCTCCATTCTCCGGGCATCTGCTTTCTTTGCCAGCCGTTCTCCTCCCATTCTCTCCACATGCCCAGCCCACTTCAGTCGACTCCTCACCAGCTTCTTCTTAAGACTTTCTTCTACTCCAGCCTCCTCCCTCGACTCCTCCAATCTTCACTTATCACTTCTTCTCACTCCCGCAATTCTTCTTACCCAGTTGTTTTCACAAACCTGCACCATCTCTTGTTGTTTCTCTGTCAGTGCCATCGTCTGTAGGCCATCGTACATGTACGCCGTGGAAACACATCAGCAGAACACCTTTCATTTGAGTTTCACGGTATGCGCTTGTCTCCCATCACACCTTCAACTTTCCTCAGTATACATGATATATGTTATATTTAAACAAACAAACAAATAACTCCACAGTATTATTTCCATATGCAAACCAGGAATGCTAAATGTCCAAAATGTATATATTATGTGTTAAAATATAACTTGCATGTTAATGCAAGATATTCTAGACTTCTTGTACTAAAATATGTTTGCACTGCATTGTTCATAGCATAACTCGGATGATTTGAAATATGAAAAAGACATTTCTTACATTCAACCACGAGTGTACCATTCTGCCGCCAGGTGCCACCACTGTTGGTTGCTATGCATGTGTAGTTGCCTGAATCTTCACGAGTCAAGTTATCAATGGTCATTTCATGGGTGCCTGGCATCGTGGTTCGTACGCTGATGCGTCCGTTGTGCTATCAAACAAGAACACAATTACTCAGATTCAAAACAAGGGTACAAACCGAAATATGAATGCCAGCTAGATTTAGAAAAAACTGACTCAGAACTGCAAGTCAAACCTAGGACTTACTCTGGAATGAGCCCTTAATTTCAACGACAGCATCAACAAGACAAATGCGATGGTACTAGGCAGAAACAATATCTGAAGGAGTCTGTCAAAATTCAGATGTGGAACAACCCCACGGACCATACGAAGTACTTAGTATAATTATCCTTTTTTTACAGCAGCTGAAAGTGGTTCAGTCGTCCAACACATGCCAAGAAAATAAACCCAGTCCTGAACACGGCATGTATAGCTAATAGCTGCTGCTTCCTCAAACGAAATAGACTGGACGACTTCTATTTGATATGTGGAATTGCTCCACCATCGACTGAAAAGGCGTCATGTGTGTCACATAATAATTATAGAAAAGAACGAAGCATGAAAACCCCGTGCCCCATTCTTCCTTTCTAAATCGATTTTATCCGTCATTGCTTCGGTACAAATATAACGACGAACAGGTGCATAAGACCCTTCTTGTAAAACATACACACCGCATCGTTTAATAGATGCCTACCAACATCTTATCTAGTCATTCTTGTTTTTGCCGAAGTAATATCTAGGAACTCAGCGTATCTGCAATACAATATAAATCTTGGGATTGTACAATATAATTTTTCTGGATTTAAGCATATTATTTATGCAATAAATGGCATCATATCTATTCCGTATAACTTCGCATCACATCTGCATCACATCAAAACATTAAAATAAATTAAATAACAATTCTACAGCTGCAGGAAACAGAATTTGCAGTCAGTTACGATTATGCCATTTTACCCTCTTAATTTATTTAGACTTTGTTTTATCAAATGGTATTACATCTTTTCATAGATATGTAAAATAACTGAATTAACCGCTCCCCTACTTAAATGCAACTGACAGACGTTTCATTAGACAATTTTTTGTGCTGGGTTGGACTAATTATCAGTTACCGTCCAAAGTGATCGCAGCACAACATGTTAAAATAGCATTCTGAAGAATTCATCCACGGCGTAGTCCTTGAAAAGAGTGTGAGTTCGTATTTCACTTTCACTGACTTCAACTTGTCAGTCTAGTTCTAGTTCTAGTTGTTTCCAGCACTCGGCAACGTTCTATTAACTGACTAGTTTGTATATATTGTGGTTATATGTTATGATCTTATGAGGTCTCATTCAACTAGTCAGCCTTTTTCAGAACATTATCGCCAAGCCGACCTTTCTATATGCTGGCACTGAGGGTGGTCACTGCCAGGGTGCTTGTCGTCCTCAGTGGTTCTTTTACGTTCCAAATTGAGACGGGACCGACATTAACGTGATATCCGAGTCACGAGGGATACACAATCCCCAATGTTGAGAGCCAGGTTTTTACACCAAATATTCCATACCTGCCGGGTCCGGGTATTGAACTCGGGACGCCGGCATGTCAGGCGGATGTGCTAACCACTACACTATCGCGCGCCCCCTACACTATCGTGCGCCTCCGAAGTTTCCACTCATCGTGTGTCCATCTTGTTCCTTGTTCTTCACATTGCACGATAACTGTGAAATAGTTGACCATTATTTTTCATTTGACACGGCTCACCAGTTAATTACTATGCAGATGTGTCATTGTTTATGTGTATCCACGTCTAACCGGAAGTATTCGATGCGCTACGGCGAAAAGACATGCGCAGTGAGACATCTAGCGTCGGAGTAGGGGAGCGTTTAATCAAGGGTATTCTACATATCTATGATCTTTTCAGATTTAGCATAATGTTTTTGGAACTGAGCTAACCCTACCTGTGTCCAACTCTCATGTTGTACTTACACTGTCACCCTCCTCAAACGTGAGAGGACTGCCGACCTTGTGGAATGTCATGAGAGGGGTTGGAACGCCATCAGCGACGCAGGTGAGGGTTGCTGACTCGCCCTCTAGTCTAGTCACGTTTTTTAATTCTGTCACCTTAGCGGGAACTACAACATAAATATTAATTACATGATTATTATACGATCTAAGCATCTTCTTGCATATGATTCAAGGACGGACGGAGGGATCGTCACGCGTTGCGCTTAAGGTCCTGGGGCCGGTTTCATGAAGCGGCTAAGAACGTTCTTAACACTAAGATGATTGTCTTAGCATACGACGTGATTTTTTAATATAAGCGAACATAGGAGTTTACGCAAACACGTGACGCTAAATAATTGCGTAACTTTAAGTTCTTAGCCGCTTCATGAAACCGGCCCCTGGGGCCCGTTTCATGAAGCGTACTTAAAGTTACACAACTACTTAGCGCTACGTGTTTGCGTAAATTTCTATGTTCGCTAAAAACACGTCATTTACCAATTTAGCGTTAAGAACGTTCTTAGCCGCTTCATGAAACCGGCCCCTGAAGCCAGGCGCGTGCTGTTTCGTCCAGCCTGATCAGGCCGCCGTTGCATTGATGTAGCGGACACTCACTGGTGATGTGGAGTGCAGTATAACTTTCGGCACCCCAGTCGCACGAAACTGAGGGTGCCAGCCCTATCTGGTTCATGTTTTGTCTGAAACTTCATAAGCCTGTTCTTTAACAGTGTAGGTTGGATATGAGAAAGTACTCATTCTCTCAGAGAACAATAAATGACTGGAACAAATTATCTGATGATTGTGTTAATGCTAGCAATGTGAATATGTTAAAATATAAAATTGACAGCTATCTGGCGAAGGCGGGTTATACGTAGGTGGAACATTGTTGGACTCTCGATAAGCCAAAGGCTTCCTTGTCCGCATGCCGTCTGGAGCTTATAGCTCTGGACGGCAATCTTGTTAAATCTTGATATGCGGTTGAGGCGCACCAGTGAGTGCGACTAAGGGCGTATCCGACTGGTTTTGTTGATGGGACTGCTATGAATTCCTTAAGTCTACAAGGCGTGGCATCCCACCTTCTTGTTCAAGCCTCGTTTGACAACACGATCAAAACTGACAACCATAAACAGGCACTATGTGGAATACCTAAATGTGCTTATTTCTTGTTCACCCTGAACTATCATTCTCGACGTCTAAACATTGATGGTGAATTAGTGACAATAGAACACTGATTTCTTATTATTTCGGCATGATAATGATACTGATATGATAAGTATTGTAGATAAATGCAGTTAAAGTCTAACTGGAACAATGTCATAAACTATATTAAATTGTTAGGCGTATGGATTAAACTGGTACATCACGCATTGCCATTACGTTACGTGTATTGGTGGCCTAAAGGAGCAGTTCACACCTATTAATGTTCGTGACCTAGATCACTGTTTTAACAGCTCATTATACATTTAAAGGCACTAAGACATGTTTAATTTAAACAAACAAAAATCTCCCCAAAGTACTTCCACATACAAACCAGGAAAGTTGAATGGTCCAGCATGTAGATTATGTACATGTTATAATGAAAATTGCAAACGATTATTGTACTCAAATATATGTTTGCATTGAATTTATCATAGCATACCTCATAAGTAGACATACAAGTTACAAATCTGATAGAATAAAAAACTTAAAATCTGAACATAGACATTTCTTACGTTCAACCACGAGTGTACAATTCTGCCACCAGGTGCCACCACTGTTGGTTGCTATGCATGTATAGTCGCTGGAATCTTCACGAGTCAAGTTATCGATGGTCATTTCAAGGGTGCCTGGCATCATGGTTCGTACGTTGATGCGTCCGTTGTCCTATAAACAAGAATAACATTACCTGTAGTAAAACTAAACATCCGTTCCACAGCTGTGTCAATAGATATATTTTACACATTAAATTACAGCTAATAATTTACAAGTATTCCCACAAATGTAAAGTCTATCCCATGCGTCCACCATAGACGTGGGAACAGGGGGGCTATCCCCCTGGAATTTTTCTGAGGGGCAGACATATGGTTCTGCCCCCATTAAATGTGGGGGTGAATGTTTGTTTTTGTGGCGAGCGTCAATGGTGGGTGGAATTGTAAATTTTATGAGACGATTAATGTAAACTTTTGTCGACTGTGAAAGGTGTGTGCAATTGGAGGGTAGACATATTGTTTTCTGCCCCCCCCCCGTTGCAACGTCGCAGCGTGCAAAAAATTCAACAGCACCCCCCCCTCCCCCCTCCCCCCGTCCTCCGATATCACCAAGGAAGATGTGAAGATATGCGGCGGCGAAAATTGTTCAGTGGTGCTGAAACTCCGTTAGTACCTCCAATTTGAATTTCGTTTCCGCGTCACTGGCGTCCACTCATTTTTATAATACATATGTATGTTTACTATGACAACCTGTACTTTGGGATCTCTGTGAATACGTACTGAACGGTGTCAAACCTACCTGTGTCCAATTCTCATGTTGTACTTACACTGACACCCTCCTCAAACGCGAGAGGACTGCCGACCTTGTGGAAGGTCATGAGAGGGGTTGGGACGCCATCAGCGATGCAGGTGAGGGTTGCTGCCTTGCCCTCTAGTCTAGTCACGTTTTTTAGTTCTGTCACCTTCGCGGGAACTACGGCTGTCAAGAAGACCATATTCAATAAGTTATACAGTAACACAGATTACATGTTCCTTTTCGTAAATGTGCAAGTTCGTATTAATCTAATGCAATGATCTTTCATTCCTGAAAACATAACTAAGTTTACACTGCGCCACTTATTCAGTTGCTACATGACAGAATGCACTGCCTAAGATAGGTTACTGATCTTGGTATGATTGTTAGAAACGGATATACATTTAAGAAATACATGATTAATATAATTGGTTATCATAAAAATGTTACAACAATATAGTGTTAATAATGGATGGATCGCATAATAAAATTGGGCATACTGCATGTTTTCTCGTTGATATCGTTTCGGAGACACACTCTGAAACTACTATGGTCATTGTAGATATTATATTTAAATAAATAAACAAGCATACAAACAAACAAACAGACAAACATACAGTCGTACAGACAGACAGACAGACAGATAGACAGACAGACAGACAGACAGACAGATAGACAGACAAACAGACAAACAGACAGACAGAAGAACGAACAAACGAACGAACAAACAAAGACTAAAACAAACAAACGAACAAACAAAACATTATGTAAGATGTTAGTTCCATAAAAGATCAAGGATTTTCAATGTCTCTGTCAAAATTGATATATCTATCACGCAGTTGGTTATACCAAACCGTTATAGCTCTTGTACTCTTGTACTCTTCTGTTGTTTGATCGAAAACACGTAATATGATTACACTGCATTGATGCTTCAACATTAAGAATTTGCATATAAACCAGTAACAAATCTAAAATAGTAAAAATCATTGAAATATCAACACAAAGTACAAATACTACATTCTCAACTGCACTGCTGACCTAACAACTACACAACGAATATTATTTTAATGTACTTAGCAACAGGCATTTCAATGTTTTAAATTTCATCAAATGCTGTTAATTAATATTACATTAAACAGTTTTAACTAAGTGTCTAAAATAAGATCAGACTTTTACTGACTAATGCTGTTAACAAATGGCAGCAGCTTACCTTCAACTAGGATCGTACCATTCTTCTGCCAGGCGCCACCCTTGTTGTTTGCAATACACATGTAGTTGCCCGAGTCTTCAAGGGTCAAGTTACCAATGCTCATTTCCAGGATGCCTGGCGCCGTGGTTCGTACGATGATGCGTCCGTTGTCCTATCAAGCAAACACATCATTTTAAGTTCTAGGCAGATCAACAGAAAATCCTTTCTGAACATATCTTGTCTTTGATACTGTAGGAAAGCGAAATAGGCAACACTTGAATCCCCTAGCTCTTTGAAGACCGTAACCACACATCATACAATCTATGGGATGTGACTGTAGAATAGGGTGGCCTAGGTATTGCCAAGAGGGCTGAACATATCGAGTCATGTGCCCCCCACCCCGTAAGGAAAGGGAGATTGGGGGAATTGAAGAAGATGATGAAGAAGAAGAACAGTGGCTTTTAGTGATTCCGGACTTCCGAATATGTCGGCAGAAGCAAACTGGTTTGACAGAAATTGACCCAAGTTTCACGACCCTATTGATCAGTCGTTCCGAACTTTACCAACCTGCCACCGTGCCATTTACTGGCTAAAGTCGTACTTTGGAATTATAACTCAGGGTAGTTGCAATACAATGTCACAATTGACATTATATCGGTGAGCAGTGTTACTGCGTGTAGGCGCACTATTGATTGATAACAAATGCAATCAACAAGTTCTATATCACATTGTGTCACATCAAAAAACCAATTACACCTATATCACAGATGCGGCAACTAGAATTTTGCATCACGTTATAATATAAATGTTTTTCGGGATCTTTGTGAACTGTGTGAAATCTACCTGTCTCCAACTGTCATGCAAGCAACACTTACGTTGTCGCCCTCCTTATACGCGAGCGGACTGCCGGCCTTGTGGAAGACCATGTGTGGGTTTGGGACGCCTTCGGCGACGCAGATGAGAATTGCTACATCGCCTTCTACTTTAGTCACGTTTCTCAGTTGTGTAATCCTTGCCGGAACAATAGCTGTCAAGAATGCAGTAAATATTATTCTGAATATAATAAAACAATTGTAAAAGATAAATTTAAACAAACAAACCAACAAACAACATATACGCGCAACGTCACTTCCATAAACAAGCCAGACACTATTTTCAAATGTCTGTGTTAAAATGGATTTGATATTTGTTTGCGATATCTATTGAAAAAACTGTAATAATTTTTCTCTGATCTGTTTTGTCCAAAAACATCTACCACAATGGCATTACATTGACAACTACATATCATGAATCTATATGATAATTATACACCTATTGCAAATCGACATAATTTAAATCGTGGATATTTATATTAGTTGTTGTTACATAATCGTTCCAACTGAATAATGCGTGGCGTTTTTTATTTGCGAAAATGAAGATAAGAGTACGGAAGTTATAAAATGCTAACAAATAATGTTGTCGGTGTGATCCACGCAACGTTGAATAGCAACTTACATTGAACTAGGATTGTACCATTCTGCCGCCTGGTGCCATAGCGGTTGGCTACGATGCACGTATAGTTGCTTGTGTCTTCAAGATTCAAGTTAGCAATGGTCATTTCCAGGGTATTTCTTTTGTATACAGAGGTTTGTACCTTGATGCGTCCGTTATCCTATCAAACGTATTAAAACATCAGATTTAAGCACAACAATATGTTGCCAAGGTCTAGCATATCTGATACTACCTCGTACGCAGGGATAGGGAATTACAGCCTTTACAGCCTTTGATACGGAGAAAAATTACAGAGACGAGAATTACAATAGAACACCCTCACTGAATACGTACCACAGAAGTAAAACAGGGTGACATGTCAGCTATCTATATGTCTAATTTACATTGAAAGCAGAACGCAATAGAACACCTAGATAGACATAACATGCACATTCGCACACACAAATTGGATCGCATTGCATGTGGTTGCTAAAGTCGAATTTTGGAACTGTATTGCCAATGTCAGCCTTGGAGCGGTACCTCTACCAATAACATTTCTTGACGTGTGTACGTTAGTTTTCAACGATACCATCGAACTATGTCAGCATCCTGACATTTATTGTATTTTTTAATATATGGAATGATTGAAACGTTGTGAACTGCGCTAATTCTAGTTGTTTCCGACTACAATGCAACACTTACATTGTCTCCCTCTTCAAACGCGACAGGACTGCCGACCTTCTGGAAGAGCACGTGGGGTGCTGGGATGCCGTCAGCGATGCAGGTGAGGGTTGCCGAATCACCCTCTACTTTAGTAATGTTTTTCAGTTCTGTCACCCTCGCTGGAACTATAATAAAAATATGGATTATGCCTACGTTACTACAACGCGATCTTGTCTGATACCTATAAACGAACACTACTGTGAAGACCATTTTCAATGTGATTTTATAATAGGTGTCAACCCCCGAAGAAGTGTGTTTTTCGATGGATAGAGCGAACAAAAAGCACTAACCAGACATGCTTGTAGCACGCGCAAGGCAACATACATGTATGTACACTACTGTACATACAATATTCAGACATATCCACCATAGAACACGGACAAATCCGTCGTACAGACCATTGTATTGCACCATGCCTTGAATTACCCTCTGTTGATTGCTTCAAACGTGGACCAATTTTTCGACAGTTGCATTTTTATGCAGCGATCTGTATGACCAATTTCCGCCAAGGGATTATTATATATAGATTTTGAACATAAAAAATATAAATCTGTCCATCTTCAAATCGTTGTCTAGGCTATTGTCAGCAAGCACCGGGGGTACGTTATCCGGGACTTGGAAAATATTACTTAAAATCATGGGGAAATATCGACTTGAGCGCAATTATCCTAGCTGTACAATTTGATAACAATTATTATCAGTGACCGGCCTACGATTGCAAACACGTCCAATATATATTTCACAAGCATTGGACCAGAGCTAACCAAAGAAATTGAAACTCCACCAGGTGTGTCAGTTTTTGATTACATCGGCAAACGCAAACTTCATCATTTGTTAAAAAAATTCCATAAATCTTTAAGCTGTGAGATGACACTCTATAATGCCGTCAACATGACTATGCCTACTTGGTTGAGTGTAGGTGTGACACACAACTTCAGACGTATTTTCCACACCCTGTGTACCAAGGACAAACAAACAAACAAACACATTAAACCTATGCTGTTATGCAATTTCTAAATTAGGAATATCTGCACATAAATGTTGCACCAACTCCCAACGAGAACGTCGATGATCCTGTAGTCAAAACGTTCATCAGGTGCTACGGCTGCCAGACAGACGTAACGCCCGTTGTCGTCGCTTGTGATGTTCATAATCCTCAATCCGTCCTGCTCAAAAATATAGTGGTTGCCTGCAAGAACAATCGTCCTCTAACAGTATCAACTGCTTACTTTATTCTGCAGTATTACATCGATACATTGACATAAGATGTATGGTTAAATAAAATGTGAAACATTTACATTTCAAAATCTAAAATTCACCCACTCGTATTACTGCCGCTTATATAGGACTCCACATAATAACAAAATAAACATAATTGTTCTATATAGTGGAAAACTGTTCCATTTACGGTTTAGGTATACTGCAACAATCGTATTTCAGTTGCTTAATGTTGATAAAGGAATGTTAACATTAACTTTGCTCTTTATGCTGTCACTGCGCACAACTAAATAACACATTTTAAATAACATATCTTTAAATAACATATTACACAATTAATAACAACATATAGTTTGCACTCACCCATTGAGCAACAAATCATAGACAGCATTTATCACCATTATGATATGTTGATCTTAAACTCGTTTTCGCTGACCATGTAATTTCAATTACGGCTCAGCGGTGCTCAATGCATGGTGGCTTACCATTTACCGTATGTTGCAGATAGATCGAAAAGCATACAAACAACTCTGTAATTAGCAAAACTAGGTACATTAGTGTTTTTGAAATATATCGCCATTCCGTGGATGAGAGGCCAATGGTTCCGAGGTCGATTTTACGGGCGTCCGAGTTAGAGTGTTAATAAAAGTTAGAAGACAGCAAAGGGGACATTTTTCTAAATAGGCAACCTTTGACGGGCAGACATGTAAACATACGTACTAGGCTGGATATTCTTGCCTCGATACCTCCAGGACACTGTGGGTGTAGGCTGGCCACTGACTCGGCAGATGATCAGGGCATCACTGTAGATACGTGGGAACTGTTCATTCGGCACTTCATCAAATGTAATATCCTCTGGTAAACATAGCCATCAGAGCAAGTTTAGTTCTCCGTCAATATACAAAGTGTGTAGCACCCCACATGTACACAAAAACTCATGTGTAATATTATCAAATCTAGTAATCTGTCAGTACACAAAATATCAATGTTAAGTTAAGTACCCCATCAGTGCACAACACATAACGTTTAGTATTCCGTTCTACACAAAAGTTCAAGCTTAGTACTCCAACATTACACACAAAATAAAGTTTAATATTCCGTCACTACACAAATGTTCAAGTTTAGAACTGCTTCAATGCACAAAAGATAAATTTTAGTACTCCATCGGTACACCACAGACAAAGTTTAACACTCCGATAGTACACAACAGACAAAGTGTAGTACAACGTCAGTAAATAAATGATGAAGTTTGGTACTCCGTCAGTTAACAAACATCAAGTATAATAAAACATACACAAGATATGGGCTGCTCAAAGCGCTTTCAACTTCATTCCTTGTCTCACGCTGTGTAGCTTCGGTTGCTAGTTTGTTGGATTCGAACAACGTTGTCTTATTGAGTGATCGATCGCCAGTCAGTGTGTGACAGTGCCTCGGATTTCTAGGTGTTTGTGTCGAAGTTACGCATTTTCAAGGTGAATTTGAGCACGTTTTTATAGCTTTTACTCTGTCCTCCACTTTGGGCATCTCATATGTTATTGCATAATGACTAGGACACTGCTGTGTGTTCTTATGTCCTGCCAAATAAGGCACAATTCTTTCGTAACGGCAGCGTTTGTCGTATTGTCCTATGACATGTATGTGTCGTCTTTATGGTGCCTAAGTTTCAATAAAGAAACGGGGGAAGTATTACAGCTTTATAGACCATTAATCGCGTGTCTAGCCTGATGTCATCAGCGCACGCCCGAGTGAGTAAGTTTAATAACGACCTCATGTACGTGTGTCTTACTTTTCAGTACATTTTATTAAGTAAATAATTTCCAATAAGTTAGCAGTATGTCTACATTCACTGCTTGCTCGTGTGAGAAAGCAAATGTAGCTTCGACCATGTAGGTCTGATTTGTTTGCTCATGGAGTCAATACCAACATAGGCACTAGGGCATTCTTTGATGCTGCACCGACTCTTTGGATTTGTTTCTCTTAATGCAAGACTAGATGAAGATATTACATAATTCCGCGGTTATTTAAAATTACCTTCATAACCTTATTTATCCACCGTAGCTCCCTGACGTATCCATCCATATCTTGACATCGTTAATATTGCTTATCGATTTTGTGAATGACCAAATGTTTTGTTTTGGTGGGTCTCTGGCCTATTATTATTACTAGCAAAAATGCCCGTCACTTGACAGAATGCCATTGTAGAAGAGTCATGAAATTAAGATTTACTAAATGTTAGAAAATACACAGCATCATTACGTAAACACCATAACGCAGTCACATGGGACGAACTGATTTACCCTATAAAGGTGTCTTGACACATATTGGGTATTTTGAAAAGCTATACGTATTACCTCCTACTCTAGTTTTTTTTTATTAATCCCTGAACGTTTGGCGCTCGAGGATCAAGCCGCCTAACCGGGAAACGTTGAGATACATACGCTAGGTCGATTATAGTTAGATTATTATTATATCTTAACCAGTAGATATCTGGTTGACTCGCAACTTACTAAAAATCCTGAGCTTGATTGTCTTCGTAATGCGATTTCCGTTAATCTCGCCTTGACACGTATACGTGCCGACATCGCTGTTCTCAATCGAAGAGAAGTAAAGTTTCAACACCTGTACGCCGTCAGACTCCGAGTAGACCCTGCAATACACGATAACACGGTAGTGCTGAGTGATCATGGTGTTCGTGCGTTTCAAACCACCTTCATGTTGTCGGTGGAAGTTGTGAACCCTTTGGTGTTATATAAAAAATGGTTCATGAGTCAACCAAAAATTGCACACGACACTTGTTGTACAACGCGTTGTATAACACGAACTTCGTGGTAATCTCCAATATTATTTTTGAAAGAGTCATGCAGACACTGATTAAATTATGTAATTCACCTACCTCTGTCAAACGCCCTGTGTGTGGGGGGGGACGTGCGTACGTGTTCGTCGGTCGCGATTCTGATCGCGTGAATCATGCAAATGCCCGCTGGCAGCGCCACATATCATGTCAAAGAGCAATACTTAGCAGTCAGACTATGATCCCCGAGGTAGCACATGTTCTGATAATTGCTTCTACTTCCCGAGCATTACATGTAACACAAACCACGATAGGCCCACACTTACTTCCCGAGCATTACAATTAATACGAACCACGGTAGGCCCTGGGCCACACCACAACCGTCGTATCTTGAAGGCAGTGAGATGGTTGGGTAACACGTTTAGGGTAACTTAAGCTTTTTGTCAAGGCGACATGCCAGGGGGTGCTGAGACGGGCGTAACCAACAGAGCCTCCTGGCGCGCGAGGACAGTGAAAACTAAGGCAACATGAAACTGACAACTCATTCTTGGTAACCCACGCCAACAAATCCGCCGTCCATGGTGTTATAGCAATTAAAATAATCGTTATTCATCTCTCACTCATCCATGCAAGGAGAACTCTGAAACATAAGTCGCTCAGGACTTCACAGTGACATATTTCATGTCCTCCTTACCGTCCAATCTGGTTTATAATCTCATTTCCGTCGCCACGAAACCACTTCAGGTGTGGGTCAATGTCTGGACTCTCCAGTCCCTCGGCCGAACAGGACAGCAACATTGACTTCTTGAGTGCCTTGGACTGCGTATCCCCAGGCGGAGTGATGCTGATATGCTGCGCTGCTGAAACATAACAGATCATATGCACACACACACACGCGCACATTATACATACTGTATATATATATATATATATATATTCATTATATATATATATATATATATAATTAATACGCCCTGTATGTATATATATATATATATATAAATATACACACACACACACACACACACACACACGCACACGCACACGCACACACACACACATACACACACACACACACATATATATATATATATATAGTCCTCAAGTACTGCATAGGCAGACCGCCCATTATAAAAGATGTGATATACAACCTTCGAAAACGATGCTCTCAAAATCATAAATAGATGTATTATATAATCCCAGTAGCCCCTATTCTCTAGCCCCCGACTCGACAGTAGCCTCCTCAAGGTGTGAGCATTGAATCAATAAATCTTACGGATTTATTTAACATTCAAAGTGCCCAACAGAAATCACTAAATAGATCGCCATAATGTCTTGATTATTGTATATCAATTAGAAACTCTGTTTACGATATAGTATATTGAACTGTCAAGAGCGTAAACGGTATGCCGTGTCTTTCTCTATAACGCAGCTACATGGGTAACGCCGGTGTTGTTATAATATCAAAAGCCACCTCTCTTAGAAATTTGGTTTTACCTGTATAGTGCTTCGATTCTGTCAGCACGTGCCGGCTAACTAACTGGGACAACACTAGTGACCTTACCGACAAAGTACCTACAGCTGTGTTGATAAAACGTCTTTACTACAACGCACAGACCTTACACAGCAATGCACAACTATTATATTATACTATATGGGATACAAGTGCCTATTATATTAGCATATACCAGTGCACTGCATTAACCAATGTGTTCTGTCAGTGCCTAATGAGTACTGTGCTGATCTAACGCGATCCTCGCAGTTCGTCGTGTAGTTAACAAAGCTGTCACGCACACCGTGACTGGGTCAGCCGCCTATGTCAATCGCATCAATCGTGCAAACGCCGCTTAAATCTTACCTGTGACTGCAGAAAAGACCACCAGAAGTGGCAGATGATACGGCGAAAGTAGCATTTTTGTCTACCTTCGCATTACAGGTGTAATCGGTTGGATATTTGGAGATAACGCTACTATAAATGGCAAGACAACCGGAACAGCGCAGAGGGCAGTTAAAACGGTGTCAATGTGGGATGGGTCTGATTTAGTGGCATACACCACTATAAACTTTATGAGACATGACGTAGACAGGTGTATTGATGAGACGTAGCCCGAAATGAGACATATGGGGGGCGCAAGTGTAATGCGAATCATACCATTAAAAATGTGAAAACAATTCGAATAAAATAAAATAAATGGAAAGTAAGTATCTGTTTTGTTTTCTGGCGACCTCCTACAACACGCCATAAGAATGTTTCAATTTAAAATTTTAGAAAAACAACAAAAGGGAAAATCTGGATTTGTGCATTTGGAACTGTTGCCCACTTTTTGGAGTACAAAATACCGTTGTCCCGGATTATTGCAGTTTGTTTATTATTTGCAAAACACTTTAGCGAGTCGCGGCGGGAATATTAGAAGAATACAAAAAATATGCCAAAAATATTATTGTATTCACATTACGCGAATGATAGAGACAGTTACAAACTTGTTTTAGATTGTGTGGGTTGGGGATTACTGTGTGTGTTTGCGTCCGTGTGCGCGCGTTTGAGAGAGAAGGAAAGTGTGCGAGTGTGCGTGCATGCTTGCGCGATACGTTTTGTTAAAAAAAATTAGCGTCTCTTCGATTATCAACTCTCACAGTGCCAGTTACAGGCGATCGTGGTCATCCAGTTACAGGCGATCGTGGTCATCCAGTTACAGGCGATCGTGGTCATCCAGTTACAGGCGATCGTTGTCATCCAGTTACAGGCGATCGTGGTCATCCAGTTCATTCAATTACAAATGTTGTAGCTTTTCGTAAACAGGCCGCTAGACAATCAGATATGTTAGTTTTTCCGCCAATATCTGCTTTCTGAACTCCCTCAATCTTTCCCGTTATCATTAGATATATTTTAAATTGTTCTGTTTCTCATCACTTGACATGGACATTCTCTTTGTCTTCTCGCGGTTTTCCACATTATATTTCTTTTAGCTTTAGCCATTCTAAGAAAGTTTTCAGTACTTTTCTGCTAAACCCCCCCACCTTTGTGCTGTTTCTGTGTTTTTTTCTAACTGTTTAGTGATTGATTATAATTCACAAGCATTTACCAGTATACTATAGGATATTGCAGGTTCTGTGTCCATTTAGGGAAAAAGTACATGATTTTAGTATAGTTAATTTAATCTTTATGGAAGTCACACAACCAAAAGTTAATTTTGGTCAACACGAGTTTAGAACAAATTAAAACAATTCTTTCTATAATAATAACCATCAGTAAATGACCAAATATCACCAGAGCCAAAACGTGTATCTTCAACTGGGTGTGATGCAGTGGTACTTAAACAAACAACCATTATCATTGATGAACCATTAATTTAATATGTGATGTGATGTTAAAAGATTAGCTATTTGACACTGGAATACCAATATCACACAATAGGTTGCATTTTGCAATTGCTCCACCGTTTGTCAAAGTATATTGAGACCCACAAAATCCCTACCATATCAATATCCAGTCATGCGAGTTTACAATAGTTATAACTTCTATAGCAAATTGTGGATAAACAAAATTGCTCAATACCATATAACGTAAACGAAAAAAGCATAGGCAATACATATTCAAGTTTTATTAATATATTATATCGTACACACACTATTAACTGACAAAAAATATTTTTATGCCAGACATTTAGTTAAAAACATTATATAACTTTCCAATACAAAAAAAAATTTCTTTCACTTGATTCTTTTTACTTTTATCATTTAAAAAGATCTACACTATTTTAGGAATGATAATTACAATATGAAGCCTGAGGTCTGTATAACACATACAAGTACTAAACTTTGACACTTCCTATGCAACAACGTAGGTGTAAACTACCAGTACAATGTACAGGCACATACTTAAGTATTTTGTGTTTTCATACATTATGCAAGGTGCATAAATATGCAGCAGTGATGCACCATATACAAAAATATATAATTTTAAAAATAAAAAAGAACTGCAACCGGTAAATCTGATATTACAGTATCATGATGGAAGATGGCAGACCTGCAGAATATTATTATCAATGTACACATATGTACATGTATAGGGATATATATATACATACATACACCCCTGGTGCTTGTTTTGTAGGCCATTCCTGACAATAAATGCACACTTTATTCAGACTGTCAAAGTCTGAATGCAAGCATCGTCCAATGCCAAAAAAGTTCACATTTTCTAAGATGCCATGTCATTATTCCAGCTGTGATGGAAGATTATCTGGGGATATCAGACCCACGTCTATCCAAAACAATCCCTCCTCAGTTATATTAATAACTCTGAACTTCTCCACTTACAACTTTATAATAACTGTTGATTACATACAATCTCTGGCAGTCTCTCTCTCTCCCCCCCCCCCTCTCTCTCTCCCCCCTCACTCTCTCCCTCTACTATAGTCTTTTTATATAATCTGATACACTTGTGCTTTCAGTGTCTCTGGTGCTGATATAAAGTCTTTTTCACATAACATGTCGCAACTGTTTTCAATGGGTCACTTGCTGACATTAAGAGTCTTTTTTACACAATCTGTCACAACTTGTTTTACAGTGGCTCAGTTGCTGACATTAAGAGTCTTTTTCATAAAATCTGTTGCAACTGTGGCTTTCCCTAAAATGTTGGAGGTGGGGCTCCACCCACTCCTCCGATGGACCCGTGGGAGGCGGCCCGACTCATGCTCCGGGAGGGGTAGTAGCTGCGGGTGCTGGGGGTCATCACCCCACCCCCCGTCGCTGCGCTACGCAGGTTGGCGAGCATCTTGAAGTACTTCACTCTGCGCTCCTTCCCAAACAGGTCGTTGATGAGTTCTTGCCAGTAGGAGATGACGCAGATGACAGCCGCCAACTGGAGGCAAAACATGGAACTACATGAGATGTCGCTCGGGAGAAGTACCGTGCAATAGTTGATGGGTATCGTGTAAGGAGGACCATGTAATGCATGTATGGAACCATGTCAGAAGTACCACGCAATAGTTGTTTGGTGCCATCAAAGAAGTACCACACAGAAGCTGTTTGGTGCAGGGTACCGTGTAAGAAGTACCATGTAATAGCTCTCTAATACACTGTAAGATGTACCATGTAATAGCTCTCTGGTACACTGTAAGAAGTACCATGTAATAGCTCTTTGATACACTGTAAGAAGTACCATGTAATAGCTCTTTGATACACTGTAAGAAGTACCATGTAATAGCTCTTTGATACACTGTAAGAACTACCACGTAATAGCTCTCTGGTACTGTAAGAAGTACCATGCAATAGATGTATCGTACACTGTAAGAAGTGCCATGTAATAGCTCTTTGATACACTGTAAGAAGTACCACGTAATAGCTCTCTGGTACTGTAAGAAGTACCATTCAATAGCTGTATCGTACACTGTAAGAAGTACCATGTCATAGCTCTTTGATACACTGTAAGAAGTACCATGCAATAGCTCTCTGGTACACTGTAAGACGTACCACGTAATAGCTCTCTGGTACTGTAAGAAGTACCATGCAAAAGCTGTCTGGTACACTGTAAGAAATACCATGCAATAGCTGTCTGGTACACAAAGAAGTACCATGCTATAACTGTCTGGTACTGTAAGAAGTACCATGCAATAAAATGTAAAAAGTACTATCCTAAGACTGTGTAATGTACATACTGTAAGGGTCATTTAATTAATTACATATACATCTAAATGCCACAAATGAAAACAATACAACCATACTGTAATTGAATTGTATTATTAATGTTACTATTTGTAATGCATGTAAGCATATTTATTCAGTCACAATATCAATACTACTTTATTTAAGATACATCAAATTACATTAACCATGCAGCACACAACATGTCAAATATTGGAAGTTCTATTACTATCGCGATACAACTGTTACATCTTTGAGATCCACTCCACTCACCAGCAAGACTGAGTCAAGGAGCCAGTAGATGCTGATAGCAATGATCTCTGGTACCACAAATATGATATCCTGAAAACAATATCACAGGGAATATAACTAATATACCGAACCAAAGCACATCAAAAACTAGTAAATGTTTGATGTAATTTAACATTTGTGTTCAAAGTGTGATTGTTTTATCACAAAATCAGATTTTGTAGTACAGGTGTATAAACTGCATCAGATTATTTCTATTCACTACATCTTGATCGTCTGTAGTGTTTTGGTGAACCGCGGTATTACAACAATAATTGACTGTTACCTGTTTATAAATATTGCCTTGTATTTCAACATACAACAAGAACGATATATTCTAATAGACATTCAACGGAAGCAGATAACTATCAGATCATACAAAAACATTTTGGTTCATTAAAACATAACTGTGCGATCAATATGTTAGAGAAGATACACATTATAATCACATAACATTATTCATGAAAAAGGACAATTAGACTTTGTAACCTTAACATCGAAAAGAAGCCATTATTAAACTGTGAATGATTTATAACTTGACATACACACAAGACATTTCCAACAAAACACAAACAATTTGAACAAGCCTTTAATGAGCAAATTCTCCTTTGACTTTAACACTATCTGAACACCCAGCCATGACAAAAAATTACCCAGCTAAAACTAACAGTGACCTCACTCATCTATGTAAGGATGTTATTGTTTAGTGATATTATGAGCTAAAAGGTTGGTAATGGAGTACTCACATTAAAACGGTGACTGCCCAGCCAAACCATGATGTATACACCCATCAAGAACTCGTAGATCCTGAGGCCTACAATGCCATACACCCAGGAGAAAACCAGGCGCTCCCCTTCGTAGCCCTACACACACAGCGAATCTTTTCATGAGAGTTTCCACAATGCATAGTTTTAAAGTAAAACTCTACTTGAAGCAGAGCATGTGTGTGTGTGTGTGTGTGTGTGTGCGTGTGTGTGTGTGTGCGTGCATGCATTATAAAAACACCTATTCATGTATATACTATTCACCTTGTTCCAGTTGAATGTACTGTTTTAATGTTAATTTGTAATTTATGGAATAAGGAACCTGACTGCTATAATGGTGATTGTTCAGGTGTTCCTTGACATAAGGAACCTGACTGCTATAATGGTGATTGTCCAGGTGTTCCTTGACATAAGCCTCCTGGGGTTTCCAGAGGATCTCCTCGGTTGCAGTACTGCTTTTTCCATTGTAAATATATTCAGAAATGTGTAGTGTGACCGAAATAAAGTTCTATTCTATTCTATTCTATGTATGCCTGTGTATGTGCATGCGTGTGTTTCTGTGTCTATATGTGCTTGCATGCATGCATGTATCATATGCATAATTGCATGTCATGTTAATTCATGTGTGAAATAGTCATGTTTTTTTTAAAAAGGATCCATAGAAATTTTAATCACTATTATTTGTCACAGGTTACAACAGTTTTATTTTCAAGACATATTTGAATTTAAAATGCTTTATCTAAGACATCAGTATTTGTCAATATGCTACAACAAATACAAAAGGGTAAGCACAGGGCTGCATAAATTATGAACATGAAATTGTGCCAATCAGCCAAAGATTAGCACACACAGATCAAGGACGCATGGGAAACAGAACACAGAACTAGAAAGTTGCACAGGAGTTGAACTTACCCGGTTGACCCCTACGGCCAGACAGAGACTGAGTGCTAGAGAGCAGAGGTTGAACGCCAGCTCTACGTAGCCAAACACGAGAATGCCTGCAAATATTACAGTTCTTGTTTAATTAGTCAATCAAACAATAGGTGATCTGGAAATGCTTCTTGACTTCTCAGATGTCAATAAAGTATCCAGTAGATGGCAGCAGTGTTACCACCTGGCAAGCCATTCTTATTTCATGTTAAGCCATTTCCTTGGCAACTGTATTCATATATACCATGCCATACAAAGAAGCAGTAGGGGTAAGACCACATTAAGGATTCGTCCGCCATTACCCTCCGAAAGAGTGCCCTTGAAAATACCGTTTTGGTGGCATGTGTGAATTGTTTTCGAGCACTTTGGCATGGCACATGTCAGTCCAGTGAATAGTAAATGTACTACTACATTAGATCTTTCACGAGGTAGCAATAAACATACGCTATTCGCTCGCGTATTCACACAGTGGCTATTTTGCAGAACGCACCAATATTTCAAAATCCGTCACCAGATTGGGGCGAAATTGAGGGGTGTCAGGTTTGGGTGGATTTTTCTGAAAACTGAGGTATGAGAATTTTACGAGTTTTCCACAGCACTTGTGTCAATGGAGGTTAAATATGCTGTGAAATTTTGAAGAAATTTTTTCGTCAAATTTAGCAGGAAATGAAAGAAACGTTATAATGGCCGCCTATGTAAAATTTAAATGTGGTCTTACACCAGTATTATCAGATGCTGATGATACGCTGCGTTTTGCATTAATATAGTTATCATTGGTACTGCACTCACTGGAACATAAATGTCATCAAATGAGTTGTATTTGTTGTACAATACCAACAATGAAATAATGCACGGGTATGAATGTAAATGTGCAAACAGCAGCAATAACATATTTGTTATTTTCTAATTTGGTAATACAATTGTTTACACATATAATACATGATGAACTATGTGTGTAAACAACTGTATTGAGAAAACATACTTGACATAGGAAATACATTATTTATCAACAGGAGTGTGCAAACAAAATCGGCTGCATGTTGCCATGATTTATACCTGCATCAATGGACATAATTATGTTACACTATGACTATGTTCTAATAGCCATGCAATGGTTTGTACTAAATATGAATTAAACCACAGTAAACCCATTCCTGTCTTCTCTCGTTACCACTAACACATTAGCAGAATGAAATATGTGATCCCCCAGTGAACCAGGTATTAAGTGACACAGGCCTATTCTGCACATGAGTCAAAAATAGCTGTCTCGGTCATGTCCCATAAATGTTTTCATTTGGGCAGAAATGCATACCTTATAGTATCACCTTTCAATGATCAGTTTAATTTTCTCTACAAACAATCCAAAACTAATAAAATACATTCATTTACGAACCAACATATTAAGCAACAATAGACAGCATGAGTGAAAATGACCTCGTTTATCAACACATTGCTTTTTAAAAGTTTGCTTCAATATTACCAATAAATAAAATAATTCTGAAGATATTTAAGCAAATGAGGCATCATTCTGAAATTCATGGTCAGTGGAATCCAAAAAGGAACAAAACTTCATTTCACAATTTCGCGACTTAATACCCACTCTGCTGTGGTTGGCCACATATACTGTATTCATACAGTATGTTTAACAAATATTTTTGAATCAAAAATCTGTCAAATTTTGCGTTCCAATAAGCATACAGAGGTGTACACCCATTTTCTTGGGTTCCTGGGTACAGCCATCTCAGCAGGCGTGACTGGCAAGCGATTTATGCATCCACATAATTATTATTATGAGCAACAGGAGACCAGAACACTGTAAAGTCTGATAATTCAGGTGGACCTTTCGATATTTTGGCACCACTGACCTTTGAATCTAGTGTGACATTGGTAGAAATGAATTACAACGATGGATTCAACAATCAATGTTGGCATTGGAGATCGCTGTCACTGTGTCAGTTGCTCCTAAAAAGGGGGTGTATGCTAAGTAGGGAATGCACACTTAATAAAATAAATATGGTATGTTTATTGTATGGACACTGACCAGGTGGGAGGAAGACAAACTTCTCATGTTCTTCAAGTGTACTGGCCAAGTGATGCAGTCCAATCAGCATCCATATGTCAATGATGATGTTGGTGATCCCTGTTACCTGTTGACGACAACAATTGATCACTCTATCAAATCAGATGAAACATCACATACAGCGATACAGTGCAGTACCAATGAGACTGCTAGTTGCCAGAATTAATTACGTTGATAACTGTAAACAACAGCTGAATGTATATATAATATAATTATTTTAATCATGTGATAGTAACAAAATAGTCGCAAAAAACTACTGTCATTTATAATTTTTTGTGACTGACCTGCCTACACTACAAGTATATTTGCGTTTAAAATTACAAACACCAAGTTAACAACAGTGCAAAACTCCTGCATTAACCTTGTATAAAGCTGTTTTTAGCGTAAACACATGAGACGATGGTTAGAAACTGTCAATAATCGGTGTCGGTGCACATTGTATGTTTCGCGGTTTCGATGGAAGGTTTCGCCTATAATTATCAAAGTGACAAAACGCGCACAAACTCAATGAACTTACAAAAGTGAAGACGGCCGACGCTTTGCTGCCAGTCTTGAGACTATCCCAGCAGCAACAAGCGCTGATTATCGGCATCTTTGTTTCAAGTCGGCGACAAGAATTCAATTAAATATCGCCCCACACCTGAATTACCGAGGCACTCTCAGGTAAAAATGGGTCAGTCAACTCAAATGAGACACGAAAGGACGTTGGGAAATAGTGCAAGTTTTGTATTGTTTTTTTACAAGTGGCATGCGTTTTGGTAAAGACCTGTGACATTAGTACTAATATCCTAGCAGTATGTCACTGCAGTTTAAATACAAGACTATTCTACATTCTTGATTATTGTATAGGGATTTGATCGTGTCATTAAGCCTCAAGTTCCAAATTTATTGGAGTCGCGCGTTTGTCAATCGGTTGAGTACCCGCTGGGTGGCGCCACAAGAGGCGTCGCTGATACAAATGATATTCGATGTAATCAACAGGGGTCGCCACAAATTACAAAATGCATTCTCGGTTCTTCGTTTTCTTCATGCGGCTAAACATATTTTATGTACTGGTGGTTCTGTAATGTTTCTGCCTTCCTCTCGTTTTGGTGTCTTGGACAGTCTTACAGGAGTCGTGTTCCACTGTCATTGGAGCCGTGCCACAAGGACACATGTCGCTTTCTCCACTGTTATATTTTGTTTGGTGTGCATGTGGTGCCTGAGTCTGCAGTGTCCAATCCCCAGACACACCATTATAACCTGGTCTTCTGTGGACAGTTGGTGGAAGTTGTCCTCGCTAATGTACCTGGGATCTTGTTTCAGCCATCTCTTCCTCTCCTTGTGAAACACAATGGTCTGTGCTACTTTTTATGTAACCTCCCTCTTTCCTTGATCCCTCCTTTGTATTGCCAATACGTACACTTCCTCGTTTCCTAGGATGTTGCAGTATGCTTGGATCCACTGGAGAATTGTCTGTACTGGGTTTGTGGCGTTCTGCAGTGCAGAAAAGGCTCTTGGTACAATACGGGGTACTACTATTCGCAGTAAGCGGATATTGCACAATTTATTGAAGCATCATAGGGAAACTGCTATGAGTCTACCAGCTCAAAATTCGTTTGTGGAGGAAGTGGCGGATCAACCAATAGGCTCTATAGACACGTGCGTATATCCTGATGTAAGTCTAACATGTTTTAATGTTTTACATACATTATAGAGGTGTTATTAAGGTGTGATCATTATTTATCGTGGAGCGAGTGAGGGGGACGTATTGCTGGATTTGAAATCCAACTCACCCCCAAATCCTGTGCACTAAAAACTGAGCCCTCCCTCCATTCCTTGGTTCCCCTCCTGATAAGTTATGGCCGCTCCCTGTTTTCAGTAGTGCTTTCCGAGATGGCACTCGCGTAGTGCGAACCCACACGAAACAGTGGTGCGAACAAGTTGTGGTCAGGTAATAATGTGACACTTTTATACCAATACGTTTGTTGTTGCATGTTTTATTACAGGAACAAAGAAAGAGGCCAGCAAACTTGTATTCTTGTCTAATGGATTTGGCTTTTTGTAATATCGGTTGCTCACACTTTCGCCGGTGACGACGTGTGCACGGAATTAATGTCCTCTGTGATACGGCGGCATTTTATAGATTATAATAATATTAATTTTTTTGTTATTCACCCAGTAAGCATACAACTTATATATTAGATTAAGTAGGTTAGCAACATTTGAAAAGTAAGATTATACACATGTACTGTAGTAATATATAAATGATGAAGTTACAAAATAATTACAATAAATTAACATACTTTGGATGATGTGGTGGTTAAAATATATAATGTTAAACAAATTCAAAATAGGATTGACTGAGTAAATCACGATTTAAATTATGTGTATTTGTGTTTTATTAATTGCTGAATACACCCGTCTGATATCAGTGTCTAAGACGCCTCAACCTTTTTTTTGACAAAGTGGTCATTCGAAACGCCAGAAAAAGAAAAAAAAACAAAGAAGCCAAACGCAACCAGGGATCCTTGCTGGGATTTTTTGGAGCCGAGAGACGACGATCATCCATTTTCATCCGGACACGAAGAAGACGGTACGTCTACATATGTATCTGCTCGTGGCGACATTAAAAATCCGGTGGCTGAGTGACATAATTGTTGACACCTTCTTGCAGTTCTGATAACGATTGCATAGCTTCTTCAGGAGACGATGACCCTCCTACTACAGTCTGCGGACGTGAGGAACCACTAGAAGGCTGTCAGCTGACAGACCTCCGGCAGATTGGAAAATTACTCAGGAATTGATAGACCATTTTATAAGAAACCCATCATCACAGAACTTGGACAAGGATCTTCATAAATCGGCAAGATCGTACACGTCCAAGACAAGATACATACAACGGAAATTCTTTGTTCGAAAGTTTGCTAACGAGGAGAGTGTAACGAGGGACTTGTTGGTGTATTCTCCATCAACTGGAAATGTTTATTGTTATGTATGTAAGCTATTCAGGAGCGGAAGTGGTAGCTTTTCTCTGAATGGTTTCAATGACTGGAAAATGCGCACCGAATCACGACACAGCTGTAAAGAAGGGGTTTGAAAATGCCAAAGCGCACCATGTTGATTCTACGATCGCAAAGCAGCTGGAGAATGAGCAGCAATACTGGATCGAACTCCTCAAGCGCATCGTTGCCGTTGTTACCTTCGTGGCAGAGAGAGGACACCCGTTCCGAGGCTACACCGAGTTGTTTGGGCAGAAGGACAATGGTAACTACTTAGGCTTGTTAGAGTTGTTCTCGCAGTTCGACCCTTTTCTGGCCGAACACATTCGCCGATATGGAAATAAAGGAAGAGGTCAAGTATCATATTTCTCTTCAACAATCTGTGAAGAACTCTTCAAGCTCTTATCGGACAGAGTGAAAGCGAAAATAATTGCTGAAATAAAGAAGGCAAAGTACTACACTATCACTATCAGCATAGACTCCACACCTGATGAAGCACACATCGATCAATTGAGCATCGTCGTACGATACATTTGGATTTACGGACAAACCGTGGAACGTTTCATTGACATTGAGGAACACGAGGAGAAATACTTGTTCGAAACACTCAAGACTTTCCTGGACGAATGCGGAATAAAGCTTGAGGAGAGCCGTGGATAAACGTATGCCAATGCGACCAGTATGTCTGGAACTTATTCTGGAGACCAAGCACGATTTCATCAGGTGAACCTTCTTGCTGAATGGGTACCATGCGCAGCGCATAGCCTGAATTTAATTGTGACCGCATCGGCCGAATCCTGCATTGATGCGGTCAAGTTTTTCGGCATCGTTCAGCGACTTTACACATTCTTGTCAGCTTCGCCACAGAGGTGGTCGAAACTGTTAGAGAACTTACAGAAACAGTCTCTGTGGCAAAGAGCCTACCAGAAACACGATGGTCTGCTTGGAGAGATGCCGTGAAGGCGCTGACATCAAACTACAAAGTAATATACAACTCTGTTGACGCGGTAGTTAGAACTTCTACCCAACCTCATCGTGATCGAGACAACGTCTTTGGTGAGCAAACTGAGCTCTCTGAACATCGTTCTTATGTGCATTTTGTGGAACAACATCCTGGACACATTGAACCGAGTTAACAAGGCATTGCAAGCTCCAGGAATTGAGATTGGTTCAGTGGTTATGCATTACCTTGTCTTGCTGGAAGACATTCATTCTTTGAGTGACTCAGAAAGGTTCGGTCGATTCGAGAATGAATAAAGGTCTGTTGCACCAGGACTTGATTACGACGATGAAAACAAGCGAGCAAAGAAGAGAAAGCTGTCCCACGATGAAACACCAGAAGAGGTAAACGTGAGCGACTGTCGAGAGAACTCCCGAGTGAAAACGTACTTAGTCATCATTGACAGATTACTCTCCGAAATCAAGAAACGGAAAGGTGCCTACACGAATGTCTATGAATATGTCGGTGTATTGACCGAGATTCGAGCTCTCACCGACATCAATATCACCTCGAAGTGTGAAGAGCTCACTCAGTATTACGATAATTATATTGAGCCTGATTTTGAGAAGGAATTCCATCTCTTCACAAAATATGGATACTTCAAGACAGATGCCGAGATGATAACCTTTCTTCGTGAAAATAAGCTGATTACCAGTTTCCCTAACGTTCACATTGCGCAACGGATCTATCTGTAAATTTTCGGCCAAAGCTGCGACGGCGAGCGATCTTTCTCGGTACTGAAACGTATCAAAGACTACCAGCGTTCCACGATAGGCCAATCGCGCTTGTCGGCACTGTCATTTTTAACCATAGAGTCGGAAAATTATGCGTTCACTCTCGGTTGATGACATTATTAGCTCGTGTGCCATCAAGAAAATGCGCAAGGTAAAACTGTAGACTACACATCGCTAAGCCTTAGGTGTGAGATGGTGTTAGTCGACTTCGACAATCGCTACCAGCCTACCGTACACCACGACGATATCTGCGATATGTAACTAGCAATGGTTGACTTTTAAAAGAAGAACTGTTCGTGTATTAGCTTTATTTGTGATTAATTCATGTACATTATGCTGTATAAATATAAATAGTGAAATGCAAACTTGAAAATCTTGTGGTGTGTTTACTTGGGGCCCACGAAAATGCCGGGTGCCTAGGGCCCACGAAAGTCTTAATCCGTCACTGTCAGTGGAGGTACTAGATATTTAGTGCAATAAAAATGTATACAGGTAAAACATTGATATATACCAAGTTTGTTACATTATCTGATCATGACTGCAGGGCAATGAGATCGCATACCACCGGTAACGGGTACATTTCGCAATATTTGAAGCTAGAAGCAACCGGGATTACTACTCAAACTGATGAAGGCAATGTGCTCGACTGTGCGGAGAAGGGAAAGAAGTTCAACCGATGGCTAAAAAACAAAACGAGGATAGTTTTGGAATGTAATAGAAGAAGCGAAACAAAACAATACAAGTGTCCCAGGAATAGCAGAACACCGATGGGCGGGACAGGGTCATTTTACACCGCACACGGAGGAAAATTCATATACTCCAGATAAGCAAAGGCAGGACAAGGAGGCGTAGCAATATATCCGAGTAAACAAATACAGTGCATGGATACAAACCAGAGAAAAATTACAGAATTCTGACCATAAGGTTACAGGGAAAAGTAAAGAATATCAAAATAATACAAGTCTAAGCACCGACATCAACAGCAGAAGATGAAGAAATAGAAGCCTTTTACACTAATTTGCAAGATGAAATAGACGAATCCAAGAAATCGGACATCACCATTGTCATGGGCGATTTTAACGCCAAAGTGGGACAAAGACAAGACGAGATAGAACGAGGGACAATCGGGAAATTTGGATTAGGAGAGAGAAACGAAACGGGAGAACGACTCGTTGAGTTCGCCGTCGCTAATAACCTAACAATCATAAATACCAATTTCTCAAATCACCCTAGAATAATCTACACGGGGACATCGCCCGATGGAAAGTCTAGAAATCAGATAGACTACATCATGATACAAAAGAGATGGGTATCAGCAATAAGAGGTGCAAGAACACTACAAGGAGCAGACTGTGGATCTGATCATGAAGTACTGATGGCAGAGATGAAACTTAAGTTAAAAGTGAAAAAGGAGCGACAACAACACAGAGATATGATGTAGAAAATCTAACAGAAGAATACACAGTATCTGTGAAGTATCGATGTACAACATTTCTGACAACCAGAAGAAATCGCAAATGATATCAAGATAATTTTTCCAAGAGGAAGCGGAAAAACACCTGCGGAAGAGAAAGAGGAAACACCCACCCTGGATCAGTGTAGAGACATTAAAGAAAATAACAGAAAGGAAAGAGCTTAAGAAACACAAAAACGAGGAATCAACCAGATTAAGATATAATGAGATAAACAAGGGACAAACAAAAGTATATAGAAGCCAAATGTAAGAAAATAGAGGACTTTCTGGCAGAAAACCGAAACCAAGAAATGTTTAAAGAAATAAAGAACATGACAGATTCCAGCCCAGACTCGATGTCATCAAACATAAAAATGGGAAAACTCTGGCTGATGCAGAAGACATAGCCAAAAGATGGAAAGAATATTGTGAAAATATGTACGCACGAGATGGAGACAACAACGACCCCCTGATATGGGAAACGAAGACCAAGACGAGGACGACCTTGAACCATTAAGAGATTAGGTGAAATGGGCCATTAATAATAAAAAAAAATGGAAAAAGACCTGGGTGCGACAACATACAGGCAGAAATGATAAAAGCAGCGGAAGAAGAAGGAATAGACATATACCATGCGCTGTGTAAGGAAATGTGGAAGAGTGGAAAATGGCCCGACGACTGGAAGAAAGCAATAGCTGTGCTCCAATTACAGAACCATATCACTCATTGGCCGTGCAAGCAAAATATTGCTAAAAATCACAATGAAAAGAACGAAGGATGAAATGGAAATGGAAGTGAGCAGTACACAAGCAGGCTTCAGAAAAAACAGAGGCACAAGAGACCACATATTCAATCTGAGAATGTTGATTAAGAAATTCAGAAAGATCAATAATGATCTAAGAATATGCTTCATCGACTATTCCAAGGCTTTCGACTGTGTGAATCATCATATGATGTGGAAAACGCTCAAGAACATGAACTTCCACCCAAAGATAATCGCCCTCTTGAAATCACTTTATAACACCCAACAAGCAGTGGTCAGGCTGGAAAACACAACTACAGAAAATTTATCAGTGGGTAAAGGAGTAAGACAAGGATGCATTTTATCTCCATACCTATTCAACCTCTGTACAGAAGACATAATGAGAGATGTAGAAATAGATGACAGAAGTACAAGATACGATGACGTGAATATCCATGGATATAGAATAAGAGACCTACGATACGCAGATGATACCGCACTCCTGTCCACTACAACAATCGGCCTAAGAAAAATAATAATGTCTGTAAAAGAACACAGTGAGAAAAAGGGCTTGTTACTTAATGTGAAGAAAACAAAGATCATAGACACTGACAGATGCATTGAAAAAACATAAATTGCAATCAACGGGGAGCAAGTTGAAAATGTGAACCACTACGAATACCTTGGAGCAAGACTACAAGGAGACGGCAAGACATCATCAGATGTCAGAAGAATAGTCATAGCAACACAGAAACTAAATAATCTGAAAAATGTATGGAAAGGCTAAAACATACCAGCAAAGATAAGAATTTAAAAAAACTTGCGTTTTCCCAACAGCTCTATACGGGAGCGAAACGTGGACACTGAACAAAGAAGACATGAGAAGAATACAAGCGTTTGAGATTAAATGTTACAAAAAGTCTTAAGAATGCCATGGATAACAAAAACAACCAACGCAGAGATCCTTAAAAATTAAACACAAAGAACTGCCAACTAGTGAATATAATAAAAGGAATAAAACTGAGGTATTTTGGCCACATCAAAAGACACGATTCCTTAGAGAAAACAATCCTAGAAGGCAAAGTGTAGGGGAAAAGAGGAAGAGGAAGACCAATGAGAAGATGGGAGCAGGACATCAGCGACTGGTTGGAAGATGACATCGTGAGAGCAGGAAAACGAACTGTAGACTGAGCAGCATGTCGTGGGATCATCCGGGCAGCTACTTCTCGCAGATATATACCGAACTGAAGAAGAAGGAGGCACAAGAGATATAGGGCAATAAAAACAGATGTACAGGTAAGACGATGATATATCTTTCATCCCAGTTGCTACGGGGACCAAATGCCCGGACCCCATATCACAGGGCAATTCAAGGAAATGCCAATTATCCCCCTACTGACAACACAAGCCAGCAGTGTTATAAAGAAGTGTCATCCTGAAGCGTTGGAGCTTTTCCTACTTTTTTAATAATTACTTTTGCTTTCCGCATATTAACTGTAAAGTCGTCCACGATTAACGCTAATCCAAATAGGTCAAACATAGAAAGCAATTAAATGATTGGATAACGGGCTCCGCCATACTTGCACGTGTAGACAGATGTTCCAGGGCACAGTGCAATATTGACTTATCCATTGGCGGACATGTTAACGTTTTGTCAAAAAAACATTATACTGGAGACAAATCTGATTTTTTTTACAGCCAAGTGCTGCCAACATGTCATTGATATGGTGATCAAATGTCCTAAAAATCACATATTTCCAACTTTTTAAAAACGCCTGCATGCACGGTGTCTATATATATTGCCTAAAATAGCCATGGTTTTCTGCAACCACGTGTTAGGTAAATACAAATGGCAAAACATCACTCCGCCAACTACACTCTTCCAAATATGCGTAATTTCACTGACAATAGATGCCAGCTACGGAACCTGCTAAAATGCTTGATATGTTGCACTCAGTTCACACAAAACAGTTTTCACATTTAAAATATTGCACTTTCTAGATACTATATCATAAATAAATTACTGCAACACAACAGAAAAGGTAGCTGTGCACTTACCCCCCCCCGTGGGCATTGAGACTGGGGTAACCAGCAGTGCCCTCTGGCTCGCAAAGATGCATAAAAGTGGGCTATTGAGCCTGGTGCAATCAGCATTATAGCCTCGATTATCCAGGCGCCGCGAGATGGGAGCACCGTAGGGCTCCCGTTCTACCGCCTGGAAGACAACACTGGTTTTCACTATACGACACTGATCCCGGTTTACCCTGAATCCGGAAAGAGACGATGATTGGCTCTCAGGCTAACAATAAAAGTAAAAGTTAAATCAGAGTCGATTTGTATAAGTTAATTTATATCCTAATTTATTTTTGGATTAAGAATTTAGATAACGACGCTGATTGGCTGCTAGCCCAAAACATTTGCTGCTGGCAACACACGCAAAATGGGGTATCGAGCACTAACCTCGATTATCATTATCGAGATGGGGTAAGACCACATTAAGGATTCGTCCGCCATTACCCACCGAAAGAGTGCCCTTGAAAATACCGTTTTGGTGGCATGTGTGAATTTTGTTCGAGCACTTTGGCATGGCACATGTCAGTCCAGTGAATACTAAATGTACTACTACATTAGATCTTTCACGAGGTAGCAATAAACATACGCTATTCGCTCGCGTATTCGCACAGTGGCTATTTTGCAGAACGCACCAATATTTCAAAATCCGTCACCAGATTGGGGCGAAATTGAGGGGTGTCAGGTTTGGGTGGATTTTTCTGAAAACTGAGGTATGAGAATTTTACGAGTTTTCCATAGCACTTGTGTCAATGGAGGTTAAATATGCTGTGAAATTTTCAAGAAAATTTTTCGGCAAATTTAGCACGAAATGAAGGAAACGTTATAATGGCCGCCTATGTAAAATTTAAATGTGGTCTTACCCCAGATGGGAGCACCGTAGGAGCGGTACTAGATGCGTGCATTCATAACGCGTGTTCTTGGCCAGACTCTGTTTCCTGGTGAAGTCACGAAGACGGGCGAGAGTCGGTTAAGCGAGACTAATCAGCATACCGCTGCGGAGAAATGGCTGCTACGAAACATGATCTGAAGCGGAGCGTATATCACTGTGACTTTTACCCGTTTTTGGAGGTTATATTCCGCGGAATTCTCCCGCCAAAACTATCAACGAAGACAACCGTATCTCCCCTACCCTCCTATGTTTATCGGGCTATAAAGTCGACCGTGGCATTAGTAATAGTATTTAAACGTTCGTACTGGGACCAGCGACCCTTATTAGTTTATAGTCATCGCTCAAAATTACCCGTCTGCTGAAATGCTATCTGACAGATGAATCGCAGCGGGTGATAACTTAATTCCCCCGTCGACATGTCGACACCAAGTCCGCTGATAAAACAGCCGTGTAAACGGGCGAGGAGGGGGTATTTAGACGCCAGTGTAGCAGTTTCCTTATCTCGTAAAGCTGTCCCGCTGTGTTTTATGTCGTCTCCGATAGCTGCCCGGCATATGCAGTGGTCAACAGAGGATGGAGAGTAATTTGATCAGTTCCGCCATGGAGATATTTGAACTTAACGGCAATGACATTTAAAATTAACAACTGAAATAATATTGTTTTAATATAAATTAATCACGATAAAAATACACTATATATATATATATATTTAACTTAACGACTGCGTAGGAATGGTAATGTTTCTCTGGATGCATTTCGCAACGATTTATGTATTTATATAAAATACAATTTGTCAAAAAAGTAACAAGTCTAGGCCCTACTTGAAACGAATTGCATTGTTTATTGTGTAATAAGAAAGTCATCAATACATTGTGTCATTATTTTAGAAACTCCTCTTGACCTATTATTGTTTTGACCGTTAAAACACCTCAGCCTTCACCATTTCGTCAGCAAGTCCGTTCTTCCTCGTTGTTCCCCATTGCACAGCGGTTAGGTATACTACTGTCGAACAGCTCGTTTTGTTCTTTCTTTCCGCAGCTTCTGTCAGCAGCCTCCTTTCTCCATATTGGTGATTCCTCGATCTGTCATCTTCCCCGATCTGCTCACGTCCCTCCTCGTGCAGTCCTCCCAAGTGTGGTTTCTCATGCCTTCTTGGTGTTGCTCCGTATCTGTTCTCTTTACTAGTTTTTTTTGCCTGCGTCCATCATTTCCAAGTGGCCTGCGCATCGTCTTCCTGTTATATGTGCATCCCAACCTCTTTCTTCAGGTCGTTCATCCTTCTTCTATACACCCTCTATGTTCGTGTGATACTTCGGTCCCAATTGTTCACCAAATGTCTGGTTTAAACTTATCGATTCTCCGCGAATCGGAGATGATCTGTGTTGTAAGAGATACCAATTAAAACAAATATACGAAACTAAATCCTGCACTTATCGCTCTGTCATAAGGAGCCAGATATCTGTCTCGCGCGATCTCCGAATCAACAGTGCGACGTTAATACCACGAACTACAACAAAACCCTTCCTGGCGCCGCGGCCAGGAACGGTGTCCGATAAACATAAGTTACGCAACAAGCGGCGACTCAGCCACGGCTGTTTTCTCTCGGGGGTAAAACGGACGTGTTGTCATGGGTAACGCATCTGCCGGAATTGCTCGGACGAGGCATCGTGTGTTTGCAAGAAATCGGATTATGACACCGATTTAATGGATTTTATGACGCTGCCCAACTGGCTGGGATGACGTTATGAGAGGACTTGGGAGAGAGGCCGGGAGAAGGTGCAACCCCGTGGAGCCACCTGCTATTAATTTGCCATCTGCCGAGCGAACTCGTCTCGTGGTGATATCGACATAGGGTGGTCGTGTTTCCTGTTTGCGTAGTCAAGCCAAGTTGCTAAACACGGCGCTAATGTGACAGAAGAGATAAGATATTCTTAAAATTGTATCACACCGCCTGGCACTTCTTTCGTAGACACGGAAACAAAAGTAACATGTTATATTGATTACTTATTGCTACTATTTTAAATACTATAAAATATCAATGATAACAAATCGGATTAATAAACACTAGTACTGATGATAAGCAAACACTGCCTAGAACTGAGAAAGAATGGCATATTAATGACATTGTTAAAGATGTGAAGTCTGACGAAAAGCAAAAAAGTCCCAAGAAAGAAGACAATACAAAATATGTTGACGTTCGATATATTTGAAAATGTGTTGTATTCCTAGCAAAATGTTTTATTTTATTTGTTAGTTTGTTTCTTGATACAAAATGTCTATCACAATTTCTTTCCGTTATTTTTTTTCCTGCATTTTGTCCTAACAAAATAAGTTACTTTGTCCTGTTAGTTTCTTTCCGATTACCCTTTCAATTATTGTTCTTAAACGTTACACCATGCCTATATGCCTATATGGTATACAGCCCGTATATATCCGCGGAAAGTTCGCCGGTAGAGTTCTGACAGCCGTTATGGTACCAAAGCGTTCCCAATCACGCCATAACAAAGCCCGTGATTTTTCCCGCAGGGGATAATTTACTTTGCGTCAGATTCTATACTTTCAATTTGAGTTGAATTCACTCGGCAAGTCATTCCATGCCGATGGCGGTATAGCCCATCGTATATAACACAGCGGCTGATGATTTTGCACAAAACCCTATCATGCAGCAAATTGTCAGATCACTACGAAATTTCTGCCGGCGATAGATCTGCTGGCTCCTTAATATTACCGGATAAACTTCTGTTGCGAATTGGTTCGTGGCGACATACGTCGGATTCACATCGGTTCGTTTAAAAAATATATATATAAATGTATTTGCCTTGAAATTAGAACAGTAAACCCATTGTAATGTTCTAATTTACCTACATTTTATACGATCGTTGAATGATAAGAAACACTTTTTTTTCTATGTCGTGTGCGAATACTGTCAAGTTTTGAAACGTTTTGTAACAGTTTAGAAAGTGGCACTGGACAAGTGCCCGATATCTGCGGTTTGCATTACAGCAACATACACGGATATATTTTTATAGACATCGGAATTGATTGGATACATTTCCAAGTTCAGTTACCAGGTAATAAAGGTGTAGCAACATCAAATTAAAATTGCGTTAAAACATAGGATAAATTTAACAGCAATATTTTTGCCCATACTGAATATCGCACTTTTTATAACACTAGTGCACAATTACCAAAAACGCATCAGTTTATTTGATTTACCGGACTGCATGTTATTGTTAGCAATTTTGTGTTTCACAGTTTGACCCCTTTTCCAGGCCCTTATCCGAGTACCTCACGTCATGTAAAATAGTGAAGTTTCGCATGCATGCGAGTGCATTAAATGTGCCTCCTCAGCTCGTTTTTTTACTCATCTCATTTCCTATTCATTTTATGAAAATGCAAAACTATCCATTTTCCACTATGACATGCAAGTTCGTTCAAGTGGTTATCAAAATGAGATTATTCGTGTGAATGCACGATGCGAATATGCATGCGTTTACTATGTTTGTGTTGTCGACTGCCATTGCTCTCTCAGAAATGATGTGACGGACAAAATATTTGCCTGGCAATTGGCTTGCACCAGTTACAAGATGTAACGACAAAACTCAATCCAATTAAATTAATTAAAACAATGTATATTTTTATTAAACCGACTGCGGACATTATTTAAACTACACGAATTCACACATTACACATTTGTACATGAAAGAAACGGATTCGCAACGGGCGAAACAAGTTGAGAACGCAGCTGATGTTACATTCCAACATCGCTACAACAAACATGGGGAAGTGTCGATAATTACACACAACGTCTACCGCTACGTCCATCTGTTAACTGCCCCTCGTCCGTATTCATCCGAGTATGAAATTAGACAACGAAACTGGCATCGAATGACTTCACCAACAATGTACCAGCGGCCTAAATACCCTCCTGTCAGTAGACGAGGCGCTCGAATTCCCTCTAGGAGATTAACACATTATAACTGAACACACACAACGATACCATTTAGCAGGCAGACATACGATATCGCGTCCCCTCGATGACGTCACGGTGAGCCGTTCCCGCGTCTGTCGAAAATATACGGTTGTTGTGTGATTGAATCGTTGTGTATTTCTGTTGAATTAAGCTTTTAAAAATAAGCATGTACACAAACGCAAGAAATGCACATGCACGCATGCACAGTACGCGCGCATGCATGTACGCACGCACACACGCACGTACCCCTTCTCTATAATTTATGAAACCTCAAGTTTTTCTAAGCCAGATAGACCCCTATAAGTAAGAGTACTTAGAATACCCGGGATAGTTGTGGTTGCCCTGCTTGGGTGTCACAATGTCCCCAGAGAGAGGGGCTGGGTACAGCGTGACCGTCTAATTGCAGACTTGCGGACATTTAACGACGAGAACGTCAGTCGAGAAAACCCGGATAATGATTAATGAGGCAACGTCATTCGGCCATAGGCCTACACGGCGCTATCGCATATGTTTATTAACTAGAAAGATCGCGCGCTGATTATATTCCAGTCGACTTTCCCTTTGCCTGCAGGCACGCGGTAAGGGTAAATCGCCGAATGCTTGTTTGTGTTTTAGTTATACCATCCCTAAATATGGGTATCTGAAGAGGAAAGCAATGTGGTTTTAATGTACTAGGTATGTTTATGTCGTTTCGCAATGGTTATTACTACACCGATGAACATGGGTTTTACATAAAAATTAATTAATTAATAGCGAGTAGTAAATAGCGAGCATGGGCACTCGATTAAATTACCTGCAGCATGTTTATTCGTCTGCACCAATATTCTACCCCCCCACACACACACACCCAGTGAACGATCAACTACGATTTTCCGTAAAAATGTACACATTCAAACCAAACAGACAATAGGCTGTAAATGCGCAGAACTATCAAAAGTTGGTTTCTACGGTTCGCGTTACACCCCACCCATCCAGACTTGCAGGAAAGCTTGCTTATTCCGATTCACTATAGCAAGTTTGGGTTCTTGACACAAGGTTAGGAAACTAAAGTTGAATAGCTTAGTGCCAAAATACTTGCTACGAAATAGTAACTTATTATTCGAATAAATATTAGAACATTTAAAAGCGAAACAAAAAAATAAAAAAGTGCGCCCGATGTGGGGCTCGAACCCACGACCCTGGGATTGCTTCGAGCCTAGTTGGTTAGCTGTAAGAGTCCCATGCTCTACCGACTGAGCTAACCGGGCAGACAATGTCTCTTTCGGCTATACGTGTATACACACAGACCAACTATAACTATCCTACCCGAACAATTTTTATACATATGTAATAATATCACAATGTTACAGCCACCGAGTCTGGCGTATGCCCATGATGCCGACTGATGGTCTTGGTGCCAGTGGCCGTGGCGTGGGCGTGCCGTTGACAGTTGACGTGGAAACTTGAAAGTCGACGTCGTAGCCGTAACTTCATATGTAACGGCACAATTCGCGCTAACATGTGATAATTCAAATGCGCAGATTACTGTTCACTATGTATATACAACGTCTAAGCTACCAGTTTTAACAAAAACACCATTTGAACGACGTTTGCGTATAGCTATAGGTCTACGACATTTGCCTATTCATACGTACTAGGTCCCATAGGCGGAAGTTGATGTCATCTGTCTTATGAAATATTCGCCGTTGCTCTTGCCATTTTAAACAACTTGGCTGGTCTTCCAAGACGTTCATTTGTTTATACAAATACTATTAATGTATTTGATTCTTCGCATGCTTTGGTTTTAGCTTTTTAATCATTCGCGTTTTCCTCCAATAGGCATAACGATTATTTTTGATTGGACTGTTTCCCGATCCGGCCTAGTACCTACTTCGTTGCTGGGGGAAAGCGCACCTGCTGGGCAAAGTGCACCCCACATGGTAGGTCTATTCAGCAGATACCACTTTTAATGCTGTAATCTACCAATAAATAAATCAAATTATTTACGTTCGATTTCAGTAGAAACAAGAAAGAAAGTTAGGCCTACACCAATTCGAGTTGTTTCACCCGTAGGCTTAATCACTCTAATGCTGTCATTATAACAAGTTCAATAACATAAACGGTTCCACAACATAGGTACTTTAAATAAACAAAAATAAAGTAGCTGTTTAGATACTAGCAATAATGTGGCATACGTTATTTTCCATTTACCCATTTATTCTGGGGCAACGCGCATCCGCGATGGGGGCAAAACGTCCCCAACTGTGGCCTAAATTAAAATTGGGATTGGTTGTTGTAGAAACTAATCCGTTTGACATTTGTATGCCATTTTAGCAACTGTACATGTGGGATGAACTAACAGTTACATTATTAAATGACTAATCATTAATATTGCACTGGTTTTTTAATGCTTATAAATATATAGAGTTTGAACATAAAAAGGTTCAAATTGTGTTTTGACAAAAGTGGTAGCTTAGACGTTGTATGTAGATCCTGCGTATTTGGATTATGTCATGTTAGCGCAAAAAAACACGCAGGTGAAGAACATTATCGCAAGCCAGGGGTGGTAGTTGACTCCGGCCTACACTACCCCTGGCAGATATCCCACGCACGGTATGGAAAGTAGCTTAACCAACTGTACATGTCCCTAGTAATTGACTCCGCCGGTCGATACCGCCCGTGAGAACAGTGCAGACGCCCGCAACACATATCGCAGACTCCAGGAAATCCCAATATATATCCCTTCGACCATTCTCACGAGAGACGTACCGCGCATTCAAATAAATACTTCTACTTCCCAAACATTACAATAAAAGTAACATAACATGATCCACGGTTGACTGAAACACAAACAGCCAAATCTTGGTAGCAACAATAATTTTGGCTCCCTTAACTTGAGCGTTTCGCAACGCGATCTGCCGGGGGGTAGTGAGACTGGTGTAATCAGCAGCGCCCCCTTGCGCGAGGATGGGCAAGAAGAACAACATAAAAGCGATGTAGAGAACGCGCTACTAGAACAATACACGATCGTCGTTGTATTAAGAGATAGTACATATCTCAGTCCACCATCAACACGGCACTCCACACAAACACCGAGAACCATCTGGTAGACCAAGAAGGAGTAAAACTGGCACTATAAGGAGGCACACAAACGGAGAAGATACGGAAAGAAACGATACAGTGGAGCGCGGCGGCGGGTTCGTTAGAGCGTCGGAATCTCAATTCGATAAATTCTGGGTTAGAATCCTCTTGTTGCCGTTTCGAACCTTCGGCAAGTTCGTGCATTCTAAGTTGCTCCTGTTCACTCAGCTACTTGCATGGCTAGTTGGCTACCTGGCTATAAACAGTGGTGGGTATTTTGTGTACTAATAGTCTTCGGACAGTATTTGCAGCGTGACTGGATACTTCCCTGAGTGGAGTAGAGATGGTGCTCGATTGAACACGCCTGCCAGGGAGTAAAATGTTAAGCGCATTAAGCTGTTCCAAGGATTGCATACCGCGTTATATAAGAACTTATCTTTCATATACTTTTTATATAAATTCTCTAAATTTTTAGTTTTGACATCTTTCCTGTGATTTTATTTTCTGTGACTTTATCCGTGATTCTTTTCTGTGAATTTATTTCCTACATTTTAAACGTCACCCCTCACAAACACCGAAAACCATAATAGGATATACCAGGAAGACGTGGACGTGGTATACCGGCTAGGGAGTCACGAAGAAAGAGAAAACACGGAAAGAAGCGACATGGATTATATGCTATATTATTAGCCTATATACGAGGAAGTCGTCCGACAACAGGACGTCAATAAGTTGTACTGACGAAGCCATGGCAAGATAATTCATAACTTATTTGTACAGGGCTGCATATTATCAAAAGGTGCGTTTCTACAAGGGACTACCTAAATAAAAAAAAATGTGTTCAATGAATAAAAGACCGTTGTTGCAATAGGCATGTGCGGCGCCTCGCAAAGCACTAGCGAGACAGCTGACGCGTTGCTTATTGCAATTGACGATCGTCCTTGCGGAGTTCCTGCCAAGATGACAGGGGCGACGCCTGTGGCGGCGACACACGGCCAATAGAGACTTGTCTACGTCGTCATCACACCGTGACAGTCTTAGTGTCACCTTCCGTGCATCCGGGTGTCGCCAGGGAGACGGCTTTGTCATCTCTCAGGGGAGATTACGAACACCACCTGAGAATGGCAGCGGCAGAAGACTGCCGTTAATTACCCGCTGTTGAACGTAACACGTAGGCCCCTACACCTGCAGCCCATATGCACGCACGCACACACGCTCGCACTACGTACTCACGCACACATACACACCAGACATGCACACACCCGCACGCCCGCACCGGATCACTGGGGACTTCACTTGAACTTGCATTCTTTTGCCGTGCACTTGGACTCGTCAATAAAAACGCCGAAAAGTGTACAATGATCAATCGAGGTTTAAGTTTTGGTCAACAAATTATTTCCTTTGATTCATTTCAAATTTGGCATACAATAGAAGAAGTATTGAAGGATATGGAAACAAAATATCTTCACACAAATACCGTTTTCTCAGATTGTACGCTACATTGAATATTGGGTCCAATTTATAAGCATTAACTCCGTAATGAAAGGATATAGACATATTATCCGAGCTAGAACAACACTAAATGTAATTCTATCTGACCATTTTACAGGTCAAATATATGTAGTAAATGACAGCAAATATTACTTTGTATAATAATTAATTTGCTATCCAAAATGCCTTACATGTTATGTTGAATGCTACATGAATTTCATTTGATCACACGTCTTGTAAGTATTGCTCTTTATAAAATAAATTCAAAACAATTAAAGGGTTACATTGACGCTGTTTAATTTTAATCGACATCTGAACTAGGATACATAATTGTAGACTGCCCGTTGTTTACAACTATACTGTCAATACTACGTTAGACCACAATACTGTTTTGCGTAACGGGGAAGACGGAAATGTCACTGTAATATAAATATTAATATTTGTTATTTCCTAGTACAATTGAACTAATAGCAATATTTTCAGAGATTCTGCAAACGCTTGAATGTCTCCTGATTCGCTAGTTAGTAACACTTGTGTGACAGTAGGCATATCATGATTAGATATTATTGGCGTAACACAGAAGTGGTAATAACTACATTTAAATTATATCGATGGATGCGTGTGCGTGTGCTTGTGTGTGTTGATTCTTAATAAGTCTTTTTAATGATGTTTCAATTGCTATGGTAAAGTATTCTGTTTTTTCACATAAAGGTTTTTCCCGTCATATAATAATAATACATTTATTCGTACTAAAAAAATGTACAATTCGACTAAATCAATGTATGTAAGTTACTGTGTACATAAAACAGTAAGCAATGAGCGGAGCTCGTCAATGGCTAAAAAAGAAGTGCTACCCGCATTATCTATATTATGTAATACATCTTTTACAAATGAGACTACATACTAGTTCATCATCCAGCCCCTCCTGGTAGTGGTCTTGAATCATAACATAAAACTGATTAGACTTCATTCGAAAGAATATCATGGCATCAAGTTTGAATTTGGACATGATATAGTTAAAACCTTTAGACATGTATGACCCACTACCTTGAAGGGCTAGATGAGAGAGCATTTTCAAACTGGAGTTACTGCATTTCAAGCAACTCTGCATAAATCGTACCATTCGATTCATAATTTGAATCGGTAAACAGTCTGCTAAAAGTGGCACCATATTACAATGCGTGCAAACTGGTAGATTAAACAGTTTTCTGATACCTTTGCGCCACGTAGTATAAAACATATCAAGATGTTTGTTTTGTAAGTTCCACAGACATACACCATAGAAAGATATGCGGTTCAAAACGTTACGGAGACTACACCAATTGGTACCACTATTTGAACCGACACAGTGAAAAACGTTGCATACACTAAAGTCCTTCATATTCGCTACACAGTTGCACCAAAATGTCTATAATAAAAAAATATTAAAGAAACACTGTCTTTCATTATTGCATTATCTGTCGTATTTCTTTTTGGGTAATAGTTGCAAGGAAAACATATGTATGGGACACGGCGTTTTTGCCAAATTATGCTTGCCGTATATGACAAACTTGATGGTCTAGGTAGGTAATCAAAAGGACTACTCAAAACAAAAAGTTTTGCCAAACTACCGACGATACAGAAGACGCCTTATCCCGGACACTGAATATTTGTAATTGTACACTTTTTGCGTTTTTACTGTAGTAGAAAAAACAATTTCCAACAGCTAGCATGTTGAAGGAGCAAGACAATTCGGGAATGTTGGGATTTTCGTTAATAACACAATGTTAATGACGCTTGGGTTGACAAGTTTATCAGTCCAGACAGCAATGGTTCTTAAGACTAATTTGCAATGCAGTAAGGTGCTGCACGCGCTTCACGGACAAGTACGTAGCATCTTAAAATAATGGCACCAACGGAAAACTGTATGCACATAGCACTGTTTGTTTACGAGCGTTTGCTTAGATGATCCATCGACTATTGCAAAACCCGCAATACAACTGTGCAAAATATTTGATTTGACCAATACATGGGGGCAGCCACCTATGATTCTCCCGTTGAGGCTCACCAAAAACCTCCAACTACACACTCATGAGGCTAAAATGGGAGTTGTGCACCACCCACACACACGATGTCTACCTGGTGCCCCTGGATCTGCGCCTGCGGATCCTGGGGAACTATGCACATTTCGAGGAGGAAGACCAGTGGCAACGCATGGCGACGCGTGTTACCACGGAAGTGACGTCACTGTCGTTACGCGCCATTTCCGCGTACTTGTACCAATGCAAATTTAACTGGTTACGGAACATCTCTGGATTAACCCGGATTACGCCCGATGCAGAGGGCAGCAGAATAAGACATTCAATAAACTTGCAACAAATGCTGCTATCGACGTCGTACGTTTAATCTTGTTAAATCTTGTTTACCTATTATTTCAGTTTGATTTACCACAGTATGTAGGTCCTAAGTCATAACGGTGGAATTTAGCTTCCTAGGGCCTCGTTCTAGGCTAATTAGATGTATATACCATTATTGTTACTGTAGGTAACAGGCACGAGCAATGATTGACACATATATTTTCGTTTTCAACATATGATACTGACTCTGGCGTTTCACACAAATTGGTGCAATTATTTAAAGGAAATAAAAATAAGGCATAAGGTAAAATCCTTTTTCCATGTGTACACAAAGTTTAACATTGTATGTGACATTTGATAACATTAAACAAATACAGAAAAATAAATTTGTAGCATAAATTCGATGTTAAGCTCGTCTGTGAAGCGATTCCCGCGGAAAATGAAATTTTAATGAGCTAGGCGATCACGTGGTATCGTGACGTCACTTATGACACACACTCGCATCAGGCCGACCTTTTCCATGCATTCAGAGCATGTTTACAAGGATATCTTTTGGGTCGAAACGAGCGTCAGAACGAGTTATTGTGCAATATTCCGACGTAATACAAACACTAGTCATCATAGAGGAACAAACATTTATCTTACGGTTCCACATGAATCGAATTTTATTCAAGACAACGAATGTGAATGGGCCTACAAGTCGACTAGGTTTCGCCGAGCTTGGGCTTGTTTTTAGAGTAATTATATCGAATGCAACCAACGGGAGATAATCTACACCAATAAACATACATAGCAAACATATATTGTATCCAGCAACATAAAGTAACGTGTATAATCTCATAATAGCACTAGAATATCGATATATGAAGGAGTTGTACAATTTATCATAACAACTTAAATCAGTCAAACAGTTTTCGTTGGTCCCGATAGCTCAGTTGGTAGGCGCGTTGGTTATTTGTCGTTTATTTTACAATCGGGCGACGCCGGTTCAATCCTGACAGCACGCAAACCTTTTATTTTCTTAACACTTTTTTGTTTATGTTTTCACGAAGTAATATAAACAAAATCATTTTATACTATAATGCACTGTTTGTAAATATTTATATTTTTGTAGTAATTATTTATTCGCCACAAAAATATGGTCATTATATATAAAACGATGTTTCTAAATTGTATTTATCCAGACAGATCTCAATCAGTTTTCACATATATAATTACAATATATTACCGTACAATATATTTACATTTAATAAATTATATATCCCTTACATTATATTTGTTTGGATAAATAAAATTTAGAAACATCGTTATATAATGACCATATTTTTGTGGCGAATAAATAGTTGCAACAAAAATAAAAATTATTTACAAACAGTGCATTATAGTATAAAATTATTTTGTTTATATTACTTCGTGAAAACATAAACAAAAAAGTGTATAGAAAAACAAAGGTTTGCATGCTGTCAGGATTGAACAGGCGTCGCCCGATTGTAAAATAAATGACTAGTAACCAACGCCTCTACCCACTGAGCTAGCGGGACCAACGGAAACTTTCTGACTGATTTAAGTTGTTATGATAAATTGTACAACTCCGTCATATATCGATATTCTAGTGATATGAGATTATACACGTTACTTTATGTAGCTGGATACAATATATGTTTGCTATGTATGTTTATTGGTGTAGATTATCTCCCGTTGGTTGCATTCGATATAATTATTCTGAAAACGAGCCCAAGCTCGGCGAAACCTAGTCGACTTGTAGGCCCATTCGCATTCGTTGTTTTGAATAAAATTCGATTCATGTGGAACCGTAAGATAACTGCTTGTTCCTCTATGATGACTAGTGTTTGTATTACGTCGGAATATTGCACAATAACTCGTTCTGACGCTCGTTTCGACCCAAAAGCTATACTTGTAAACATGCTCTGAATGCATGGAAAGGGTCGGCCTGATGCGAGTTTGAGTCACATCTCGGCATCCCGAAAAGCGCGCCAAAAATATGCATATTCAAAAATGTCCGGATGCACACCATAAAATGTGGAATTTCTAATTCATTGATTTAAAAAAAAAAAATTGGCTTGATGGACGTGGAAATAGATAGCAGGATGTAATATAACATGAATTCGAGCAATATATGTTTTTATTCCCTTTAAGTGACACATCACATACCAGGAACAGTTTTTATATTCTACAAGGTGGCTAAAGAGATGGCCAGCATTGATTATGCAAATTGGTCAGTGTTCTCGATACTAAGGCGTGAGAATGTGTGCGTCGTAAAGACGTAATCCCACCGGTCACCCGCTTTTGGACGAATTTACCCTTTCGGACCGCTCATAATGTCAGGACCGCTGATTATGAAGATGTTTTTTAATGGGAAATATTTCAGTGTTCCTGACATACTCTGGCCTATCCAGAGAACTTTTCCAACTCGGCCCAGTATTGTATGTTGCTATATTGGGCCGATGTCGTCATGCCATCACAGGTCTATCAGCATTGGTTGCCCAAGGTTGCCATTCCAAGTTACTGCCATGCAATGGATGCCTACGCAGTACGCACAACCAACATTTGCCCAAGGTTGGCATTCCAAGTTACTGCCATACAATGGATGCCTACGCACAACCAACTTTGGCCCAAGGTTGCCAATCCAAGTTACTGCCACACAATGGATGCCTACGCACAACCAACATTGGCCCAAGGTTGGCATTCCAAGCTATAGGCTGCCATTCTTTGCCAACCTTGGCCCAAGACGGAAATGCTGTCTGAGTAGGTGTACATAATAGGGGTCCGAACTTTCCCCCCGGTTATTTCTCCCCACTGAAATAAAAAAGGCGGATGTTCCCCGGCAAATAAAATAATAGTTATCTTCTAGTCTCCACATTAGGATATATTTTATCGACTTTATTCGGACTCAAAAATCAACAAACACATGGACATCAATACAGTGAATATATCGAATTAATAAATATAAGTAAATGTAATGGAGTGAAACAATTTTTGCGTGTCCCCGCTCTTTATGTTAGGAGAACTATTCCAACGAAAATTGAAACAAACGTTATAGAATAAGCATTATCACGGTTTTTTTTATATTAATTATTATGCTATAATTACGATGTTGGCTTTTTCCTTCACATGAATGAATGTTATGTGGCTTACGTAATTTACATAATCATTATTAATTGTTGTCTGTGTTGAGGTTTTGAGATAGATGACATACCCTAATATCTAGATTTATACAGAATTACAATATCATTTTTAATGATCAAACTTCTTAACTATTACTTCAAATACAAAAAAGAGAAATGTTTGTCTTTTCATTTTAGTGGGGGATACGGCCGCAGGGGATGTGCGGGGGGACGTCTGGGGGGAATGTCCGATACATTCGAATGTCCCACATTCGCTCCAGTTGCCCCCTACTCTGTGTGTGTGCGTGCGTGCCCGCGTGTCCTCATGTCCGTAAAGTCATCAGTTGCCCGGTTAGCTCAGTCGGTAGAGCATGGGACTCTTACTGCTAACCATCTAGGCTTGAAGCAATCCCAGGGTCGTGGGTTCGAGCCCCACATCGGGCGCTATTTTTAATTATATTTTGTGGGCAACTTTCTTAGGCCGTGTTCACATACAACTTTAAACCGCATTAGGATGCGAATCCTAATTCGGGTAGCGCAACGTGAACACACATAATCCGCAATAAGTTACCCGAATTCTAATAGGGGAAAATCGATGGATTAGAATTCGGCTAATCCAATTAGGACGCGGATCAAGCCAATGTGAACGTTTGCTTTGATTCCGCAATGGCGGCGCTGCTGCATGACAGAAGGCTGTAGTCTCGCGCAGAACCGCGAGATCGTATGTGACCGGAGGCGTGTTCGACCTGAGGTGACCATAGATTCAATTTTTAATCAGGTCAGTTGTTTGTTGTTAGTTGCAAATCATATTACATTTTCAGTCGCTATACCGTGTCAGGCTTGAGGGGTGAGACCACTGTTAGATTTCCCATTGGCGACCATGTTAACGTTTTGTCAGATTATAAGAAAACTGTACTGACAATAATCTGAAATTTATTCACAGCAACTGCTATCATGTCATTGATATACTGATGAAATTTCGCATGCACGGTGCGCATCGATATTGACCAAAATAATCACGTTTGTCAGTACCCACATGTGCTATGTGGAAAACAAATTGCAAAAAAACACTCCACCAACTACACTCTTCCAGATATGCGTCATTTTACTTCCAATACATTCTACCACAGAACCTGTTGATATACCTGGCTTAGTGCACTAAGTTTACATAAAAAAGGGTCTCAGATTTTAAATATCACAACTTTCAGGCGACTATGTTTTACTTTAACACAACAGGAAGTCTAACAGTGGTCTCACACCTTGAGCTTTACATTGATATGGCGCGGGGTAGTCCATGGAGTAGAGAAGAGATGGCAGATTTGGTGGTGGTGTGGGGTGATCAAGCTGTGATGCGGTGTTTTGATGGAAATGCAAAAACACGGAGGCAAATAAGTAGACGAGCTACTACAGTCAAAGGGACGACTTTCGGGAAAATAACTTCAAGCTGGTAACTCGCCATATTGATAAGTTGACTTCCTCTCTCGCGAGACAACTGTATGACACCTGACCCGCACACCATGCCCTCTCGTGCACTAATTCGGTTGGCGCTTTCACCCGGCCTAACTTTTTGTATGTGAACACAGCCTAATTAGTTTATCCGCATCGTAATTCGGTTGAAAATTATGGGTACCAGAAAACTATATGTGAATTTTAGCCACCTCTAGCGACGCCAAACGTACTTTCTGTGAAACATATACGATGCATTTTAAAATGTTTATCGTTTTGGAAGTAACCACATGCATGCAATTGTCACAAGAATAAAACATAGTATTACATTTTAGCCAGGGAAAGTAACTTTTTACGAAAGTTGCTAAAATAAACCCAGTTCGTGCGCGGAAATTTTGTATTGTAATAACAAATGTCGACAACTCTCCGCCTAATAATTTTTTGTTTGGTGAGCTGTCCGGTGAGCAGCCACGTGACCATAGGCAGATCTAGGAGGGCCAGCGGGCAGACTCAGGACGAAATCCCCTCAGGACAGAATCCCCCAAACAAAATCCCCTCTGGACAGAATCCCCTCAAACAAAATCCCCTCCGGACAAAATCCCCTTCATTAACTCCGAGGGGGTTTGGATGTATGTTGTGTCACAACAAATAATTAGGACCACATATTGAGTAAAAACATATTTTATTGAGCACCTAAAGCACAATTGTGTTTATTATTAAAATAGTGTTGGCAAATATTTTCACCAAAAAAAATTCGGGTAGGCATGTATGATGATATTTTAAGTATCAAAATCACCCAAAATAATCGTGAAGGGGATTGTGTCCATTTTTTCAATAAGGGAAGGGGATTCTGTCCAGAGGGGATTCTGTCCGGAGGTGATTCTGTCCGGTTACCCCTGGGGGCATGTGCCTTCTAGACCTACCTTTGTCATTTTGCGTGCCCGGTGGCGCGGCTGCGAACAATTTTCAACAGCACCCCCCCCCCCCACACACACACACACACACCCCTTCTTCCGATGTCACCAGCCGAGCCGAGAAGGTGAAGTTACTGCGGCGTGGTAGCGAAACCTTTTTTTACACCATTTGGTTCGGCCGCTAGTAGAGGTTTTTGTGACCCCCAGACTACCCTCTCTGGATCCGGATTTACCATGGATTCGCCCATGGTATCATAATCTGAGCACTGTTACTTACGGCTCAACACTGCGATAATACATTTCCTGAACCATCCTCTAGTTACGTTGACCGCGAGACACGATGACACTTATGAAGTCGAGATGTCTGCAGACTGATCTACAGTTATATAGAGAACGCAAACATCGGGGGACATCGACCGTTACAAAGGCACAAGATGAAACCGGAAAGCGACAAGAAAGCGTTTGATATCAACTCTCATTCGTTATCAGTAAGGACAATCTGAAGAAGCGCGAAAATATGGTCGATACATCATATTGCTAAATCTAGATCGCCATCCCAACCCCCTTTGAAGTTCCCTCTTCCTCGCCAGTCCCCGAGGTATTGGACTGTGGTCGCTAACGAACCACATACGGTGCTGGGTTTCAACATTCGAGAAGTTTCGAAAATCGCGCGGAAGAAATCGAACCTACGTGTGAATGGCCGCTTTGCCCAAGTCCCTTGTGAGTTTCGGCAGCGCCATCAAGGAATTCCTCACATCATTTGTGCCGACAGAACGACTTTGGTTACACGATAATGGAGAAACATGATGTTAAATGGACCGATACAAACTGCGGTAACAGCGGGCGACAGTAAACCGCTATATACAGTGATCCCCGCGTGTTACTGTTTATGTATAGTCGTGATCATGACCTAACAATGATGAATGAGGCCATAGTTTAGGATTCACTATGTACATCAGATAAGAATAAGATGAAAGAGAGAGGGAGGGAGGGAGAGAGGGAGGGAGGGAGGGAGAGAGAGAGAGAGAGAGAGAGAGAGAGCGAGAGAGAGCGAGAGAGAGCGAGAGAGGGGGGAGAGATGGGGAATGGAGAGATACAGGGAGGGAGGGAGGGAGAGGGATAGAGAGAATGAGAGAGGGAGAGAGACAGAACAAAAGAGGGAGAGAGAGGAGAAAGCGAATTAGCCTGCACAGATTCATAATCATAGACGACTGTAGATGGGCTCTCAGGTATGCGTGCCTGCGTGCGTGTGAGTGACCACTCCAGTTTTATGCGATCCATATGAAGACTTCATTAACAGCGTAATCGCGTCTTCTGCGGCTTGCGGTCATTCCGTTTACGCCATCTCCCCTCTTCCGTATCGTCCCGTACCGCATTCTCCCGTATTTATCTAGAGGGGATGAGGTGTAAAAGCATTAACAACCTATCAAAGTTACGATCTTTACTCGGGCAGTAACGACCACGTGTCCCACTTAGCATCCCGGCGTCCGCCTGCTGCGGTCAATCCCGACGTCGTCGCAACCGACGTTTTATGATAATCTGCAGATTTGACGAGCGCATCTTCCAGGTGTGTCAGTCGTTAGCTTTTTGATGTGTCGGCGCTCTGGTGACCGGCACGCGCACGCGCTGCAATCACATCCATACTAAACACTTCCGAAACACACAACAAAGTATGTCGCATCTAAAAGCGTGTAATAATAATAATAATGACAAACTTCTATAGCGCCTAAATCCCCAGGAATATGTGCTGAGAGGTGCAACATACAAGAATCATTGGGCAAAATCGTTAACACGGACAAGCAAGAGTCGTCATTAGGACAAGGGACCGCCGAAGGTTAGGGTGGGAGTGCAATTTCAAATAAGTCTTCAGTTTTTTTAATGAAAGGTATCTATAATCTCAGATGATTTTAAAGCGACAGGGAGTTGATTCCAGATTTTTGGTGCAGCTACAGAAAAACACGTTTGCCGATATTAAGCTTAAAAAGTCGTTCTGAAACAGATAATCTGAGATTCATGGGGATATCGGGAAAAAGAAGGAGGCTTGCATGTCCACACCACTCCACTCTCAAATTCGGTAATTTCCTCAAGTTCCCATGTCACATTCGTCTTTCTCGGTTCTTCGACAACTCATTAATTCGAGCAAATCATTCATTCAAATGTATTCCCGACTACATAAGTAATTGCATACGCGCCACCCGCCAGGCCCGCGTGAAGGGAAAACGCCGGACGCTACAATTTGAGGCCAGAACAAGCTTTAATTACGCGAGAAGCCGTGTCGAAAAACAGTCGGGACAATGACGGGTAGACGTACGATTGTCAACGTCGCCGTCGGAGGCACTGGGAAAATAGAAAGTTCCTTTTTTGTTCGGGCCCAAACACTTTGTCCGTGCTCACTGACCTGGGCCGGACGGAATCACACTTGGTCAATGATCTCATTCGTGTAATGATACGGTCAGCTGTGCTGGACTGCGGGGATGGGACGATGTTGCGTAACGTGCGCTAACGACGGTAATCGACGACCGCGTATCCCCCGGCCATGGCTTTGTTCGGTCGGCGGTAGCGTTGACGGGGGAAACCGAGAGCCCTTCGCACCGTCGAAGTAATGATCTCTGTGTCAGTGCAGACTGGGCGCAGTGACACCCCGGAGAGAGGGGGTCTTTGTTGCCGGTATTTTTGTGGCGTTTTCGGCCGTATCGCTGCGGTACGATGAAACTTGACACGGGTATTAAACGACCGATCAGTTTTGACTGGGTGGCGACTAAGATGCTTATCACGTTGGCCGGTTTATACGTTATTTATATCGAGATGGTTTGTATAAATATCAATCGTGTGTTCTTAGCCGTTTGGGGTGCAGACGTTGGATGTTTTATTAGAGGTATTTACATTTTATTTGGATTTGTCCCGTCGTCAACGCAAATCTGCGACCCGTCAACACAGACCCATGTTGCGGTGGGGGACTCGTCGAGGAAGGATTGGAACCCGGAGGAGATGGCGGGAGGGAGACTTCTCCGTTGACTTTATGAGCGTAATTCGTCTCTCTTTCTATCACAAGTACTGACCGATTTCAAACGAATGACTACATCAACTGAGATGAGGAATAAACCAATGAACGAATTAAAAGGAGAATAACGAAAGAGAGAGGGAGAGATGGAGAGGGAGAAAGAGAGGGAAAGAGGGAGAGAGGGAGAGGGGGAGAGGGAGAGAGGGAGAGTGGGAGAGGGGGAGAGGGGGAGAGGGGGAGAGGGAGAGGGAGAGATGGAGAGGGAGGGAGGGAGGGAGAGACAGAGGGAGAGAAGGGGAGAGGGGGAGAGAGATGGGGAAGAGGGTGATACTATAGAGTTTTAAAAGAAATAACGGATAAGGATGGAAAAGTGAAAAGAAAAATGTACGAATAAAACACCGAACTACACTGTATATGGACAGAAGACACTGAAAGCACAAACTAACAGTCACGACCGTTAGACTGAACAAACTAGCAGCCACTCAACCGTCTTACCGAACAAACTAACATTCCACAATTTTACCAATATTAACCAACTCAACCATTTGACCGAATAAACTGGCAGGCACTCGCCCGTTTCATCGAACAAACTGGTAGTGACATGGTCAATGAATCGGACGACTGACAGAAAGAACAGTCGAATTAGCACCATCGCTTATAATCATTACTGTTGCAATGCTCAAATGCACCGTTCGTTTTCAGGAGGTATTCCCTAGTTGGCAAGAAAACATGTGGACTACAGGTGTACACGTAGGAAAGGAATACTAATCGATATCCACGGGGGTGATCCCGGTCCATCTCCCGCCCTGTCTCCCCGCCTCACTCGGGACAGATCCCTCCCTTGTCCCTTGAATGACGTGAATGGGATTCTACATGAATACCTTGACTGGGCGCCTTCTTACGTCGAATGTCGCTGGGTGACGTAATGGCAACGTTTAAATGCGCCTTGTCACAGTCAACTGAATTCGCTACCTGTACGATTTGCCTGCAAGTACCCATGGCTGTACTTGTACATTCCAGACATGAATAAGAATAACAATAACCGGTTGATATGCATCGAACTGATATTACACACCGAATCATTGTCTGTGCACGTCCACATTATATAGGTTAATCATAAAATTGTATGTATAATATGATATTCGATGGGTGGAAATAAAGTCACCGTTTTGGCTAGGACAAAATCACAGAAAATAATGTCATAACATTGTTTTAGTTGAAGACTATGTATTAAATACGGTAAATTCACCAAATACAACGTCTTGCACATTTTGACTGATAACGCAGGACAAATACAATTTGAGGATTAAGACACATATGCCAAAGAAACTATGCCACGGTGTTGCACATTTTCAGTCAAAGTTTGATGCATGATTATGACGGTGTATGACGAGTATCTACATTCTGAAGACATTCTGCCACAGTCCTACATATTTTATTATTGTACTATTTATAAGTTACGAATATAATGTTGCGTTGTCTTTACTTTGTTTGACTGAGATGAATGTTCAACCTGACTGCTTTTATTATATATTAACGTATACTTTTTATACAATTTTGCATGGCTAGAAACATATTACATTGTGAATGTAACCCGTCTCTAGTCAGGCCATTGCAGCCTTTCGTTCTAAGCTGAATTTATCTTACATATTTCGATTCTTTAATATTATAATTATGTATTAAAGTTACATCTAAGCATATAGTCTGCACGTAGTTGAGTGAGCTTAAAATTACCTTACTTGAAAATGTAAATAATTACTTAGCCGCGAATGTTTCCATTTTATTTAAAATATAATTAGTTATATGCAATCATTTCCCAATAATGATCAATCCGCGAAGAAACATCCAACACGAAATGCGTAAGAAATGCCGTGAGAAGAAACCACACTGTTGTTCTCCTAACTTCATAATGAATGCTTTTTGAAAACATATTCAAATTGGTTAGCATCAGGCCTAAGTAGGAGGAGTAGTAATATTACAAAATATATATTTGATTATCTAGCCATTCTACAATATGTTGTTACGTTTTAATATGTTGTGAGGCGCAACGAACAACCTTGGATCTTGCGTTGCATCAAATAAAATATACTATTATTTATATTATTATAAATATAACACGGCAGGCCCTGAATGATAACCGCGTAAAATGTCACTGACTGGACATTGATTTTAGTTACAATTTATTCAAACAACTTAAACCAAAATAATGACGATTTCAATAATAACTAGGATATAACATAAGCATTACCACGGCCTTTTTATTTATCCATTAATTCAATTGTTCTCTTTTAATTATCCATACATTTCCATTTGCCTTTTATCATCTTATCGTGTCTGTTCGAAAGGGAAAGAGTATTTAAACGGGCCTCTGTCGAGCATCGCCGTGCCGACCGATTAGCGCACTGTGAGGTGACTAGGTGATCGGTTCCTCTTCGGCCACGTGACCCCTGCCGCTGGCCACACGCAAGTAGGTATCATCTTTGACGTGATTGGTCGAAAGCAGCGCATCCAAGCAGAAATGTCACTCAGGCGGGCATGCTGTCCGCTTTCGTCAAATCAACTCGTGTCGTAGTTAGATGGAAGCGGCCAGTTGGTCGGACGCATTCGAGACAGGTTGTAGTTGGCGATCGGAGTGAAATGAAGTAAGAAATTAATTAAACTTTCGCCGTCACGTGGCTGGTGGAACCGACGAAGCGAAATTGACAACCACTTGAAATGAACAAGTCGTAAGAGGCGACGCAATCTCTGCCGAAGAGAGGGACACGAATTCATATTCAATTGTGCTTATCGCGTGCGACCTCCGTAACAAGTCAAGTGACTGAAAAACAATACTATTCCAAAGAAGTACGTCTAACGAAAAATACGAACTTGTAATTCGTCGCTATGGAGACGTGTATTCTCATACCCCATGAGCTGAGTTTGGTTCTGAGGTTGAACCCCGACCACCGGAGGCCCCTGGAGATGGGAGCCACCCTCTGGGCCAACAAAACTCTCAGCCCGGGGATGACTTTTGGGCCAGAAGACGGGAAGATTGAACTCGATACCCTGGAGATCTACAGTGAACTTCCCACAGATGACGTAAGTTCACAATGCCATGACGTTATTTGCGCATCATTAGTTTTACATATAACTCATGTTATTGTTTTGTAATTATTAATTTCACTTTTTACATATTACGCAATTAAATGGCAGCGTACATACGTATTAATTATCATGTAATTTATACGCCCACGATTGTTTTTGTGTAGCGTGAATGAATACATGACATTTTGCCGAGGCAATGTTTAATTTGTTCGGCGACGGTTATATTATTTTAATAAACGTAACCACGTTTTATCTTCATGTTGTATGGAAGACACCTACCCTATACTACATTTATGTTATTGATATAAATATATATTTTAATGAAAAAAATAATAATTGAGAACTATTATTTTTCATGGTTAATAATATTTCGTACAGTTAAAATAACATTAAATTATTGCTATGGAAACATTGCTAAATATAACCACAAAGTCAGTTTATTTCCTTCAACGGAAGTTGCCGCGTATTTATTTTATAATTATACGATTTTTATATTACAGCATATTACTTTTAAAATGCCACTAATCTTCCGTGTTATTAAAATTATGTTTCATAACTTAAATAATTATTCGTCATATATGTACGATGACGTTAAATTATCGCAATATAAAATAAAGTAGATAAACTACATTTGCATTGTTATTATAATAAGAATACTAATATAATATTAAACTGGCACGTAGTGCTAATCGCGTTATATTGCCATCACTATCACCGTGTTTGTGTAAGGCCCGATATAGATAAGAGCGACGGTACTAGCCGTAGACACATCTGGGGTTAACGCCAACAAGATGTTTCCTGCTTCGTGACAATTTCCTGGAGCGACCATCAAAGTTTATCTCGTCCGCTTTCAAGCTTTCCGCCGCAGCGCGCAAGCCGCGAGTTAACACGCTCGGATGGTGTGATTATCTCCACGGACCACACCGCGTGTTGCCACCCTCGGCTTTTGGGAAGTTGTACCCCCCGCAAGGAGGGACTGGTTGACATGTTGGGGTGATTCACTGTTAGAATAATAATTATGGTGTACGAATTGTGCGTTTCCATCCAATTCGCATCATCACCCATTCACAAATCGACTATCTATAGCGAAACAAATTCAACGATCCGAGTCGTCAGATTGTCTTACATAAAATAAGTAAGAAAGTAAGTAAGGAAATAAATAAATAAAAACATTAAAAAATTAGTGATGGAGCGAGAATGCAATGACAACTGCATTTGTTTAGAATGTTTAGGTCGTGATGATAAACCCAAGTACTATAGTTCTGTTTTCGCAACGACAAAAACAACCGAGATAAAATGTCACGAATCGAAATATAATGTTCAGTGTCATAATAGCATTACTGAGAACTGTGTAACCTGATCTTACACAAATTGGTATTCGGTGTATGTTTGATTTTACGTCGACGTGGTCATTGCAATGTTCGAAAAATGATGTGCGTATTATTTTTTATTTACTAATAATATGTTATTGTGTCAAAGCATTTTTGCCTTCGATAAATATGTTTAGCTAATCTGTTATTCGCAGCACGTTCAGTAAGTTTGCGTCAGGGTACATTTTGCTTACGAATACATGCACGCACATCCGCGGCCCAAGGTCGTAATCGGTTCACAAAGTTGTCAATATTGTCGCGTCTTTCCACACCATGAATCGTAACAGCCCCAGATGTCATAAGACAGCGGTTTGCATTGCTCTAGGTATTATAAACAGTCGTTCTTAGTTGAAAGCTTTACAACCGACACGCGCTCCGGGCACAAACGGGCTTCGGTCCGTAAATGCTCGCCATTGAATCAGTCAATGGATGCGCTTCGCCCTTCAGGCGCGTGCCTTTAATATGACCGTACTGTGTGTAGCCACGCGTGAACAGGCTTGTTCAGCCACGCGTGAAGATGGCACAGCAGCCAGCTGGAGGCGCGCAGTTTCTACACAAACTTGGTGGGATTGTTAAGCTAATATTCATACCAATTACTTGATAGTTACTTGATTTAAATCAACACAACAATGTTATAAAAGTAAACTGTTTCCACATCCGCTATCAAGCAATAGTTGCCATATACGCATAACATTAATGGCACGCGATCACACATTTCATCATATTTATGTAGCCACTAGGTACACCTGTTTAAAACTCGATATTAAGTAAAGACACGACAGATAAAAAAAAACTCAAACTTGATGCCATTTCATTCTGTCTAACCACTCTTATGATAAGGCCTACCAGGAAAGGCCAGATGAGCATCTAGTACGTAGTGTCATTTGAAAAAAATTGTTTTAAGAGCATAGATAATGCGTGTAGCACTTGTTCTTATTCATAGACGAGTTGCGCTCATTGCTTGCTGTTTTATGTACACAGTACCTTATATACGTCGTTTTAATCGAATAAAAAAAATGAATAAATAAAAAAATATTATTTGACGAAGCTTAACTACACAAAGCTTTACGCGTTGCCGAAGTCACTCGATTGAGCTGTATGTGGAGATGTCTTGATGGTGTCCAGCATGTAACGTGACTTGGTGAGGATCTGTTACGTCAGTGTAATGACGATGTTGACCAGGACTACGCACGTGTTTACGCAGTCGATGACGGTGTTGATTATGCAATTTGTTGTTACGCCTCCGAGAATAACTAGAACTCTCGTATCATTTGCGGGAGGGTGAGTGAGTGAGTGAGTGAGTGAGTGAGTGAGTGAGTGAGTGAGTGAGTGAGTGAGTGAGTGAGTGAGTGAGTGAGTGAGTGAGTGAGTGAGTGAGTGAGTGAGTGAGTGAGTGAGTGAGTGAGTGAGTGGGAGAGTGAGTGAGTGAGTGAGTGAGTGGGAGAGAGGGAATGAGTGAGTGAGTGAGTGAGTGAATGAGTGAGTGAGTGAGTGAGTGTGCGAGTGAGTGAGTGAGTGAGTGAGTGAGTGAGTGAGTGAGTGAGTGAGTGAGTGAGTGAGTGAGTGAGTGAGTGAGTGAGTGAGTGAGTGAGTGAGTGAGTGAGCGAGCGAGCGAGCGAGTAAGTGCATGTACGCGCCCGCGCGTATGTGTGTTTATATTCATAATTCATTATCATGCCAGCATATCCAGTGAATTGGCCAGTGTACTTGCGTTCTATTAGTTATGTACACATTGTCACAAAACAAGATACAACTAATTATGACGACTGAAGAATATATATGTAGGGATAAAAGACATGCATTCGCTGGGACGTTCGTTGGCAGGTGTCTTGCCCGGGGTGTGTGATCGTGCCCCGTCATACTATACCACTGCCCATCGCATTTTAGACAATATCTCTTGAATACACATAAACAAACACTAGGTTGACCACAGTCACGTCAAGTATAGAAACATCAACATGTCACAAATTAAACGACGGTTTGGCTGGTGTTTCTGCGAACCTGGAAGCACCCAAATCCCATTAAACCCGACCGGGAGACGCCCCTATTGCACATTGCGCGCCATTCAACGTAAATGTTTATTTTAACCATTATTAAATTGCACTCGATCGATAACTGATTAGTGCAATCTGACGGAAGCGTTTGCGGATCGAGACAGCAGCGCGACTGAGCGAACTTAGCAGGTATTGCATACTCACCCATCAGACGGGGTGATTACCCCTCTGGTCAGAGAATTAACAGCTCGGGAGGAGTCGCACGAATCCAGCCTCAATGAGTCGAATAATTAGTGGTCAGCGGTGCGGAAACGGCATTTTGAATAAATCGTCTTTCCGCCGGCTAAGTACGTCGATAGCGCGAGTAAACAGCGGCGGCGTGAGACGGGTTTAATTGCCCGGCAAATCTGGCGCACAGGTATCGGTCAGCTTAACTCAACGGGAAGTTAACGTCAAGTCGACCCACTGTATCATAAAATTGAATTGTGACAGATTTATGAATTGAATAGGTCAGTAGGATAATGTTCGACACATTTAGACAATACGATACAACCCAGCAATAACAACGAACTATATTTTTATTATGTATACTTTCTCTGTTACACAACGTAAAAACCTTTAGAGCACTACCCCACATACGCATATAACTGGGAAGTGAAGCCAAGGAAAATTTAGTTTTTATTACAAATCACAATATAGTAACCATAATTCCCTGTGTTTTTATGACTATGATATATTAATATTTGTAACGTTTTATATATGTATATTGTATTATTGTAACATTTTATATAGGCCTAAGTGTTGTATAATACACATAAGTGCCAATTATAATACATCCCCAGTATATTACAAGTATATTGGTGATGTGTTTTAATTAGCACTTCCGTTTTACACTAGACACTAAACAAATTCTTCTTCGTCGTCATCATCCTTTTTGCCCTTTTCGTGTTCGTCTTCTTATTCTACTTTTCTTCTTATTCTTCTTCTTCTTATTATAATTATACATCTCACGGAATTCCATGTGCTTAGTTCACGGACCGTCACGTACATCTGAACCATTGAATTGTGGCCTATCAAAATGACAAACACACAATCGTTGCCAGCAAGAGACAGCGGCGTGAGGTTACGGTGGGTGACGGGTATCAAGATTGGAGAGCTTATCGCTGGCCGTTATATTAGTAATGCGATAGCCCGTGGCTATCGGAGCTCGCGTATAATTGCTAACAACCCATTCGTTTCGAATCGGTGCAAATTAGGACGTCCACTGGGCCGTTCGACTAGGGAATAAATCTGCCCAAGTCCCAGGGCAATTCCGTTTTTACGAAGCGTGAAGGATTTAGGCGATAGGAAGGCGGTCCTGTGGGGCGGAGTGTCGCCTTATGTTTGTTGACTCCATCGTGTCGTTAAGCCAACCCGCAACCCCCGGCTTAAAACACTAGCGACCCCACGTTGTATCCGCAAACTCAGAATATCCGCAAACTCAGAAACTTGCCGTGGTTTCTAGGCTTTGAGCGATAATTTCTACCAATGTACTAACAAATATTATATTGTAGAAACAGTATCGGTCTCTAATTGGTTTACTTACACAATTTCAAGTTGTTCTCGGTGTACCCGACGTAGAAATGACACACAATCAGAGGAGAGCGCGAGATGCTATCACATCGGATATGGTTGAGAGATGGAATCACCCATTTAATCATGCGGTTATTCATGGGGTTCGTGCATCAGTAAAACAACACCGGGTGTCTAATTAGTGCCGAAAGTGGACGCTTTTCCAAAGCTCAAAGTCAGTGCAAATGTTGGAACAGAGTTTCGCAAAAGAAAGTAACAGGTTAATATTACAGATAACTAACAAACCGTAAGGCATCTTGTAAGGAAAACAGTAACTGGCAAAACGTAACGGAAAGAAAGTAACATAGTTTATCAAGAAATAAAGTAACCGAATGAAAAAAAATAACACGTTTTGTATGCTTAGTGTAAGCCCCCATCGTAAACAATTGTACTTCCTCGACATTTGTCTGCGTTTTATCAGGTTCACATCTTTAAAATGTATCTGTTCTTAGTAATGTTCTGCTTTCTATCAGTGTTAACTGACGAATGTTATAATTTTGATTAATCGGTGTGGGCCTGCCTGCTAAACCTTTTCCTGTTATCTTCTTTCATAAAACTATATCAAAAACAGATCGATACCAATCCTCGAATCAAGATATCATCAAATCGTACAAAGTAACTAACGCTGCGATAATCCACGGATAAACCTATTCATGCTGCAATGACAACAAACAACTAAATTGCTCAGAAATTGAGATGTCGCAACGGCATTCCCAGATGGCAACTTGGGCCGCTTGGCGCGTCTCTGCAACGGCAGCAGACGACATTTCGCGCGGTGTTTCGTCTTCAAACGAACCTGCTAATGACCCTACATATACACAGACCGCTATACACTCTCTTGCACGTGTCACTCGTTTGCCTCGATACTTGTGCACATGTCAGTGAAGAACGCGCAATGAAGCATTAATAAACAAAACTACACGTGTTGGGTCGTCAGTAGTTGATTGATCGTGACGGCTTGATCACATCTAGTGGGTAGGCTTCCTCGGCGTGCATACCTCGCCAATGTTGACTCTCGTTTTCCCAACGTAGTTACGCCAACAGATCTAAAGATCGGCTGTTTACTTACATATTGAAGTGTGCGTGCGTGCGTACTTGCATACGTGCGCATATGTGCGTGCGCGCCCGCGTGTGAGGAATTGATTGTTACGTCGCTCAGTTAACACAATTGTTCGAAACTGTTTTTATTGTTTATGTTGCAAATGTGTAATATGTCTAGTCTGTTGCCGCTAACTTTAAAACAAAATTATGATCAAATCGTTATGAAATAGTCGAGTGAGCGTCAGAGGTTAGCATGCAGTCTAACTAAATTATCAAACAAAGCGAATTTATATTAGAGAAAAAGAATTTGTATTACGCTAAACATAACACTGCTAATTGTGTTCGCAGGACGTATGCATTTTATATATAAGCACTCCGTTATTGTGCGCTAAATATACACGTTATGATTTGACGAATTTATTTTGGGAAATGCAAATTGCAGCGCCTTTACAAATTTCACTTGCCATGTGAGGAAATGTTTCGTTGAAGTGGATACATAAACAAATGAGTTTTGAGTGCTTACGTAACGCTTACGTAACGTTGTCCAAGTAGTACCAAACTTCGTTGTTGATGTTTGCGTATTTAATATGCGGCAAACTCGAAACTGAATTAAATGATCACACATAAAAGTGTTGCAATTTCTTTCTAGTGTCCTTTTCACCGACACTATCGCGCGGTCAGTTTCCTATTATGGAAGAAGGCGAAATAAACAACCACCCGTGGCGATGTCATCAAATCAACGACTTGCTTATTCACAGACGTCGTGAGAAGATGGAGACGAAAGAAAAAGTGTTTGTACAGCAGACGACACATAATTGGCCATCGTTGAGCAGAAATAAAAACGACGCCTTTGTCCGGCTAAAGGCTGCATGAATAATTATCGTGGAGACGTGGCCAGGGTAAGCGATTTAATTAGGATGGGCTGGACGTGACGCCATATTACGTAAGCGACACAAATTAGTATCTTTTCATGCAAATGAGAGTAAATGCCGCAGCCGAATGGAGATTGTTGCCAGAGCCCTCCATCGGCGCTGTTTGCAATTACGCCAGAATGGCGACTATAGTGGGGCTGATTGGCCGAAAATGGCGACATCCGATTAATTAGAATGCGAAATTGTTAATTACGTGCTGCCGTTTGTGGTTTGAATTTCGTATCCAGACCATACAATATCCCAATGCTACACCCCGTAGATACGGGATGGATTGTATTTACTATACGTATCATAGCGACGACATGCACGTTATATACGTTTAGTCTGTGAAGGCGATTCTCGGGTTTTACTCTCCAGTAACCTGCTAATTATTACGACAAGATTATGCCTCGCCATTCGGTTGTTACTCTGTGTATTTTATTTTATATACTATTAATTGTATTGTGTAACATTGCTGTTTTATCGAACGGGTTCGCGTGTACGATCTAGACCTAAGAAATTATGTTCGATGTAAGTTGTTGAGACGTCGTGATAAAATATTGCGCGAGATATGTGGTTTCACGACTCAATAAACAAATAGAGTGAGCGGAGACTTATAAGTGGGTCGTTATTGAATGTTTATGAAACAATCTGAAAGTAAGTTTTTCAAACGTAATGAAAGGGAGAGAATAACATGACTGAGTAGCTTTAGTAACGAATTCCGTTGATTGGATATAAGACTAGTGTTTATTTCACAGAGAATAATACATGAATGGATAACATTAATGTAATTCTGGTAGTGAACAAGGCAATGATTTCCATGATCGTTATCCGTCTGCTGATGTTGCTTTTGACGACAATATAATTATTGTAAAACAAACTTGTAAAACGAGGGAGGAATCAATCACGATCCATGTTTAACAATATGTAATAGGTCTTCTACCTGAATAAATGCAGTATTTCGGGTAAAACGAACACAATTTCGTTAATATGTACGTATGAGTATTTTATTTACCACTTGTATGTGTGCGTGCGTACGTGCGTGTGTGTGTTAGTTACAGAGTTTACTACCAACAAAACGCTTGCTATGGTGGGTGTTTTTTTCTCGTAGTACTGTCGGTGTTGAAAAGAAACGTCTTGATGGAGAAACGATAATTGCAGACAAAACAACAAACCGAAAAGTTAATCCCAAAATGTTGTGTTCTTTCAGGTAAGACACCGTTTTGGCTGCGTTGACGAGATCGTTGAGGTCGATGACCAAGAGGTCCGCCACTGCAACTGGGTCCGCTTCGTTCGCTCGTCCACCAACGTCGATGACGTCAACACGGTCGCGACGAAGGTCCGTGGCGAGCCTCTCTTTCAGATCGTCAAAGAAGTGCCACCTAACGGCGAACTCCTCGTGTATTTCGATGACGACGCCAGCGATCGCTTGGCGGCGCGCGTTTCTTCCCAGAAGACCGCCCGACGTCCGGTGCTGACGGAACGAGTCAAGGTAGGCGCAGATCAGTATTGCTTTTTCACAAGCGACCCATTATGAACGTTTGATAGTGTTGTACTAAAAAAAGATTAAGATTTTTCCAATGACAACAATTGGTGTTTATCATGTAATTGACCTGCTGTTAAGGTTTCGGCAAATCCGACTATTTTATTTTCGAGAAAATTAACACGGAATATTCTCCATATAGATGTTACTAAACACAAGAAAGTTTTGTCGGCACACGCAGAGGGTATTTTGCTCAGCGACACACTCGTGTGTTGTCCGTCAGCCACAAGAAACGTATGCATCTGACCAGCATAACTGTTGTATTCCTCAAACATCTCCTAATAAGGTGGCATCCTCTAAAATAATGCATCTTTATCCGCCTATCCTGAACCCGGAAATAAATTAGTGATCTGTTCCATGAATCCGGAAATAAATTGGTGATCTTACCCCGAAAGTAAATTAGTGATCTGACCCCCTGAACCCGGAAGTAAATAACTAGTATGTCCCCAGGTATGCGAGAACGTGCAGAAGCCGACGAAACAGGCCGGGATTGCTACCAAACACCACCTCTTGGTCGTTGGACGGCCGCAGATAGGAGAAATCTACAACAGACACTCGATCAGCGCTGACACGTCGCCGACACAGAGAGCCGAAGAGTGCAGCTCAATCGGGTCCGATATCAGTCCCGACCGACAGACGCCAAACCACAAGAAAAGTCCGATGGTAAGCCCGCGAACTGACACAGTCGCTGTTAACTGTACCCTGGTAATCGCAGTAGTGTAAATCTCAATTACCAATGTAAGTAACCGTTGCCTATGGCAACGGTTTACAAAATATCACCTCGATTACCAAAATACCACCTCGATTACCATAACTAAAATGTAAGGTTTTTTATTTGTGTATGTGACTTTCTTTAAATGGATCGTTATGGTGTCAATATGCAATTAAATACAGCAACGAACATTAGCAAATCTGACGTAATATTATATTAAATAATTAGCATGACTGGTGAAATTCTTTGAATGTATTCTGTGTAAGATAAGCCACATCTTTGTTGCCAGCCCATTACATTAGTTCAATGTGTTTCACAGAATTAACCCGATACACTTTACCAAGTTCATTAATAGCAAATTATATAACCTTTGCAACCAGTGTTGCATTAACATTTACGTTATCGTCACAAACGTTGTTGTGTTGCCCACATAGACGAGCACAGACAGTATGGACAGTCCGGCCGGCCTCCACAGCACGTCGAGCGGCAGTATCTCCCCTCCCCGCCGAATACCGGGCGTGGCGGAGTCCGCCCTAGATCTGTCGACGGACGGCACCATGTCACTCTACGACAAGACGTTCACTTCCGGTTACTCGCTGCCGCTACGACGCAAAGAGAAGACGTGGCTGCCGTGCGACGTGTGCGGAAAGAAGTTCGACCGACCATCGCTGCTGAAGAGGCATATCCGCACTCACACGGGTAGGTCGTGGACTCACCGCAACACAATGTTCTTCCTCGTGTTTCCCTTGTTTAGGGATGAAGTCTAGCTCCTGTACTGCTGCACTGCTATGATTGTAGTTGTAGTTGGACTACACAGCTCCGAATCAGCATTCACGTCCCACCACCTATTATCTTACTCAGACTTTCTGATACATAAGAACTGCTTTCCCTTATGATTGAGACTCTACGTTTACTATCCAGTAAGTTAAATATGATTAAGTAGTTTATCGTGAACTCACATTGTATGTTAGGCTTAAGATATCAACATAATTCTGACTGACATCTGCTCGGAACTTGGAAGTGAGATCTATGCATGGTTCCGGTGTAAGACGAGCACGTCCTTATTATTGCAGGAGAGAAGCCTCACGCCTGTGACGTGTGTGGCAAGGCGTTCTCTACGTCGAGTTCCCTCAACACGCACCGTCGCATCCACTCCGGCGAGAAGCCGCATCAGTGTCAGGTGTGCGGCAAACGCTTCACGGCTAGCTCCAACCTCTACTATCACCGCATGACGCACAGGAAGGTACGTGCGACGTCACCAGATTCTCCACGGTCGTCATCGTCATCATCATCATCATCATCATCATCATCACTACCACCACCATCATCACCATCATCATATATATCATCAGCAGCAACTGCCACAGCAGCGGTCATTGTCAAAACAACCGTTATGAAAACAACCATAGCTAACAACTAACATAAACGACAAAAATAATAAGCAACGACAGCAATAGTCAACAACAACAATAACAACAACAATTACAACGACGACAGTGATGAAAACAACAACAGCAATCATCAGCAACAACAACAACAACATCACCGCGTGTAAGGGATAAACAAACACTTTTAGATATCAAGATGAACCTACGTACACAAATATGCTGTTGCTAAAGCTACTGATATTGGTTTGCTGCGTCCGTTGTTCGATGCTGACGTAAGTTGTGTTCGTTGTCGCAGGAGAAGCCTCACAAGTGTTCGTTATGCTCCAAGTCGTTCCCGACCCCGGGTGACCTCAAGAGTCACATGTACGTGCACAACGGCTCGTGGCCCTTCAAGTGCGACATCTGCAACCGCGGCTTCAGCAAACAGACGAACCTTCGCAACCACATGCTGCTTCATTCGGGTAAGCCGCAGTGCCTCATATGTTACTCCATTCAGATAACTCACTCCCGTCAGCAGGAACACACCCCTTAAGGGCGGATCCAGAGAGGGTAGTTTGGGGAGGGGGGGGGCAAAAACCTCCAATTGCGCCCCCCCCCCCTCTTCAGACTCGTCAAAACCACCTTCCGGCTCTCAAATGTTGTATGATTAAATCGGCAATTTCAACAGCGTTGGAAATTCCCAATTGTTTTTTATCTTATCTCGCGTCAACGAGGTCTAATAACGTGAAGAATAAAAATTGTAACATTCAAGTTAAGTACAAGTATATGTCACATATGCAGTAAGCCCAAACACTTGGTGACAGTATTTATTTAAACGATTATGTTGCTATGTTGCAGGAGACAAACCACACACGTGTCAATTGTGTGGAAAGAAGTTCGCTCTGCAGTGCAACCTAAAGACACACATGAAAACACACGAAGGTCAGTTTGCTTTACAATGTTGTGGTGACCTATACAAGTTAGCTATGAACGTTATTCCACGTTGTCAATTCAAATTTAAATACTACTGGAATTTGCGCATGGTTGAAGTATTTTTTGCAAACATTATATACCCACCTTTTCTCCCTAAAGAATGCAATCACCTGCTGACAACTATAGGAGTACTGCTTACTGGTATTTTTCGAGATGACCAACCCATTTTTGCCTTTGAGGTTGGTTTCCGAGGATTTAGATGCAACAAAATTCTTTACAACAACAACAACAGAGCGCAGAGACTATGGCACCGAACTCTCAATCGAGAGAGCCAGGGTCCTATGGACTGGAAACTGCGCTAACTAAGAACGGACGTTTTACAACAGTAGCAGCAGCAACACCATAATCCTTGTCTTTTAAACGCATTTTATCATTTAATCTAAACGAAAGAAAACTGTTTTAATAACACAACCTTTTCCAATTTTTCCGTCATTGTCTTGCTTTGGCAATGGCCTTTCTTGAGCTATACACGAACCAGTTGTATCACCCAATGCCTGTGTGTCCACAGATGACCCACAGGAGATGTGCCACCAGTGCGGCTGCACGTTCCTCGCCTCCCACCAGCAGATCGTGCGTGGTCTCTGCCACACCTGCCTGTCGCGGTCCCAGCAGGGCACCAAGGAGAAGACGCGGCCGGTCGACCAGTCGAGGGCGCGATCCTTCAGCATTGAGTCTCTTGTGTCGCCGACTCGCCCGAGCGAAGTGGCGAGCAAACTCGTCGCGCGAGGAGCTTCGCCGCAGATAGACCTTCGCAGCTACAACGCCTACTACGCTAACGCCATGGTGTCAGCCGGGCTTATCCCGATGGTGAACTGTCATTTGGACATGTCACATTGGCCACAGCCGGTGCCGTCGCAGTACGGAATGTAGTCGTGTCGTTAGCTGGGCGTGTTGTGATATCCGAATCTTTCACTCGGTTTGGTTGCAGGTCCACATGTTGTGATATAATTATACAATTTTTCATGTTGCGTAGTTTCATGTATATTATTATCCACAGTCAGAGATCGCGAATGCATGCATGACTATACATATACAAACACGTACGCACGCACGCATGCCCAGAAGAAACACACGTGCGCGCGCACACACACACACACGCACGCACGCACGCACAAACAGATAGCTGTCCTATTTTATTTGTATATTGTGCTATATATAACAGTGCACGCGTATATGCGCACCTGTGCATGCATATTGTACACGCGCGAACATACATGCACGCACGCACGCAATCCTTAGCAGATACACCGTTCCGTATGACATTCTGTTAGTGTCACATTTGTATATCAACGTATAAATAATAACAACGAATGAGTGGTTTGTGTGCTTGCTGTTCTTACTATTTCTCCTGACTGCTTTTGCGTGAATGTGATTTTTGTGAATGATGCAAACAAGCAAACACACATACAACAAAGTTTGACTAATGTGATATGTATGTTGAGTTATTGTCTCGCTCATTTCTGGCTAGACTGCAGTGTTGGTGCAATACTTGTTGAAATGTACAAAGTTAATAGATTTAAAGATAAAATATTGACAAATGCCTGGATCCTCTTCCGGTATGCGTCACTGTTTACTTCCGGTGTTAACGATGTAGTCGTCCAGTACCTGTATAAATACTGCTCTCCTCTTTGTGTACGGTCAAGCACCGCACTGAATCTCATGTCTTCCCATGTTTTGTATATGTACGTTATTGGGGCAAATAATGATGTTAAACATGAATGCTGATTGTACATTTACCTATTCAATCCTCAGGTAACGATTAAAATGTGATCAAACCGATGTAATTGTTTATTAACTGCCAGTTGCATTATTTGTTAACGAATATGCCGTCCCGTGCATTTTGGAAGTCACGTCGACAGCCAACGAAGACCGTCGAAATAGGATAGACTTCCGCTCATTTAAATACAACTAACTATTTATGACATGCCTTTCGTCGTCACTGTTTTGTTCCGATTCACTATATTTCGTTCCATTCATGTAACCGGAATTGGCGCATAAGAGGGTGTTTAGTGGAGCCGTCATAACATCCACGATCATAAATCTTCAGCTGAATACCGACGACCACTGATGCGAATATTCAGCCGGCGGTGTCGTCGTTATGGTATTCTTTATGGGGAGCCGACTTGTTGGTGAGGTCGGCGCCTGTAGCAAACATGGGGTGCTGACCCAGGATGACTGCCACAAGCTAAACGAATGTGTACATTCGTGAGTGTCTGTGTGTGTGCGTGTGTGTGTACACTCGTGCGTGCATGATACGAGTGTGCGTGCGTGTGTTCCCGTGCGTGCGTGTGTTCTGAATGACTTCAAAACACATTTACGAACACATCGTTATAGAGGAGCACACATACCTCTGTATACGTTGGCGCTGCAATTTGTTTTCAAACTTTGTTATTACTTTTATGCAAGAGGTATCTTTACACATGTATATGTTGGTAGTTGATATCTACACCATATACTAAACAAGAAACGAACATATTCAAAACGACGTTAACCTGACATGTATTTTATTAATTTACATATTTACCTCTCAAGAGACTTGTTGGATCATCAATCCATTCAATGATGTATTTTGTGTCAATATACCATGGTAACGTTGCTCTCCGTGTGCCAATATGTGAATCGATCCCTGGATTCCTACGGGGAGTAAAATCCCTGGATGCCTCCGGGTAGTAAGGATATGCACGCCAGGAAAGTTAGGCCTAAAATATGCTTTTGGGGCAATATAGTTAATTGGTTTTGAAGAACACGCCACGAGGTAACATTTCCGTTATGGGTCATCAATCGACGCAGGCGACTGTTACAGAACAAAGGCCATCCCGGTGTTGATGATTGTTGTTTATGCATTTTACACAGTTCACCCATATGTTTCGCACCCGTATGTCACACTTTCTATAGACACATATGACACACAACAACGACAGTCTTATGACAACTTTCTAACATACGTCATCCCGTCGTGAAATACGGAACACAGTAGTACTTGTCATAGAGCATTCGCATTGTATGGGGTGTTTGTCGTTCACTGAGTCATCGTCAGTGTTTTACGACGTTGCACAGTTAGGGAAAGAAGCAGTGACTTAGATATATGTTCCAGTCGATGGTGATGGTCAATGAATTATACATACATACACACACACACACACACACACACACACACACACACACACACACACACACACACACACACACACACACACACACACACACACACACACACACACACACACACATACACACACATATAAAACATGTAGTAAAAATGTATGTGCAGTGTTAACGACTTGATACCGCACTCTATAGGAACTTACCTTTACTTTTTTGCAACAACACAATTTGATAGTAAACATATTGTAAAAGCACCAACGGATTTATCCAAATTCCCCTTAGGCATATTGGATTTTTTTTCTTAAAAAATAGGTTCTAGTTATGTGGGAGCCCATGAGCTTTCTTTATTACGACAACATTAAGTGGCAGAATAGAAACATTATAAAAAGCACAGTTTTATATATTTACAGACAATAAAGGGCCTACTTTATATTATCGCTACCGTATGACAAAGGACTACAATTTGGTGTGTCGACAATTGAATCGGGGTTCGGCCACAAGTAATTTTGTTTTGCAATACAGACGAAATATCGCGGGTTTGCTCGCTTTCTATAACAGTGCAGACGTAAACACAAGTAGACATATACACAGTATTTCGTTTATAAATAATTAATTAATCATTCATAACGATAATTATCATTAAAAACCATAAGATAACCCAGAAACAACGGGTACAGCTCAGTTAACGAGCACTCGAGAGGTTGTTCACAAGCGCTGGCGGCGGTCCTGCGATGGTGTGTTTATTGTGCGAAAATAAAGCGCTTAATTGAAAGTTGACTTTGAAACGCCCTTGACTGACGTGACATTGCGCAACAAACAGCGCACGCCTGGTCGCTCCTTCCGCCACGTCACGTGTTCTGCCTCGACCGGTCATGGGCGTTTGAAACTGACCCTAAGTCGTATCAACAATGCCCGATTGACCGCGACGGGCGGTCATCCTTTTGTGCCGCCGCCGCTAATGAAGTTAATCAGCTATGAGTGGTCGCCGCATACTTTGTTGTACGAATATCGCCAATACATTATACGAACAACTGTTTTTATGGCAGACAATACGGGAGAGATAATAGTCAACTGTGTTAAAAAATTCCACGCAGGACAATGTGTCTAGCCGTCAGCATAACATGGTCTAGGCAACGACAAATCTTGTTATTCCCTCTGTAGCAATGCCACCGTATAACTACATTCCAAATTATAATTATTTTAAATAAGCTTAAAAATGTATATTTAAAATAAACAATGAGCCATACCATAAAACTGATTGACCATGTGATTGTATTGAAAATAGAAAATAATACAGAGTAAAGCTTGTCAACATAGGCGTATGCCTGCCGCAATAAATGTAGGGTATTAAACACATTTGATTATATTCAACTTTTCTTAATAGTGACAATTAACATAAAGCGTTTCATGCAGGAACTATCAAAATTATGTACATTGTTCGACCGTATTCTCCATGTCTGGCAAAACATGAAGAAGGATACTGAATAATGGGGAGTCATATTTAAGAAAATGCCAATTATGGAGTATTGTTGTTCAAGTAAGTATTAATTTATTGAAAATACCGCTTTGCTGTAACATAACAAAAAAGACATCGGGTCATAAATGTGACTCTGGCATCCGGTGTCAATGTCCGTATTTTGCGGGATATTGCCCTCTTCTTGGGGGGGTTCACACCTGGCTGTTCAGAACCCGGCCGAATGGACAACTTATCAACGCCAGCGCGCCCGTGACGGACTCGGCGGAACACGATCCGACGGCGACAGGTGTGACCAATTCCGGTCGCCCGGCAACTTACCAGATGTCACCGCTGGACAGGCGGCCGGACAACGGCAGATGTCCGGGAATTAATGACGTAATGCGACGATGAAATCGGTGGAAACAAAAAGCTCGGCCCGTCTGTCGCTTCGGACGGCACGCGTCTCCGTTGCATGGCCGACGACAGCGGCCATGACGTCCGCTACCCCGTCGAATTCGACTAACCTTTTCTTCTGGTTCTTTTTGTTTATGTTCTTTGTGTACTTCTTGTTCATAGTGTTCTTCTTGTTCATCTTCTTCTTCTTCTTGTTCGTCTAGTCGATCTTTGTGTTGTTCTTGCCGTTCTTAATTCGTGTCGTTCTGTATGTTGTTATTATTATTGTTGTTCTTCTTCTCCCTCCCATTCTTTTTGTTATTTTCCTCCTTGACCATGTTGTTCTTTTTCGTCCTGTTCTTGTTCTTCTTTCAATTTTTCTTGTTCTTCTTGGTCTTCTTATTGTTCTTCCTCTTTCTCTTCCTCTGGTATCATCTGCTGTGATACCCGTGAAGGTATTCATTGGCTCTGCACTCTCCAATTTTAGGACGTCTTCGTTACTGATATCTGATAAAGCAATTCCATAAAATATTTAAAAGTATGCACACGTCGTTTCGGATTGAACAATCTTTATTTCGATTCCTGATTGCTAAGTGATGAGCATAGTTATACTAAATGTATTATTTATTTAATTATTCCAATAGGTAATGGCTAGATGAAGTCAAAACTGCTCAGGTAAGGTATTAATTTGTTCAGTCACTTCAGACTAACAAGAAAACAAGAAACGCTGCGGTAAGTTAATCCTTTTACTTTGACAATGACACACCATCACATACATCACAGCCACGCAACAATAACTTGTTCGACGGCGACATTAGATCGATATCGCCCAAGTGCAACTTGTCGTCATTGTGTTCAAAATTGGTCCTTGCGTGCCGCGATCGAGCCCACCGACCGCCACGCAAAGTCAACAAAAGCCACTCGAAACCGTAATCGCGCGACTTGCGCGCTGCGGACGTCAAGGACACTCGCGGTGCTGTCGCTTTGTGTCGCTGCGGATATGCCCCGCGTTGCAACGGGTTGCGTAAGAAGAACGTCAACAGTACGAGCGAGAGCCTCTCGGCCTGTCATTATACTCGGGCGTTGCAAACGCCGGATCAGACCCGCTGGACCACGGGACACTTCCCGGACCAAAGGAAGATCAGTAATGGTGGCAATTCGAAATCAAGGCGCTGCAGCAAGGGCGAGAAAGTCTGGGGTGGAGTAGAAATGTCGGTGAAATAAAAGGATAGGCAGTGCAGTCGTATTAGGTCAATTATAAACTTATTTAGCTGTATTCTAAACTACCAGCTCTGATTTATACTACCTTCTTTGACATCGCAAAATACTCTTGCAATTCTCATGTAATTCATCTAAATTGTTTAATTAGATCAAACATATTTCAATCACTCAATGGCGCTCTGTGTTCGTGCATTCAACTTTCCCGCCACTCTATCTATAAATAGCAGCACATCGGTCGTAAAACATTCTTTCGCATCGCAGGTGTCAGGCCGAGAAAGTAACCACTAAAGAGGGGCCAACGTCCGTAACGGCCCTTCACCAGACATGTCGAGTACCTATCCTAAACCCGAAACAAAAGACCCCTAGTAATTGTTACATCTCTTTGCGGTGCATCGTCAGTGGAGCGAAGAGCCGTCTGCCAGTGATATCGCCTCCTGATCTGTGGGTGTTGATTGCCTCTCCCTCAACGCTCTACCCCGGCTCACCCTCGAGTGGGCATCCACACAATTGTACGGGATCAGCTCAATCGTCACTTTCCCTGTTAAGTGCCTCTCATTTAGTTAATTACTCGCAATTAAAAATTGCCGTTGTGACGCAAGCAGCGAGGAGTTCGAGTTTCTACGTTTGGCGTGTTGGAAAAGACAAAACAGTTGATGGCACGGTCTCACCTGAGACATATTGTGTAGACAAATTAGTTGGCGACACGGTGTTACCCGAGACAAAATGTCGTGTGAAGCGTAATATTCAAACCCCAACTGCCACATTTGACCGATTAGTCATCATTGTCTAAAACTGGTTGCTTTTTGAAAACGTTTTCATGAATCGAAAAGTAATTATGGTATGTCGCCATCTAGACAATAGTCACACGACAATGTTCCTGCCTACAAAGCCGGATCGATGGTTCATAATATGCACAAAACCACCTAAGATATTAAACTAATCAAATGCACTATAATTGTGTAAATTTCCGTATCATACAAACATCGGATTAGTCCAGTTATTACCTAATATTAAATGTGATGATTAGTAATTAATTGACAATTGACTACATTTACAACCGAAACAGGTTGGCCTCCATTGTGTGGAAGGAAAAGACGAGGATATCAGCAAACATGACGACGAGAGGAAATTATATGGATGACCAATAGCATGACAATATGAAACACAATTCGTTCATTATTCGTTCAGAGTTCGTTCATTTGGCGAAATACATGTCATGTAGTCCTGAAGATGTGTGATAAGTATACATCGCTACATGACATCAGACATATTCTAATTCTAGGTGGCCAGGTACACAAGCTGACCAAATTCAAACCGCCAACTTGTCGCCGGACGCCAACGAAGGTGACGACGACTTCGAGCGAGAGAGTGTATAATTAGTGACTGTTGCGTCATGTAGCGTCACACCGCCGCCTCCACGGAGAATGGTTACCAATTAATCTTTCGCCGAAATATGTCCGAGCCTTTTTGAAGCGGCGCCGTCCGGTCCAACTACGTCGCGCGACAGCCGCCACCGCCTTCTCCACCAACAGCGTCGTCTGCGTCGTGGATGTTTTCCCTGGCAGCGGGAGAGCTTCGGAGCGCCGAAACACAAACAAAACTTCTCAAAACATGGCCTACGGATGGGCAAAGTTAACTCGGCTTTAGCTCCGTAACTACCATCTAGATTAAGGAAAGCCGTAGGTTTCTAATTAAAATTGTAATTACTGGCCGCACCGCACACCCAGTGGGTCGTGCCACGTCACACGTCGCCCATCCCGTTGATCCTTGTTAAATTAGAAGACATCTTGTCGGCGTCCCTACGAACGTATGGGACTATGTGTGTTAAACCTTGTAGTTCTCGCCTGTTTGTACGCCCAGTTAAACACAGGTGGCGACGCCTTCATACAAATGACAACGTCGCCGAGTCACTTATGGATCAGTGCGTTTACTGTGAACTTGCTCGGTCTGTTCTTTGTCAGATTCAATAGTGAATTCTCGACGAATTTCTGGATGTGTACCTGTCCTATGTTACAAATATGTGCGTACGGCCTAAACAGTTATAAAGGGTGCCATTGTTCAGCACAACTATCTCGGGAATAACACGCAATGCACAGTGTAACACAACAACTAGAGTCTACATACATTTAGAAACGTATTTTATTCCTTTAATTTCATGTTCAGGTTGGCAGTATGTTTGCATTGGAGAAACATAGACGTTATAGGAAAACCAAAAAGTCAACTTAATAATATTTTGTCCACCTCATATTTGGTATTCTTTCAACATATGCACACACGTCTAACCGGTGGCGTTGTTCTCTTTCATAGGTGGTATTTGAGACATGTTATTCATGTATATGTACATACAATGCCGGATTATTTTAATAAAAACATTGGTGCGCGCGCGTGCGTATTCTACCACAAATTGTTTTATGATATTTTATCGCAGTTGGTAGGGCGCGGTGGTTGTTAGAACATCGGGCATTCAATCGAGATGACCTAATAGTTCAAAACCTCTTGCAGCACTTTCGAAGCTCAAGCAAGTTCATATCTCCAGGCTACCCCACTTCACTCAACTGTATAAATGACTCCCTGGCTATACGTGCAGTAATTGTAGATTTAATATATTTCCTAGAGAACTCGAAATGGTTCGAATGAACTGGTCTGCCGGTGGTGTATGTATATATATATATATATTATATAACTTATACTATATGACAGGTTTTACAATAAAACGATCGGACGTAACCTTCAGAAGGTTTGGGCCGTTGCACAGTACATTCCACATGACGTAATTCTTCTATCCGGCGTTACATGTTGAGAAGAGCCAAGTAGCAAAAGCGATTCGAATGCCCAATAAACGTCCTCATAATCGATATCACCACTCTGCCGACTGACATGTATACAATCTCGACTTTATGACATGATACACTGGCACTAGACATTCAGGAAGACTGCACCGACCCATTGAGAACGTGCCGCACTCTCGCGTCACCAGTCGCCGTGGCGCTACGATTACCGGATGTTGCGTAACAAACGTCGCCGGGTGGTATTAAACGAATGAGTATATGGGGCAATTGGCAAAGTGAAAACGATTATCTTTTTGCTTTCGCACCGCTGCAAGTGACGATTAGATCGGCACACGCCGGGAAGTATGACAGCCTGGAGGTGGACATTGTAAAGTAATCCATTAAGTCACGGGTTGAAAAACGCCTAAAAGCATGTGGTATAACAACACTAGAGACCAGGAGATTGAGAGGAGATCAGATAGAAGTGTTTAAAATATTGAATGGTTATGAAAATATTGATAAAAATATGTTTTTTTTCAGTTAAGAAAGATAGAAAGACTAGAGGACATGAAGTTACATTGGTAAAGGAGCAGTGTAGATTAGACGTGAGAAAGTTCTCATTTTCACAAAGGACTGAATGAATGGAACAGATTATCTGATGATTGTGTGGGTGCTAGTAGTGTGAATGTGTTTAAAAATAAAATCGACACATACCTCAGAAGGGCTGGATATATGTAGATAAAAGGGTTGGACTCTCGATAAGCCAAAGGGCTTCCTTGTCCACCTGCCATCTAGAGTTAATTCTCTGGATGGCAATCTTGTTAAATCTTGTTGTCCAAGCTGTACGATCGTAGTTTACCGGTGACGTCAGAACCATCGCCAAAGACGACTGTTATACGTGCGATAATACAAAAGCCAAAATAATTATATATAAAAAACAGGCTAAAATGTGTTGAAAATATCACTGTTTGCCCCATAGTTTGTGATTTTTATATACTATTAAAATTATATAACAGCCAAACATTCATAATTTAAGTTTCATATGTACAAGAATTGTAATACTTACATTTACAACCGCTACGATACTGTATCGATACTGTATGCAGACGACCTGGCAGTGGTGGAACTACAGAACGCATTGCAAGAATGGAGTAACACCTTCAGAAAACACGGCCTCCGAATGAATTTGAGAAGACTGAAGTAATGTGGATAGGGAGGTAGATCTGCATGTACCGAGGTAGTTGACTAAAAGACCATTAAACATATGAACAACCTTGTATACCTGGGCGGTACAGTGTGTGAGGATGGAAGGAATAGTAACGAAATACAGAGGAGGGTGCAAGCAGGAGCAGCAGCATGGAAGAGGGTACAAGACATTACGAGGTACAGAAAACTGAAGAAACAACTGAAATGAAAAGTGTTGGAAGCCTGCGTTGTACCAGCCTGTATATATGGGTTGGGAACACTGCCACTGACAGAGAGACGGGGGGAGACTACAGGTAGCAGAAAACAACTGGGTCAGAAAATATGTAGAGTAACGCGAGAGGATAGAAGGAAGATGAAGGAATTGAGAGAGGAGATTTGAATGAAAAAACACCTAAAGAGGAAAGTAGCCGGTAACAGAATGAGATGGGCGGGTCCTGTACATCGAATGGGTGAATACAGACTGGCGAAAAGGGCGTGGAAAGTAGAGGAAGGTGGCAGACGAAGGAGAGGAAGACTAAGGCGGAGATTGAACGACAGCATAAAACGAGACCCGGGGAGGGCTGGCGTAAACAGCCATGAATGGACGAGACCAGAGAGAGAGAGAGAGAGAGAGATGGAAAGAACTGATAAGAAATGTAGAAGAAGCTACCAAGTGACGTGGACCCCAACCCGCAAGGGAGCAAGGGGAAGAAGAAGAAGATATTTACAGCCACTACGACATAAAAGACCACAAAATAAGAATGGATGTCAGATTCTCATAGTAAACAGGTTAACCATAACGGGAGAAATCCGATTTTTATGACATAAAGTTAATATTTTACGCGTCAACCTAAGCAGAACATACTATAGTCAAGACAACAGCTATTTTTAAATGCCACTGGGATATTCCAAGTCCATCGAAATGTATAACACCCAAACAATACAATATGATATATGAAAACTTCTTTCGTTTCAAAATCTTCGTTCATACAGAGACTTCTAAAATATAATGGTAAAATGTTAAGATGCGTTCTTATGTAGAGCGGTATATACTGCTCAAATAATAATAATAAGATAACTTATATTGCGCCTAAGTCCTTGGAAACCAAGCTCAGAGGCGCATAAAAACAAAAGGATTGGTCAATCTCAAAATCCATAAGTAGTATTCCAGTTGTCAACAGATGGGTCAAGGTGCTAGTGAGCTACGGTGGATAAGCAAGGTTGTAAAGATAATTTTTTAAATGACGACGGAATTTTGTAATATTTTCAACTGATCTAAGACTAAGAGGGAGCATATTCCAACGAGTTAGTGCAGCAACAGAAAAAAGCCCTAGTTCCAATGTTAGTGTTGACTATAGGAACAAAAAGTAGGTCAGAACTAGATGATCGAAGCTGGATAGGTTTTCTTACAGGAGTAAGCAATGAATGCAAATAAGATGGTTGCTTACTGGACAGTGCCTGGTATGTAATGGTACAGATCTTAAATAGTATACGATATCGTACAGGAAGCCAATGCAAAACTTCAAGTGGTACAGAGCGAGAAAAACGAGATCTTGTAACTACTCTTGCTAAATCATTTTGGACACGCTGAAGTTTTGTGATATCCTTGATATTATAATGGAGGGAATTGCAATAGTCAAGTCTGCTGCTAACCAGCGCTGTTGCAATAGTTTTTTTGCAACAGAAAATGACATATACCGGCTAGCACGGCGAAGATCACGAATATGATCAAAACAGCAGCGACATGTTTGAGATATGTGTTGTCGGAAAATGAAGTTACTATCAAAGATCACTCCTAGATTCCGCACCGAGGTTGCAAAAACTAACTTCACCCTACCTAGCAGATCTGTTCAACCGAACTTCCTCCCGACTTATCTGGGAAGCCTTCAGCCACGCTGCCAATACTGCGTGAAGACTATCCGCACACAAATATCAACCACTGTCAATAACCAGGTATACTGATTTATTCAGTTAACTTGAGCAACGTGGAGTGAATGAATATGCCCAATGTTCGTAACAAAAGCAAGAAGATTTAAACCTGGAATATTTCGATTGAGAGTCCGATGCTCTATATAACCACTGTACTACCAAAACCGAATAATTAGGCAATCTCAAAAGCGGGAAAAGCAGCCAGTCTATATAGATCTACAAATCTTGAAAATTATCATAGAGACCCTTTTAGTAATCCATATGCCGGGGGGGGGGGTGTTGACCGAGACGTGACCAGACCATGTGTTCCCCGCCGCCAGCACTGACGGCACCGGGCGACAACGAAGCCGTGACAGCGGTCGTGACAGCGGTCGTGTGCCGCCGATTAGCGCCTGACAACGGCCTTGCGTAACAGCAGTCGTTAAGCTCTTGACAAACGCCCACAGTCCTATTATTACCGGATGACTTTATGGTATGGGACACTGTACCGGTCATCTCATGTCCCCCGGGCGCCAGGTCGTCCCCCAAGGCCTATCTGATACAATCTGGGATGTCCACTTGCATTGTCACTGAGCGATCAACAATGTATACGTGGCTCCACACTATTCCAGCGACGGCGACAGGCGCATTTCTCTTGAGGAAATGTTTTGTCTTTGTTTAAAATTAATATTTTTAAGTTCTTACCTTGATAGGAATATAGAACGAATATTTGCTGTTTACATAATTTCGTGCAATAAGTATAGGCTGGCGTGTTTCTCCAATGTATGTAATAGATGGAGCAAGTAGTCAAGTAAATCTGTGTAGTGGACCTTACAGTGTATTTGAATAAAATAAACAAAGTCGGCCACCTTTTGGAAAGGTCATTATTGACACTGGACTTTTTTTTCATAAACGATTATTTCGACTTTTATCCGTATTCAAGCTAACTGTAGAACGTGTGTTTCTATATAAAATAGTTTTATGAAAATGTTTGTCTTCTAAAGTAAAGGTAAATATATGTTCTTACATAACGCGGTATCCATTCCTTACATCCACATCGATTTCTCTGGGAAGCATCCAGCCACGCTGCAATTAATGCGCGAGTACTATTAGCACACACGTATCCACCACTGTCTTATAGCCAGGTACTCATTTATACAGCTAAGTGAACTGGAGCAATGTGGAGTGAACGAACTTACCGAATATTGGAAATGGTAGGTGATGGATTCGAACCCAGAATATCTTGATTGACAGTCCGAACACTATATCCACTACGACAGTATGCAACTGTTATTACTTCAAACAAAATATAAGTTGAACCAAAAACTGTTGTAAATATGTCATTTACAGCGAATAAAACACGACATAAACCGTGCCCGAATACGCATAATGAGGGATGATATTTAAAAAAAACATTTCGCAGAATCTGTACGCAGAATTCATCCAGTCGCCTTTGAAGGTTCGCGAATGGCGGAGGGTCCGCCATTGTTTGCTGAGTCACGGCAAATGAACTTGCATAACAGCTCAAGATAGCGGAATAATGATGCGAATGACTTGTATGTTAATCGTTTTAACCGTTCTTGCATAACGCCGAAGTCTGCGCTATCAACATGCAAAACCTTTGATTATGCAGCGTTCAATTATGCGCGCCCCGAAAACTCACAGTCTGGCGGTAGAACAGAGAGAACCAACGCGAGTTCGTTATGATCTGTTCGTTATGCTCGACAGAGTAGAAAGGTTCGAATACAGGTAGATCTAATTGTAATATGTTGCAAATAATGGGTAATTGTGAACTTAATAACATAATAATAAAACGATATTAGTAATTAATAATTATTATAGAGTTTGTTAAACTCTTATGAACAAAACTAGCAATAAAACAGTGGGGTTGTGAAAGAAGTAAAGAAACATAGAATTTAACTCTATCGACATAGTATCTCTAAAATTGTCCTCTAAAAGAAATATAATCCGAATCTCCAAGACCGCCGTGAAAATAGTAACGTTAGGCCTATTCCCAATTACCAGACGGATTCATATATTTACATATTCTTTCTTCATTCTTTCGTTCGTTCTTTTGTTGTGTTTTTCTTTGTGTTTTCATTTCTTCGTTCGTTCGTTCCTTCCTTCCTTTCTTCCTGCTTTCTTTCTTCAATTTGTATCATGTTTAGGGGGCCTACCTGTTCATGGTGTCGTTGCACAATTGCGAAGTGCGAAGTGATGTCTTTCTCCGCCTATTCTACTAGCATATGTCACCATTCCGAATACATATGTTATCCTTCTCCCATCTCTGTCAAGTCTTGCCTGAAATTTACATACGCAAGATGGCTGGGGAGGAGGAGGTCAGTGTAATTATCAGACAAAAGATACTGGGAAAATAAAATTGATTTGGGAAGGGCACATAATGTCAACTTTACCCGGTAGACCCATGGGTGAAGTGTAATAAAAAATTGGTAAACCAAAAACAACAAGAGCACGGTAGATAGAGGGGAAATGAAGCAATTTTGGTTAAAATGACATCACGTGTAAATACATAGTCGAACCAAATTTTGTACAGTGTCATTTTATAGTTTATCGCAAATTGGAAATAAAGCCGGGCTGGCGGGCAATATTCGAGCACTATCTCCCAGTGTCGCGTGTCCAAACAGTGCCATGTGATACCTAAACACCGCGGTGGTGGCCGGACTGTGAACGGACTACTGTTACGTCAACCCAGTGACCAGTCATTACACAGGAACACGCAGGGAGCACAAACGGAAACGGGGACATATCCCGCAGTTTGGTTCCCCTCGCGTGCAAACGGAGTGGACGCAGCGAAGGGCGCAGTTGTTGTGGCAGTTCAATTCATGAGGTTGAGAATGAACTATTTTGCAATCTGGCGCAAGAACACATCCACTAATCTGGTGCAAGAACATTCAGCTTTTATAATTCTTCGAAGTTCTTGATAGATGTTAATTAAACTGCAACAGTCAGTGTTACGCCATAATATTGATGGAATTTATACTTGGTTGGTATTGCTTATATATGGCATTATGTACTAATGTTATATAGTTAATTTGATAACATGCTTCGTGGGATTATTTCCTGTCGTTTTTTATAGAGGAAAATTTTTACAAAGCGTCAACAGTTTGATTGTATGTACAAACGTGTAGTGACGCCGGCTATAACAACTACATGTATATTTCATGTGATCCGTAATGTGATCCAAACACCGCCTGTAGAAAATTGTCACTTTGCTGTCCCACAATTTGTATAACGCAAAATATCGACTATATACATACATCCAGGATTATACATGCGTCTTAGTCTGCACTGATATAAAAACAAATTTGAAATATCGCTAATGTTAATGACATAAAACGCTTTCTGACACCCACCGTATGTCGCCAGCGCGTATCGCCATCTAGATTACGCCAAGCTTTTTCACAAAATGAGGTTAGACAAGCCACGTGGTAGCAACAATCCACAAAGTGCCTCAAACGACTTTCACCGGCGGATCCAGAAGGGCTATGGTCGAAATCAGCAAAGTAGAAAATTGTTTCTTTTGAACTCGGCAAATGCTGATCTGTCTCAAAGTAAAACGGCTTTCACCGCTGGTTTAACGTACTCTGTGGGGCAGCGTAAATAATCACTACTAAGCGATGAGCAGATGTTGGAATATCTCTAATTACGACTCCCCTCTTTTCGCTTACGTCGAATTGTATAACTAGCTAACAATCGTGCTTGCTACGGAACCGCCATTGCCAGGCAAAAACAAAATTCATCGGACACGCCCCGGGGAGGGAGGGAAGGGAGAGCGAGGGAACGAGAGAGCGAGAGAACGAGAGAGAGGGGGGGAGAGGGGGAGACAGAGAGGGGGAGAGAGAGGCACAGAGAGGAGGAGGGGGTGGGGGAGAAACATACAAAAGACGGTGAGAGACTTGGTAATGGAGTGGCAGAGACTGGGTGATGGGGTGGCAGAGACTGGGTGATGGGGAGTGGGTGGAACGAAGAGAGATGGCGAGTGACAGACAGGAAGGACGGGGAGCGAGAGAGGGAATAGAGAATGGAGCGTGAGTGAATTGTGTGTTAGATGACATGCAGACGAGCGGACGAAGGATACAGATCTGTGTTGCAGACGTGAACCGACCGAGCGGAGACCGCCTTGTACCACGCCAATGGTTCACGCAACCTATACCAACAGTGTACAACACTGGCCAGCGTAGACGTGTTGTGTTGCTTTGTCAACCGACGCTTCTTCGAAGGACACGATGTTTCCAGAGGCATCTGTGATACCAAATATTGTGTTAATAAACAGTAGATATTTCGCGCATTTCGGACATTCAAATTTTTTACCGGACTACATATGCTGACGCCGACTTTCCAGGATGTAATCGAAATAGTGATAAGAAGTCATCCCATTGGTTAATGGAATTTGTATAAAATATGGACGGGATATAAAGAAGATATAATTCTCACACACGATGGCGACTGACTGGAACAGAATATATTATGACTACATTTGTAATTTTTAACATTTAATAAACACGAGTCCTACAAAGGTAAAACCGCACAAAGTAAATTTGGGGATGTGCTAATATATTGATTACAAGTGGCACAAATTCCTTTGGAATTTAGAATGTAGCTTTAAATAGCAATCGTGTTAAAAAGGTAACGGAATGTTCTTATACATCACGGTACTCGGATTGCTCAAAGCGCTTTACACTTAATCCCTGACAGACCTGTTCTTTCGAACACCATCTCGACTTCTCTGGGAAGTATTCAGCCAATGTGCAGTTAGTGTGTAAGCATTATAATATTATGGTCACATATATCTCCCAAGTAGGCCTACTCATTTATACATTTGGACTGAGGCAACGTAGAATGAACGAAATAGCCCAACTTTCGAAACGGCAGCAAGAGGATTCTGACCCGGATTATCTCGAACCCGGATTTTCTCGATTGAGAATCCGACGCTCTAATACTACGTTACAGCGCTTCACAAATTGTTAACTTTTGGTACACGTTGGAGTATCCCGGATTAGATTCCTCGATTTCTGTGTGGGCGATGGATGGCTGGATTAGTGGGCCGACTTATATAGCTGACCTTATGATCCTCCGTAATACGATCACGACCACCAGAAGTCACACGGAAATCAAACCTAATCCAATCCCGGCCCAATTAAAGACACGTTTCGCATTCACATCCAATTATGCGAGACTTAGAATGTACATTATTCTGTAGTTCGTGTCATGTGAGCACATAAATCGTTGCGTAAATGACGTTGCCTCTGACGCTCGCTCTTTGTGACGTATTCCATTTTGAATGTGGAAATGTAGAAAAGTTCTTACCTTAAGAACGGTCAGTAATTGCCCAAGTTGAGCAGTGAGACCGTCACAAGGTTTGTTTGCTGTAGTGGTATTCCATTGTCTATTGATTTTGCTGCTACTGTTGTTGCTGTTGGCGTTATTGTTATTTTTTCTCCTTATCTTGTCTTTTCTGGTTTGCAATTATTATTAAAATAAAAAAATATTTGAAGTTTTAAATAGAATGCAGGAACAATACATTATCTACTGTAGTGAAATACAAAACTTGTATCAGTTTGTTATGTACAGCACACGTCTGTTACAATACGCTTGATTTTACGTCACTGCATTATGATGTCGCAGTCACAAGGCAAATTCAGACTGGTCTTTTTTTGATGTAACGGTGATGTGTCATTTCTTCTTCTTTCGATACTGCGTCAACCTCATCGAGTTAAGGACTATTATGTAGGCGAAGCAAAAATAAATAATAATAACACATTGACTTGTCTTCAATTAATTAAAGAAGTTCTCTGTTGTTTAACGGTCACAGCTTAAAGAAACTAATGATAATTTATAAATTGATCAAAATCTAATTAATAGGACCTAAGTTTAACAAACATTGCCCGTTCTTTTTACTTTTAGCGTGTTGCTTGACGTAATTTAACCTACTGGAAATAAGCATACTTATGAGTATTACACCTCCTACGCCACTGTGTGGTATCAGACAGTAACTCTTTGCGTTGTCTTGATAAACTCACCAATCCAGTCGTAGTAAGTTTTCTCTAAGCTGCCACTGTTCGCAGAACCGTTCAGGCAACACATTTTTCAAACCAGATTGATAACACAATCAACTGCTATTGCACGTTCCCATCGACGTATTAACCACAACAATGTTATTTTTTTAAACATTTATTTGTTATACCTGTATATAAATATCCTAGTCAACATATCCAAAATAACAAAACTTAATTAACATAACGGCATATATGTAAAACAGAAAACCTTGCCGATCTGTTTTAGTGACACATTATATATATATATATTAAATATATATATATATCACATTAAAGTAATGACCTGAACACAAATACAATACAAGATTACCTCTCAAACACAGCTATCAAGTAATGCGCTGCAGCCACATAGTAACTCACACAATTTATATAATATTCAACATTTTGTTACTGCAGCCTTTACAATAACTCCACTTAACAACTTCATCTTTCAACTAAAACCATAATGTATTTTTGGTACATAATTGGTTGTGTTCTTGGATGAATTACTTTAACTGCATTCTGGACACAAAAATACACAGTGTTCAAACTGAATCAAATCCAACAAAACAAAACAGATCGCTCACAGAAAGAACATGATACATACTGTAGGATTATAAAATATGAAAAAGTAGTAAAGTATTTAAAAAATAGTCTCATAGCTCATATGGTACAAATGCAGACAAACACGTTTCTCGTGATATGTATCTTGAGGATTACCACATTCTGCTCAAGTGGAAATCACTAGGCACCACACAGACCATTCCACCTGTAATATCTGGTAGTAACATATACAGTAAGTAGTTTCACAATACCGACAACATTTTCTCCAGTGCAAAACGTTCCAGAACCATCAATATGGCCTGTTCACTTTTGTAGCCTTACAGAAAAATACTGATAGCGAAAACAAGAAACAACCACTAGAAGGATTTTACAATTATGGATCGACAAAAATACACAAATGACTAGTTGTAGTCATGTAAGCATCAACTCTTTATAGAAACACTCTTTATATGCGCATAGGTCATACTTCTGTCCATTGTGATCACAATAAATATGTTGTTATTCATCACAGTGTACACAAATGCACAGATCAGAAGCTGTATGTTATGTTTCAACCATGTCTTGTTAAACTGCAAACCAACTATGTGCTAACTTGGGTTCAAAAATAGCAGATGCCAACATGCAGAATCTAACAAATCAATTATGGGAATGACGTACGCATATATTAATGTTGCACGAATGCACAAATGTCTTGAAATTAAACATAAGAAGTGGTTCTTCAATCCTGTGACAATCACACTGTATAGATCTTCCAAGTGTTCCAATATGTCAGATCTGTTTTTTTCAAATTTTACATCCTTCCAATCCTTTCTTTCAAACAAAAAAGCTCCTGCTTTGGTCACTTCTGACATCATAATTTTGTTCACTGATTTTTTCAGGATTTCTTGACTTGATTGCACTTATATAAATATGATTGTACAACGTAATTTAACGAGTCATGGATGTAAATTTACAAAAAACACATGAAAACTGCTTCCATTGCAAATATTCATGGGTTATTCTCGCAGCCCTGCCAGATGTAGAAATAAATCATTGCTCGTGCATTTCAGGTCAGATACATCCAATAGGTGGCGCCACCAAAATATTCATCAAGAGGAGATCTCCTTTTATCTGCTCGTGTCAACTTAGAAGGTCTGTGGATGTTCCCTTTAACTGCTACATATGGCAGTTATGTAGCAAGATGTAGCAAACTGCATCATCAGTTGCTAGGTCGTTGCCACTTGTATGGTTCCGTTGCCTCCCAAGGCTGCTGTGTCCATTGAGGCTTTCCTCGCGTCTGATTGCTTAAAGACCTCAATTTCCGTCTCCTCCTTTGCTACCCTTAAGATGTCGGCTGCCCCTGAATTGATCATCTTATTGGCCAGCGCCATTCCAAGGTCCTCGGCTTTCTGTAGCGATTCCTGGCAGAAGTGCTGAGCTATCACGCAACAGAACTGCTTCACTCCGTTTGTGCTCTGAAACATAATTGTAGAATTTTTAAGTTTCATTGAATGTACAATGACAAAGATGCTATGAAAGTATGATGAAGGTGCAACAAAAAGTTCGAGCAAGGTACAAGAAAGGTACAATGAAAAAAATGAAGGTACAACAAAGGTACAACATCGGTACAATAAAAGTACAATGACGATACAAAAAAAGTTCAAGAAAAGAACAACGTAGGCATAAGAAAAGTACAAAAAAGTAAATTAACATGTAACAAAGTGACAATGAAATTACAGTGAAGGTACAAGTATACTTTGAAAGCATAATAATTAATGTATAATGTACATTTGACAAAGTTATAATGCAAAAACAATGAATGTACAATGAATATACAACAAAGGTACATCGACTGTAAAATGAATGTATAATGAATGTACAACAAAGGTACATTAACTGTAAAATGAATTTTACAATGAATGTACAACAAAGGTACAATGACTGTAAAATGAAGGCAAAGGTACAACAACAACAAATGGGCTGTTGATTCACCTTAATTATGAAATTTCTATCAAGACTTAGTAATACCTTTCCTGCCGTTCGTTCCCCTTCAGCTAGCAGTTTGGTCGTCATAGAATCAACAACAGCCTTCGTTCCATCAATACTGTACACACCTCCTTTAAGCATCAGCTGCAAATTATAATATTTATTTTAAATATATTTTGTTCAATTTTTAGTTGATGTAAACATTAAGATGTTGATTAACAACCCATGAAGACAATAAATTAATGTTATTGTTAAAACCATCATGCGGAAATGCTATTTCTATTCATTAGAGAAACTACACGTGCAGCAGTTTTATTAATAGAGCTGACACCAGGCAACAAACCTAAACCAACGAGTAACATCAATGCTAGCAATGTTACCAGTGGTTTCTGCCTACTGCACAACACAAAACCATGCTCAACCAGAAATATGTGTGTACTCACTATACCAATTATTGTCACTATTGTATGTAAAATGAGTCACACAGCAGTTTTCTTTTTCACTCAAATTCATAAATTATTTCACCAATGTACAAAGAATGAGAAAAATAGCATATTGATAAACAAGAAACATCTTGACAATACTTAGTAAAAATTCTAAGCATGATAAACCATCTGCTGAACACTAGTTATTAGATCGAGAACCATGGCTCAAAATCACATTTTGACAAATTGAACTAATGGCGATGACACCTAGTGACCAAACTGGAAGTTAGATTAGAGAATTCATACTGACTGGGCTGACATCTGGTGACCAAATCTGAACTATGATACTACACTCGTCACTTTGAGCCACAGCAATGGCATTATATGACTGAATCACGTAGATGGAATGTTTTAATAAAGTGGGAAAAAGGAATGATTGTGTTCATGCAAATATGTGTGTTTCTATCAAACAGCTGATTAAGTGGGTTCTCTACAACAGTGCTGCTCAACCTTTTTGATTTCAAGACACTCTTTCGAAGTTGCTCAGCCCTCGCGGCACACCAAACCGAATGTTACCACATCTATGTGGACATTCTAATTGTCCACATGGGTGAACAAACTTAACCAATGAAGTTATACTAGAAAGAAAATCATCTCTACCATTCGTCCTATAATTGAGATTATAAATGTTATCGTTTTCAAAACATTTCTCTCAAATATGCTACTAATGTTAACAGCATGGTAAAATATGTATTTATAATTGTTCCCATAAGCAATCAAATGATAATTGACCACCCAAACTTCCACTCGGCACTCAGAGAAGAAAGACACTTAACATTTGCATCCATTCTAAAAAAAATTATGATTCACCATGTCTGTAAGTAACATAAACACAATTGACACGTAGCACTGCTCAGGGCTGGACAAGGAGACCGATCCTGTCCATCTCCCTTTTTGGTGAACTGTAGATCAGACTCAAAGACAGAGCTGTGAACCGTCGGATGAAGTCTTAAGGAGACAACAATTTCTACCTTCGACAACAAACGTATGCACCGAACTTCATCAACACAGTGATTCATTTTTAAAAATAAATTTTTTTATTCCATCAAACTGTTTGCTTTGATGGATCAGTGTCAACGACCAGTCACATATAAGTGAGAGGCGGCGACAAAATTATCTCTTCGAAGAAAAGTTTTTTGCATTCATCTACAGTGCTTTGCTTTGATAGATCAGATGTGACTCGTGTGATGCAGTGGAGCAGAATGACCTGTCGAGTAAGTACGAGGCGGCGATATCTCGGTCATCTTTGTCATCACAAGTTGACATGCATGCAATAGTTTGTTGCTTTTGCTATTAATCCATCAACACTGTGAGTGGCTTGCTGTCAAAAATAGGTTTTTTCATGACGGCGACATAATACTGTCTATCTGTCATGAGGAATTTTGATTTAAGGCTGCTCCAGCAACCATTTGAATGAACTGGTGTTCCTGCTGATGAAACTAGGTGTCTAGCAGAAAGGTGTTTTTGTTCGGAATTATCACATTCTTTGATAATTATTCGCAACACATGAGGCATTTCATTTCTAACTCCACTGCACACTAGGGACTTTGCCATGGCACACCCGATGAGAAGCACTGCTCTACAAAACCATTCATGGTAAAATTTATGCTGACCCTTGTTATTCAATGTTGAATTATATGATTTGCTTACCATAATTCAAGCAGGGCAACATGTGTTAGTACTAACTTAGACACATCTAGTCAAAGGTATTTGGATCATAAGGAACAGTGCTGCATGAACCAGACACAAGAGATGGAATTAGTGGAGCTAGTTTACATCTCTACCTGGTCACTGTCCACCTCTGTGCGCACTGCCACTGGAACGCTGCAGCCTCCTTCCTGTGATGGGAAAACAAATTCAGTGTTTTCTGGCACCAGCAAATTTTTCAATACTCATAGTTCAGTAGTTCACGAAAAACAATATACACAATTATACATACAAATTACCAATTATAAGTGAATAATAGTGAAAACAGCAGAAACAGTTTGTGTGTGGAAGTTGTTTCTTTGTCAGTCAGTCAGTCAGTCAGTCAGTCAGTCAGTCAGTCAGTGTACAAATAAATGCTTCAAAAAAAAGTTTAATCTATTTATATTATTTTAATTTGTACAATAACCAACCAGCCAATAACATCACAAAGCCACTCACCAGCTCCCTGAGAAAGGCCCTCTCTGCAGTAATGGCAAGTACAGTTTCATAGTCATGCAGGTTAGAAAGTAGTTCCAGTATTTCTGGATCTGACGCCCGACACTCAACTGCCATGGCTCCTTGACATACAGCATACAAACACTCACTGTCAGGGTCAAGCACCTGAAACAAATAGTGCATAATGCCTGACGATATTCATATAATTGTGGAATGCATGCCAATTTTATTTGCCGATTCAGCAGTTTGTTGTTGCACACAAATTTATTTATTTTGACTGATTATTTAAAATAATAATTTATATTTATACAGTGCCCAATCACACATAATTGCTCTCTGGTTTATATATAGCCAACCATAATAATTCTATGTAAAATTATGATGACAATGATAATTTAATTATTAAATGTAGTCCATAAAAAGTATTGCACCTGTATACCTTTCCCAGGCTTCGTATTCCTGTGGCCCAGAATGCCCCTATTTCTAGGTTCAATTTCACTGCCTCCTGACTTTTTGCATTTTATGAGAAAACCTCGAGATTCATCTTATGCTGCGTTTTGAGATGACCCCCTTGAGACTCACATGAGAGATCCTGTCTTGCCAACCCATTCGTTCGATGCCAGCGGCAGCAAGGACCAGACCGTGATATTTGTTGCCTTTGTCCAGCTTATGTAGCCTCGTGTTCAAGTTGCCTCGCTTTGGTACAAGTCAAGGAGCGATTTCAGTTTTTTAAGTTTCCGAAGTGAACAAAATTAGGTAGCTTTGTGAGCAACTAATGAGTGGCCGTGTAAGATTGCAAAGTTCCAAAATATAATATTAAGCATTATGTAGCGGGGGGATTTGTCATCACTCATTATGGGGAGAATTCATTGCTACAGTGGTGCCACCTAATAAGTGGAATAAATGTTCGTGCAAACAGATGCTAGCAGCCATTTTTTATTGTAAAAAATCGCAAGTCCTACTCCACGTATATTGGTGGGGGGTTTGATCCAAAGCTAAACACATAAAATTTGTTTAGTTTGTGAACTAACTCCACAGTGGAATTTAGTAAAAATATAGGCCTCCCAATCATCACACGGCTTTAAACACCACATTTGAATTACACATATTTTGTGGCCCTTTCAAGGCCAATTGCCACATTCTAAATCTTCTGTGACTTTTCGTTACAAGATGCGTGCTTGGAAACATGTGTGCAGGAAGGAACAGTGGGTAGGATACAATGTCCTTGAATATGAGGGAAGGGAAGTTCCGCTTCAGTTGAGCTGCTCGCCTCAGTGAACTCGTTCCTATGACACTGCAACAGGAACAAGTAACGACAAGTAATGAAAAGTAACAACAAGTAACAATTAATAACGAGATGCAACAACATGTACAGACTAGTAACAAAAAGTATGTGTTCCTTAGTCATTGATACTTACCGCAACAAGTATTGAAACTACTGTATTCAACCCATTAAGTGCCCATGTCCTAATAAGTGCACATTTTTTCTCAATCTTTGAGGTTGTCTTTGTTGTTATTCTAATTGTAGTTGTTTTAACCAACAAATTGTTTCTTTAGCACAGAGTGACACACTTTCTCAACAGATACATTTTTGTTTAACAGATGAGTACCGTTATTACGCCATATTGTCAAAATGTAAAGTTTCAGAGAAGTTGCGCCACCTAAACAAAACAAACATTGGTATATTTTACTGGTGTACATCAGTGCTTCTCAACCATTTTACCGCGGCACACTGGTGTGCCCAGACAAAGTTCCTAGTATGCCATGGAATTTGAAATGAAGTTTACTGAACATTCTTCAGAACAGTTTGTTTTCAAATCAGAAACTTTCATATCCAAGATGTATTTAATTTACCTGGTAGAGGCTTTCATCAATGTATCACATCGACTTCACCAGTACAGATGACGCTGAATGACGTCATCGTACACGTGAGGCAGTTTGTAATTGCCCTCGTCTCTGTTGATGGGTGTTCTGGTTTTCCAGATCCAGATGGCTTCCTTGATATGTCGGATTCTTCTGTTGGGTTCCTTGTCTACAATTTTCACTCCCTCTTATGGTGTAGTTTTCAATTGTTGCAGATTTATTGATGGTAGACATCAATCTTTTTTGTGTTGTCTACGTCCTTTCTGTGTTCCTCCAGTCTTGTTTTGAGTAGTCTTCCTTTCTCCCCAATGTATTCAGCACCACAATTCTTGCATGGTATTTGGTACACCAGTTCGCCCTGTTCTTCTAGCTCTACTCTGTCCTTGGGATGTACCAACAGGCACCTGAGGGTGGTGTAGGAACGCTTGGCTGTTGCTACTCCATACTTCTTCAGTACTCAATGTACTCTCCCTGAGACCCCCTCTAAGTTTGGGATGACTACTTGGCTCCGGTAGTTTCTGTCCTTAGTCTTTTTGTTCTTATTGCTATCTGCCACCTTTTTCAAGGCCCAGGACAGATAGCCTCATACTCTTAGAGCTCCTCTCAAGTGTTCCACTTCTTCTTTCTTGTCCCCCTCCTCTGAAGTTATCGTCTCACACCTGTTCATAAGGGTTCTGACAACTCGCAACTTCTGATGTTTGGGGTGGTGGGACGCAAAGTTCAGGTGTTGGTCAGTGTGCGTCTTCTTCCTGTACACTGTAGACTTCACACAGCCAAGAAGGGCATGCTGTTGTTCTCTTCGTCTTCCCGTGTGAAAATTATGCTACCTGTGGGGTCTACAGTGTTCAGTGTTCATGTGTAATTTGTTTGCCTTTCCTGTGTGTACCAGGCAAATTACATCGCCCACATATCGCTTCCAGTTTCTCGGTTGGCAATTGACTGGTACTGTGGCTATTTTCTGCTACAGGCCCTCCATGTACAGGTTCACAACAATGGGTACTGATGAAGTCGACGTGATATGTTGACGAAAGCCTCTACCAGGTAAATTAAATACATCTTGGATATGAAAAATTGAAGTTTCTGATTTGAAATGAAGTGCTCCATATGTTGCGATGAATTATCAAATAATGTGATAGTTCCAGAAAACACTCGGTTTCATTGGCTGGAACATTAGTTCATTCAAGTGGTTGATGAAGCAGCCTTAAATCAAAATTCCTCGTGAAAACCTGAAAGGGCACAGGAAGCCACCTATGGTGTTAATAGATTAATAATGAAAGCAACAAAATATTGCATACATGTAAGCTAAAATGACTGAAATGATTAGCCAATCGATACTGCCCAGTGCAGGTCCGACTGCGTCGTATGGCACTTACATCTTACATGACCGGTCGTGTCGTTCCGCTCCGCTACTTCACACCTGATCTATCAATGCAAACACTGTTAATGTATGCAAAAAATGTTTATATGAAGAAACAAAATAATGTATCACTGTGTTGACGAAGTTGTGACACTGCGTGACCGGTCGTTCCACTCTGATGTTTCACACCTGATCCACCAAACCACTTTAAAGGAATAAAAAAAATCTTATTTGACAAATGAATCACTGCGTTGATGAAGTTTGGATGGTACAAATCATTGTCTTCTAAGACTACTTTCGATGGTTCACAGCTCTGTCTGTGAGTCTGATTTGCAGTTCACCAAAAAGAGAGATGGACAGGAATGGTCTTTTTGGCCAGCCCTGAACGGTACTAATGTCAATCGTGTTTATGTTACTTAGACACATGGTGGGTCATCAGTTTATTTTAAAATAGATGCAAACGTTAAATGTCTTTCGTCTCCAAGACAAGTGCAGGTTTCTCACGGGTGTCAAGTAGAAGTTCAGGCGGCCAATTATTACTTGATTGCTTATGGGAACAATTATAAATATATATATTTTACTATGCTGTTAACGTTTATAATATCCACTAGTCCTATAGAATGAAATAATGATGATTTTCTTTTGTAGTGTAACTTCAAATTAATTTATATAATTGTTTGTAAACCAAATGACGTATTGAAATTAGTTTAATTATAAAAAATGTTGTAAGTTTGTTCACAACTAGATGTAGATGTGGGAACATTTGGTTTGGTATGCTGCGCGGACTGAGCAACATTGAAAGTATGCCGTGAAATCAGAAAGGTTGAAAAGCACTGATGTACATGACTATCCGTGTGTCCAATATTTTAAAGCATACCCTACACTTAATGGGTGAATACGGTAGGCACGGTGCCTCTACATTACATATAGGAATATCTTTGCCAATTTCTCACTATAGGTGTACCAGACTCACCTGTTTTTTGGAAGAGTAGCTATAGTGTAGTTGTGTTTCGCCATACTCGGGTGCAATACCAACACATCGCGGGGGTCATCACGCCTGGAAGACAATAATTATGATACAAAGCAAGCATCTCCTACATGAATGTACTATGGGTTTTTACCTGAAATAAATGTATTCATATTGGCATAAAACACATAAATATACAAGCCCCCGAACATTATGTAAATATGAATATTATAACCACTAGTAAAAATGCCCGCTACAGGTACACAAACGCATGAATATTCATAAATGTAATTTGTTATGATGTAAATATAAAACAGAAAATATGCATACCATTATGAACAATAGACTTACATGTGTCTAATGTCTGGTACAAACCCTGAAACTGGTAAGAACACTTAATCAACAGGGAATTTCCAAAAAACTAAATGTTTTACTTTTTTATGTGGTCGTGGATTAATCCCTGAAAGCACATTTATGCTAGCTCGATTATAGTTAGATATGACGTAACCATTTGCAGTGGTCCCATGTCGCTCTGAGTAGACCCCTGGTTCATGCTGACAATGGAGTGATATGGACACTTTTTAATTATTCAAAAAAGATTATCATTTAAATGAAATTATTATTTGAATAATACATTGACAGTGTGCGAGTGTGTGTGCACGCGAGTGTGTGTGTATGCATGCATACGTGTATGTGTGCAGGTATGCAATAACCATAATTATGCACAAACTATGTACCCTTGCGACGAAGACATAATAATGATCATTTTGTAATTGATTCCAATTCTCGACAAGAGTACTTACTTGCAGACTGCTCCAATGACCATCCCTTCTGGGAGGATTGTGGGAAGATCCTTGAGGGAGTGAACCACAAAGTCAACTGAGTTATCCAGTAACGCCTTCTCCAGCTCTTTTGTAAACAGACTCTTCTCTCCAATCTGTTGACATCGTCCAACAGAGAATACTGGTTAGATAATGTTTTGTTTTTTTCTAGTTTCTTTTATTAATTAATATAATGTTCTTAAGAATGAATATATTGAATGTATACAGCTGCCCGCAAACTGAATTTAATAAATCGAAACAGTGTTCACAATTTGAATATTTTTCTGCAAAACGTAACAAAATGTTCACATTAAAACAGCAGTTAACAACTGTATTGGCAATGCAATGGATGCCGGTTAGTTTAACCAGAAAACTACATTATGTTTGTGACGTTCCCACGTACATGACAACTAATTCAGTGAACTTCCTGCTAATGATTACCATCCTTGTTAATTCCGGGTAACAGAACATCGACCTCCCTTCAATAGGAATTGTACAAATATTTAAACAATACATAATAATAATAAACAAAGCATGCAAACAAAACATGATAATGTAGAAATATACATAATATATTTATACATAGAAACAGGTGAAAACCAAACTAAACTATTTTGATTGCTGATTACACATAATTCTGACATTGACACATCCTTTTTTATAACATTACTCACAAGTTGTCAATGCTTTGATAAAATCAAAGGTTAAGCCTGTTTGTTTGTACATCTGTGCTTACAAACAAGTATGTGCTTACAAACAAGTATGTGCTTACAAACAAGTATGTGCTTACAAACAAGTATGTGCTTACAAACAAGTATGTGCTTACAAACAAGTATGTGCTTACAAACAAGTATGTGCTTACAAACAAGTATGTGCTTACAAACAAGTATGTGCTTACAAACAAGTATGTGCTTACAAACAAGTATGTGCTTACAAACAAGTATGTGCTTACAAACAAGTATGTGCTTACAAACAAGTATGTGCTTACAAACAAGTATGTGCTTACAAACAAGTATGTGCTTACAAACAAGTGCGCGACACACTATCACGGTACATCGTTCTCCTGGTTAGTCTGGAGGTCAAACTAGGTGGCATGGTGTTTGGTTTCATAATTGTGCTGCCAAGGGCTTTACAACCAGTTAAAGTAGTTACAACACACAATTTAATCTGTTTTGGGTAAGGAAGTACATAATGCAAAATAGTAAAAACCCCGTAAATTGGCGTATGATATGTTTACAGGTGAAAAAGAACTATGCAAAAACCAGCTGGTCTTTTCAAGTAGAGACATATTGATGCACTGCTGAGTTTTTTCAGATGATTATGACACACTGGTGGATTGATGGGTTTCTTCTTTCTTCAAGTTGTGAGTCTTGGTATCTTGCTATTGAGTACCCACGGTGTATGAGACAATAGTCTTACTTAGAAGGCTCTTGCCTGGCTGCGTGAATTGGAGAGTCTGGCCCAAAATACCTGTTTGACTGTTACTATCAGATGGCATTACTTCATTTCACCGATTGAGCCTATATTAATTTTATGTACATACAATTGAAATATACATATAATGCATTTCTTAGTTTACAGAAAATACAAGGTACCTAAAATAACAGCGCTAGACTACGTTTTACCTATAATTTTTTTACCTGTGGCTTAAACGTTATCGTTTGGAATTAAGTTTTTGTGTGACTTATGTCAATATATTTGTAGTTAAGAGTTAGTTAGATTCAGCATAACTAATACTGTTCGTCACAGAGGGTGCGATACTGTCAATGGTTGATCCACGTAACTGGTCAAAACTGTAATGTCATCTGTGACATATTCAATCTAACCAGTATTATCTGGCACTATGTATGCATTGTGTGTGTGATTAGTTTATATCGTAACATCATACACTGAACAATTACTGTTGTTAGTTTGCACAGTTTGAACTACTGTTTCAGCAGTGATGCTGTTACTGCCAGGTTGTAGCATCTTTGTTTTCCGCCTACCTTTGACAATGCAATGTCAAGAATGTTATCTCCCATCGTCGTCATTGTAACTGAAACATAAAACATTAGTTTAACTTATAAGCTACTAATACAACTGCTACAAAATTAGGAATGACCGATACAATCAACAATATTACTTGACTTTTCAAGGACATGATCCCAATGTAGTTACAGTGTACCATTTTGAAATATGTATTATTGCTACATTCACAAGAACACTAACCGGTCCCTTACTATATAGCTAGCAGTATATTCGCCAGGTGGCACCATCATCTCGTTGTTCGAACGTGCTAATGGCGTATGCCAAGTAAGCATGTCGACCAAGTTGGGCACATTCACATTTCAATCAAACATTTGAATATACTACGTGTTTAGTATACTATTAATGTAGGTTGCTTAGTGTTACCAGCTATTTATATATTCACGTGTGGTGAAGAGGATATAAGAACGCTGCAGTCTCCAGATATGTGTGAAAAAATGTTATATAAAAAGATCGTCAAATGTTGCAGTAATTTGATATCAGGGGAGAGGACATTGCATTACGGATTCCCGACATTACCAAAAATGGGGGTGTACGTTCATTAGGGCATGCAAGCTAATTAGAGCGAATACAGTACTTCATATTATATTGTCACAGAAACCAAATGTCTTGACACGACTGAATGACTTCTTCTGCTGACACCAAAGATGCGGCGAATAAACCATTACAATTATTGTTAAATTGTGTGAGTAGGCCCATAGTTATAACTATGAAGTCTATGATTATGTTAGTAGATTAGCCATTATTTGTACATCGTTACTGTATACAGTAGTTGGCACATATGCAACAGATACATGCACAAGACAATTGTCATTGTTCTTTGTGATTGTAATCAGGTTAACAATGAACTAGGCAATGCAATCGATAATGGTTATGATCCCTTCGTCGTTTTGACCAATGTAATTGAATACGAGTATGATTACTAAAAAATGGTCTATGCTCAGTATAGTAATTACTCCCTCTCTAATCAACATACATACACAGTTCATAGTCAATCTCTGGGAAGAGGGCTTTCAGGCGAGCTATCACACTGCGGGACTGAATGAGCGCCAGCTGAAAAAGAATTATAACATCATTATTGTATCATACATGTAACCCCAGAATGGACTTAAGAATTGATTTTTACTAAGCAAATTACAGCAATTGAAAAATAATGTCTCTGATAGGATCATATGTCTTGGACTGAACTAAACTTACGTCTGTGGTTGCAGTTTAATGATGCTATATAAACTGCTTTCATGTATTACTATGTTTGTAATGTGTTACTTTTATTAACTTATTTCACTTATTTAACTGGTATGCATTTTTATTAGCCATGTTTACCTAACATTTTATTCCTTTTATCACTGATGCTCAGCAAGCAAAAAACAATTATTCAATGTTTTATTTGACAATAAACATGTGGTGTTTTGTATGATCAAAAGTAGCTTGTCATGCAAACTTAGATTTATTGACTGGATCTGACTACAGTTTGGCACAGCTGACAGAGAGCTGAACTATTTGCATTTCACTCCATGATGCAACACGTACACTATACAAACTACATCAGAATAATGCCAAAATATCACAATTAATCAAACCGTTATTTGGCACAATCTACCACAAGAGGACACGATTTCTATTCAGGTATTGTAATTATGTAGTCAACAACCACCACACCCAGATCAGTAGACTTTAGTCTAAAATAAAAAAGTATAAGTTCAACCAGGAACATAACTAAACACTCGGTAAACTCTTTGTGACAGCTGGACCTATCCTACTTTGAGTACATTCTACAATATTTTATTTCAAACTACAATATAAAAAACTACCCCAGTTCAACGAGTCCCTTCACCAGACACTGTTATGTAAATGAGCCGACCGACCTTTGACTTGACACAGAAAAGCCTTGCTCTGTTACACAGGCCACCTTGTCTTTAGTTACATGACTGACACTTGGAGATTACATAGGACACAGCTGCAGACAGGCTCATTGTCTGCCCATTGACCAGTCTGTGCTAAAGTACCCCTAAGACAATTGTCACACAAAGTCCACTCTCTTGTCTTCATTGTGTCTGTCTCAGACCAAACAATCACTTGATCTGTTGTCAATGCCAAGTCACAGATCTCATTACAGCTATATGTCTCCAAGTAACAGCAATGTCAACTTTGATGCTGCATAGCATTTACAGTGCCGTTAATCATTTAATCCCTTCCCTAACCTGTCCCCTCCTATGCTTACCTCCCTTTAATCCATTCTCCAACATAACCTCCCCTTAATCCTTTCTCCAACTTGCCTCCACCAAAAATATAACTTATGTTCAATTGTTGTATACATTTTTAGCATGTTTATTTTGTGAGCATTTCTTTTATAAATGTAAAATATTTCTGTGAATGCATGTAAAGTACCCAAGAGCAATTTTTATTGATTGGGCACTTCATAAATATTTGTAATGTTATTATTATTATGGTTCTCTCCCCAACTTCATCCTTTCCCTAGTTCCCAACTTGCTCACTCCTCTACTTTCCTCCCTAACTCAACCCATTTTTCCAACTTCCCTCCCTAGCTTAATCCCTTCCTAACTTGCCCCCTCATCTTCTTCTCTCCTTCTTAATCTCTTCTCCGAGTTACTCCTTTAATCCCTTCTCCAACTTGTCCCCTCCTTTCTTCCCTTCTGAGATTATACCCTGTGCTTTTCCCTTCCCAAAGATTCCTTGTCTCTTTCCCTCACTCCAATGTATTCTCTGTCAGTCCCTCCATCCCTCTCTCCACACCCCTCCATCCATGCTACCTGGCTGCCTGTCCACTCCTGTCACATGTTCCACAAAATTCAGTGACCTAGATTAACAAGATCATCTCAGAACATCGATGTCCGATATCAGACAAAATTAACTTTCATCATCTGGCCTCAGCCCCCTCTTCCCTAAATGAAAATAATTTCACTTGATATCGGACAACAACGTTCTTAGATGATACCTAACTGCCATGAAATTAAAAATCTTATTAAATATGGTTTAAGTTTATATACTTTATATTACATTTTATGTACTGTATTTACTAACCCACCCACTCATGGAGCAACAGCCAAGGGCATCAGTTATTACCATTACAGTATTTGATTTTAAACCTGTTCAGAGTGGTCTATTTGGAGAGTCCTAGCAACTAGTTTGTTTCCATATTTCTCCGATTATTAGGTGGTAAAGCAAATGCATATAACTTGGTAAGTAAATAACTTTAAATAACTACCTTTTTTGAAATACAGTGCCAATTGACAGATCAGAGGCCGCTGGTCCAAGGAAGCAAATTAATATAGAACGAGGTGAAGGATCTCAGCACCTGGGAGGTGATACACTTACAAGGCTACAAAATTAATATAGAGGTTATATCAAACGACACATTTACACAAGTACAAGTCATCAAAATGTGAACTAAACTGACCTAGTTGACCCATATGTTCACTATAACAGATAGTTTGCACTAAGATGTTACTCATATCTAGTCATGCATGGCTGAAACATGGACAACTGTGGATCTTGCCATTGATGGATGAATGATACCATCACACAGCAATACCAACTGCCTGATATGAATCAGAACCTTTGTAATTGCCACGACCATTCAAGGATATATCCAAGGTGGCACTGATACATTACAAATAGTAGGAAGAACTCTCACAGATATTATATACCAGTAGCTTAACTATCAATGATCTTGATTGTTGGGTCTAACAATATCACCTGACGTCCTTCAGTGGACTTTGCTCTGTGACATTCAGCACGGGAGTGCACCTATCAGGTCTATCTAAGACTCTCTTTTTAAACAAACTCCCGCTTTGGATGAATTGTACTGGCATAGAGTATGTTAACAAAAGAATCTGCCTCAAGTCTGGTTCTCCTGTTATTGAAACATGTTTTGGGAAAATCACAACTGGTTTTTCTTTTTCAAGCAGGTCTTTTGGTCTATGGATAACGGGCTTTTATTTTTCAGATACTGTGATCTTGTATTGGACCATTGCGTGGTTTTATTTTCTCCAAAACAAAGTCAAAATAGTGTTTGCGTTGTCATAAAACAGGCCTTGTTGCCATTGTACGAAGTGTGACAACCATGCTACTACCACAGCTAACTTGTAACAATAGTAAGTATGGTTTATTCTAGGTGAGATTTGGAAGAGGGATGAACTATTCTAAATCAATACTAGCCCTTTCTTGATACAAACTGATGTCCAAATAAGATGTGTCTGTACTCTCTAACATTTCTGTGTTGATAACAGCCAGGAAATAAACTTGCAGCACATGATTCGTACTTGTAGATCAACATTCGACACAATTAACCCATTTCAAGAATATGTTACATGTTATATGCAGTGGACGGGAACCACAGCTTGTTGTCAACTGTATATGATACACGATCTCAAAACAAAGGCAGAACAAATTGTTATTTACCAGTATGGAACAAAGTTATTTTGCATCACAAACTTGTGGCAAATAGGTGAGTAAATTGGATGTAGTGCAAACATATTCCATGTTGGAATTGAACAGTTCATTGGACACCATGATAGACTATGACAAATTCCACTTTAACAGTTTTTTAAATTGTCACCATATTAACCAGAAACAAGCTCATAAAACATGACCAGATCACACATAAAGAATCAAGCCAACAGTGAAATAGGCATATAGTTAACTAAGCTTGATAGAATCACATTAAGACATGGTAGTTTGATTGTGTTAAGTGGCTGATTCAATTCTTGAACATTTCGAGAGGAAAATGGATTCACATGAGTTGTGACATGACCACTTCACACACGGCCAATTCACACATGGTTGGTTCACACAGTCATACAAGAGAAGAGCATGCATTAGTTGGTGTTTCAATTAAAATAACAATTACCTGGTAAGACAAACATGTGGCAAGATTGAAGTCACAAGGTCAGGTTGATCTTACTTGGATTCAACTTATCAGAAGTAAGTTGAGCGTGGGAAAGTTTGTGAACACATACAGTGATGGTCACCTACTGAAGCAATGCAACATCTTACTTCTTCTTCTTGGGAACCAATAATTCTGTATTTATTGATGCAGATGGGTGATGCACATCGCAGTACTGTTATCCACGAGGGAGTGGATTCTGCCGCATTTGCCCATTGTGTCGGATATACTATTTACCCTGGAAGAGATACCAGGTAGAAAACACCCGATGCTTTTTATAATCTCATGACAAAAACAACATTTTCAACTTCCCCCCAAGGTGACGGGGACTTAGCAAGTTGTGTCAATTGTTTTAAGAAACAGCACATAGTAGCAGACCAGCAAAACACTGCCAGACAAGAGTGCTAATTATAACTGTATGTCGGTGACTGTTTCACTAACAATCTTATGAGCTCATAAGCTAGATTTTTCTCTTTAAAATTTATTCATCTCCTTAACAGTGATCTTGTATATTGAAAACTTTCAATACCAGGATGCACCACAGGAACACTTTTGAAGGTGTGTCACGGAAATAGTGTCTTCTGTGATATGATGGTGGCTTTTTGCATTTTGAAAAAGCTCCTTATATTTAACAACAGATTAAAACTGTTTAATGATGATTTTTTCTTATGTGCTCTTTGTCTTAGTGAAATAGTTCCCTGGAGTTGACATACCAGCCCAGAACATTTCCTTTCAAATGAGCAGTAATCATTTGTGGTGTGCACTATTTCAAATTCAACATTGATTCAACTGGACATCTCTTTAATCAATGAAAGGTCAAATAAGATTTAGTTTTAATAACGGATTATGTTTAATGATTGATTAATAATTAGTAATTTGTGGTGAGCACTATATATTGTAAACTGTCTCATTACTCAAATTAACGAGAGGTCAAACACGATGGCCAGCTTTGTGACATGGGTGATTGACCTGTAGGTCTTTGTTCAAAGAACTGACCTTAACTTACCTGATGACAGTTAGTGGCAAACCAATGCCAGCTAGCCTACCTATTAAAACTTGTTTCTCTTGAGTCTACTGAAATGATGTATGATGATGATGATCAAGAAACAAACATAACAATTCCCAATATATTCATGATTGATTCTGGAAACTTGTTTATGTCTAGCTGTGTCAGACGTATCACAAACAAATAAATTAATGTTACAGTTATTGTTATGACTACAATAAGGACATTAAAATAAAATAGACTTGGCTTTTTGTCTGTAAACTTGGCATATGGGATTTGAAAGATTTAAATTAATGAGTTGTTTGGAGTACAACTACTACTGTGACTCAACTATATGAACACTCCTACTTGACATCTTGACAATATGAGAGACATTATGCATGACTTGACATGACTATTTTGTGGATGTTGTAAACTTGAGGAACCTTAATTAGGACTTAAGAGTCCAGTTATTCATGTAGATTAGCCAGTACTAATGGTACATGGTAGTTTAATATTAGGCATGTAAGAGATAGTTTGGTACACGTTTATCATAAGTTTGGTACACTTTTATCATAACTCTGTAGATATGCTATTTGCTCTAGAGACTAGAAGAACTAAGAGTACAAACATATTGCATACATGGGGGATTGTAATGTTGATATCCATCAAAATATCAACAGTTATTGCAAAGACAAAGTCTGCACTGATGTCCGAGCAGCCTTTGACTATGTGCGATAGATAGATGGGCATGGCCCTTTATTTTTATGCATGGATTTGATTGACAATGTTTGCATTCACTAGCGACCGAGGAGCATATGTATTGATTGTCCTATTAAGAACTCGCTTGAAATAAATTGAGTGGGTACAGCTTGTAGTATCAACATTGTCATGTACGACGACTGACATTGCGCTTAAGCCTTAGTAGATCTGTCACATACACGTTTGTATCGGCCTAAACGACAGCGTGACTGTGGCATACCGCACTGCAAACTTCAAGGTAATCATGAATGGCAACAACAACGTAGTGACTAATGACCTCTACTGTGTCGATACCGCTCACGACACATTACATAAACACGGCTAATTAGCGGCAATATTGCGCCGCTAATTTACCGGAGTACAGTTAGTGCAGGTCAGTATGCTGAAGAAATATTAATAACCATAAACATTACTGCTGCGAGTTACTGAAATGCCTTACTGAAAACTCGGCGTGATGTTGGAACATACCTCGCTCTTCCTGGAGCCAACTTTGATCACCCTTTTTTGCTCCGTCATCTCTGATTCTCTGAATAACACTGGCTGTGTGCGCCTCCGTCAAGTCACGCCGACCCTATTGCACACACGTGGTTGCCGCTAAGCCGACACGTCGTGAACTTTATATTTTCATCAACAGCGACCTAGAAATGTCACGACACTACAACACGACGCTCGGGTTACGTACTTCGGCCGGAAGTTGTGATTGTGCCTTCGGGGGCGTGGTTTGCAGATGGACTAGCGGTGTCATCTGGCGGAATCAACATCGGCAGAGAGTTCCTCTCGAGTCTCAAACAGCCTTAATTAACACAAACGTTTGTGGTTTTGTGGTATGTGTGCATGTTTATGTGATGATTTATATTTTCGCTTATCAAATTCTTGCTCGACGTCCCGAAATCGCCCAAACCAAAACAGTGATGCCATCATACGGCAACTGGTTATTCAAAATTTCCAATAAGTATTTAGGGGTGATTCATAAAGTCTTAGTCTTAGAGCGTCACGCTTCGGGGTAGGGGGGCTTATAGTAATTATAGGCCAGCATGACGAAGCATTATATGGGGATGGGTGGAGGTCCTGTGAGGAAAGAAACACAAAGGTCGCAAATAACAAAAAAAGGAGCAGAACTGGAAAGACTTGAGCCTACACGGAATCCAGCTATAGTAGGCCCCCTACTGCTACTACGAGCACAACAGTCCGGGTGTTGACCAGTGAAGCGTGCATTGGGGTCAGCATGATGTTTACATTAGTCTACAGCTATATGGTGTGCATCGATATATATATTTATATACGGTCAGTATTCACGGTTTTTTTTTGGGGGGGCAATCTTTATACATTTTCTTTTCACTACGTTTAGTGTTAGTTACTTTACATTTTTTGGGGACAGTGTACTATATAGTCTTTCCCCAAAGCTTAGTGTCGACGCAATAATAATTTTGTGCTTTGTTCTATATACTTATGTTATTCTCACTATACGGTCATGTTGTGGCAGTACATATGCTGTAATTTATTTTTACACATTTTGTGCTGATGCAATAAGTACATAGTGTTATATATGCATGCAGAATATTAGTAGTATTCACTTTTACAAAATGTATTTGTATGATGCTCAGGATATAGCTTGTGCTGCTTTTTCATAACGTCTAGTCTATGTTAATATGATGTCCTGTAAATATAGAGCACTATTGTTTATTCAATTTTCCAATATGATTGATAACAATTATTTCTTAGCGCAATTTGGTGGTCTAAAGAAAAATTCTCTCTATCACATATTAAATGAATGATGTTGAACCATTTCAACATTCATCATACTTTGACGATGATAATTTAATAAACCATTTAACGAGCAAACAAAGCAAATGTATCGTGCTAAGCCTAAACTGTACGTCAGAGTTGAAATGCAAAAATTGACGAAATTAAAATAAAGCTAGAGACATTCAGAAGTAGTGGCTGTGAGATTAGTGCTCTATGTTTACAGGAAATGTGGCTTGATGAAGATGCTGACACTTCTTTATTTCAAATAGATCGATATACATTAATATGCCAAGGCAAAATCTGTAGTGCACATGCCGGCTTGGCAATCTACCTCAGCAACAAATACAAATCTGTAAATATCCATGCTAATACAGACACTTGGGAAGGTCAATTTATTGAAATAACATGTGCCATGAAGAAAACATAATTCTTGGAAATATATAGACCACCTAGAGATATAATCGAAAACTACCATATATTTACAAAAGAATTTGCATCAAATTTAGTTGATTTAAAAAAATCTAAAGTCTGCCAACACGACATTCGGAATATCATGGAACACTCATTGATAATTTGTTGTGCAATTTGTCAAAGGGATTCTTCAAATCCTCAGCTGGTATTTTAGTGAGCAATATTTCTGATCACTTTCCGTACTTTCTAAGTCTGGGCTATGTCGAAACCACTAGTGCAATACCAAGGTTTATACGAATAAAACAACAAAGTCCTGACTCACTCAATACATTTAAAATTGAAATAATAAACTCAAATATGTATGATAAACTTAACACAGATACTCATGTGGATCTGAATGAAAACTACAATATCCTTGATGAAATTGTTACTGTAGCTACGGATAAATTTCTACCTATTAATGTAATTAAATTTAACAAACATAAACATAAGAAAACTCCTTGGATTACCAAGGGCATTATTGTGTCGATAAAATTTAGGAACAAATTGTATTCGAGAATGAAACAGACTCACGTAAATACAGAGCATTATCATAAACTTAAAATAGTGGAGTCGCTTAAGTCAACATTTTAGTGAAATCGTGACACGCTGGAACAAAGCGCCAAATTTGGCACAGCTGTACCTTAGGACCAAACAAAACTTTTGAGCGGGGGACTGCCCGATTTTAAGGGTCAAGGATCAGTAACGTTAACGTTCCATTTCTACTAATGTCGAATATCTCGACATATAAATAATATTTTTGAATGTTTTGAAACATTGCTTTATATTTTGAAAACACTTCCTTCCACAGGATGAGTTAATAATAATAATAAATTCAAAATGGCCACCAAATGAGCAAATACATATATCTTCTCTTTTTAATGTGGCAATTTCCACAGAGGCCCCATACAAAATATTTTCCATACATATACCTTATGACCATACATAACTCTTGAGAGGGGGCTGCCCGGTTTTGAAGGCCAATATCAAGTGGTCAAAGAAAAAAATATGTGTTTATCAGGAATTTGTCTTTTCAAGGTTATATTCTACCCAGAAACATGCTTACGGTGTATAAACCCACATTTGTAGTGTCTAGGAATCCACTTCTGTTATGAGAATACCCTCAAGTGTCGGCTATATTGCATTTAAAGATGGCCACCATACGAATGTTGATTTTCTTTAGACTTTCAGAATGATCCATATACTCGGCAACTAAATCTATCATCTGCTACAGTAATACAGGGGTCAGCCCACTGTTGGTTTTCCCATAGGTGACCATGTTAACGTTTTGTCTGATTATAAGAAAACGTGACCTATAAAATGTCTTAAACTTCTCACCTGCTGTTATCATCATCTCATTGACATGCCGATAGATTTAAAAAAAAATTGCATACTTCCAGCTTTCGTAAAATGCCTGTATGTGTGACACCCGTCAATATTTACAAATGCCGGCAAGAATTACTCCGCAAACAGGTCACACAGGCAAATTGCTGCCAAATATCCTTCCGCTTACTCAAATCATCTAGAAATCCACCATTTTACAGTCAACACCTTCTACAATCACACATGAAAATCTTCCTACTCAAATGCACTTATGTCACAGCATGTGAATTTTGTAAAAAGAAATCATTTCTCAAAAATACACTGCATTTTTCTTCGTCTGTAACCAACCCAGAAGTCTAACTAGAACATGACTCCTACATGGACTTCTACTCCATGTATTGCTGTCATCTGTCCACTACCAGCTACACTAAATGTTGTCACCTAGTGGATGTTAAAGGAACAATACAAAATGGAGAACAGTCTGGTACACGATGCTAACGTCTAAAGTTATCAGATTCACTACATACAAGCAAAGTGTCTACATTTGTCTAGAAGATAACACTAAATATAGTATAACTACTATTTCATTCTGATATCATAGCTTTAGTGTTTGAGTGTTAGAAAAGTTGTCTTAGTGTAATATTTACGATTATTGAATATAAAAAACACGCTTCACGACAAAGTAATGACCCTGGACACCCATGATTGCACGAACGCAATGGTAGTGCAAGCACTGCACGCAATGGAACGTTTGGGGAAAGGGCAGTATTCCAAATACGTCAAGGATGTGCTTGTTGAAAGGAAGACCTCCATCCACAAGGCCATCAAGAAAAACCAACTGCCCCTATTCAAGCGTCCTCACTCCACTACTACGCCTGAGAAGGCGAAACAACAATTCCAACAAATGAAGAGTGACTGCAATCTCTTCAACCAGCTAGCTGTTCATCGCTGCATAAGTCCGTAACGCCAAACTGGAGGAATTTTTCGCAATACCACCCGTGGCTGCCCAGTATTGTCCCTGCATGGAAAACTTCAACTAACAAGCACCAAATATGAGCTGTTGCATTGCATTGAACCAAATGTCCAGCAAGAGGCACCCTCTCATTTTGAAGCCAAAGTGTTTGCTAGAAAACACATCGACGTTCGGTGAATACAGCGACACCATCTTCCTTCCATGGACCAAAAAACAACTTCAAGGCTGCTCTAGGATTGACATCGTCTGGGACACATACCGACCTGACAGTTTGAAAGCCACAACTCGAGAAAAACGAGGGAAATTCGTCCGCAGAAAGGTGTCCCGCGATGCCAAATTGCCCGTGTACTTTGCGGGCTTCTTACAGGATGCCACAAACAAAGCAGAGCTCGTCAAACTTCTGACGGAAGATGTAATCAGTCACTAGCAACTGGCATTTTTCCTGACCCCCTAAAAATTGCAAAAGTAATACCACTTTATACAAAAAGGCGACAGGACATCACTTGATAATTATCGTCCAATCTCCATATTACCATCAATCTCCAAAATCTTTGAAAGAATAATGTTTAATAAAATTCACTTGTACTTCTCATCTCATAATTTATATTACAATGGACAATTTGGTTTTAGAGAAAAACACTCCACTCAACTAGCTGCACTTGAACTCATCGACAGAATATCTCAGGAACTTGATCAAGGTATGACTCCAATCAATGTGTACCTTGATTTGTTAAAAGCGTTTGACACCCTTGACCATAATATTTTGTTATCTAAATTACAATTTTATGGGTTTACAAATTCAGCGTTAGAATTTTGCAAAAACTGCTTATCGAACAGGAAACAGTTTATTCAGATTAATAACGCTAAATCGTCAGAAGCCGATATAACAATGGGTGTACCCCAAGGCTCAATATTGGGTCCTTTATTGTTCATAATATATATGAATTATATTATCCGCTCTAGTAATTCATTTAAGTTCATAATGTTTGCAGATGACACCACATTATTCACTACACTAAATTCGAATGGGCACCATGATATTTACAATGAAAGACTAAACAGTGAATTAGAAAAAAAATAAGTATTTGGCTCAAAGTGAATAAACTTTCACTAAATGCTAAGAAAACAAAAGCCATGATATTTCATATGCCACAAAAAAGGTTCAGCTTCCCCTCCTTCGAATAGCTGAATCAAATATTGAATATGTAGATAATTTTAATTTTCTCGGTATCACTATCAACAAACATTTAAATTGGGCTAGTCATATTGATGCACTGACTTCAAAAATATCCAAAATAATAGGAGTGTTAAATAGTCTCAAACATATCCTATCAATCAACATCCTGAAAACAATCTATAACTCTCTAATCGTATGCCACCTCAATTATGGAGTGTTGGTATGGGGGTCTCAGAGTAACCTAAATAATAACATTCTCAAACTACAGAAAAGGGCAGTTAGAATTATAACTTCTAGTGATTACCTGGCTCATAGTGAACCAATTTTTAAGAGACTTTACCTCTTGAAGCTTAATGACATATATAAAATTCAACTACTCAAATTTATTTACAAATTGATCAACAAGCAGCTGCCTGATTATTTCATTCAAAACCTACTCTTATTCAATACCCAGCACCATCAGCACGCTACTAGGGCATACACAAATGTATTTATCCCTAGAGTAAATCACGATTTCACCAAAAAAAACATCAGATTCAGCATAGCAAAGTTATTCAATAATTCTCCCGATATCATTATTAATAAAATATTCACACACAGTATCCATGGATTCTCCACCTATATCAAAAGATACATTACTGAAAGATATCAGAATGCTTGTACTATTATTAACTGTTATATATGTGGAAGATAATTAACTAAAATTTATTGTAATGTCTGTTGGTGCATTTTGTGATTTGTATGTCTCATTATATGCGTATATGTACACACATATATAAGTATATAAATATATACATATATATGACAGCTACTGGGCGTATTTTGATTATAGTTTTTTCGATGACATGTTCATGTATTACCAGTTAAATTACTTACTAAATATACTATTATTAGTAGATTATTATTTAAGGTGGCTCTCATGACAGCGGCATTTAAATGCCTTAACGGGAGTCTCATGACTGATTGTATATACTCTATTATAATATGTATTTGTCAATATTGGTCTAATAAATTTCATTTCATTTCATTTCCCAGATTAGCTTTTTGGTGATTTTTTGTGGCGTTTCGTGAAATTTAGGGGAGTGATATATGTCCAATGTAAATCTGCTAGGCACTGTTCAAAAAATGGTCCGGTAAATATTATTCTACCAATCCCTGTTTATAGGGCAACTGTGAGCACTAGGTTAAATAAGTAGGCCATATTAAAAGAGGCATGTACAAGGTTACATAGCATTAAATTATATATTGGCATCTTCCATCCCTCAAACATTGATTGCACCATTTCAGAATAAATTCGTACTACTAGTGTAAATGATGTAATTTATTCTAATACATTGGTCAAATATGGAATGTAGGTAAAATTAATAGTGTTGAAAATACATTTGATATATTGACAATATTCATCCATCAAAAGTTAGTGTGCTCATTTATTAATTAATTACACCTAAATTATGCAATTAATTTTCGTATATAATTCAAAAGTAAAATAGAAGGTCAAACAGTAGGTTGTATTAAAAGTTTGTACTTACAAGGTCACACTTCATTAAAGTTTATGTTATTATATTTGACATTTGTAATCCCTCAAAAGTCCAGTGTGCACATTTATTAATTAATTACTCCATTAACTCCAGTACATAGGTCAAATGTGAAATATAGGTCAAATAAATAGGTCATGCTCTAATAGCCATTTACAAGTTTACATAGCATTAGTCATTATATTAGCAATTTTGCATCCAAACGATAACTGCCAATTTCCTAATTCATTTTCAGCTAAATGATGTCAGTAATAGGAATTAATCCCATTGTGTAGGTCAAACGTGGAATGTAGGTCAACTGTGAAGGTCAAGGTAAGGTAACAAAAATTGGCATTTCCCAAAGGGAAATTATTCATCCAGTGGGTGCATTTAAGAATTAATTATGCCATAAATTCCAGTATACAGGTCAAATGTGAAATATAGGTCAACTAAATAGGTCAAGTTCTAATAGCCGTTTAAAGGTTACATATAGTATTAGTCATTATATTGGCAATGTTCATACTTCAAACATTAACAGTACTCATTTCCTAATTAATTTTCAGCTAAATTATGTCATCAATAGGAATTAATCACATGCTGTGGGCCAAATCCAGGTCAAAAGTGGAATGTAGGACAACTGAAAGGTCAAGGTCACAAAAAATTGACATTTCATTAAGGGTTGCACCATTTTTGATTTCACATACCTAAGTTAAAAAGACATAGTAAACAAAAATGCCACCATTTTAAGATTTAAAAGTTGAATAGCGCTGTAAATATTGAAGATATCAAAAAAAATCAAAAAGGGTAATAAACTACATATTATTATCCATCGTGTAGCACCATTTAAATGATGATAGAACACATTATATATATTTTTTGACATACCGGGGCGGGCAGTCTGGGTCTTAGTCTTAAAAAAACTAAGCCAAATCCACGAAGAGTGACAAAACGTAGGCGTAGCTGCGATTTATTTGCTACACCTCATTTGTATTTATCAGTTGTACTTCATAGGTCAATAAATACTTCATAGATTTGTTAACAGTATACAAAATTACTTAGAATATTTCAATACCAGCAATGAACTCTCAGTTTTTGGAGCGCACATCTGCGAATGGAAATGGACCGTTCGTTAACTGATGCTGCATGAGCACTTCCCTTCAAAGAATGTCGTTCAACTCCTCGTTTCGTCTGTTGTTAATTACTGGCTTGGCAGTTCGCGAACATGTCTTTCTAGCGTGTATATAATATAACATTTGACCAAAGTTATGTTGAACTGGCAGCTACCATTCTTAATAAACCTGGTTGGCATGTCATCATTCAGTGTAAAATTGTTATGGGAATATATGTTTTGACTATATTCACTACATCATCGTAATTACATAAATAACAAGGTGCAATATAATTGTACACAGAATAGTTACTTTCTGTGCTGCAATTAAAGTTAAACTATCAAATAATATTAACATATATTTATTTTAATTATGTATTTCTTGACTGCAACATAGTTCGGTAAGGGGATACTTATTTCAATCCAACAACAATTATTATGTAGTATACCTGTGTGCTCAGATTTTAGTAATACTAACAAATATATAAGGTTATCTGTTTTTTATTATACTGTATAGTTGGTTTGTATTTCAGTATTGCTATTGCTGACAAATCAAGGGATGAGGAAACACTATCGTCTTAAACTCTTACATGTGAACCCTTTCACATTCTCCATTGTGCATAGAACACTGTGCATCAGATAGTGTTGATTAGGAATTTGGAGACACTTGCTGTGAGAAAGCTGTCAGGCATACATGATTATATATCAATAAGAAAATGAAATGGAAAATGACAATATGCCTAATAATATTGCATGCTTCAATGGACTTGCAAAATACCTTGTATATAATATTGTATAGTAAAAAAGCTATTGTGTTTACACAATTCTATGAATACTATTGTAGTCAAGTAAGTCAACAAACATTTGAAATTACCTCTAATTTTGTTCCATTATACATTATCATGATGTATAGCTGGTATGCAAAGTCGTGGTGTGGGTCTTTTGAGAAATGGTCTTGAACAATTGTAATTGCACTGACATCATGTATATTTTGGATTTTTTACGTAAATCATCACATTAAAATGTGACTTGTAAACAATCTGGCACATTTTCTAACCTTTTTCATAGATATAGCCATTGATGAGCAAATTGGTGTGACTAATTACACAGAAATTGGATATTTCACAAGTGTACTACGGATTATGAACATACACAAATAACAGTCGGACAAAAGCAATGCCTGCTCCCGAAGCTGCCAGCGGCGAAATGTCGACTCGCTTGTCAAAATACACATTGCACTGCGGCTATTGTGATGAATATAGGTTCCTGTTACAGAACATGGGGTCGCTTTATCATCTCTGGATGACATCATCGCAGCAGACCAACCAAATTATTTAGTGTTTTAAAAAACAGAGCCGCCTTATCTCTGAATCACTCAAATCTCAAATGTCATGACATTGACAGTCAGTGTCAGTGAATGGCTGGCTTGCACATTTCTGTCAGTTGCGCGCATCATGTTATTACTATTACAATATTATACAGTTATACGTATAGACGTTGTATTTGACATTTAAAATAATCTGTGTGATTCTGTATTATGTCATGAATGTATTGTCCGTTTCCAATAACACTCGATGTTCGGTCCGTGAATCTGAAATTGTCGTCTGTCACCGGCGACAACAACTAACATCGTAACGAGTGAACGACAGTCTCAAAATGTTCCTTTTTACATCGTCGTCATCATCGTACATGTCATAAACTTTCCTGAATGACTTCTATTCCCAATGTCAATGGTTCGTAGCTGTATGCGGCAACACTCCTACAAGTCCTCACATTTGCCACACAACTCCAAATCCGAATCACAAGAATCTTATGCCGTGTCTTCCATGTTTCCAGTGGTGAGACATATTTGGGCTATGGTACATATTACGTCACAGTACTTGACCAAGCGGCAATCAAGCACACTATTTCATTCGGGATTTCATTCGGAAATCGGTTAGATAGGCTGATTTTTACGCGTTAAACTGCGCGTGTACATATTAACTAAGTAACCTGTCAGGCATTATACCTGTCTAAATAGCGTCACGTTAGTATGTTATTTACGTGGTTATAATAGACAATTTATGTTCGTGTCACCTTTAAAAGCGCCTGTTAGTTTTTCATAAGTGAATCGCAAAGACGCACACCGTTGTCCGTTAGCGACAAAACAAAAAAACGCGACTGTTACTGTTAGGACATTGGGTTTCAATTATGTGCATACAAGCAATTTGTAATCTTTACTATCAATGCAAATTACATTACGATGGCATATTTTGTTCATCGTATTCCAATATATATTGCCAACAATTTAATCGGATTCACGGACGAAAAGCCCGCATTTGTTACAATTTCTGTGTCACGGATCGTTTTGTCTAAGGGTACTAATAGTGGCACAGCAGAAATTGAATAATGATTAAATTGTGTTAAACTTATTCAGGTTGTTTGTCGTATTTTATTTATATATCTGCCAAACGATAGGAATTATCAAACGAATCCGTAAACCATTATTCAATTTCTCCTGTGTCATCAGTAGTACCCCTAGACAAAACGATCCGTGACACAAAAATTGTGACAGGGGCCTACTACATTTCTGAATATCTCGAATTATAAACATCCAAACGATCAAAATTATGTGTCCAAACGCATGTTTTCAGGGTATTTGGTTATGATCACGTCAATAAACAAATTATACTATGCAAATTTGTCGCATGAATGTGCAAATTAACTCTTACCAATATATATAACCTCACGATTTTGGTTTATATCTCCTCAATAGGCAAGCGGTAGACACTACATAACATACCGACTTAAATGCCCCCTTCCCCTTACAAACACGCAGATGGTATATCATTTGAAAGCCCAAGATACCTCCATCACAACGAGGCCTGTCGTAGAACTGCCAAGTGGTACAATCAGCGTAACTCCAAGGTCAAACAAGGTCACCGTCAAATGAATTTTTTTTTAAATTGTGCGCTTCCGCAAACGTCTTAAAATTACAATGGTCACACATTTACTTTCTTTAATAACAAATGGCCATAACATATATTACTGGAAAGCTTATTGTTCCCACGTCAAAATTAGATACGATGTACAGCTGAAACCCGGAATAGTAAATGTGGAGCTAAGGTCAAACAAGGTTAACGTGAAATGATGAATATTCGAACTTTTGCAATACCGCGAACGTCACAAAGTTACAATGACTCTGTATCTACTTCATTTCTATGGACACATCATATACAGCGTGAACAAATAATTTCTTCCCGTCAAAATAAGATATCACTTGGAGGTGTCAGTTGATGGAGTTTGTTTGCAGCGACGATCAAACAGTGTTACTGTTAAGTGATAAATGGTCGAAATTGCGCCCATTCCGCTTCCGCAAACGTTGTACAATTACAATGTTTGCATAATTATCTACGTTGTCTACATACATTGGGCCATGTTATACACCTATGCGTATTATATCCCCGTTAACATGATTGGCATGGAATTGTAAAGTGGTGGTCTAACTGTGGAGGAAGGTTGAACAAGGTCACCGTCAAAAGATGCATTTTCGAAAGTGTGCCAATCCACAGATTGTAGACCAAGCCATGCAACGTATGATGTTATACTTTAACGACATTTTTGCATCACCCATGGGATGGGAAAATAGATGTGGGTGGATGCCACCCTCAATTTTGACTTTGAATATCATTTTGAAGGTCATAAACTCAAACTTGTATCAAAATATTTGTATTTATTAACTGATATATTAACTGATATCATTATTATATGACAGCCTCTTCACGTCCAGTGCCCACCTCCAGCCATCTGGAGTGGGCGTCTTCTGGTGAATCAGTGGACTGGTCAACCAGGTAGAAGGTTGGTATGCTATGCGCTCTGAATACTGCTACAGAGCATTCTGGTTTGTTGGAATATCATAGAGATATTGTTCCTTTGGCAGAATATCTATCTCATTGACTCGATAGCGGAGGCCGCGCACGCTGCAACTCTACTCACAGAGTACAATGATGATGCGTTCCTGGAGTTGAAGTGTCGCTGTGGTTCCTTTATGGTATGAAGTTTAGACGTGGACTGTTTTTCCCAGAGCATGACGGATGCCGTTGCCATTAAAGGAAAACAAAAGGCAACGTTTTGGTGTTAAGCATCTAAAAGAGTTAATACAAACTAACAATTTTCAACTACAATCAAATCTTTAATTTTACCAGTAATGGGAGGAAGGTGGCCAACATATAGAAACTGCAAGAGGATGGCGATCAACGCACTAGTTGAGCAGATGTGTAAAGAAGAGGGGGTGGGATTCGTAGATTTATGGGGATACTTTGTTGGGAGGGAAGATATGTACATGAGAGATGGCCTCCATCTAAGTGGAAAGGGGGCAGCAATAGTTTTCTCAGAGAACTTGCTGCAATCTGTTGACAGTGGGACAGGCTGCATCTATTTAAACTAGATTCGCAAGGGGGGTTTCACAGAGAAGCCTGAAACTGGAGGCATAGATAAAGACAGCAGAAATAAATCAGCAAATAACACCCTAGAAAACTGTTCTGAATCAGGATATAAATGCGTTTGTTTAAATGCAAGGAGCATATATATACAGTAAACAAAAAAGTGAACTAAACATTATGGTAGAAGATGTTGACCCTCACATAATAGGTATGACCGAATCATGGCCACCACTGATATATCAGATGCCGAATTGGGATTAACAGGCTTGTTATATATGATATATGACGTGTTCCTGTTCCTGGTTAGAGAGTTGTTCCGGACTTCCGGTAATAAAATGTTTGTTCTATTTGACTACGTCAATAGTTCTCTGTAAATGTCGTACCCAATACACGACATATTGGCGACGAACGATGGGATGAGTAACCACAACAAGACGAGCTCTAGCACCTAGACCGTCGCACGCAAGTAGAACTTTCGCTGACTACGTCATTGTGAAAAATGGAAAACACGGGTTTCGAGCCGTTCGCCATAACGCCCGCTGACAGCGCAAGTGCGCGATGGGAGCGGTGGATTCGCCGTTTCGACAATTTCGTCGTCGCGCGAGATATAGACGACGACAGGCGGAAGAAGGCGATGTTGTTACACTACGCTGGTGAAGCTGTATTCGAGCTGAGTGAGTCTGTTGGTGTCGTCGACAGTGACAATTACGCTGAAACGAAAGACAAGCTTACGGCCTACTTCACACCGAAACGAAACGAAGAATATGAAGTGTTCGTCTTTCGCCAGTCACAACAGCACACTGGTGAGACACTGGACCAATTTCACGCTCGACTTCAACTGCTGTCTAAAAATTGCAATTTTCAAGACAAATCGCGTGAAATAAAATCGCAAATCATTCAGAAGTGCACGATGCCTAAGATTCGCGAAAAGGGACTGAGTGAGGCAACGATCAGTCTCGATCGTTTGCTGACGTACGGTCGTACGCTTGAGTCCACAATGCATCAATCATCGGTCATGGGGACCAACGCCGCGTCAACGACGAACGTCAACGCAGTTTCCAGTGATCGTCATCACCACCCGCGTTCGAGGAAGCAAAACCGCGACTGGAATAGTCGTTCTGTTGGTCGCCAGGGTGCGCCACCGAAAACTGACAATCAACGAAAACCCCGTCGTGTGGCGCCACCGCGCTGCAGCGATAACCGTTTCAAAATATGGCAATGCACAATCTTGTCCAGGCTGTGGAAAATCTCCGCACAATAGAACGGAATGTCCAGCTTGGGGCAAAACATGTTACAAATGCGAAAAACCTAATCACTTCGCTAGAGTGTGTAGAGCTGTCTTGGCAAACACTAATTTGGTAAAGGACGTTCCACAACAACCAACATATTATATTCTGACACGGATGTACATAGACTAAAACATGTTGTTAATTGTGAACTAGATAAACTATATACATGGTTCACCGTTAACAAATTGTCTCTGAATATATCAAAAACCAACTACATTATCTTTGGTAACCGTAAGATAAATATTGACTTAGATATAAAATTTTGCAATCACAGAATTAATAGAGTTAACATGACAAAATTCCTTGGAGTAAACATTGATGAAAAACTTACCTGGAAATATCATATAAACAGTGTGAAGACTAAGCTATCTAGAATAGTTGGAGTAATGTATAGAGCAAGTCATATCCTAGGAAACAAAAGTTTACTTACTTTATATTATTCACTCTTCTTACCAATAATGAGTTACTGTTGTGAAGTTTGGGGAACTACATATATCACCAATGTACATTGTATTACAATCTTACAAAAGAGGGTGATTAGACTGATATATGGTGTTGATAGGCTTCATCATACCAATACGTTATTTAATAGATGTAGAGTACTAAGATTTCAAGACTTAATAGATTTTAAGATCTTGTCAATTATGTATAAAGTGTATAACAATTTACTAGTACCTGTCAATGTGCAGTGTTTGTTTACTAAACAAACTTCCTCACACTCCTCCCGAGTTCAATATCAATATGTCCGACAATGTGTTCGAACTAACGTTAAACTAAAGTGTTTAGCAATCTATGGTGTAAAACGCTGGAATTCATTACCTTCCAGTACTACAATTGTGTCAACATTTCATGCATTTGTTTGTAAATTAAAAAGGAACATGATCGAGAAATATAACTAAAAATAGGTCATTGGTCAAAAACTGTATATTCAATTCTAACTTGCACTAAACTGTTATCAATAAGTGAGCATATCGCAACTAAAAATATAAATTATTAATTGTCAAATAAGTACTACTATCAATGTGTTATTTTTTTTATTTATATTATAATAGCCAATAATAACTAACATTGTACTATTATGTAATATCTGCCATATTCCACGTGTTGTATGTAAATAATTCTTAGGGGTATACAAATACAAGAGTTTCTTCAGTATACCCCTTTTTTCTGACATACTCATTCTGATATACCATATACACTGTATGTATCTTTTGTTGGAAAAATAAACATTTACTATTACTACTACTACTATTACAATGCAGGTTTATGCAACGACACATACACATTAAATCTGTACAACTGCAATGCCACGCGCACGAACACTGTCGCACCATACATGTGTACAATTGACATTCAGAGTACAAGAGTCAAGATGGAAATTGATACTGGGGCTTCAGTTTCGTTGATAGCAGACAGAGACTGGGTTAGAATCAAAGAGGCTAATCCACAGCTGACACTCGGCACACGTGACGTGCCAAGTCTGCGCACGTATTCAGGCGACACAATTCAACCACTGGGGCAGGTGCTATTGAATGTACATCACAATCGCCAACATCATACGCTGAGTGCGCTGATCGTCCCAGGGGCTGGTCCGAATCTGCTCGGACGTGATTGGCTGTCGGTGCTACATCTTAATTGGGCTGAACTGCATAAAATGGACCAAGATTCGTTTCTTGAGCATTACCAAGCTGTCTTCACGGCAGGACTAGGCAAGCTCAAAGGAGTTACTGCCAAGTTGTACATTGATGAGTTTGTACAGCCACGGTACTGCAAACCACGTCCAGTGCCGCTCGCTCTTCGTGCAAAGGTAGAAGATGAACTAGAACGCCTACAGGCTGAGGGCGTCATTCATCCCGTTGAGTTCTCAGAATGGGCTGCTCCTATTGTACCAGTACTCAAGTCTTCAGGAGACATCCGGATTTGCGGAGACTACAGGGTCACGATAAACAAGGCAGTGAAGGTCGACAAATATCCCATTCCCAACATCGATGATCTGTTCGACAAAGTAGCTGGTGGACAACTGTACACAACGCTCGATCTAAGCAACGCTTATCAACAAGTTGTCCTCGATCAGGAGTCGCGCAAGCTAATCACAATCAACACCTCCAAAGGTCTGTTCGAGTACGAACGCCTTCCGTTTGGCGTATCTTCTGCTCCTGGAATTTTCCAACGCATCATGGAGCAACTGCTGCAGAACATTCCTATGACCGTGGTATATCTGGACGACATCCTTGTTTCTGGAAGGACACCAGAGGAGCACGACAGCAACCTGCAAATGGTGCTCACGCGACTGCTCGATACTGGAATACGGTTGCAGAAGGAGAAGTGCACGTTTCGACAGACGTCTTGCAAGTACATGGGCCATATCATCGACAGGGAGGGCATCCACCCGACGAACGACAAGGTGCTCGCCACACAGAGTGCGCGTGCCCCGCAAAACGTGCAGGAGTTGCGCAGCTACCTTGGTCTGATCCACTATTATCACAACTTTCTGCCGAACATCAGCAACCTCTTGGCACCGCTGCATGACTTGACTCGATTGGACGCGAAGTGGAAATGGAGTGCGATTCACCAAGATGTATTTGAACGATCAAAGGCATTAGTGTCTTCTTCTACGGTGCTTGTGCACTACAACCCCCGTTTACCCATCGTTGTGAGCAGTGACGCTTCTCCCTACGGCATCGGGAGCGTGTTGTCTCATCGCCTACCCGACGGCAGCGAAAAGCCAGTAGCGTTCGCGTCACGCACTCTATCTTCTGCTGAGAAGAAATATGCGCAACTAGAAAAGGAGGCGTTATCTCTTGTGTTCGGAATTACGAAGTTCCACAAGTACCTCTATGGTCGCGAGTTCGTACTGCAATCGGATCATAAACCATTGTTGGGACTCTTGAAACAAGATCGACTCATATCGCCAATGTCCAGCGCACGAATACAACGTTGGGCGCTGACAATGAGCAACTACCAGTACAAATTTGAGTACAGGCCGGGGACCAGCATCAGCCACGCTGACTGCCTTAGTCGATTACCTCTGCCTGACACACAAGAGAAAGTACCGGTTCCACAAGAAGTAGTCCTGGCATTGTCAACCATGGACGAGAGCCCGGTCACATCGGACCAGATCGAAAAATGGACGGCTCTTGACCCCGTTCTTTCACAAGTACGTCACTTTGTGGAACACGGTTGGTCTAACCAAGCACCACGAGAGCTCGATGCATACCGTCAACGAAAAGACGAATTGAGCGTACAACAAGGAGTGTTGTTCTGGGGAGCCAGAGTGATCGTGCCGCCCAAGGGACGCGATGCGCTGCTGGATGAGTTGCATAACACACACCCTGGCATCGTCAAGATGAAAGCGCTCGCCCGAAGTTACATGTGGTGGCCTGGATTGGACATGGAGATCGAAAGATACGTGAAAGACTGCAATGTGTGTCAGCTGCACGGCAAGCAACCGCCTGTAGCACCACTACACTCGTGGGAGTGGCCAGGTCGCGCTTGGCACCGAATCCATATTGACTATGCTGGACCGTTTGAAGGTCACATGCTGTTGATCATTGTGGACGCACACAGCAAATTCATCGATGCTCATGTGGTATCTACAGCAACTACGAGCATAACTCTCACCAAACTTAGGCAAACATTCGCATATATTGGACTGCCTAACACGATCGTCTCGGACAATGGAAGTTGTTTCACAAGCGAGGAGTTTGGACAATTCTGCAGAGCAAATGACATCAGACACATCAGATGTTCACCGTACCACCCATCAAGCAATGGTTTAGCTGAGAGAGCAGTGCAGACAATCAAGGCTGGTCTGAAGAAAACCAAAGGTAATCTGGAAGACAGATTATACACTCTGCTAGCGAGGTACCGGATCACGCCACAGGGTACCACGGGTCGAACACCTGCAGAATTCGTACTCAAGACTTCACCTCGAACACGCCTGGATCTCATACGACCATCAGTTCAAGATCGCGTTCTGCAAAAACAGGCATACGACAAGCAACGTCAGGACGCTCATGCGGCTGCACGTACGTTCCGAGCCGGAGACTGCGTCTGGGCCATGAATTTCCAAGGAAAACCTAAGTGGGTTTCGACAGTCATCGAGAACCAGCTGGGCCCACTCACGTTCACCGTACGTTTGAGTGACGGCCGCCTTTGGAAACGCCACCAATACCATCTCAGAGAGAGACGACCCGATGAAACGGAGACGGTTGATGCAGAACAACAACAACAGCAGCAGCAGCAACAATCGGTTGTTCAACTGCCAGAAGTACTACCTCCGTCGCCAGCTATCGACGCGGAGGCGATCGCGAGTACTCGACATTCAGTGTCTACAGAAGGTTCGGAATCGAACTTTCCCAACGTCACTGTGACGGAATCTGCGACACCAAGATTGGTGGCAAGTCCCGTGAGAAGATCTACCAGAGTAGTGAAAGCATCTATAAAGTTAAACTTGTGAACTATAACTACAAAGTTAGTGTAGTTATCAGTGTACATTTTTATTTGCACATTTTGTACGAGCTGTAGAACACTCTGGACTGTTTTCTAATTTAGTTTATTTCATTCATAGAACAGTGAACTCTAATACAAGTTTGTATCCTAAAGAGGAAGGAATGTTATATATGACATATGACGTGTTCCTGTTCCTGGTTAGAGAGTTGTTCCGGACTTCCGGTAATAAAATGTTTGTTCTATTTGACTACGTCAATAGTTCTCTGTAAATGTCGTACCCAATACACGACAAGGCTATGTAATGTTCAGGAAAGATAGAATAGGAAGAAGGGGAGGTGGAGTTATTTTATATGTTAAAGAATCTATCCAGGCTTATGAATTAAAATTAGAAAGAGAAGCAGATTGCGAAGAAGCTGTGTGGTGTAAAAAAGTTACAGGAAACTCAACGTTAACGGTGGGGTTAGTTTATCGAAGTCCAAACATAAGCGTAGAAGAGAATGAAAAAGTACAAAACGCTATAAGGAAAGTTAGCAAACGGGACTGTATTATTATGGGAGATTTTAACCATGGTCATATACAATGGAAATCTCTACAGAGTACGGAGAATGAGGACCACAAGTTTTTAGTTTTAGTACAAGACAGTTTCCTTTCTCAACATGTGCTACAGCCAACCAGTGGTGAGAATGTGTTAAACATAGTTTTGTCCTCGCAGAATGAATTAGTTGACAATGTCAAATTATGTGAGCCACTGGGAAGTAGTGATCACAACCAGATACATTTTACCATCAAAATAAAATCAGAAAGAAATAATAAAAAGCAGTTCAGGAGAAATTTCCACAAAGGAAGATATAAGGAAATATTTTTGCAAAGATAGACTGGAACAACACACTGAAGAATAAGACAGCAACATAATGCTGGAATATCTTAAAGAGTGAAATAGAGTGGATCATCGATAACTTTGTTCCCTTGAAAAAACAAGGGAAACGGTCCAGAAAGAAGTACTTATCGAAAGAAGCCATTAAACAAATTAAGTACAAACAAATGATGTGGAAGTCATATAGACGTACTGGAAATGTCGAAGACTACAACATTTATAAAGAAGCACTAATCCAAGCTACAATTGAAATGAGAAATTCGAAGAGAAGCTACGAACAAACATTAGCTTGTAATATAAAACAAAACAGCAAGAGTTGTTATGCATATGTTCGGAGCCAACAGAAAGTTCAGAATAAGGTCGGTCCTCTAGAAGATAGTGCTGAACATATAATATCAGAGGGATTCTTAATGACAGAAGACCTGGATGAGTATTTTAGTTCAGTGTTTACCAGGGAAAATATTAGTTCACTGCCAGTACCAGAGGCTAAGTTCAAGAATCATACTATTTAGGACAGTTAATTGTAACCCCGGCAATGGTAGCTAAGAAAATTAGGGCTATGAAGAATAATATTCACCTGGAATGGATGGGATTCCGCTCAAACTACTACTGGAAATTGTAGAACAAATTAGCGTACTACTTGCAACAGTTTTCAATTAGTCATTAGAAGAGGGAGTGGTTTATTTAGAATGGAAAGAAGCAAACATTATACCGTTATTTAAAAAGGTTCCAGAAACAAGTCGGAGAACTACAGACAATGCAGTGAGTTTAACGTCAGTGATTTGCAAATTATTAGAAAGACTAATTAAAGATCACATGGTGGACTTTCTTGTTAAACCCATCTCAACATGGGTTTCTAAAAGCGAGGTCATGCTTAACAAATATGTTATGTTTTTTGGAAGATATCACCAAGTGGGTAGACGATGGATCACCAGTAGATATCATCTACTTAGATTTTCAGAAAGCTTTCGACAAAGTGCCACATCAAAGGTTACTGCTTAATCTAAAGGCCCCATGGCATAGGAAATGGTTTAATGGATAGAAAAATGGCTAATTGACAGAAGACAGCGGGTAGTAGTTGATGGGGAGGCTTCAAACTGGAAATCAGTTTTGAGTGGGGTACCATAAAGATCAGTACTGGGACCTATATTATTCTTAATATATATCAACGATTCGGACGATCATATAACAAGCAAGATGTTGAAATTTGCGGATGACACAAAATTGTTTAGAAAGATGGAGATAGACAGCATTCATAAGATGATCTTGATAGGTTGATGAAATGATATTGATAGGTTGATGAAATGGTCTGAAAAATGGCAAATGTTGTTCAATTTTGGGAAATGTAAATGCCTCCACACAGGACATGGGAACAAAAATATACAATATAAAATGGGAGGTTCTGTACTAAGTACTACTGTAAAAGAAAAGGACGTATGGTTAACCATTAGTGCTGATATGAAGGTTTCAGAGCAGTGCGGTATTACCGCTTCAAAGGGAAATCAAATCCTTGGATTAATTAGGCGAAACATAACGTATAAGGAAAAAGAGCTAATAATACCGCTGTACAAAACAATAGTTAGGCCTCAGTTAGAATATTGTATTCAAGCGTGGAGGCCATATCGCAGGAGGACCTAGATATGCCAGAAAGAGTACTGAGGAGAGCAACTAAAATGATACCAAAACTGAGGGATCTTAGTTACGAAATACGCCTAAAAGAACTTGGTTTAACAACACTAGAGACCAGGAGATTGAGAGGAGATCAGATAGTAGAAGTGTTTAAAATATTGAATGGTTATGAAAATATTGATAGAAATATTTTTTTCTCAGTTAAGAAAGATAGAAGGACCAGAGGACATGAAGTTACACTAGTAAAGGAGCAGTGTAGATAGATATAAGAAAGTTCTCATTCTCACAAAGGACTGTAAATGAATGGAACAGATTATCTCCTGATTGTGTTGGTGCTAGTAGCGTGAATATGTTTAAAAATAAAATTGACACATACCTTAAAAGGGCGGGATACACGTAGATAAAAAGTATTGGACTCTCGATAAGCCAAAAGGCTTCCTTGTCCACCTGCCATCTAGAGTTAATTTTCTGGGTGGCAATCTTGTCAAATCTTGTATAACGTTTGCGGGATGGCGCAATTTCGAACATTTATTGCTTGACGGTGATAATGTTTGATCTTCGCTCCACACACTCCAAAACCCCATCAACGGATACCTTCAAGTGATATCTCATTTTGGCGGGAAGACAATAAGCTTTCCAAAAATACATGATATGGCAATTTTGTCATTAAAGAAAGTATATATGCAGCCATTGTAATTATAAGACGTTTGCAGAAGCGCACAATTTCGAAAATTTATAATTTGACAGTGGTCTTGTTTGACCTTGGAGTCACGCTTACTGCATCACTTGGCAGTTCTACGACAGGCATCGTTGTGATGAGGATATCTAGGGCTTTCAAATGATATACCATTTCGGTGTTTGTACGGGGAGGGGGGCATTTAAGTCTGTCCGTTAGGTAGTGTGCATGCCTACTTCTATATACCTATTGAGGAGATATAAACGAAAATCGTGAGGTTATGTTTGTTAGAGCTAATTTGCATATTCATGCAACAAATTGCCATACTGTGATTTGTCCAATGGCGTAATCATAACCAGATACCCTAAAACATGCGTTTGGACACATCACTTTGATTGTTTGGATGTTTAGAATTCGAGATATTCAGAAAAGTATGTTTTAATGGCGATAACTAATTTGCATATTAATAGGTTTTTCTAAAAAATCTCAAGTGTTACTCGGTGGCATCACTCGGATTATTAACTTAGAGGGTCAGAAGCACACAAAAATACAAAAATCATCGTGCTGACCCTAATGCATGGTCCACCTTCAAAAGGGCGTTTGGCTACCGGACTGAGTGATGGCACGTGAAAATTAGTCAGGCAAAACAGCACAGTGGTGAAAGTCAAGTCCCAGAGATCGAGGGAAAGACAGGGAGTTCTCTGTGATGAAGCAAATAAGCGGGCCAAGTCACAGGCGTCGGAACGTGGTGAATATTGGGGGGGGGCTAAACAAGACTCAGAAAAACCCTTCAACTGTACCCACATCCCGAGGCACACCACAAACTCCAACTGCACCCGCCTGATGTGCACCAAAAAACCTCGCTGCCGAAATATGGGAGCTAAATCTATATCCAGCCCCCACCAAAATTGTTGGGAAAGACTAAGTCCCCCAAGCCCCCCGTTCCCACGCCTATGACAGTGTCTTGTAGGATAAGTTATTACAACAGTAGCAATGCAACTACCGGTGGCTCCACCAGCCATGTGTGTGTGTTGACCGTGACTGAAAAAACTTTATAAGCGATGTACGAATGCATTATTTCACACAAGAAACCTAGCAATGCTGGTTTACGACATAGCCATATTCTTAGTAATAAAAATATACTTATATATATATAGCATGATCGTTGAAATGTGTATGTGCGGTGTGATGTGCCCGTGTAGGTACGTGTGTGTGCGCGCGTGTATTCTATATCATTCACTATAGTAGGCATCGCGTTACACATACATTTCAATTCACCATAGCATAATCCTTTCACATTTTTCATTGAGAATAATTGTTTGTTGTACAATAATCCGGGTCGTAATATATCCTCATTGGTAACTACAGAAATTGAACGCACAATATGTGGAACTGTCAACACACACCTACATTGTTAGGCGCACTGTGTATCAGATGTATTTAAAGTGTGTATAATCCAATCAGTGTAACAGCACATTGAACTAAATAATGTATCTAATATAATGTTAACAAAAAGTGACTTAGCAAATACCCGGACTTCCCTGCGAATTCTGAATTAAATAATAATCATAGGCGTCAGAACCTGGGAAATTAGGGCTGAGCCCCAATTTTGGGTGGTGGAACTGGACATATGTTAAGTTTTGCCCCCCAATATTTCGGTAGGGGGTGCAGCTGGATGTTTTGGTGAGCTTCAAAGTTTGATGTTTAGTCAGCTCCAAAGGGGAGTGTAGTTAAAAGGTTTGGGTGGGTCTCAGGTCCCCAGTATCCACCATGTTCCAAAGCATTTGATAACGATACCGACATTTCTATCCACTTGTATTTATTGCAGTTTATACAGTGTCCAGTTATGTATTGACAACGTCATTGTATCGTCTGTAAGATCCATGTGTTGAAGTACGACACTCGGCTGTAGACAGTGGGGAAGGAAGTAAGGCAGCCCGTGTGAACCCAGCTCGTTATTCCAGCCAGGTACCATTCCCCGTCATCCCGCTTGCAGGCCAGCGGGCCGCCAGAATCGCCCTGAAACATGGGGTGGATAAATGTGATATCAACAATGATGGAACGACTGTGGTGATATTAGTTAAGTAGGTACGCAGTCACATTGTGTGACGAAGTTTATTAAATCTGACAACACCAAGCGTGTGTGTTTGCTTTCGTGCGAGGATTATTGGACTAATCACAACATTTTTTATTTTGATATTCACATACATGTATACACACGTGCACACGCGCGCACGCACGCACGCACACACACACACATGCACACACACACACACGCACGTGCTTACATTACACGCGCCCTTGGTGAATCGGCTCTTCTCCAGAACACATATGTGACCCGGGTTGATCATCTTCGAGCCGTAGATCTTTCTACAGTTCACGTGCTTCATGACGTCAACTTTGGCCTCTTGCAATACGTTTGATGGTGGTCCAGAACCTGGCGTGTTCGCAGAAAGTTAGACAATCATAGCATTGTATTTAACTTCGAAGCAAAACACGATTTAAACCGAATAGGGGACACCAGAAACTGGATAGAGATTACGGAAGGCGGAAGGACGGTGGATCATGGAACGTGTCGTGTGCACTTGGTTTTTGTCTTTGTTGGATGTCTAACGGAAGATATGCGCCTGCAAACAGCAAATAAGAGGCATCTGAAGACACTTGGCTGGAGCCAGTGAGTAGGTGGGTGGGTGGGTGGGTGGGTGGGTGAGTGAGTGAGTGAGTGAGTGAGTGAGTGAGTGGGTGAGTGAGTGAGTGAGTGAGTGAGTGAGTGAGTGAGTGAGTGAGTGAGTGAGTGAGTGAGTGAGTGAGTGAGTGAGTGAGTGAGTGAGTGAGTGAGTGAGTGGGTGGGTGGGTGAGTGAGTGAATAATCATTGTGTGATATTCTGTACGTATTTAGAAGTTTGCGGTCCCAATAATGACACTAATATGTTCTAATTACAAACAACGAACGATGAGTAAATGTATTAGATACTGGTATTCCACGTTGCTGCACAGCTCAATGGGTTATAGGGACTACATTACATAGATAAAACACGGTACAACTAAAGTTCTACTTGGTGGAGCGTATCTAAATGCGACCTGCACTTTGATTGGTTGCAATACTTATTTGATATAGGTAAAGCCATTGTCCATGATAAGCGACTTGATAAATGATAACGCTGTTTATCTCTTCAGCGGTTAATAAATCTGCTTTGTTATCGTTACAGTTCGCTGTACTCGTCAAGTCTATATAAGTACAGGTAATCGAATCAGGAACACAAACATCGGGCCTATAGTGATTACAAGCGATCTGTCGCGGTTATATTTATAAAGTCACGCGTACACTACCAAATTGCTGTAGGGGAAAGTCCGACATAACGGAGTCGTGCGATATAGATATTCAATGTGTACACTAGACTGTCCCAAGTGTTTGCGTCGTGAAATTCCGTGACAATGCGGTATTGTGTCGGTTTTCTCAAACCTAAAACGTTTACACATGATGATAACATATCGACTATATTCATCACCAGTTGTGCCTGCCAGTTTAACATACAATTTCATCGGAGCATTGAAAAACAGAACAGAAAACACGCCACAATACCAAGGGGACACTGAATGGGACGATGCACGAACTCTGGACACGCAATCATACATATCGATGGTTTCGCGTTACAGAAATGCCTCAGACCCGACAGCCTATGTTCTCACCACTGAGTCGTCCCCAGCCCGTGATGTAGCACTCGTCCCCGATGTATGTGTGGCGGTCCTCAGGAGCAAGACGGATGATGCTGACAAACGGGTTGGTCAGGTCGACGGGTTTTCTTAGTGTGATGATGGCAACGTCATTGGGGAAGCCCGATTTGCCGTCGAGACGGAAGTAACGATGCTACAGCAGAGACGAAGCCGTCAGCGATGTAGCTACGACAGTGCGGGGTTCAATCAAACATAAAACTAGAACCCATGCGTCCGTTTTGGTGTATGTTGATTTTTGGTTGACCCTGGTTCCGATGCCTATGCAATGGTGTTATAGATGGTTGGATGGGTCGATAGATAGTAAGATTAATACGTGGGGAGCATTACCCATTTTGATTGACTAATTAATTAATTGGTTGGTTGGTTGGTTGGTTGGTTGGTTGGTTGAAGAGAAGACGTTTCTGGAATGAGACATTGAGGTTACGTTGGCTTAACAATATCCCTGGAGAAAACTAACATCAGTGCCAAAGAAGTTGTAAGAACATATACAGAACGGATAGGACCCATAGGAGGAAAGTTATTATTGTCATAATGACAACAATTTATTTTCTCATTTGAGTTCGTAACCGAGGTGTAGTGAGCAGCACGTGAAGAAGTTGATTGATTGATTAATTAATTGGTCGGTTCATTGATTGGTTGATTGGTTGATTGATTGATTGATTGATTGATTGATTGATTGATTGATTGATTGGAGTTGTCGGAGAACACGTGCACATCCAAACGTTTAACAGCGCCTCCAGCTCGCCTACCGTTAAGATCCTGGAGATGTAGTACTCCTGAGGTTTGCCCTGTTTCTTCGTTTTGCGGTCATGGAGTCCCAGAACCACTTTCAGCTTCCCCCTGTCGACATAAACACTGAGTAAACACACGTCTCTCGACTGCACCTCTTCCGTCTCCAACACACACACAACGTATTGAGTGGGAAAGCTCGATACTGGTCACTATGTCCATTTGTGGAGCACGATGACGTAGTAGTGTTTAAAGCATCGGACTGGACTCTCAATTGATAGATTCCGGGTTGGAATCCACGGGCAAGTTCGTACTGACTAAAGTGCGCATCTAACTAGTATAATATATGTTTTTATGCAGCGCCATATCCATAAATATTCATATTGCTGTACATAAAACTAATAGTTAACAAAGACAATTAGTCACTGCTTTAAAATAATTAATACAAATACAGTAGTCCCCCTCTTATAAGGCCCTCCTCGCCGACGGCCACCCAGATTACGCGGCCATATTTTCATTGCATTAGCGTTGTCTAATACAAACCACCACTCACTAGCGGCCACCTGGCTAACGCGGCCAATGGCCGGGGTTACAGGAAGAGTCTACCCCTTGGTAGCGGCCAATCGGCAGCCGAAACTGCTATTTTTACACATTCGTCGTGCTGAGTTGGCATTCGAACTTGTGTTACAAATTACATTATCTATGACAAATCAACTATTATTTTCCTATATGCCAACATACACGTTATTACTGAATTAATGTTCTAGGCAAAAACACCATGTAGCCGGTACTGTTCACAAATAAATGATGTTCTCTGTCCATATGTTTTCTTTTCACATACTACATTAATCGATGGTTCCCCCTCACCAGAGGCCACCCGCCTTATAAAACCACTTTAGATTTGATGAAGGGTTGGCCTTGTAAGAGAGGGACTACTGTACATAATGAAAATGCCAAAAACATCACGTCCGTGAGTGACAGTATGTATTATATAAGCAGCAGGCATAATTATCGAAAATACAAATTGCTGCTCATGTCGTTGTTCCAAACATAACCAAACTAGACGACCACTTTTCTGTCAGTTTCAAACAAACTTCGCTCGAAGGAAGGCCGCGATATTGCAGCTACTGTATAAACTATGTATTCGAGTATCTCTCTACATTTGCAGGATACAGTTTTGCCACAGGGATGTCATTTTCTAATAGCTTATTTTTAGAAAAAGGCGCGGTCCCGCTATTTTTACTGTTGTACGACGCATTTATTTGTTCGTGCTTTCGGTGTTGCGGCGCGCGTGCTAAAAATAGAATGAAGTCATGCACTTGTCATGTTTCCTATAGCATACTTTCTAAAGAATTCTGTAGATTGTTCTGCTAAGGGCAACGTTACATAAACAGACAACATCAAAGCGTGGATGGGGAACATGGTGTTTGAAGACACTGCAAAACAGCAGGCGATCAACAGTAGCCAATATTCCAAGAGGAGATATCACCACGTGATGGTGACTCATTCACTCTAGTTGTCCATGTCATACTCACGCTCCGGCCCCGACGCAGTGAGCCGCCGTGACGAGATGACGCCGACTGACCAGCGACGCGCCACAGAGATGGCTTCCAGAGGCGCGCAGCTGTAGCGAGGCCTGCCACGGCCATCGGCCCGCGAAACCCGCGTTGTGACCGCCCACGATCCGGTCTTGCTTGCTCGTCACAGCTACAAAGAAAACGTCGCCCTAATAGTTTATAGCGTGTGTTATGTTATATTGTGTACATTCAGTAAATACAGTTTTATATTTTATTGTTATACGCCACTTGACTATGGTTATGAGAGGTAGGCTCTATTATTCTCCCTTAAGAGTGAAAACATAATACCTTTATATTTATATATTTTACTGCACGACGGTGAATCTCAGAGGATGTCGTGTTTGATCATCATTAGTATGTGGATATTAATTTTAATATTACCAAATATTCAAAGTTTTTTTAAATAAAAACACGCCACCTCTTAATTTAATGTACATGTATTCCTACCAACTCTCAAAAACCGTAAACTATTCAGAAATACCAGAACAGTCGCAACGTATCGGCAGGAAATATATGTACGGGTCTAATTCCAGTCCATTGAACAATATGATATTGGCCTAATGGAATAACGTTGCACACTGGAAGTTATATAACTATTCTTATTTTAATCTTACCACGCCAACATTTTTGCTCTTCCCACCTGATAAGAAGATTGCGGTCAACAGAAATGCGATGGTCTTCATGTTAATTGTTGTCTCTACCCGTCCTCGACTTAGATGAACCTGGACGCTGTCTGTACTCAACACCTATAGTCAGAGCCTTTTATACCTCGTTCAACGTCACGAGTTCTTATCATACCATAAGATGTTATGATGACAATGAACTGATAAGCTACTATATTTAGTCTTCACACATCGGCTAGTTATCGAGAGGCGTGTGGCAAAGGTCTCAACGTCACCTCGTGGAGCGCAGTGGCGGAGTGCTAGATCATCGGACTCTCAATCGGGATAATCGGGTTCGAATCCTGTGCTGCCGTGACGAGCCTTGGAAAAGTTCGTTCACTCTACGTTGCTACAGTTCACTCAGCTGTATGAATGAGTACCTGGCAGCATTGGTGGATATTTATTTAATAAGATTTAACAAGAATGCCATCCAGACATTTAACTCTTAGATGGCAGGTGGACAAGGAAGCCGTTTGGCTTATCGAGAGTCCAATACTTTTTATCTGCGTGTATCCCGCCCTTTTAAGGTATGTGTCAATTTTATTTTTAAACATATTCACGCTATTAGCACCAACACAATCAGGAGATAATCTGTTCCATTCATTTACAGTCCTTTGTGAGAATGAGAACTTTCTTATATCTAATCTACATTGCTCCTTTACTAATGTAACTTCATGTCCTCTGGTCCTTATATCTTTTTGAACTGAAAAACAAATATTTCTATTAATATTTTCATAACCATTCAATATTTTAAACACTTCTATCTGATCTCCTCACAATCTCCTGGTCTCTAGTGTTGTTAAACCACATTTTAAGGCGTATTTCGTAACTAAGATCCCTCAGTTTTGGTATCATTTTAGTTGCTCTCCTCTGTACTCTTTCTAGCATATCTATGTTCTTCTTGCGATATGGCCTCTTCGCTTGAATACAATATTTTTAATGAGGCCTAACTATTGTTTTGTACAGCGGTATCATTAGCTCTTTTTCCATATACGTTATGTTTCGCCTACTTAATCCAAGGATTTGATTTCCCTTTGAAGTAGCAATACTGCACTGGTCTGAAACCTTCATATCAGCACTAATGGTTAACTCTAAGTCCTTTTCTTTTAAAGTAGTACCTAGTACAGAACCTTCCATTGTATGTTGTATATATTCGTTCCCATGTCCTGCGTGGAGACATTTACATTTCCCAAAATTGAACAACATTTACCATTTTCCAAACCATTTTATCAACGTGTCAAGATCATCTTGTAAATGCTGTCTATCTTCATCACGTTTAATCCTTCTAAACAATTTTGTATCATCCGCAAATTTCAACACCTTGCTTGTTATATTATCGTCTAAATCGTTGATATATATTAAGAATAACATAGGTCCCATACTGATCCCTGTGGTACCCCACTTAAAACTGATTTCCTGTTTGAAGCCTCCCCATCAACTACTACCCGTTGTCTTCTGTCAATTAGCCATTTTTCTATCCAGTTAATTAAACCATTTCCTATGCCATGGGCCGTTAATTTAAGCAGTAAACTTTGTCGAAAGCTTTAAGAAAATATAAGTAAATGATATCTACTGGTGATCCCTCGTCTACCCACTTAATGATATCTTCCAAAAAACATAACTAACGTATTTGTTAAGCATGACCTCGATTTTAGAAACCCGTGTTGAGATGGGTTTAACAAGTTATGTTTAACAAGAAAATCTATCATGTGATCTTTAACTAGTCTTTCTAATAATTTGCAAATCACTGACGTTAAACTCACTGGTTTGTAGTTCTCTGACTTGTTTCTGAAACCCTTTTTAAATAACGGTATAATGTTTGCTTCTTTCCATTCTAAAGGAACCACTCCTTCTGCTAATGACAAGTTGAAAACTGTTGCAAGTGGTATGCTAATTTGTTCTACAATTTCCAATAGTAGTTTGGACGGAATCCCATCCATTCCAGGTGATTTATTATCCTTCATAGCCCTAATTTGTTTAGCTACCATTTCCGGGGTTACAATTAACTGTCCTAAATAGTCTAATTCTGCCCCCCCCCTGAACTTAGCCTCTGGTACTGGCAGTGAACTAATATCTTCCCTGGTAAACAATGAACTAAAATACTCATTCAGGTCTTCTGTCATTAAGAGTCCCTCTGATATTATATTTCCAGCACTATATTCTAGAGGACCGACCTTATCCTGAACTTTCTATTTGCTTCGCACATTTGCATAAAAAGCTCTTGCTGTCTTGTTTTATATTACAAGCTAATTTTTGTTCGTAGCTTCTCTTCGAATTTCGAATTTCAGTTGTAGCTGGGTTTAGTGCTTCTTTATAAATGTTGTAGTCTTCGTCATTTCCAGTACGTCTATATGACTTCCACATCGTTTGTTTGTACTTAATTTGTATAATGGCTTCTTTCGATAAGTTTTTCTTTCTGGACCGTTTCCCTTGTTTTTTAAGGGAACAACTTTATCGACGATGCAATCTATTTCACTCTTTAAGATATTCCAGCATTCTGTTACTGACTTATTCTTCAGTGTGTTGTTCCAGTCTATCTTTGCTAAATATTTCCTCATTTCCTTATATCTTCCTTTGTGAAAATTTCTCCTGAACTGCTTTTTATTTATTTCTGATTTTACTTTGATGGTAAACTGTATCTGGTTGTAATCGCTACTTCCCAATGGCTCACATACTTTGACATTGTCAACTAATTCATTCTGTGAGGACAAAACTATGTCTAACACATTCTCACCCCTGGTTGGCTCTAGCACATGTTGAGAAAGGAAACTGTCTTGTACGAAAACTAAAAACTTGTGTTTGGACTTCGATAAACTAAACCAACCGTTAACGTTGAGTTTCCTGTAACTATGTTACACCAAACAGCTTCTTCGCAATCTGCTTCTCTTTCTAATTTTATTTCATAATCCTAGATAAATTCTTTAGCATATAAAATACCTCCACCTCCTCTTTTTCCTAGTTTATCTTTCTTGAACGTTACATAGCCTGTTAGTCCCAATTCGGCATCTGATATACCAGTGGTGGCCCATGATTGGGTTATACCTATTATGTGAGGGTCATATATCTTCTACCATAATGTTTAGTTCACTTATTTTGTTTACTATATATATGCTCCTTGCATTTAAACAAACGCATTTATATCCTGATTCAGAACAGTTTTCCAGGCTGTTCTTTGCTGATTTATTTCTGCTGTCTTTATATATGCCTCCAGTTTCAGGCTTCTCTGTGAAACCCCCCTTGCGAATCTAGTTTAAATAGATGCAGTTTGTCCTACTGACAACATATTGCAGCAATTAAGTTCTCTGGGAAAACTGCCGCCCCCTTTCCACTTAGATGGAAGCCATCTCTCATGTACATATCTTCCCTTCCAACAAAATATCCCCATAAATCTACGAATCCCACCCCCTCTTCTTTACACATCTGCTCAACTAGTGTGTTGATCGCCATCCTCTTGCAGTTTCTATATGTTGGCCCCCTTCCTCCCATTACTGGCAAAATTCCTGAAAGAATAATATGTTCACCTCTTGTCTTTTTTTACTTCCTCACTGTCTGTACTTCTGTACTATCCCAGTTGTTGCCTCCCGTCTGTATTATTTGTCCCTACGTGTACTAGTATATACCCTCCCTTGCCATGCCCCAATACCTTCTCTACCCTTTCAATCACATGTTCTACCCTACCCCCCGGCAAACAAACAACGACGTCCTCCCCTTCGCTTAGTGTCTTATCCGTCTTTCTCAGAATAGAATCGCCCATAAACACCCTCTCTTTTCTCAATGTTCCCTCAATCACTGCCTCAGAGTAGCTCCTTCTCCGGTTTGCATCTGTCTGGTTGTAGTCTTGTTCCCCTGTCTTCTGCTCTCCTGTCACAATCCCATAAGTTTCTGACGCCGTTTCTCTTTTCACCTTTCCTCCTATCATCGTCCCTCCCAACTTCTCTTCTGTCACATTTACTCTCACTTCATTTCTTCCCGTCATCTTTCCTCCCATTGCATTTCCTTCTTTCCTCTTCCGTCCCCTTTTCCTTCCTACATCTTTCTCTATGGTCACTTTCTCCCCTGTCACCTTCACGCCTGTCACATTTCCTGCCGTCGATCCTCCAATTTCTTCCCCTCCAATCCCCTTCCCTCCTCTCAGTCTCCTTTCCTCGGTTTTCTTGCCACTACTCTGCTCCTTCAGTCTCACAGTATTCTCAACTCTCTCTCTCTCTGTCGTCGCTCTCCATTCCACCTGTCTCCTTGCTGATTCTCATCTCCATCCCCTTCACAATAGCTATCAACCTAGCTACCTCCTTCTCCAGACATTCCATCTTCCAACACCCGACGCACTGAAAGGTGAATCCCTCTTCCTTGGTCTCTGTCCATGACTTCCCACAGCCGGATAGGGCAAAATCCACCCAACTGTGGCAGTCGTCGGACACCAAGTGTCTCTTTGCCTTGACTTGCCGCTTGCAAGGCGCCATATCAGAATTTAGTTAATAATAATAATCTAATTAGCTATTTAAAATAGTTTAGGCAACTGTGTTTACACTATTCACTGTCTATGTAGTATTTAAGAAGAATGTTTACTGTGCACAAATGGTACACTTTACGTAAGATTGCCTTGTTTATTTCGGTTACAGTTTTTGGTTATAATCACAGCCGACTATCTATCCTATCAGAATTGTTAACGTTACCGGTAGTGACCTATTTTAAATACAATCAATTACTTTACGCTAGACTGCTATTGATTTAGGTTCTATTTATGTGCTGCATGTATTGCAGAGTGGCTGAATGCTTCCCAGAGAAGTCAATGTGATATTTCCCTGAAGAGGCTGCCAGGGAATAAAGTGTAATGCGCTTTGAGTGTGGATACTGCACTATATAAGAACTTTCCTTCACTTTGCATTGCCCTCTCAATAGTGTTGGTGGCGGGGCTGGAGATATGTTTATCCCTCCAACATTTTGGCAATGGGGGTGCGGCTGGAGGGTTTTAGAGAGCCTGTATGCAAATGCAGTTTGAATCTTAGTAAGACTCAGGAGAGGGGGTGATATTGAAGGGTTTTGGCGAGCCTCATCCCCCAAATATTCACCACGTTCCGACGCCTATGGAGCAGATCGGCAAGATGGATCCTGGGACGTTAGCATAATACTTCCAGCGTTACTGACATGTTATGAACTTGAATGTGCCATACCTGAACACCGTTGTTCAAATTCAAAATTATTACTAACGTAAAGTTGGTTAACATCGCATGTAGGGCCTACGATTCTAAATCAAAGCCTTTCCCCAGTAACTCATGTCTTCACGAATACTGGTATATACACTTTTAGTTTCATACAACCGTGCAGGCATCAGAATTGATTCTTATAGACTGCTATTTTGCAAAGAACTATTGTAAACTGGAACAATATTCCCCTGAGGTGTTGCAGGCCCCTAAACTAGTCACACAACATTCCTCGCGGAAAGAGCTCAAACGGTAGTGACATAATGACTTGACGTTCGTGCTTTATTTCTACACCAAGACAACTCGTGCTGTGTTGAGCGGACGCATCTAATTCCATAATATGCAGACAACACCGCGACCGGTAGGTAGGATTGTTCGCGAACTTCTTAGAGGTGAGGATACATTCAAGCACTCTCCAAACAGCGACTCGTTTCCAGTCGCGAGCTCCTTCCAACATCAGCTCACGACCCAAGAGTCTCTGCTTGGAAATTGACGTTCAGGTTGACGGAGCGGCGCCAAATCGGAGCTTAATTTCTGTACGTTAAAATCGCATTAAACCTATTAATGAGCCTGCGTGCAGATTCCTTCCACGATTTACCCGCCGTCTTCAACTGTCAGACTTTTTCAAACGTTGATTCGGGACAAAGAAAATGACTGGCCGATTGTCGGCGGTGTGCATGGTCAAGACATTTCCCGAAATACAAAATATTGTTTCTCGTGATAAAACACAATCCAATAGAAATCTGGCTGCCGTTGGCAGGTGGCCGCTTAAGAGAGGGACTACTGTATTCCAGCAGAAAGCACGAGAGAAAGGTAGCAGAGATGCTGTTGTCCAAAGAAAACGGGAATGTTAACAAAGCAAACTGGGTATACCGGAAAATGAGTTCCCCAGAAGCTGATATAAGAATGGAATGATTACCTATCCACTGGTTGTATTATTGCCAGCAGTGTGAATGTTTAACATTACATTTGCCGGATATCTTATACTGGCGAGTTACAAATGAAATAAATAAATAAATGAAAACATTGACATCTCATCAAGCCAATGGCTTTCTTGTCCATTGGCTATATGGAGCTTATGGTGTTACGTGGCATATTATCATATAATACTGTCAATGGGTTGAGCATTACAATATGCCTGAGTATACTGTCTTAGCCCAAACAGAAGACATTACAGAGGGGCAAAGTCTATTATGGCCCCTTACCGGATACTGTTCACATTATGTTTTAACACATCAAATGAAACAATATATTTGTAGCCTTTCTTCAATTTTAACACCAATTTATTACTGCAGAACAGAACAGGCAATTTTTCTTACATCGATGGTACCAATATACAAATATCATTCAATATAACAATTTTATGTACATGCAAATGACACGATGTCACAAAAATACACAACATGCTCACATTTTGGATGACAATCAGACATCTGTCACAGAGACAAACTTGGTAGAAAAACATTCTCATAGTCATACAATACTAACACATGCGCAATTTTTTTCAATCAATACAATGAGATGGGAAAAGGATAAAGAATAGAACTGTCCAACAGTTGCTGTACCAATATATCAAGCTACATTTGTTCTACTCTACACTATCATAAACTGTTTTTTTCCTATTTTGGCATCAACAAATACAAGGAATAAGACTGATCAAGCCCACTTGCTGCTGCTATGCAATATTTTTTCAATTTGTTGTGTTTTCATAAGGTCTAATAGACACTGCTGATTAAAAAAATACCTCGTATAGTGGAAGTTACTGGATAATAACTCCACACAGACTTTCTGTAGAGTATTAGGAAAAAACATGTGGACATTCAGTGCAGGTTCATACCCACCACATGGACAGTTTAGTGCATGTACATACTCACTAGGTGGCCAGTTTAATATACATTCATACTCACTAGGTGGCCAGTGTATTGCAGATAAAAACACTGATATTTCCAGCAACTAGATATTTTGGAGAGGAATAAACAGAGACAGTTATGACAGACACTAGCCTGGTGGCAATGAGCAGTATTGGACATTACACTTGTGTCCAGAATGCAGCAGGTATTCTGTTATCAGCAACACTCACCAATATGGAATGTGTTGAATAGCATCCATACAAGATTATAAATAGACAGTAGGCAGCACGACATGCCTGCTAGACACCGCAGCCTGCCCAACGTACGCAAGAAAGCCTCAAAGTGAACAGAATAAATGTATGTACAATTATCATACAATTCATCATTACAACAGATTCAAACTACATGCTTCATGTATCTCACATTACAAAACATTCTATGCACCACATTCCCACTGGCCTGATCAATGATAGACATATTTCAAACAAGGGGCTAATCAATGATAAAGCACATACTTCAAACACTGAAAGAGTACATAGTTCAAAGTCTGGTTTGACACATAAGAAGAGCACAATTCTGGCCCGACAGCAGGCAGAGTTTCATGTAGCCCAGCCCAATTATACTCGCACAAATAGCCCATTCTTATCTGGCATACAGTTGTCACCACTAGTTGGACTTTCAATCGACATGACGAACATAGACCCAATCATGCAGCAAGTGTCTTTCCTGTCAGCACACGAGTAATACTATATCAATCATTACAGTCAAATCACTCTTCTACCTCAAACATTAGCATTCTTTCTCCAAATTTTTCTATTTCAAAAACATTTGCATTCCTTCGCTAGATCACACAGTGTATACAACAGCATACGATACACAAATACGCACACACACGCATGTGCACACGCAGAGTACACCAATCTCACATCACTGTCATATATTGTGACAATTCGATGGCGAATGAATGATGCGAACAGCAGCAGCATCTTGATCTGCACTGTAGTAAATGCAATGAAAGACCAATAAGATATAATAATATATACAACAGCAATAATACTTCATTAGATGAGCAGCTGTTACAGCGGCAGTGACTGCGGTGATGTCTTACAGACAGATCGATGGCAATACTGTGCACAACGCATGGTGGCTCCCCTGTGGGCTGCTCCACAAACTAACCAGATGATCAGTACAAACTCGTGATAGTTGTTTTGGTCAGTAAAAGGTAAAAACAATTTCAATCAGATTCAATATACAAACTTCAACTTTCGTGCACAGTGGACTCTTGCTAGTATAAGGAACAAGTAGGGACTTAGTAAAACTTCTCAATATATCCAACATTCCTTATATCCATGATTACACAACCCTCCCTGTCCAGGCAAAAAGGTATTTCAAAGTATTTCCCTCCAAGTGAGGGTTCCTTAAGTCAGGAGTCTTTCTGTCCATTGTAAATGCAAACAAATCTTAACATTAACCTTCCTAAGTTGTATCCAGATTTTAGCCTGGCCAGGCTAGATCAACAGTTAAGCTAATGAATACACCAGTCAGTACAGATCATCTTTGCAGCTTGTAAACAGATACACCTGGAAGCTGGAAGACCCAGTGGAATCTAATACTGCACTTAAGTTAAACCCTCCCATCACACTCTACTTTCAAACACAATTAATGCACAGGTTCAGTGTAAGACAGTTTCCACCAATGCTTATTTCCAAAGATAATTTTGAGCAGCTCGTGTCTTCTGCTTCACATGAGTAAATCGGACAACTTGACCAATTGAACAATTATGGCAACTGAGGAATGACTGTCACAATAAATGCACAACTTGCTCCTGAGAGTTAGCTAAAAGTGGCATGGTGTATGAAGATTGGCGAGTCAACGTACGCAAAATTATCATTGTGTAATTTAAAATGGATCAACATCTATTTTTGATGGAATGGTTCGTACAAGTCCACAGCATCGCGATTCACAAGATGAAAGTGAAACGTCCTCGAGAAGGATCTACAGCAGTCAATTTCTGGAATGACCTGTATGTACATATGTGTACAACGCTGCACACACATGTACAGAAGAACACAGCTGTATAACAAACACAAGACAGGATTGAACCAACCGTCAATGAATCCGACATACTCATAACAAGTAGATCACAATGTTACGCCGCATGGCTTCCCCAAGTCCACCGTGCCGACCAACAGTCGCTTGTTAGGAACGCTGCCACTGGGGGAACCACATGCGTCACTGTCCTGACTACTCGTGCTTCCGGCATGTGCCGATCGCCTCAGACTAGCTCGCTGCTCGAACTTCTCCGACAACCCACGCACGCTGACACTGACGTCCTCCTTATGCCCCTTGTGTGCACCACAACCCACTTCCCCAGCGCTTCCCGTTTTATCCTGACTTTCCCGCCGACCCCCGCTACTTCCGTTTTCAAACAACTGCAGACGTTCGGAGAGCGTCTTTGGTCGTTCTGCCTCAGTCAACAGACTTATTCGCTTCCTCTCCGGCGCCTTCTTCTCTTCAATGATAATCGTTTTCGGGCCGGGCGGATGAACAACCTCCGTAGAGCTTGGCACCACCTGGGAGCGGGACTTAGAAAGACTTCCGCTGATGTCTGCCATGTTGATCGATTCCCTATTGCGTGGTTGCGGCTGCACTGGCCTACGGGAGGGCTCTGATGTGCAGAGAGTTGGCTTGTACACAATTAACTCTTCCTCCTCTAGAGAACTGTCACTCTTTTTGGCTGGTTCTCTCGCCTTGTCGCCATCGGGCTTCCTCCAGCGATCAGACATCCTACAACTACGGGGCGCCGGTTCTGGCCTCAAAACGTCTATCGGTGGCGTCTCAATGCGACGTTCAACACTCCTTGGGGACTCGGACACATTTCTAGATTGCCCTCGTCCAATGACTGGCCCGATTTCTTTCTCAACCGAGGACCGAGGAGAGGCTACGCATGAGACATCTCCCAACTGGCGGGCGCTGACGGAACTAGACTCTTGAGATTCAAACTGTTTAAATCGCTGCTGAAACGACAGAGAAGACCTGCGAGCGCATTGTGGCGGTGAACTACTTCTGCTACTTTTCTCTCCGGCATACCTTGAGTCATCATCTTGACACGACTTGGTCGCGTCAATGACACGCACAGAAGACCAGTCGACGTTCGCCCGAACGTTGCCCGAGGGTCGAACGAGCACTACTGGTGCCCTCTGTTGGTCATCTGTTTCATGCAGAGTGTCGCAAGGTTTGACCTCCGCCTTTTGCACAGTATGTCGTGTGCTGTCATCCGCACTCTTACCTTTCTCAAACTGAGACAGTAATTCACGAACGCTCTTCTTTCGCTTCACGCCACTAGATGGCGTATGCTCGTCTTTAGCAGCCCGCATCGTGAACCTGGCTTCATCACTCTCAACCTCATCCGCAGAGGAGGACACTTCAGGGGTAACTCGTCTGTGAACTTCATTGTTATCTGAACCGCTTCCGTCAACGTCCGTTGTGCGTTCGCCAAACCTACTAGAACCAATCTGACTTCGTAACGAATGCTTCTCTATGATTGGTTGTCTATAGTCAGGGTCTGAGCCATCCACTGGCTTCTTATCTTCGGTGGTTTCTACAGCAGGTGAAATTGTAGGGCTAATCGACCTGGTGGTAAATGTATCACAACTCTGGAATGTCCTGTTTTTGACGTATGTGTCAGCACTGTATTCCGGTACCGCAGCACTGCATTCTACGGCTGGGACAGTAACGATGTCCCTAGTGGTCGGCGGTGGAAATGTTGGGGTTATGTCACGGTGGGGTGACGGAAGAGGTGGGGCGCTCCACGCTGACGGAAGCGGTGGAGTGGTTGCGCCACTGTATCTGACAGCCGGCGTCACGCGTGTCGCTTGCACCTGCTGCACAGCACCCTCTGGTGACTGGCCCATGGGTCGACGGATCACAATGTGTCCCCGTTCAGCCTGTGGTGACAGTGGTGCTGGCGGTGATGGTGGTGCCGGCGGGGAGGGTGATGCAGACGGTGCCGGTACTGACGGTGCCGATCGGGCCACATACAGATCGTAGTAGCTCGGTGCTGCTGGCAAAACATCATCCGGCTGTGGTGTTGACTTACACAGTGATGACACGTCTCTTTGCGTCTGGTGTGTCGACTCAAACAGTGATGACACGTCTTGTTGTGTCGACTCACATGGTGATGATGCATCTTGTTGCGTTGACTCAAACAGTGACGAAATGTCTTGTTGCGTCTGGTATGTCGACTCAAACGGTGACGATGCATCTCGTTGCGTCTGGTCCATCAACTCAAGTGGTGATGACGCGTCTTGTTGTGTCTGGTCCGTCGTCTCTGCATCGTCATGTCGAGACCATGGGTCGACGTACTCCACCTCATTGTCAGACAGCTCTATTTGGCTGCTGCCGGTGTACAGGTAGCTGTCTAGAATCTCCTGCGTCACACCAATTGTGGCGTTTGCTGACAAACACTCAGAGCCAACCGAAGTCGTGCCTATCTCAGCCACATGACATTCCACGCCAGCCTCGTGGTGGTCGCTCAACCCAACAGTCGAGTCTTCGTTCGTTGAGCTCGCAGTGTCATTTATGAGTACATGTGGCGTATCATCGAGCCCTGGTGGTGAACTGTGCAATGTGTCTTCGTGGAGTTGCACGGCAGCTCGGATCTCTGAGTCAATGCTCGACAAACTGTCATGGTGCTGACTGGTGGCAGCACCTAGTGTCACAGAGGCATTATCGCTGGCACAAGATTCTGTGGTTTCTGCCAATGTGTACAAGCTGCCTCCACCCGCCTCCTCCAACATGCTCTCTAGTGACTTTGACATGTCACTCGCTGGTGTCATGTTGTCATCCGACGACTTCGACATGTCACTGATGCATGGTATAATGTCACCTGTCTCGAACACGTCACCAGTGACTTCGACACACGTAACATACTCTGTTGGATCTGCAATACGTTCTTGCACCGTCAGCGGCTCCGATGTGTTCGTTGGTGTCACTGGTGACAGGCGGTCACCAGTGACATAGACAGAGTGACTGTCACTCACTGCCCGATTTGTGACACACACATCAACGATGTCACCAGCAGGTGCGTAACGACCTGTGGCTCCCTCTGCAGGTGTGTCAACGTCGGACTGCACTTTAAACAATGACTCTTTGGTCGCCTCGTGACAACGTTTCTTGAGACAGTTAAAAATGTCTGTAGAAAAGTCATCGTTGCTAGATGGCGCTTCACGCCTCTCAAACTCCGACTCGGAATCGGTGTTGGCTGCGCTGTTGCCATGGAAGATGTCGTCAACAAGACTCTCCTCGTAGTGCGCCAGTTCGCACACAGCGCCCTCTACACCGGACACGTGCATATCGTCGTCGAGTTGCGACATTTGGCCATGTTGTACATCGTTCGGCATTTGCGCACTGCTGCCACCAGGGTTCCGTTCCTGCACACACGCACCACCCGCAGCGATTGAGTCTCGACTGACAGGAGAGCCAAGATTTTCATGCGCCCATGCGGACGACGGCCGCATCACATGACCATCCCCAGGTAAGCGTTGGGCGAACAAGTCTTTTGGCACATCGTAGATCATGTTGTCGTAAGACGTGGGTCTACCTCCTGATGGGGTGGGCAGGTTTGAGCGGGGCGCTGGGGTCGGCGAAGGCAGCGACCGGAGTGCAAAGTTCTCTGGCAGACTGTGGCACTGCTCCGAAACGTCGGGCTCCTCAGAGGGAGTCACGAGGTCGGTGTGGGAATGGTCTGACCTCCACTGTGACCTCGAGTCGATCGATGCACTACGACTGTGAAGTTTCTCCTCCAGCTCGGACATGAAGTTCGTCTTGGGCGTGGTCGCGTTGCTCGCCATGACGACTGTCACGGCCGACATGTCGTGACTGAAGACGCTGGATGGGTAGGGTTGTCTGGAGCCAGGCTGAGTGAACACCTCACCTGGAACACAAAAACACTGCCACTGTAACACGTGTCACTAAACACACTACCACTGCCACTGTTACAGGGCTCACCAAACATCCTGCCACTGTTACAAAGCTCACCAAACACACTACCACTGTTACACAGCTCACCAAACACACTGCCACTGTTACACAGCTCACCAAACACACTGCCACTGTTACACAGCTCATCAAACACACTGTCAATGTTACAAGGTTCACCAAAATCACTGCCACTGTTACATGGCTCACCAAACACACTGCCACTGTTACACGGCTCACCAAACACACTGCCACTGTTACACGGCTCACCAAACACACTGCCACTGTTACACGGCTCACCAAACACACTGCCATTGTTACAAGGCTCACCAAACACACTGTCACTGTTACAAGGCTCATCAAACACACTGTCACTGTTACAAGGCTCACCAAACACACTGTCACTGTTACAAGGCTCACCAAACACACTGTCACTGTTACAAGGCTCATCAAACACACTGTCACTGTTACAAGGCTCATCAAACACACTGTCACTGTTACAAGGCTCATCAAACACACTGTCACTGTTACAAGGCTCACCAAACACAATACCACTGTTACACGGCTCACCAAACACACTGCCACTGTTACACGGCTCACCAAACACACTGCCACTGTTACACGGCTCACCAAACACACTGCCATTGTTACACGACTCACCAAACACACTGCCACTGTTACACGGCTCACCAAACACACTGTCACTGTTACAAGGCTCACCAAACACAATACCACTGTTACACGGCTCACCAACCACACTGCCACTGTTACACGGCTCACCAAACACACTGTCACTGTTACAAGGCTCATCAAACACACTGTCACTGTTACAAGGCTCACCAAACACAATACCACTGTTACACGGCTCACCAAACACACTGCCACTGTTACACGGCTCACCAAACACACTGCCACTGTTACACGGCTCACCAAACACACTGCCACTGTTACACGGCTCACCAAACACACTGCCATTGTTACAAGGCTCACCAAACACACTGTCACTGTTACAAGGCTCATCAAACACACTGTCACTGTTACAAGGCTCACCAAACACACTGCCATTGTTACAAGGCTCACCAAACACACTGCCACTGTTACATGGCTCACCAAACACACTGCCACTGTTACAAGGCTCACCAAACACACTGCCACTGTTACAAGGCTCACCAAACACACTGCCACTGTTACAAGGCTCACCAAACACACTGCCATTGTTACAAGGCTCACCAAACACACTGTCACTGTTACAAGGCTCATCAAACACACTGTCACTGTTACAAGGCTCATCAAACACAATGCCACTGTTACAAGGCTCACCAAACACACTGTCACTGTTACAAGGCTCACCAAACACACTGTCACTGTTACAAGGCTCACCAAACACAATGCCACTGTTACAAGGCTCATCAAACACACTGTCACTGTTACAAGGCTCACCAAACACACTGCCATTGTTACAAGGCTCACCAAACACACTGCCACTGTTACATGGCTCACCAAACACACTGCCACTGTTACAAGGCTCACCAAACACACTGCCACTGTTACAAGGCTCACCAAACACACTGCCATTGTTACAAGGCTCACCAAACACACTGTCACTGTTACAAGGCTCATCAAACACACTGTCACTGACAAGGCTCACCAAACACAATACCACTGTTACATAGCTAACCAAACCCACTACCACTTTTATACAGCTCACCAAACACACTGTCAGTGTTACAAGGCACACCAAACACACTGCCACTGTTACACAGCTCACCAAAACACACTGCCACTGTTACACGGCTCACCAAACACACTGCCAAATGTTTGGTTATCATTTCAATGCTCTGCACACCCCATGGTGTTTCTTTATATTCAAATACTCAAAATGTGTTTCTGCCAGAATATGATAGCTTTGGAAGGAATCATATCTATTATGCAAACTTGCTTGCCATCTTCTCAAATTTCTAGTTTTGAAAAAGGATATCTCTGGGAGTAATTCTGCTATCCAGATATGTCATATTTACTGGTTTGGCTGCAGTGTCGAAACTTGGGCAATTTCGTGGAAGGGTAGGCCAACAACACCAGCATGCAAAGTACAATGAAGCCAAGGCCCCCAGCAGCATCGAAAGAATCTATGACCAAGGTGGCGGTTCGGGTCAAGTAGGGCTACGTGCAGGGGGTGCTAAGAATCTCTGGGTCAAGAAGAGCCGCCGAGAGAAGGTAAGTGGATTGAAGAGAGCAACATATAAAGTAAGAACACTACTAAGAGATGAACAGGTACAAGAACTGGAGGAAGAACTTAGGGAAACCAAGTTGGTATGGGATGTGATCGGGATCAGAGAAGCCAGAAGAAGATAGGAATGCTTCACTACCTTACAAAACAGCCATCTACTATACCATTCCACAGCGAACAACAGCCAAGCTGGAGTAGGCTTTCTCATAAACAAGAAATGGAAAGACAATATAGTGGACCAATTCATGTTCGAACAGAATGAGGAGATAGACAGACCAACTGTAAAGATACTAGGAGATGAGCTGGAAAAAGCGACACTTCAAATATCTAGGGTCAGTCGTGGAAGAGACAGGAGGCATGGAAACGGAGATCAAACAGAGAGTGAGTGCAGCTTGGAGAAATTGGAAGAAATGCAGAGGAGTGTTGTGCGACAGGAGGATGCCAGTGAAGTTGAAGGGGAAGATCTATAAAACAGTAGTCAGGCCAGCAATGCTGTACGGGACTGAGACCTGGGCAACAACGAAAGGACAAGAAGCAAGGATAGAGATGAATGAGATGAGGATGCTGAGGTGGATGTGTGGAGTAACAAAGAAAGATAAGATCCGAAAAGAATATATTAGAGGAGCAACGAGTGACACAAGCATCCAAAAAGATAAGAGAGAAACGACTGAAATGGTACGGGCATGTGATGAGAAGGGAAGAGGAGCACATAGTGAGAAGAGTGCTAAATGCAGAGATACCAGGAAGAAGATGGAGAGGACGACCGAAGACCAGATGGAAAGACACATGCAGAAGAGACATGGAAATCATGGGTCTGAGTGCAGATGTGGTGATGGACAGGGCGACATGGAGAAAGAAAATTACCAGCCATACCGACGACCCCAGATGATGGGAAAAGTCAGAGAAGATGGAAAGACAATCTAGTGAGGGTTAACAGCATCAGCCCCCAGAGTAACAGAACTTGTTCTATGCATAACAAAGCTCTACAAACTGAAGATAGTACAAGTATACGCACCAACAACATCATACTCAGAAGAAGACACAGACAACTTCTACAATGACGTGGATGAGACCTTAGAAAAGCCAACTCACTACACAATAGTGATGGGAGACTTTAATGCACAAGTAGGGAAACGAACAAACATTTCGGAAACAGCAACAGACAAATTTGGTCTAGGTGTGAGAAACGAAAGAGGCGACATCTTGGTAGAATGGGCAACATCAAGAAAGTAAAAAATCATGAATACCATGTTCCAGAAGAAAGCAGGGAGGAGATGGACATTGAAAAGCCCAAATGGAGAAACGAAGAAGGAAATTGACTACATCCTGACAAACAGACCAGACATGGTCACTGACGTAACTGTCATCAACCAAGTCAACATTGGAAGTGACCACAGAATGGTAAAGAGCAACATCAAACTGGACGTCAAGGCTGAAAGGAAGAAGTTGGTAAAACAAGAGACCACCGAGTGTAGATACCACACAAATCGGAAGAAAAAAGATTGAATTCCAACTCGAACTGCAAAATCGATTCGAGACATTACAGGAACTAGACGACATCGACACCATGAGTGAAAACATCACTGAGATGATCCAACTAAGTGCAACAAGTGTAGCCAAAGCAATCAACAGGCATGTAGTGACGAGAATATCATCACCGACACGAGCTCTAATGAAGAAACTACGAGAAATGGTGGTTAACGGCGACCGTAAAAAACAAATAAAGTATGCAGAAATATGCAAGACCATCAAAAAGAAAGCGAAGGAGGACATCAGAAAGTACAAACAAGAGATCATACGAGAAACGATTATGTCATCAAAGAGCCTGAAGAAAGCAAGAACACAGGCAGTAGGCCGAGACAGACTGATTACACTTACAAGACCAAGATATGATCATGGAACGAATAGAGGAATTCTACACCGAGCTATATGACAGTGAACAGAGTACCATAATTCACACCGATCCGAAAGAGACACCAGAGATAACACCATGGGAAGTGGAAGCTGCGCTAAGAGATATGTAGAATGGGAAGACATCAGGCAACGACCATGTAAAAATTGAAACATTAAAACCAGGAGAAGCTATCATCTCGAAGACACTGGCTAAGCTGTATACTAAATGTTTATCAGAAAGACGAATATCCACCGCTTGGAAGAACGCAACGATGATGATAATCTTCAAGAAGGGAAATAAAGACTTAAAGAACTACAGACCGATATGTCTGTTATCAAACATCTACAAATTACTCACAAAGATACTAACTAATAGACTGGAGAAGACACTGGACGAAAACCAACCACGAGAGCAAGCAGGATTCAGAAGCAGGTACTCAACAACAGACCACATACACATCGTAAACCAACTGAAAGAGAAGTGCTGAGAATATAATATCCCGCTCACTGCATCGCTTTCGTTGACTACGAGAAGGCTTTCGACTCAGTGCAAACTCAAGCAATACTAACCTCCCTTCAAGAACAGGGGATAGAAGATGTGTACATCGATCTCCTGAAAGACATCTACACCAACAGCTCAGTGACAGTCCACCTACACAAAACGAGCAACAAGATCGACATCAAGAGAGGACTACGACAGGGTGACACCATATCGCCCAAGCTGTTCACGGCAACAGTCAAAAGCATATTCCGAAGACTGATCTGAGAAACCAGAGGCTTGATGATAGACGGAGAATATCTCAGCCATCTTCGCTTCGCTGACGACATACTCATATGCGCTACTACACCGCAAGAACTACAAAACATGCTGCAGGAGCTAGCTGATGAAAGTGAAAAACAAGGTCTCAAGATGAACATCTCGAAGACAAATGATGCTAGAAAATGACACACCAATATTTATCAACACGACGCAGATAGAGAACATTGAAAGCTACGTCTATCTTGGACAGCGATACAGTATCAGAGACAAAAACCAAGACAAGGAGATTCAAAGAAGAATCACTGCTGGCTGGACAGCATTCGCCAAACACCGTGACATCTTCAAGGGTAACTTTGGAACCTCTTGAAGAGACAAGTTCAACTCATGCGTACTTCCAGCGATGACATACAGCGCAGAAACATGGGCACTCACCATCCAGGCAAAGAACAAGCTAGCAGCCGCACAAAGATGGAAATAAGTATGTTAAACATCACATATCGGGAGAGAAAAACAAACATCTGGGTAAGGCAGAAGACAAAGGTCATAGACGTGATAGAACAAATCAGAAGACAGAAGTGGACCTGGGCAGGGCACATCAGCAGACTACGAGATAACCGATGGTCATCGCGTATCACAACCTGGAGACCTTACGAAGGGAAACGATCTAGAGGAAGACCAGCGAGACGGTGGAGACGAACTAGACGAGTACTGGAAGGGCACCATCTGGCAGAGGATAGCGCAAGACAGGCAGATTTGGAAACGACATGCTGAGGCCTTCACCCAACCACGGGATACTATGCACAATGATGATGATATTTAGATTACTCTATTCTGTGCAACTATCATCAAAAATTTGAAAGATAAATCAGTATTTGTCGCAACAAAAACAAGGTTTGTTGCAGTCTACAAAGAAATTATTATATTGTTTGTTACCATGGAAACGGGGGACCACACTGAAAAGTTTAATATGTTTTACTCATTCTATACACGGGGCAGAAAACATTGCACTATTTGAACAAATTAAAAAATCTTACCTAGCTGCCGTGTGCGGCATTAAAGTATATTACAAATACATTACACTACTTTCAATATAATACTATAATGGTGTGTAATTAGTAGGGACAATATCAGCAGGTACATTATGATACGAGTTTCGAGGCAGGCCTCAGCCCTGATAACATGAATGAGGAAGACGGCAACAACGACATTGAATGTTTCTATCAAGAACAAGACACACATTTTCGTGAGCATATCTCCAAAGAATAAAACACCGATAAAAAACGAAGTGTGCAGTGCGAGATCTACATATTTGGAGGTGTATTTCATGCAACAGTTTTTAGACATTGACACTTAGTTACCGTTTCTTTCCGCTTCTGACTAGAGCACATTGTCATCCTTTCACCATTACTTGTATACATGCAATGCAACCAGATGTCTGTCTGTCTCTCTATCTGTCTGTCCGTCAGTAAGGTGTGCCCAGCTATTCTGCCTCCTCAGCAGCTGTTTTTCAATTGCACAATCATGCCTAAGGGACTGACTCAAAACTGCAGTGCATTTATAGATTTAGTATAATTACTACTTCAAAACATGTACAAAGTACCTCACACACGACTGGCACTACTAGACAAATAGACCAGGTCCTTTCTTAGGCATTACTCAACAAATTGCCTAGGCAAAGGACCTGGTCTATTTGTTGAGTAATGCCTAGGAAAGGACTTGGTCTATTTGTCTAGTTGTGCCAGTTGTGTGTGAGGTACTTTGTACATGTTTTGAAGTAGTAATTATCCTAAATCTATAAAACAAACCACGTTCTTCCTTAGGTACTACTCAACAAACAAACAGACCAAGTCCTTCCAATAATCACTGCTCAACAAACAGACCAGGTCTTTGCTTACAGACACAAACAGACCAGGTCACTCAGTAGCGCAAGACGAGCCAAGGAAAAAACTGCGAAATGTAGCAGCTGTGCAGTGGAGATGGAATGTGTGCTGTGCATAGATAAAGACGTGCTACAAAATGCCTGTGAATGACCAGCAACAGCTGCCGAGACTAGACAAAGGAGACAGGTGGCCACTCCTGCCCCAGGGCACACAATGTCTCTATGTTGTCAAAGTTGATAGTTATGACACTGGATACATACAGCATTCCTTCTCTCACTCATAGATCAGTGACAAGACCAGCAGGATATGCTGTCTGTGTCATCCTCATGAGCTACGGACCGCAGCATACATCAGTACTCCTAGTATATAACCTACTGAAATGTGGATTTATCAGTTGGCGCATGTTAACCAATCATATTATCTTTCACACTTAAAGGGGATTCTTCAATTTGATTTTTTTGCCCGTTTCATTTGAAATTAATATTGTGAAAAAACAAACCTGTAACAACGAAAATCAATTATTAAACCCACTGCGGTTATATTTATTTATTCACAAACTACATATTTAGACAACCAAGAATCGAATTTGTGATGGGCTAAGCCAGCTTTAAGTATTTAGGGGCTTGCATACGGGCATCTTGCTTTAAAATGTTGTCATTGCCTCTTGTCACTGATCAGATGGGTAATAGGCACTTCACTGAATCATCCTCACAAGCCAGGAGTGGTGACTACGCATACTACCCCTGGCAGATCTCCTACGCATTTTATGGACGTTAGCTGAATCAATCTCATAATTGACTTTTGCCTGTCGCAACCGTACCATCAGTGAGAACAGTGCAGACATCCGTCGGACCTGCATTCCAGTTCCAAGACCTAGCCTTTGACTTCCGGGAATCTCAAGATAATTACCCATTCAACCATTCTCACAAGACGCTGAGTGATATTAAGTATGTAAATAACTAAATCTACTTCCTAAACTTTCCACCAGAACTTCCCAGCAAGCAATAGCATTGGCTGAGCATATCTTCAGAGTTGTGATCTGCGAGCGGGTACGGAGACTGATGTAATCAGCAGCGCCCCCTGGCACGCAAGGATCTATTGAACTGCTTTTTGAATTTGAGCTGACTGACCCACCACCATAAGCAACCAGTAGACTGACACAAACCTTCGTCATTCAATGGACTGTCATCGCGATACTCAAGCTCGTAGTCATATGATGTGTCACATGATTGTGAACGAACTCCGGCACCACTAGCACCATCTATTACTGGCCTCGGGATTACCTGGCCCGCTAAAACACAGATGAAAGAAAATCATAAGTGCAACTGTGGATAACTGGATATACGTGTACCAAAAAATTATATATATACACTTATATATTAAAATAAAAAGATATACATGTAAAGACACACACACATATATATATCTACACACCCACACATATCTGTGAAAAACCACTAATACGAGGAACACAAAGTGACGCGTGCGTAGTGTAACAGGCGTTATCCCAGACACACATACAACAACAGTGCATGAAGCGTGACAGCCATTGAGTGCAGAAAGAACATACCCGAATGTTTAACTGGCGTGGTGGCAGCACTGAGCAGCGAGTCGCAACTGCGTACGGGCCGCAGACGACGTCGTTTACTGGCGTCATCATCCAGTACGACTCCTATGTCCTTATTCACTGAACGCAAAGATAGGTGAGAATTAATTCACACCTGTCTACCACATGCAACAGCAGTCACACATGCCACACTACTAAACAACTCAGGATCACAAACCCTTACAAAACGTTCCTTCCATTTCTGTTGCAAACAAGTTAAAAACGGGATTGGCTAACCATTGGTGATTTTATTAAATGATTATTTTAGTTTTAAAAAACTTGTTATGTATTGTAAATTTTATCCTTTTTTGGGAAACGCACAGAATATATTACATAAAACTGTGAAACGTCATCATATTACTAATCTTTACATTACTGATGTATTAGTCTTGCAAACAACCATATCTGTGGTATTATGTCAACTTACGTTTGCCCATACATTCATTCAAGTGACTTTCAAAATAGGAATTTTCATATGAATTCGCCACACGAGTACGCTGTTTCTGTGTAGATATTGCCAACGTTCATTGCTATCTCAAAAACCACACGGCCGACTAGATCAGTGGCTCGAAGGCTAATTGTTGGCACGGCATCTGCCATCAGCAAATTACCAGAGGTAACGACCAGAGTCAATTAAGTTGACCATGTAAAAAAGGACGCAGTTTTATTAAACCAACGGCAGATATTACTTAAACTATATACCTACATATTTGCATATCAAAGAAGCGAATTCGCAATGGGCTAAACCAGCTGAGGAAACAGCTCTAATGCAAACACCGCCAACTGATGCGACTGATGAGTGTGTTTACCTTCACTGGTGTCGCTGGAGAGGTTGCGAGCCCGGCCTCGCCCCGGGGGTGCCTTGCCGCGGTTGAACAAACCCCTCCACCCACTGGTGCTGCTGTTGGGAGACTTCTTACGCTTCTTCCTGCAACAGTTTCAGTCAACAGTCACATTCTGCAAACACCATTAGGGATCATTTCAGAACGTTGATGTCCAATATCAGACAAAACTACTTTCTTCTGGCCTCAGCCCCCCAACCCTCCCCTCAGATGAAAGTTTGAAAACACTGATATGATGATATCAGCTGCTGAGACTAGACATAGGAGACAGGTGGCCACTCCTGCCCCAGGGCACACAGTGTCTCTCTGTCCTCGTAGTTGACAGTTACGACAGCTGATACATACAGCTGGAAACGCTGTCTGTGCCATCCTCATAAGCTATGGACTGCCACGCGTCACATACATCAATACCTCTGGAATGTTGACCGACTGAACCGTGGATTTACCAGTTGGTGTGTTAACTGATCAAATTACCTTTCACACTTGGATTTTTTTTGCCTGTTTCGTTTAAAATTAATTGTGTACAAACGCAAACCTGTAATGATCAAAATCAATTGCTGATATTATTTATCTATTCACTCTATCTATGTTACATAAACTAACAGTATTAGTCCGAAGCATAAATTATCGATGTCTGATGCACACATGAAACTGCCTCTGACGACCCTTCCCCAAACGAGAGTCTGATATTGGACATTGACGTTTTAAGATGATCCCTTATCTATTATCAAAACTATATTAATACGCGAATTTTGGAGCATTGTAAGTCCACCTCCTCTCAAGCACCGAGATCCACTCGCTTCTTTCCACAGTCATTCACTTCCTTGGTCCACTGCCATCTGATCTACCAACAGGTGGTGTACTTGAGAATATACAAAGGTCATTATTTTGAGGTGTTTACTTTTTCAGTAAGTTGTCAGTCATTCCCCAGGTGGCACCACTGAAGTTACGCCGACATTATTATATGTTGCTTACAATGTCGTACATAGCAACAGCAGAAAGTAAATGGTCATGGGAACGAGGTTTGTCGCAGTGGGTGGGTGTAAGCTAGTATATTGCAGTTTCTAAAAATGCTACACTATTGTTGAAGTTATCATAGAAAATAAATGGCTTGAGGAAAGAGACTCGGACGCAGTTCATCTTAATGGGACGACTAGTGAAAAGCCAGATGATGTAGGTAAGGCATTTGATGCAAATGGAGACTGGCCAACTACCGAAGAGAGCAGAGTAGGTGAAACAGCTACATCACAGGAAATGGGGTAGAATAGAAATAGTGCCGTGTTCAAACAGAAAACCTTAAGAGACTTAACTTTAAAAAGGTTTACACTGTACAATTGTTTGCCACGCCGCGCGTCCTGTCTATAACTGTTCCAAGCAACGTAACTGTGGTACACATGAAGCTAACCCACTTACATTCTGTGTGAACCCAGCATCAGGTGGAAAGACTGCATTAAGAGGGATGTAAGGAAGGTGGAGGAGGATGACACGTGGTGGAAGAAGGTAGTAATAGTAATAGGTAGTAGGATATGATAGGAATAGATAGGAAGTAACAACATCTGGGGTAGTGCAGTGTCGTACCACAAATATGACAGAATAAATGTGAAATATTTCTTTAAAGCATCAACTGTACAAGTTAGCACCAACAGCTGCACCATACAGGCACTTTGCACAGAAATAGTGATACTTAACACACCTCGCCACCCTCCATGCTACTTACTTGTTGGGCAGGTCAATGACTGTGTGGTACTGGGCAGGCAGGGTTGCCGAGCCACCTCCAACCTCAATGTACTTCTGCTTCGGTGACGCCCGGTTGATCCCAATCGTCATTGCCCTCTCGCGGGCTTCTTCTAGTGACAACAGTCGCGTCGGTGTCGAGATGGCCAGAGACTTCGGCCTTCCGCGACCAGCTGAATCTATAGACAACCCAACAGCAGTGTGAGACACGCACATATGCATGCACGAACGCAGGATGTACAGGTGACACAGCACAAATGTGAGACATGCACGCACGCACGCACGCCCACACGCATGCGTGCTCTCAAACACAGGATTTACAGATGGTACAGCATCAGTGCGAGTCACGCATGCATGCATGCACACACAGGATCTACAGACAACACAGCACCAATGTGAGACTCGCACGCACGATCATTTTCATTACAGCAGGCTGTCACTCTGACAAACCCAAAGTCATGTGTGCTGGAGAGTCGTTGTGGATGGCCTATGCTTTGCATGGAGCGAAGGGCATAAGTAAGTCACTCTGACAACCAACACGTATGCAGCCGATATATCAAATCGATATACAGCAGGTATGTAAAGAGGTTCATCAGACTGGATGGTTCAAATCATTATTCCTGTTGCTACTGGTCGCTCATACAAGCGTGTCAAGTAATATGAGTGTCACCGTCGACGACACTCACCCATGCTTCCTGCGTGTAGACTACTGTTAAAGAGGACGTCAACATAGGCAATGAGACACTCGGTGACAATCGCCTGGATGCCGACACCTTGCAGCGCAGCTGTGGTACAGGACTGTTCCAACTCCTTCGACCTACCAACACAATACAACTACTTTTACTTCACATTAACAAAACATACAAATATGCATGACAAATACAAAACCAAACCATAAATTGTTTTTTGTTATAGCAGTTGATATAGTTGTACCTCGCATCACAGTCATCTCGGTAATACAGCCACCTCGCAATTAAGGTCACGCTAAGACAGTCCCAACATATTTCTTTAATAGCAAAGTATAAGAAACTAGTCTCACTAATACGGTCAGTGTCGGTCACCTCGCCATTCAGGTCATTTCCCCCCAGTCCCGAGGGTGACCGTAATAGTGAGGGTGACCATAATAGTGAGGGTGACCATAATAGTGAGGGTGACCTTAATAGTGAGGGTGACCGTAATAGTGAGAGTGACCTTAATAGTGAGGGTGACCTTAATAGTGAGGGTGACCTTAATAGTGAGGGTGACCTTAATAGTGAGGGTGACCTTAATAGTGAGGGTGACCTTAATAGTGAGGGTGACCGTAATAGTGAGGTGTATATAAATATGCTAACTTTGGAGCATTTAAGTCGTCTCTCAGGCTAAGCACTTCTTTCTCTGTTTACTCATTTGCTTGGACTGTTAGCCTCTCATCTACTGATTGGTGATGCATTTGAAAAAGGTAGTTATTTACTTTTTCAGTGGACAAAACTGATTGCCGAGACATTCCCCATAGAGCAGCGTTTAGAAAATACTGTAATTAATGTTGATAACAGTTGCTCTTGGTTTGTTGCGCCATGGGAAGGTACAAGCTGGTATAAATATAAATAATAAAAATTGAAAATAAGCTGAAATATTAATAAGATATGAAAGTAAAAATAACAATTCAATACATATAAATGTGATGTAAATGTGACGTATGGGCAGCCACACAAGGTAGTCAGAAGTGACTGGACTGACCTGAGTAGATTTGGCGCCCACACGATGGCGAGGTTCTTGCAGTGCATGCCAGTCCTCACTCCGTGGGCCGCAATGGCAGACAGGTGTCTCAGTAGGTACTCTGCAGTCCTACGACAAACCAACACGTTAGTTCACACAACACAGGCACTGCAGAAATGTGACAGCTCATTGCCAGCTAGCCTATCCTGTTTTTAACTAATTTTTAACCGTAAACTGCCCCACCTCGCTAATAAGTATCATTTTGTGAAGGTGTGTGATCATAACTTGCTCAGGGGTTGCCGCATTAAGTTTGCAAAGTCAAAAATTATGTAGCCTTTACATATGCGTTATAGTTGTAGTCGTCACCATTTATCGCGGCGAAAACAATTAATACAGTGGTGCCACCTATCAGGTGGAACAGATTTTAATGCACATTGATGCTGCAGTAGATCTCAGAACTAGGCAATGTGGTGGGCAATGTCTTGGCAAAAAACAGTGTTCAAATCTGGTAGGTAATGGAGGGGAAAGCTTTTGGATGACATTGGAACAAGGGAAGAGGGGAAGAACGGGAATAGGAGGGCTGACTCACCTGTAGTGGGGTGGAGGCAGCTGTTGTATGACGTCGTGTAACTTTGCCAGTTTTGTCTCCTCATCCTGAACTGCCTCCTGCAATCAACCACCACCAACTGTCAACACCCTACGACTACACAGGTAAAAAGGTCAGTTCTTACATAGCCCAGTATCCAGTCTTTAGGACTGCTCAAAGCACTTTACACTTTATTCCCTGGCAGACCTGTTCAATTGAACTCCATCTCAACTTCTCTGGGAAGCATTCAGCCACATTGTAATCAATGTGCGAAGACTATTCATATACAAATATCCACCTCTGTCTATAGCTCATACAGCTAAGTGAACTGGAGCTATGCGGAGTGAACGAACTTGCCCAAGGTTCGACACCACAGCACAGGATTCAAACCCGGGTTCTCTCGGTCGAGAGTCCAAAGCTCTAGTCACTGCGCTACTGCGCTCCATAAATCAAAGGTAGACCAACCATTTTCACGACCCTTGGTAACTGATCCACATCAGGTCTCAATCTGTCTGTTATTTCTAGAATCTTGTCACACCAGGTAAATAATCTGCCAACGATTCCCCTGAATCACTGCTGTATAGAAACATAGAGTTAACTAAACTATCCCAGTGTTCACACTCCAGAATCATTCACGTCTGAATGCACACATACACTGCTTCTCTTGCAACACTGTAGGATCTTACAATGATGTTGGGACATTGTTGTTTCACTCACGCCCTAACAGTGGGGCCACTCGCCATGTCGCCATTGCCACAACTTGATTATAGATTCAAAATGGACTTCAGGCAGAGTGGTACAAACGATAGGTAGACAGGGCAATGCTGTTGTTGTTTACAACTTGTTTCGTCATTTCAACTGTGAGCGTAAGTAATGTCATACAGTTTCAAACAAAATCTAATGCTATTTCATATCTAGTCAAACTTTCAACAAAGATTCCATTCACAATTGCACGCAGTTGAAGTTGAGAATTTTCTTGACAGACATTAGGAGTTTATCAAATGAAATAAACATGTGCAAAATCTGCACATGAAATAATATTTATGGCAGGGATGATATGATGAATTTCATGCATGCATGTATAGAAAATACAATCTTTATGAACTCTTTGGTTTATGTTGGAAGGAAAAGTGGTAGGGGTGATGGGATCATTATCACACATGCACGCAGACAATTTGCGTGAGCTCTCTGGCTTATGACGAAAAGAGAAAGTGAGGAGGACAAGAGTTTATACGTACAGCGAACTTGTCGTAGAGTTGGTATGTGAGCAGGGGATTGGGCAGCTCGCGAAAGTACATCTTGACAAGGGAGCTGACACTGTGGATGTCTTGTTGGTAGACCTCCGCCTCCAGGTCAGGCACCCGGTCCTCGTCAAACTCATTCCTGACAACCGCACAACGCAGTCAGCACCACAGATAGGTACATTACTGAACTAATTGTCATATGATCATTTAAAAGTTTCTGTATGATAAAGTATATTATGCAGTTTGCAAAGCTTTTTTAATTTTTTTTATTTTTAGAGTCAATTCAATTCACTTTTTAGTATCCAAAAATGGGCATTTGTACCTATAGGATTACACTCCATTTCTTGTGACCTACTAATGCCTCTTTCGACAAGACACCACACTAACCCACAGCCAGAACATATGTATCACTTTAAAGCAGACGTACTTTCAAAATGTGTGCATGGTGTAACTAAAGTTGTACCGTCATTGTTATATTTTTGGTAGATGATTATTCACAAGGAAAAAAGAACTATGCATCAGGTGATAGATTTACAGTGATGCTACTTCCGGTCATTATTCATGTGACATTATCACCTTGGTTACATTTTATTTCCTTACCTGAGTCTCTGTATGTTGGATGCAACACCTGACAGTCGGTAGATACCGTCCACAATGCCTTCCGCCTCGATCACTTCAGCACAACTCTTGAGCACCAGAGGCACTGCAACAGACAGAAAAATCATACATACAGTGGGCACTAATGTCTGTCTACATTACTGTGTTGCCCAGTGACAAAATCATGCATACAGTGGGCACTAATGTCTGTCTACATTACTGTGTTGCCCAGTGACAAAATCATACATACAGTGGGCACTAATGTCTGTCTACATTACTGTGTTGCCCAGTGACAAAATCATACATACAGTGGGCACTAATGTCTGTCTACATTACTGTGTTGCCCAGTGACAAAATCATACATACAGTGGGCACTAATGTCTGTCTACATTACTGTGTTGCCCAGTGACAAAATCATACATACAGTGGGCACTAATGTCTGTCTACATTACTGTGTTGCCCAGTGACAAAATCATACATACAGTGGGCACTAATGTCTGTCTACATTACTGTGTTGCCCAGTGACAAAATCATACATACAGTGGGCACTAATGTCTGTCTACATTACTGTGTTGCCCAGTGACAAAATCATACATACAGTGGGCACTAATGTCTGTCTACATTACTGTGTTGCCCAGTGACAAAATCATACATACAGTGGGCACTAATGTCTGTCTACATTACTGTGTTGCCCAGTGACAAAATCATACATACAGTGGGCACTAATGTCTGTCTACATTACTGTGTTGCCCAGTGACAAAATCATACATACAGTGGGCACTAATGTCTGTCTACATTACTGTGTTGCCCAGTGACAAAATCATACATACAGTGGGCACTAATGTCTGTCTACATTACTGTGTTGCCCAGTGACAAAATCATACATACAGTGGGCACTAATGTCTGTCTACATTACTGTGTTGCCCAGTGACAAAATCATACATACAGTGGGCACTAATGTCTGTCTACATTACTGTGTTGCCCAGTGACAAAATCATACATACAGTGGGCACTAATGTCTGTCTACATTACTGTGTTGCCCAGTGACAAAATCATACATACAGTGGGCACTAATGTCTGTCTACATTACTGTGTTGCCCAGTGACAAAATCATACATACAGTGGGCACTAATGTCCGTCTACATTACTGTGTTGCCCAGTGACAAAATCATACATACAGTGGGCACTAATGTCTGTCTACATTACTGTGTTGCCCAGTGACAAAATCATACATACAGTGGGCACTAATGTCTGTCTACATTACTGTGTTGCCCAGTGACAAAATCATACATACAGTGGGCACTAATGTCTGTCTACAATACTGTGTTGCCCAGTGACAAAATCATACATACAGTGGGCACTAATGTCAGTCTACATTACTGTGTTGCCCAGTGACAAAATCATACATACAGTGGGCACTAATGTCAGTCTACATTACTGTGTTGCCCAGTGACAAAATCATACATACAGTGGGCACTAATGTCTGTCTACATTACTGTGTTGCCCAGTGACAAAATCATACATACAGTGGGCACTAATGTCTGTCTACATTACTGTGTTGCCCAGTGACAAAATCATACATACAGTGGGCACTAATGTCTGTCTACATTACTGTGTTGCCCAGTGACAAAATCATACATACAGTGGGCACTAATGTCTGTCTACAATACTGTGTTGCCCAGTGACAAAATCATACATACAGTGGGCACTAATGTCTGTCTACATTCCACCACCCTGGATGAATTTAGAAAAAAACTAAATATGTGAACCACCCCAATGGGCCCGATAGACCACATACAAAAATTGAAGCTCCATACACGCAAAACTAACAGAGATATAGGTCCATTAACACACATAGAAATGTACTGTTTTATAATACAGATTTCATTGTATAGCCGGAGCAAAACAGGTATTAAACAACCACCTACTTTTTATTCACTAATCTATGACAACTGGTCATGCCGATTTTCAGATGAGATTCACAAACATGCATGTAACAAAGTATTATCAGTTACATGTATGTTATCCAGAAGGATAATGCATGGCAATGAAACTCCATGACTGATCTTGAGAATTTTACCATGCATGCATTATCCTCCAGAATAAAACACAATTGCCTTGTTCTGAGAATCCGTCTGTGGTGGATCAGACTCTGTGTTGCTTCTCAATGGCTGGTGCTAGTCCTTTTAAAGACTTTTAGGCCAATGAGAAGAAGGTTTATTAAACATTTTGGTTGGCCCAGTTGCAATGGCGAACTCTGAACTAATAGTTGATCGCTCATGGGTGGTAGAACTGCATGTTTACAAAGTAGGAAGTAAAAAGTATACTCAAACGTTACACTGCTGGCTAAGAACACTATCATGTCATGAACAATGTATCACTCACGAAGTATAACCAGACTATTCCATTAACCAGCAACAACTACAAATCTGAGTGACTTGTGTGCGCGTGCCTCCAACTGATAATACAAATATTACCCAAGACGTCTACTCATACATCAAGGGACACCTCACAGATCCTTGTCTTACCATCATGGCCGGTATTTAGAAGATGTTCTCCTAGATCACAGCCAAACACACGTTCCTTCATGATGCCAGTTCGCTTCAGGGTTGTTCGCGTCGGCCTCGACGTGAAGAACATGCGCAGGAATGAGATTAGCTTGCCCCTCTTCCGCAACACTGAAAATGTCACTGCGAAATTTGCATTCCTGTCCTGCGTGTTATTCCTATTCAATGAATATACACGAGTGGGAAAGCCTCAATCAGCATCTTACAATAAACATTACATTCATCTTTGGTAATCATGATGAGCACGCCTCACAAACCTTATCAAGTTTCCCACGGTAAGACACAAGTAGTTATCAACAATGACTACAGCTAGTCCAGCATGAATTCAAGTACAGCCATCTGCATTCTGCATCCACAGTCATTAGGTCAGTTACGCCTGCCTGACCCATCCAGTTGCTTACCTGGCTTGACCTGGGTCTGAGGGATCTTACAGGAGACTGACTGTGGCACCTTCTCACTGATCACCTCGACTGTGTCCGACGGGAAGAACCCTACCTACAAGGAGAAGAGATACAGTTTGTTAGCATTTTCTACTTACAAATGCAAAAACAGTTTGGGTGTGAACTCGATTCGCAGTTCCATCACCAATTGCCTGTCAGTGCCTTGACTTTCTCAACTGCTGCACCTGTTTTATTTCAGCTTTGTACCAGTTTTATATCGACTGTATTCTGTCAGATTCTTGAGACAATCTTGCATATGACGCACAGTAATTTTTTTAAATAAAATTGATTGAGGTTTAAGGTGCGAGCAGTGCTACTTCCATCCAGCCCTTGCAAGTGGTGAAAACAGTAATAATAAATACAAAAAGTATTTAAAAAAATAAGAAAATAGCCACAACACTTATTCTCTTTCTGTCTTTTGCACTGATGTCAAACACGTTTGGAAGCAACGCATCCCTAATCCACTAAACAACTACACTCGTCGACTGCAGTGCACCTAAATTACAGCTTTATTTATTATTTACATAAAGCTTTACAAACATTGTAAGAATTACTTCAAATCCACAACACATAAAACATTAAACACTGTAAGAATTACCTCAAATCCACGCTTGCCTCTCCACCACGAAGATTCCTCTGAAGGTGGCATGTCAATGATTGAGATAATGTCACCCACCTGGAAACAAATTATTTTTAAGCACAGATTCCTGTGTCCTGTCTACTACAATTGTGTGTCAATCACTAATCTTACACCACTGCCTCCACAGGTACTCTCACAATACAGTAATTAATAGGGAGCGTGGCTAGTGTAGTGGTTAGCACGTCCGCCTGACATGCCAGTGCTCCGAGTTCGAAACCCGGACGGGGCAGGCATGTTATTTGGTGTAAAAACCTGGCTCTGAACATTGGGGACTGTGTATCCCTCGTGACTCGGAGATCACGTTAATGTCGGTCCCGTCTCAATTTGGGACATAAAAGAACCACTGAGGACGACAAGGACCTTGGTAGTGACCACCCTCAGTGCCAGCATATAAAAGTTGGTTTGGCGATAATGTTTTGAAAAAGGCTGACTAGTTGAATGAGACCTCATAAGACCATTACATTGTAACCACAATAATACAGACTTGTCAGTTAATAGAACGTTGCTGAGCGCTGGATGGAAACAACTAGAACTAGAACAGAGTTCTTGAGTTAATTTGGGAAATTAGTGAGGTTGAAAAGTGGATGTCAGGACTTGTTGTTCGGTTTACAAATTGTTTGATTTATCTCCCAACTATCCGCTATACATAAAGATTATACATATTTAAACATATATATACATATAAATGCATACATGAATATACTCTGCTATAATTCTATTGTGTTATGTTGCAATAATTAGTTATAAGGATACAATTTAGGTAAATAAGCTGAGGATGTTTCAAATTAAACTACAGAGCAACAAACAGAAAGAAGCCAATGGACTTGCGACTCACCTCGAATGAGATTTCATCAAGAGCCTTGGCAGAGTAACGTCTGATGGCGTGAGCTGCACCAACGGCCGGAGTGTTGATGGCCGAGTCATCGGTCACTATCAGACGGTTGCCTCGGTTGTCCATCTGTAGCATGGTCAGTGAGTGGTCAAGTTAAGGTGGACTTTTTCTAAAGGATACATATCAGACATGCCCACACTAGTTCCCGTGTGTTACAGATAAATATGTTTTAACCTATCATAACTGCTTCGTCTTAACAAGGACTACAAGTTTATACAAGGACTTGTTTAGTCTGGTAAACTGGATCACCTGGAAGGTTTTATGTGTTATTTGATATGTCAAGGCACAATAATGAGGCATGAATGATGTCACCTCATTTCACCTGTCTATTGCCCACTTATTGTAGTCATGTCAGACTGACTCAGCTGCCACTAGATGGCGTTACCACTGCAGTGCACAACTGAGGCAACAGCCAAAGGTATATTTCATGATTTCCCTGCACTGCCTTACGTACTTTAGAACTTTAAATATGGTTTGAATTACAACTTTAAAACACCCTCACTACATGTTTGATCACTGGTATTCATTCTCCGTGCAGATGAACATAATGGACAGGATAATTTTTCTTTATATTTATCAGGTTTTCAAGGATGTTTTCTTGTCACGTTTCAAATTGAATTACTGCACAAGATCATTTGATTGCACGGGAAAATCTCGATAAATAAACAGGCATACTTCTACCACCACAAGCTTACAATACACTTACAATGCACCAATGTTATATATATCTGACCAGCTACAGCGAACTGGGTATTTAGCTGTCCAGGTCATGTTCCATCAACAACATTTTGGCAGAAATGCATGCTTTATAGTCCCATCTTTCAATGTGCAGTTTAGTTTCCTTGAAAAAATCGAAAGCTAACAAAATACATGCATTTACGAACCCATAGATTAAAACACAAAAGGCAATATAAGCTAACATGACCTTGTTTCCCAAACTGCTGCTTTTTAAAAGTGCTTCAATTTTAGCAAATAAATCAGAAACTATGGAAGATGTTTCAACAAATGAGGTATCATTTTAAAACTCGTCATCTGTGGAATTCAAAAAGGTACACAACTCAATTTTGCAACTCTGCAACTTAATACCCACATTTCTGCAGCAGGTCACATATAGACATTACGCAGAAGATTCTGATGACAAATTGCATCAGTTTCTGACATGCATACCCACCTCGAGCCAACTGAGGATAGGGCCACAGTTGATCATGCTGCCAGCGATTGCGGAAAATCGATGTAGATACAGAGACATTGTCTTCCTGAGTTCCTGCAACAACACACACACGCATTCAGCTCACAGAGGCTGGGTAGACAAACACGCCTACCACAATCTAACAGTGTTCAATTCAAACTGCGCCCTTCCGACATTTGTTGCTTGGTGCATTTACACTTCGCCCCTCCAGGGCAGACCTGTTCACAGTTCACACTAACATCACTTCAACTTCTATTCACACATCCAACCATGCTACAAAAACTGTGTGAAATCTGTTAGTTTTTATATTTCATTCACAGGAATCCCATCAATGTCTATAGCAAGATACTCATTTAAACAGCCGATTGAACTAAGGCAATGTGGGGTGAACGAAGCTGCCCAAGTTTCAAGATGACAGTAAGTGGCCTTGAACCCTTGTCATTTTGACTGACTCAGGTATTCTACTACCGAGCTATACATTATACAAATCCCACTTCAAGACTAGCTGATGTATTGCAGACTGGCATTCATGTCTCTCCAGGGTTAACCTGCGATGCACCGACACCATACCCAGAGAGAAGGCAAATTCCCATTAACCCATAATGCCAACAAATATGTATTTAGACTGCTGCCGGCAAGATGGCTGAAAAAGATGTCTGTCCGACTCACTGGAATGTCGTCTTCGCCGATGTCGACCCGCGGCTGTAGTTCTCGCAGCAGACTGTAGTTACGGTCGTAGATACAGCGGTGGAGGTGCTTGTCGAATGTACACAGGTCCGAGAATGTACGACGCACCGACCATGACTTCTCGTTGCATCGTACAGACAGGAAGAAAGACACTTCAGGCAGGCCATTTACATCTGCCGGCCGATAGACATTCTCTTGGTTGTCATCGGATAGCACCACCTGGTGGGGGGGAAATGAGGACTAGTAATAACAGCAATGATGTCCACATCGACGCTGATGACGGCTTCCCACTGTATTCGTACGGATGTTTGTTATGACGGAAACATTAGCTGGATGCGCCGCTTTGTGAATATTACATTAGGTATTGCAATTAACACCAAATGTGGAGTCATAGATAAAACTTGTACAAGGCAACTATAACTGTACACAATTGGTTTTTTTTCTTGTGATTATACACTATTATAACTGTATCAGCATATTCAAGTATTTTCTTATACTGCACATCGTCATCTGTACACCTGCAAAAGCAGATTGAATTAAATGTGTTTGCATTTTAACACAATCAGGGAAACTTGATATATTTTGGTATATCATCTAGTCATCAAACAGAAATTATTCATGATAACATCTCCATTCATGTCTATCCTGCATAACTAATTTAATAACACTGACATTAATCTTTTACGCCAGCAATAAGGGATTCAACCACATTCCATTGATGTTATTTGTTTACATTGTACTAGCGCTGGTAGAGATGGATAGTTACATGTATTTGTTTACACTGGCCGTACTAGCGCTGGTAGATATGGATAGTTACATGTATTTGTTTACATTGGCCGTACTAGCGCTGGTAGATATGGATAGTTACATGTATTTGTTTACATTGGCCGTACTAGCGCTGGTAGATATGGATAGTTACATGTATTTGTTTACATTGGCCGTACTAGCGCTGGTAGATATGGATAGTTACATGTATTTGTTTACATTGGCCGTACTAGCGCTGGTAGATATGGATAGTTACATGTATTTGTTTACATTGGCCGTACTAGCGCTGGTAGATATGGATAGTTACATGTATTTGTTTACATTGGCCGTACTAGCGCTGGTAGAGATGGATAGTTACATGTATTTGGCCGAGCTCTACGACATCGTAGTGAAAGTGGGCGCAGTCCTCGAGTTTAGGGAACTTGATGTCGTCGTCGTAGAGTCGGGTCATCTTACAGGCCTGTGTTGTCGCTGAGCTGTCCAACATGTTCTCTGTGCTGTCATGGATGGGGCGGATGCCGTACTGTGGGGCAAACAGAGGACATTTACATAAATCCCCATTAAAAAACATGCACAAAGGAGCGTTTGTTTTCAAAGCGCGATAAGCGTCATCCATCCGCGACATATCCATTTTCAGCCAATGAGCACCGCCTTGACGCACATGCAGTTATGTGGAGATGGGGACGTGCTGTATCGATATACCGCATTTTGATAACAAAATCATTTAATATCACATTTTGCGTAAAAAAATCTGCAACAAATATTTAAGAGTTTCTACCATTCTCTATGATTTCGGATTCTTAATAATACACCAACTTCATTTACAAGTTTTTATTTAAATTTTGAGGATGAAACACAAAAGTGGCTTTTTCTCAAAAACAAGAAAATGGATATATCTCGTTTTGCCCTGAAACACTTCATATACATACATACACATAATTTATATATATATATATATATATACACACACACAAATCTTGCATGCTTACATACATACATGCCCAGACATGTTTGCATAAATCATGCATACATGACTCATGCATACACGTGTGCATGTCTATATATATATACACCCATAATTATAAACACACGTGTCTCTGTTTCGAAGCATGCAAGTTTTACCAAAAAAATAATACATAAAAGCCTTGAAAACATAAATGCACAAAAACAGAACCTTTGTGTTTTCATATTAATTCTACAGGCAGGAAATTTGGCAAAGTTGAGAGAGAATTGACTTTAAAGATTTTTGGGGCAACATGAATTTGGCCAGGAACCACAGTTAAATTTTTGAGGTAAAACAACCAGTTGCCAGGACTTTGTGGCGAATGGTCGTTGCCATATTCCAGGCCTGATTCAATCGCGATAACATCACGTCATGGGAAATGTAAATAGTTTTCATACATGTGGAAATACTCTAATACAGTCAAGATGGGGTGGGGCCAAATAATGTGCTGTTTCAATGAAAACATGTAGCTGACAGATGGTAAATGTTGGAGCTGTTCAGAACTAACTAATGCTATGCAGACTGGCATTATACAAGCACCAGCTGTATCGCTGGTTGGTGAGGACTAGACTTGGAGCAGCCTCCAACAACATCCTTAGAAGTTCACCCGAACCCTCCCTCCCTCCCTCCCTCCCTCCCTGCAAATCTACAGCAGTCATTATGCAAAAAGAAAAAAATTTGCATAACTGTGCAGTAGTCAGTATCATGCATGAGTGTGCCAGTGCATACGTGCATGTGTGTATGTGTGCATGTATGTATACGTGCAAGCATGTGGAGGAACATACATGTGTGTGCATGTGTGTTTGAACGTACGCATGTATGCATGTGTGCAAGCCTTAATACTGTTATTGCAACAGACATTTTGGACAAGTAGAACATTGGATGACTCCACCATAACACAACCCATCCCCCTTGACACATCAAAGCCTGACTGCATATCACCAACGCAGATCAAAGATAATGGAGCTTTTTCAACTCAGCCTGCAAGCAATTTGTTTCGAGAATCAATACCTTTGAAAGAGAAACCCTGAAAAATCAATGCCTTTGGAAAAGAAGCCTGCAACTGCAAGTGCAGTGACAGAGAAAACTAAACCTGCTTCAGCTGTTTTATCTCTTCATCTCATGACATTTGTATTTGAATGCATTTAATTTCTAACATGTGTATTTGACAGATAAGTCAAACTACCGGTAATGCAACACCATATTTTACCGCTTACTCGGGTGCAATTATACAAGTTCACAGCACTGCCTAGTTAGATCAAAGCTGTTGCTTTGAACCGACTGGACCTAAAGCAAGTCCAAGAGAAAAGGCTAATGATTACAAGAAGTCATCTGCAGTGATGTACCTTTGCATCCTTGTGAACCGAGCATTTCAGTTCCCTAGCATGTAGATTTATCAAAATGTGCAACCAATCAAATTCCGCATGTTCAGTTTTTGGGGTGTGGGTAAATCGTAGTACTACACCGCTAGCTTACACGGATGATCAGACAGGTAATGGTGATTTCCTTGACCAGCTCTATGATGTTGGGCTACTGGGCAGTGTCCAGGGGACCATTTCACATTCTTATGAGCATAGTAGCCTGGTTTTGTTCTTTAAAATCGATTAACTAACTAGTGATTTTGTATACTGAAAACTGTCAACACCAACAATAGCATCTTGGTCATACTGCAGTGATTTTTTAATTTCCATTTTTAATGCAATATTTTAAACGGAGAATATAGTTACTGAATCTTGAATCTGATGAATCTTGAAAAAGCCCCTTAAAATTAATAATGGATTCTGTTTTTTTAAAGATGGATTTGCCTTACGAGCTCATTATTTTAGTGAAATGATTCGCAGGTCCCGCAATCAAGACCACTGAAGATATAAAAAAGTGGGACTTAGGCCTACAATAAACGTCCATATATCGTGTAGAATATATGCCATGTGGGTAGTGTATTACTAAAGCTACCATACCTTTGCAAAGAACTGACTGTTGCCAATATCTGTAGTGATGGGGGCGCTGGTGGGAGCCATCCTACGGTGGGGCACGTTGCCGTGGTCTGTCAGTTCCCGGGGCGCTCTGAAACACAATCACACACACTCAACACTCCGGCATGGAGACAAGTCATTATTTAATTTTTCCATAGGCGACCATGTTAACAATTTTTTTCTGTATGCAAAATAACTATTTACATTTTATCACAATGACCCAAGCTGTTTCATTTCAAGTTACTAATCTGCTGCAGTTTTCGTCAAATCCCTTAGTTGTTTCTAAGAAAATCAACATGGGAGATGCCTGTCTAAGCAAAAAGAAGATTTTGTACAGTTCACCAGAGATAGATCACTATTTTTATCTGCTCCTGTTAACATACCACTAAGCATTCGAGTATTTTTAGTTTGGGCCATTTATATCATGAAATATATGTAAAACTCAACTTTTTGCATTTATACACAAGTACACACATTAAATAATGTCTGCTAGACAGCCTATAAAAGTAATTCTCCCAGGAAAGTCTGCATCACTGACTGATTGTATCCAATTATTAGATAATGCTATTGTACATAATGTCATAATGCTGGAAATGGCAAAATAAAATGTGATCTATCCCCAGTGGCTAGATTACACAGACTGTTCAACATGTAACAGCCATTACCTCCAAAACTAGAAGGTTATTACCGGGGTGTTTATGCGGTAAGCCATAAAATTAAATAAAACAAACTATTTGAAATGGTCTGAAATATGACAACCAGTGATTTCACATGAATCAAGTCCTACACCTCTATAGAATCTGACTTAAGTCAGCCTCTGAGAAGATGAAAATCTGACTCTTGAAAGTCAAGTAGCAACAGTCTTGTGACTCAGAACACCACTTCATACTTTCTTTCCAGAAACAGAACAAACCATATTCAGAACTAATCAATTCCGGTCCCTGGAGCCCGTATCCATGCCAAGAAAATATCACATTTCCCTAGAACGAATATTATAACTGTTTTCTAAATGAATCACTTTTTATACACGATTACATAAATGCCAGACTTGCATTCTGCGACATTAAAGCGACACAGGGCAGGCTCATCAAATTACGTTGTCTCCAGAAGGCACAATGCTCATGCATGATGCAATGTGATATATGCATCTCTCCTTTGTCAAACAATTTGCCACTGACGTCTTCTCCCGATGGAGCTTTGTGTGTGCACAGCATAATTACATTCGCACTACGGCATGCGCGTGTCATCAACACGCAGCCGCCTAGGACGGATTTGTCGGTGCGAGTGGCAAAAAGTGAAGTCACGCCGCCTCGCATCAGAAACAACATAGCCTGTTTACACAACATCTAGAACTCATCCGTGGATGAATTGCAGCACTTAGAAGCAAGTGTTCACGGGTCATACTTGATTCAGAGCGAACTGTTTGACTTCTAGCTGAGCACTGTTAGTTCTCAGGCTGTCAAACTAACATGTTTACAACATAATATGATCTCAGTTACTAAGTATCATCCTTGCTTGCAGTTCAGCTAAGCGCTGTGTCCCAAATTTAACAGATATCTTATATGGATAGGCTATACATAGATGAACTCTTTTGGACTCTAGATATCAAGTCAGAAGTTTCCTTGACCCACATGTCATCTGGAGTTTGTGATGGATGGCTATCTTATTAAAATCTTCTTAAATTTAGCAAAACTCAAAGTAAGACATGTTATCATTATTACACCTGACATACATGTGTACCCTAGTGTTATTTAAACAAATTATACTGCTGGTGTATCCTTTTGTTTATAACAGGGCTGCCAAATCGACAATAACAATTTCTGTAATACGGCAGCAATTTTTGTAATACCGTAATGTGAGGTCAATTTCCGGAGACATAACAGAAAACGTGTAATGGTAGGCAGGCCTGCTCTAACCATACACAGATTGGTGCAATATATCGCTATGGTAAGCAATCATCCACTAAATAACCAATGGGTGAAACCCAACATAACCACTGACATGGAATGGCCAACTCAAGCCATTCTCATCGTGGCGTAAACAAACTGCAACAACACAGCATCTCAACCAGGTCTATCACAGCCAGTTAGTCATCTCAACCAGGTCTATCACAGCCAGTTAGTCATCTCAACCAGGTCTATCACAGCCAGTTAGTCATCTCAACCAGGTCTATCACAGCCAGTTAGTCATCTCAACCAGGTCTATCACAGCCAGTTAGTCATCTCAACCAGGTCTATCACAGCCAGTTAGTCATCTCAACCAGGTCTATCACAGCCAGTTAGTCATCTCAACCAGGTCTATCACAGCCAGTTAGTCATCTCAACCAGGTCTATCACAGCCAGTTAGTCATCTCAACCAGGTCTATCACAGCCAGTTAGTCATCTCAACCAGGTCTATCACAGCCAGTTAGTCATCTCAACCAGGTCTATCACAGCCAGTTAGTCATCTCAACCAGGTCTATCACAGCCAGTTAGTCATCTCAACCAGGTCTATCACAGCCAGTTAGTCATGGTAATAAAGATCACAATTTGTCGGTAAATATCATAACTGCAGCCAAGTCAACCTAATATAATAATGTTTGCAATGTGGAAATAACGTCACTGTCAGTGATCAGTTTCTATGACATAGATTACATAATCAAGTAGGAAATAGGGAAGTTGATTGGATGGCTACGTTGTCGTTTTTCACATAGAGGCAACTTATTATTTACACCATATTTAATTAATATCGCAATAATTTAGGCACTCCATAAAAATCCAGTCAAATTAAAAAACTTGAAATGGCTTAAATCTTGTTGTAAATATGATTACGCAACCCCTGTTGCCAGGGGTTGCCTGGCAACTCCTTGCGGCTTAAGCTCTGACACTGAGTGTCCAGGTCAAGTGAAGCTACACAGTCTGTGAACAATTAACTGCTTACACAGTTGGATACACATAAATAACCATAGCTGCAGTTTGTCCCTACTCCTGAGGTTGTGACACCATTCACCTGGGACTTATCCTAGTCACACATCAGTGTGCCCAGCTACATCACTGCTACATCACTGCTACAGCCCGCACAGTTTGACGGATGCGCTAAATCAATGCTCCTGCCAAACTTAACCCTTCACATTCCAAAGGCCAACTGACGATTGGCTGTAATGTCAACGCATTCTCTCGCATTCTCTCGCGCTGGCACACAATATTAGTTCTGATGGAATTCAGCAATTTTGTCAGGATTGACATGTCAACAAATACATCAGAGATTATAACTGAAGTGCCCGTGTAAGCCCATCAGTCAACGTACACAGCAGAATAACAATAAATGGGACTACTAATATTTGGAAGTGCAGAAACAACATACAGATGAGTAGGCAGGAAGGTGGGGCATACATAGGTGACACCTGTCACCATGTCCATCAGGCTGTCACATGCTGTCATTCTAGCACATGGTACACTGTACTCAGTGATAGAAATAAGCCAAAATGTTCACAAGTTAGATTTGAATTCTACTTGTCCGCCAACATTTTCACTTGTCCGAGTAATTGTCGCAGTAAATCGAAGCTTTGAAAAAGCGTTAAGAAATGATTTAATTTTAAACAATCTTCCTGCTGTTGGGCACAATCTGATCTCAAATGTATTTTTTTAAATACTTGTTTAATTGCAAATATTCCCAGCCCATTAGTGATTAACAATGTTTTTCGTCACAAATATTAAAAGGAGACGTATCAAATGATGTTTCAATAAATATTTTTGGAGATGCTGAGGAACTGGAAATGTGTACTTATACTGGCAATATAAATATTACAACGATTATGATAGGAATGAGACAACAGTTAGGAATATTTTCCTTGCGATTTTTCATAAAGTTGTAAAAAACTGCTACCAACAAATAAAATGCACTGTCAGACGTTTGCATCAGTTTGTCATTGAAATGAAAATCCCACCCCTTCACCCGGAGTACAACCAATGCAAAGCCAGAAAGCACAATTTTGTCACATAGACAAAACTAATGTGATATTGTTTTATTCAACCTACACATACTTCAATATGTGCAGTTCTGTATTTTACAATCTGAAGATAACTTTTAAATTAATCACCAGCAGATAAATTCACATCTTTGCTAGTCTTATTAGATCAGTATAGATAATATAATGTCAGTAATATTAAAAAAAATTAAGTGTAACTAAATAAAATTTACAAGAGACCATCTTATAGTTATAATGTATAGATTGAATGATGTCGTAAGGTTGCAGTCGAGTGTAAACTGCCATAGTAGGTCGCCATGCCGTACATGTCGCCAGCCCTGGTGGCTGCACGTCTTGCTTTTAATTAATTTGGATTTGAGTTGTTTAGATCCTGTCAAGCATCCGTTATTTTGTCTTAATGTTGCACATATAAATTGTAATTTATGTTTATTAAGGTAAATCATGTTTCAAAACATCAAATCTGTAGGTTCTGCAATCAGGGAATGTTCGTCCGGCAGATGCTAATTCCGTCTGTTTTCCACATTCGCAAAAAATCAGTGTCCCTAAACTCACGATTTGTGGTAAAATAAATATGATGAAGACACGACAACACCACTTGAGATGTTTATTAACAACCACCTCCACAAATTCACCGGAGAGCTAAAAATTAATCCGGCGCTGACAATATTTTGTAGATCTGCTGAACCAACATTTGGTGACTTTGCGAAGTCGAAGACTGCCGAGTCCTTGTTGGTTGATATTGGTTAACTGGCCTACTACATAATTATTCTAATAAAAGGTAGTGATATTTGAATAAGTTCATGAAATGTGAGTCATGCGTAAAAGCAAGTTGACCGTCGGTAAAACTGACCTAGCTTTTCCTACGAGAACGGCAGAGCTAGATCGGTGCAGATGACGCAGTTAACGGACACACTATGCTTCACGGAAAACTGATGTGCAATACAGGATGGCGGCGGAAAGATAAGACGGCAACACACCAACAAAATTGCAACGTGCGTAATCCCAGGCGAAACGTATTTCACTAGAATGTCCACAAATTAGAATGTTGTAATTTTGCACACGTAATTATTTACTGTATATTTTCACTTGTCCACGGGACAACCATGCAGATCATTCTACTTGTCCGGACAACAAATCACTTGTCCCAGACAACGTCATCTTTCTTATTCGGTGACACCTTGAAGACAGCAAAGCACATGCTAAGTTGTGCATCATGTATGAGGTAGAGAGTAGCGTGCTGGGGCAGGTGTGGAAAGTGCTGCAGCCTGCATAAATAAACACCTGTTGCTGCGAACACTCTCACCAAATGACAGAATTCCATACCCTTCTAAATCCACCACCTCAGCTGTAAGATCTAGTTATATTCCCTTCCTTTGAACACTACTATACATGTTTGGAACTCTGTATGACAGGGATTGTCATCATATTTTAGATGAACCACTACACGCTGTTTTGTATTTATACAACTGGTGTATACAGGGCCAAACAGAATACAAGGTTCACACAATCCTGTCCCTGAACCTGCCAACCATAGCACCCACTTATTTGTTTTCTGTTTTTTTGCCATTCCTTTGTTATCACGCCTCTCCCAATTCTGCCTCAAGCGTGTTGTGTTTTCTGCAGATCTGATTCCACTAGCAGGCCCTTGTACAGCTGGCAGCCAGTGTTACAATGTTGTCTTAGTGGAGCCAGGTAGAACAGCGAGTTTCCCTCTCAACCAATAGGCCAGGGTTCTCCTACAGTGTGTAGTGGTCCAATAGTTACAGCATCGTGTTGTCAGTCAAGAAGACTAGGGTTCCAATCGACCAGATTCTAACAGCTGCTGTTGTGAAATCTGAGCAATATAATTCACCCCACATTGGCTGTGTCTTTTAAGATGCACACAAAATGTGTCTATGTTAAGGAAGTAAAAAGGTTCCATACAGGGAGTAAATGTGTAACTTAACATGGACTCACCATCCCTAACACAGTGCGATAATGTACTATTTACAAAGGACTTACTTCAAAGCCATGTTGTCTCAGTTCACCCAGATGTATAAATAAGTGCCTGTTTATAACATTTGGAGGTATTATACAAATGGTAAGCCTTTGTACAGTAAATTCAGCATCGCCTTGAGTCGATTTTATTTCGAATGTCCAAATTTGCTGTGGAGATCGGTAGCTACATAATGCACTTTAAGTCATCATAAAGCATGATATAACTTTAAGAACTGATATGCCTTATAATATGCTGTTCCCTAGTAAATAGGAATAACCAATTTAACATGGAGTCTCCTATTTTAAAATTGCCACCATGTTAACACGCAATGCAGTTCCTATTTGACGGTTTATCAGTCAACTCAGTGCACTATTGAAAATAATCAGCAGTTAATTGAAATGTGATAACCCATAGGTTGGGAGTCAATCAAACACCAATCAATTATGTACAACTGCAGTTGTTGACATTTAGTGCTTTACACACAATTTTCTCCAGGTGCATGACCCGACCTTGACCTCACACTGGCCTCGGATACATCTGCACGTAGTTTGCAGTGCAGGAAGCAGACTACTTGATCTGTTGAAGAGGCAGAGCCAACTGCCTGTTATCACAAGTGTAGCATTATGTGACTGTATCAAAGTACTGATCTTGAACATGTGAGAAGTCCTTAGAAATTACTATCAAAGTCCTCTGCATCAAGTCAAACTTCCATCACACCACTGTCACACACACTCAAGTGGGTGGCCTCACTTCATGGGGTTAAGTGTGCAGGGACTTATGTAGGGTCAGACCACAATCAGCCTGCTCCTGGTGGTCAAATAATTCTCTCACTAGCCCCCACTAAAAAAATCAAAATCAAAATATTGTCTGGAAATTATCTGCTTTGGGCAAAAACTACCGGTACCTAATTATTATCATTTTAGTTTACCATTATTCCATAAGCGGCTTAGTTTATGCAATTTTTTTTTCATATTTTTGTTTTCTGAACACATACAATTCACAACATTGTTGGGTGCATTGGTTCGGTTCCCAGAAAATCGGACTGTCATTCAAGAGAACCGGGGTTTGAAGCCACCTGGTGCAATTTCAAAATGTGGGCAATTGTTTTCATGCCACATTGGCCATGTCTTTCAGAAGAAGTGTCTAAAGGTCGTTGGTCCCTTCTATCTAGTGTCTATCATGCCAGGGAGGTAAACGATCCCACGCAAGGGGTAAATGACTGTAACCTGTTGTGGAATCACGCATTGTGATAACGCCCTAGAGCAGGGTACATACTATTAAAAGTATTACATGAAAGGAAATTGCCAAGAGTGACTAGTGTTGATGGATCAGTTGGGAAGATGAGAAACCCAGCTCCCCGGGGCAGGGCCCAGGTGCCACACAGCCCAGTAGAATGATGTGTTTCCAACAAGATCCCTGTGAAACAGCAGCAGCATGTCTAATCCATGACAGATCCATCATCCCTGATAGACTCAGGCCTTGTCCTCAGAGTCATCACTAACCATTAGGAAGGAGATACACTGGACCTGTGGACAGACTGGACATGGCAGAAGGCTGTAGCTGGGCACTGACCACCAAGGCTGTGAGATTGGACACGGACTAGACATGACAAGTCATGCCACTGTTCTGTACATCACAGAGAGATCCCTGAATACAAACTGCAGAAGGCTGCCACGAGACAGTTCTAAGAATGGCCTACAGGCTGCGGGAAGGGACACTGGGAGTGGGAAGAAGGGCTGGGGTGGTGTTAGGGCCTGGGAACAGCCCTAGCGAGTTGACAAGTGGAACTAAAAACACCAGTGCTCAGAATATCATAAGGAAAATGTAACTCCCAGTAGCAAGTGCTGCTTGTTTGGTTGCTTGTTTAGTGATATCCAGTCATTCAGCGGGTAACACTATAGTAGGATTTAGTAAACCACCACACATGTATGTAACTATGCCACAAGACACATCACAAAACATACAACACACAAGCACGCACGCACGCACGTGTACGCACACACTATAACACACACCACAACAGACACAAGTATACCACACCACTTGTAACACATACCACACCACACACCACAAAACTATACACCACAAAACTATACACAACAAAACATACCACAACACACACACGCACGCACAAGTACGCACACACTATAACACACACTATACATTTACATTATAACACACACCAAAATGGACACCATAACACCACACCATAACACCACACCATAACACCACACCAACATGACACATACCACGACAATTACATTTTGTAAAAACAAATAACGTAAGGTCATAAGACAAACCTACACAAATACCCATGACATCACTAGCCTTGCTTTGACTGCTGCACCTTCTAAATGACATCACCCAACACTTGCAAACATCACCACCAAGTCACCGAGCTAGACGCTGCAGAAGCTTTAAAACTGAACTGTTGGGACACTGGATATGAATATTAGACTCGGCTATACCTAGAGCTGTTGCAGAGTTACACACAGCAAGCTGATTGATGTCCATCTAACAAGTGTTGAATGAGCCACTACCTTGAGTATCTTTATAACCAGCGTCCCTGTCCTCACCTCCCTGGTGAACCTGTGCAGCAGTCCATCCTACCACAGATTAAGTTTCTCTTGCGTGCAGTCTCACATTAGAAGGCAGGGTAACCCAGTACTCTTGATAACATTGATAGCTGGCACTGATACGTCCCAGTGAAGTGTGCCCGCCTACCTTCTACTAGACGGTATTGATTCACAATCTCCTAGAGACTTCCATAAGACAACTAGGGTTACTGTATCCTCTTAACCCTTTCACTGCCACATTTATACAACGTTAACCCTATCATCACACATGTCTAGTGTTTACTGCTCTGAGTAACGTCAACACAACAGCGCATTCAGCCAAGCATAGATATATATATATACACTAGGTAGTGTACATCTTTAATTAACACGTCACCAACGCAGACTGCAACTTGAATAGCACAAAAACACTAGGCCCAACAATTACACTACAGAATTACTGACAAACCACATGAGGCATATCAGTGTACACAATTACACAACCAGGGTGAGATAAAAACGGCACTGGTGTCAGAAGAAATCAACATCCCCAGCACGACAACAGGCCATTGCATGATGCAACCCGTATTTCTAATACATACCCTGGCCGCTTGAGGTCAAAGAGAATCACACGGCGAGGTCTTTGCAGCCCCCTCTTGTGCGGCCCACTAGGTGGCGCCGAGTTATAGATGTTCTGTACGTCAAACATGATCACTTATCAATGTGGGAAATCTTCACCGTGATGACGTCCAACAACGTGATCACTGTAGGCTGTCTTACAGTCACAGGCACATGATGAAGCCAACACTTTCCAAAACGAATTATCCTCGCTGCAGTATGTTTCAAATTATGCAATCACCGTCTGCTGAAAATCGACGACTCCATTTCGCTGCCGGTGAATGTAGAACTTAGCGCTAGCCTGTGACGGGCTGTTTAACGAAATGAAACATGACAAGACACATTATTGTCAGTGTTTCGCCATGGAGCGTATCGGTTACTAGACACATCCAATCCTCCCTGTGATATCATACCAGTGCCAAACGTTCCTCGTGGTTCAATCGGGTCACAGACACAGCCAGCGGAGACACAGTCGATGCACTGTCACTTTCCAGCATGACACAGTTTTCCCTGCAATTACAGTGCATCATCCGATGTGATTATCCGAGCAAGCACAGAATCGCTGACTGCCACTGCCGCAACAGGCAGGAACAGTGCTGTAATGAAACATCAACTTATCTCTTGCGAGGCACGGAAACTGATACCATCATCCTTCCTCGAGTGTGCCGCTTTAATTGCAGTGCCAGCACCAAGTCCAACAAACACACTGTGTTACTGTCAAGTCAAGAGCACTGCGCCTGTCCCAGACAGATCCTAGCTGCAGCTGTGCAAGCGAACAGCCTCTAGATACACTTGTATGCCCGCCACCCCAGACTGAGGCCAAGTGTTAGTCCGGCCGCCTGGTGCACCGCTAAACATCATCTACACCGTGGCGTAATCCCATCCAAAGACTGCATTCGTCTGTGTGCAGTTGTCCACTCCACGCACACACGCATCCAAATGTAGTGATTTAATTTGCTAAAAAACACTCTCCGCTAAGTGCAGTCACTTGTTAATTAATGAAACTTAATATCTGCGGGAGGTAGTCCAAGTAAACACTGGGTAAACATTGCACGCAGACAATAGTACTCGAGGTAAACAGTGAGCAATCAACACTGCTCAAGTGACATCTGTGCCCCATCGACAGTACCACTGTTGGCAATCTTCACATGCACGTCTTGTGTACTATATCACTGCATCTACCAGCACGCTAGTCCATCATCAACCAGTCGTGTCAATCCGCAGGTTGATGTAGACAATACACTCAAAGTTGACACATTCAACTGTCCATGTGAACCCACAATACACTCACAGATGACACAGTAGGAGCCTCACACCTGAAGCTTGTGTATGACCCAAGACAAGCACTTGCTGTGAGCAGTGGCAATACAAAGGCACAGAGCACTGCTCAGTCATAATTAGGCCATCCACTGCCTGTGTTTGTTGGATGGGCCTAGTCCCGCCTCCTACCTCAAATTACCCAGTGTCCCTCTGGGTGCCTCATTCACATATAATTTCATCAGCCCAGTAGCATGTGATCACCGTTATGTAATCTCCCATACCAGGATGAGTCAGCATCCCCACAGTATAATGCACTATTGCTGTTACCTACGACTGATCAATACTGTTGTCTGAAGACATATTTATGTCAGGCTGTCTGTGTGTCTGTCACCGTGGCTGTAGGTCTGCCAGTCAGGCTTGTTATCCAGCGCCATCTCACACGAAACTGAAACTTCACAGTCAGTGAATTAGCCTCATTCCCTTGGGCATCGTTAATGCTGCATCTAATAAAAAACTGCGAATTAAATGAACCAACTAAAAATCCATTTCAGCCGCAATGAGAGGGGCACAAGTTATTCACGCAGTGATCCATCCGGCAAGCAGGATACGTGCACTTAATCCTCTTTCCAGGCTAGCTTTTAGTTAACATTTTATGATGCCACCCAGTGATAGCTGTCTATAAACTGTAGCCATAGACGCATTCCAAGAAACTGTCAAGGGAAGGAAACTAGAGAAGTCCCACAGTGGAATCTCTGCCATATTTTTTATTGTGAGGTCAACAAATGTAAACAGGTTCTGGGAATCATCCCCACACACGGCAGTGGGCCATCTTCTTGCGGCATGATGACAGTTGCTGTCGTCTGTCATGCTTTCTTTCATTCATCTGTTGCTGGGCTTCAGGGAATATATGTGCAGTAACAACTGTGTGGCCGTTGAATGAATGGCTTCCTGTCACCATGCCAGCAGAGAATGGCTTCCTGGGATGGGAAACCATCCAAGGGAACTGTCAGTCGCATGCATGTGTCAGACCCTCTGACGACAGTCCCAGTCCAGAGAAAAAAAACAACTAATGCATTCCGGAAGAAGGGCTCCGTGACAGCTTACATCTGTTTAGGCTGTCTCCAGGGCACTGCAGGCAGCCTAAACACCCACTGCTCTCCCCAAAAACGTTTTCTTTCCACATAACCAAATCGGGTTGTATCAAAAGAAAACAGCGCTGATGAATTTATTCATAGACAGGCTATTCTCCCAGTGTGGCACAGCTAGGCTGCATCGATGTAGAAGTGGTCTATTGATGCTCAGAAGGCCAATTGTATAGGGAACAAACTTGAAGCGCCAGAATGCCCCTCAAGGACCCCCCAGAGTGTCTCGCCTCATTACCCACATCACATCTAGGGCCATAGTCAATCCTGTCAGGCAAACTGGGGCTATATTTGTCTCATGTTGCTGATTTAGATGATGAGTAAAGTCTGGCTATGTGTGGGTTTTGGCTACTCACAGAAGCTGGCATACGGAGTAACCTGGGTACCTAGTAACTGGTGTACCAGGTAACTGATGGACCAGGTAACTAGAACAGCAGACTGGTCTTCAGTGTAATTCGCTGTATTTGATCATGACAATACCGGTCTCCTCCATTCATTTCTTACTATCTCTATGAAAATAATATTCCTGCGCATAATTCAAGTCATCAAGATACAAGAATAGAAACTATCCTTGTTTGTCAAAGTATGTGTGTACATTCATATAGGACCCAATGGGTCCAATGATACAGTGTATACACCGCCTGCTCAGCATCTCTCACACACCCGACCGTGTAGCAACTCAAGCCGCAGGGAGCAAGATCAGAAATATGCCCCCCCAGGAATAAAGCCTTCCTGGCAAAAAAGCCCTCCTGGAAAAAACCTCCATAAGAAAGTAAAGCAAAAAATAAAAACCCTTCTGTGGTTGTATTCCCATTATTCAAGGCAGTGCACAGTGAATAAAGCAAAGAATAAAAATCCTGATTTGGATGGAACCTATGCTACCACTCCAAAGCTGTTCCAACAACTGTATGTCATACCCGCTCCGCTCGGTCAGTCTGCCATCTATTATATATTCCTTTCTGCCGGGAAAGAGCCAAAGTGTGTATGAATGGTTTCCAACACATGGTGGGCCATGATCATCCCTCAGTCTGGGTGGCCATCGAGTGTTTGCGCAAGGATCAGGCACTTGCAACAATGTTGCAAGATGCCCACGGGAACCAACTCAGAAGAGAGTGAAATGATCAACTGTGGACATGCAGCGAAAGCTACATGCACTGTTCACTGTGCACTGTGCATTGCCTTGAGTGATGGGAATAAAACGGTGGAAGAGTTTTTGCGAGATGCAGGATACACCATTAGGTGGCAATGAACACTGGCCTCATGTTAGTCAGAGGCTCGTGTTAGTCAGAGACTAATGTTAGTCGGAGACTAGTGTTAATCGAAGACACTTGTTTGTCAGAGAGACTCGTATTACTCAGAGGTTTGTGTAATTCATAGACTTGTGTTAGTTAGAGATTCGTGTTAGTTGGAAACTCGTATAAATCAGAGACTTGCTTAGTCAGAGATTGTCTTAGTCTGTGCATTGCCTTGAAGCTTGAATGGTGGGAATAAAACAATGGAAGTGTTTTTATTCTTTGCTTTACTTTCTTATGAAGGTTTTTTTCAGGGTATTTTTTCCGGGGGTTAGAGATAGAGACCACCACTTTGAGAGTCCACAACAGGTAACACATTTACCCCCTGTGTGGGATCTTTTACTTCCCCTGGCATAGACACCAGATAGAAGGGGCCAACGACTTTTAGCGTCTATTCCAAAAGATACAGGCAACGTGAGGTGAACAAAATTGCCAAAGTTTCAAAACGGCGGCATGTGGAATTGAACCACTGTCCCCTCGATTGACAGTCCAGCGTTCTGCCGTGCAACCCCATGTTCCCCACTTTGTTTGTCAAATATACCTTTCTTCGTGGACTTCCCGAAACACAGTCAGGGTTTTTGCTAAGTGTGCTGATAGCAGGGATCATGACCCCCAAAGCAGGGACCGCACAACTTGCCCTGCCCAAGTGAGAGCGTGTTGCAGATTCGTGGACCACTATGGATACAACTGGACATGTAACACTATTAAATCATAGACATTTGTTTTGATTTATGTAAGTTAAGTTCCATCTGTGTTAATTGTTTAAAAATCAGTGTCCAGTTAACATATAATGTAGGCCTACATATCTCTGACTTTATAGACACTGCTATCTGTAGACAATGCTATGAGAATATTCATTCGCCAACCACTATGCTGGAAATGAAATCTATGCATCCAGGAATTGCGGTGGTTAATCTTGCTCCAAGTGGAAGCACAGGAGGGCTGTTATCTCCAGTGCTCACAAGTTGGTTTCATAATAAAATTATTACTAACTATAAAAATAAATGTTTAGCATAATGTTTAAGTATTTCACAGTAGTGTCCTTGTAAGCTTTATAATTGAAACAAGTCAGGGAATAATTAATGTCTATTGTAAAAATAACTGCTAGCAGAATTCCCATCCCTTTTCATTGCGGTGACATACACTGTCAGTGTATCATTCATTTAATGCAAAACAAGACTGATTCTTAACATCAATATTATTTCCAACATAACGAGATTGTAACATAGTGTTTGTCGCTAGGCATAGTCAAATCTTCATAAATTACATATATCATTATACAAATACGACAAGCTGATTGTGCTAATTCTAGCAGTGTGAATGTGTTTAACAATAAAATTGATAAATATCTGGTAGGGGCAGGTTATATGTAGGTGAAAATCATTGGACTCTCAGTAAGCCTAAAGCTTCCTAGTTCAAATTCCATATGGCGCCTGTAGCTTTGGATGGGAATCTTTTTAAATAAGTTGTGTAGAAACCAAGCCCACCTCGATGCCACTGTTATATATAATTAGATCTAAATGTTTGGCTACATTTTAAACCTCAATGTGCCCTTTCCACCATTATACATAGATTCAGGCATGTAATGTTACAAAATAATAATAAGTATTGCGTTCTATGCCAGCTTTTAGGCCCAAATAGCACTCCCAACTCTGGTTTGTGTCAGTGTGGGCTGTTGCGGCCGTGGGTTAGGTGCGCAACGTGCGAGGAAAGAGTGATATAACAGCCCAAGTTGATGCAGACCGGAACGCTATTTAGGCCTACTGAATTGATTGATATAACAAAAATGTGTGGCTATAAACCGAATTGGAAAAGATCAGAAACCTATCATACAAGCCAAAGAAAGACAGATTCGCTTTTTGGGATGATGATACAATGTCGACGGTAGCGAACATGCTACGCTTCATCAGCGTAGCCACAGCGTTATGCTAGGCACACACCAACCGACTAACGCCGACTTGCGTTGCCAGTCGGTGCAAAAAGCAGTCGGTGCTAAACGCCAATTAGTTCCGCCGACTAGCGCCGACTTCTGCCTGCACACACCAGCCAGCACACACCAACCGACTCGCGTTGACCGTCGGTGCTCGGCTTGATCCTTGTGGAAAAATCCACTATAAATACGCGTGTTTACTACGGAATTAACAATGTGTTTCGATACACCTACAATAAACATATGAAACATTTGTAAAAAGTAGGCCAAAACGGCTATTAGAAAAACGAAACTTGTTACATAGTAAGTTGGAGCTTCGCCGTCAGCCTTCACGACGATATGTCTTGAGCATTTAGCATATCCTCCAGCAAAGAAACGCATAGCGTCGAGCTATGTTTTATAACAGTACGCAGAACGTTATATTTAGCCGTTTCGGTTAACAGTTATGTTGAAACTTGAAGTGTAATCAGTGGCACCCAACGAATTCCTCAAAAACGTTTTCCACCACTAGTGCCGCTTTGCGGATTTTTAAGGATTAATATATGCGCCGGTAGCGGCGCCACAAGAGGTAGCGTTTTTCACAAAACAAAATGGCGATTCCTGTCGGAAGCATGAAACAAACTTACAAAGTCAGGTGGAAATTAGGTTTATTTGTGGCGCCTGTTTTATGAACAAGCGAACAAAATGATGATGGTCAATGCATGGCAATAGGATAATAAATAATCTATCACTTTCTGAAATGTTGGTTACCCGCCAGGTCAGTAAAATATGAAATAAAAAAATGAAAGCATGTGGCCCGAAAGCGAAATGGTTTGAAAACTCAAAAAAGACTTGTATCGAGGACTATCACATGATCGCGCTATGATTTCTTATTGGCCAAGTTACCGCCGACCGTCGTGTTATGACAAAAAACCTGCACACACCAGCCGACTCGTCATCGGATATGCACCGACTTGTCACCGGATACCTCCTTATCTAACGCCGACTGTCGATTAACGCCGCTATAAGGCCGCTATAACGCCGCTATAAGGCCGACCGTCGGGCTTAAATTCGGCACACACCAACCGACTGCCGTCGGTTTTTACGCCGACTAGTCGGTTGGTGTGTGCTGAAAATCGGCTGGTGTGTGCCTAACATTAAGCAGTTCTGTAAAACTCCCGTAATAACTGAATACTCACATGTGGCTACATACCACGACTTGTAACATTTCTGCTTCTTAGCTTAGTCTGTTTTAATTTGTGAAATAACGTCGCTTATGCCAACATTGTTGCTAAGTAGTTCGCTAGGGGCACCCGTCTATGCAAAAGCGCAGTGGCGGACTCAATCGGGAATAAGAAATAATGCTAAAAATTGCGGGAAGTCAATTCAGAGGAACGACAAAAACTGTGCCGTTTATTAACGCAAGCCAACCCAGTGGTTTTGTTGCGGTATGTCGTAACCATCATCGATACGCTGTACTGTTTGTGGAACTTATAGATGCAATACAGCACAATATGTAACGTAAAGGCACATAAAAAGCGGAAAACGTTGTCTGGCATTGCGAATAACACACGGGTGCTAATAAACAGCTTCCCTTCTCCGTTATCGATACATAGATCGTCAAAGCCGGGTAAATTACCCGGGTCCCGGCTCTTAACAAAAACCCTGTCAGTATTACCCACTGACAGCTACCTGTAAAATACATTTCTAGTCCACAGAATTATTGTTTAGCTAATACACATTGTGTTCTGAGCAATGCACTTGACTGCCGGGCTGCCAATAGCATGTTACACATCACCATAAGCAACGTGTTGTTTCATCAAAGATTTATTCAATAAGTCACTCAAGTTGTTGGCCAGGCAACAACAATGCAAAACATTGGCAGCCTAGTCGGGTCATGAGGGCAAATCTAGTTTTTTGTTAGCCGACTTGGTTTGCACTTGTTAGAAGGGCACGTTTCACCTGCCTACTTATTTCAGTCCAATTTTCAACAAAAAGTGACATAATGAGCAGCCATCTTGTAACGTAAAACTATTATTTATGCGGAACAACAAACTCCTTTCTCCATCTCCCTCCATGGTGACCTTTGCAGTGACCTGCACAACATCATGTCTGAAAGTTGTCAACAACACTACAAGAACACCCTATTCATTCAAACTCTATGAATAAAACAGTCATTCATTGTATTATGGGTCCCAGTCCTTGTCTCGAACTCACTGTCTGGTTCACTAACAGCTGTATTGTAAAGAAGTAGTTCTCTCCCACATAGACATTAATACACAGTGATGAGGCATCTGAAATGCCTACTTACTAAACAACATCAAAAGACCATTTTACGCATGTTATGGATATCTGGCAATCACAAAAAGGTTGTCTTATAAGACCTCGAGTTATAACTGGTGGAAAAATTCATCTAATTTTTGCATTAGGCAAAATAATACGAGCACTGAAAAGTATGTACCTTACAGTTTTATAAATTGAAACATCACATTTCAAGATGCTATGAGGATTGCTCAAGCTCTTCTCTAGACATTTTCCACTGAAACTGATTGCAGCTGTGCCAGTGGTTAACTGCCTTTTGTGGTCTATTGGGTTAACTGCAGTTTATAGAACAGGTTCACATTACTGTCTATCCCTTTGGGACATGTAACACATGCCAAGAATAGGCTGATGGGACAGTGCTGTAGTCCTGCAGAATCCCAGGGGCATGGAGAGGGCGTTAGAAGGGAAAGATCAACAAAGATAATGACCATGTGTAGACTGAGCCAACACATTAACAGAGGACATAGGGTGGTGCAAGTCAACAGCCATTCACTGCCTTGCACACAGTCCTGATGATGACCAAAGTGCAATCCAAGGTTGTAGGACAAATTCCAGTGCACACACTGAGCAATAGACAGTGTCCCAGTGCATGAAATCCAAGTAAAAACAATTAGAAAACATGTAAATGTTTTAATAAAAAATAAATACAAAAGTTTAAATTTTGCTGTTCTATAATCTGTATGGATAATGTACACTAGATTATTTCCACCCTTTAGTTTGCATGCTGGCATTTTAAAACCTGAAATCTGAAAAATATCTTCCCCCCGAACAAAAGTCTCTACCGAAATGGTAACTGGGACAAAATCGCAACAAAGATAAAATATGGGAAGCATCTGAGAGCATTTGTTATTTGTTCTACAGTCACCAATCCAGCTGTATCTGCCCTGGGGCTTTAGTGTTTATTTATATTTCCAAATGTGGTCACATTAAACAGTGTCATAACTTTGGGAACCACAGAGAACCCACATTATAATCAGTTAAATCACACCCTGTTTGGTGGAGATTGGAGAACTTCACCCACCACTGTTTGTATTACTGTGGATCAACACATGGATTTGTGCAGAGATACTGCAGGTGATCCCATCACAGGGACTCCCTCCATCGCCACCCTCTGGTGTTATCCAGGGACAGGGCTGGCCTCTGCCACACCCTGGCTTGTGTTGACAAGTGCTGTCTCTAGGTGTCAGGGCATTCAAGTCTATCTAAACTTGGTGACATGGATCTTGACCAAGTGGAGGATTATATATATTTGGGTATTTGCTTTAATTGGAATGGATCATTTGTTATAGCCAAAACATTACTGCCTGATGAAGCATCAAAGCCTATGTATTCACTCATACAAAAAGGCAGGTGCCTGAATCTACCAACTGATGTTATGCTTAAATGATTTGATAGCTGCATGGAACCAGTCTTATTGTATGGTTGTGAAGTGTGGGGCTATGGAAATGTTGATATATTAGAGAAAGTGATTTGATAGCTGCATGGAACCAGTCTTATTGTATGGTTGTGAAGTGTGGGGCTATGGAAATGTTGATATATTAGAGAAAGTGATTTGATAGCTGCATGGAACCAGTCTTATTGTATGGTTGTGAAGTGTGGGGCTATGGAAATGTTGATATATTAGAGAAAGTGATTTGATAGCTGCATGGAACCAGTCTTATTGTATGGTTGTGAAGTGTGGGGCTATGGAAATGTTGATATATTAGAGAAAGTGATTTGATAGCTGCATGGAACCAGTCTTATTGTATGGTTGTGAAGTGTGGGGCTATGGAAATGTTGATATATTAGAGAAAGTGATTTGATAGCTGCATGGAACCAGTCTTATTGTATGGTTGTGAAGTGTGGGGCTATGGAAATGTTGATATATTAGAGAAAGTGATTTGATAGCTGCATGGAACCAGTCTTATTGTATGGTTGTGAAGTGTGGGGCTATGGAAATGTTGATATATTAGAGAAAGTGATTTGATAGCTGCATGGAACCAGTCTTATTGTATGGTTGTGAAGTGTGGGGCTATGGAAATGTTGATATATTAGAGAAAGTGATTTGATAGCTGCATGGAACCAGTCTTATTGTATGATTGTGAAGTGTGGGGCTATGGAAATGTTGATATATTAGAGAAAGTGATTTGATAGCTGCATGGAACCAGTCTTATTGTATGGTTGTGAAGTGTGGGGCTATGGAAATGTTGATATATTAGAGAAAGTGATTAGATAGCTGCATGGAACCAGTCTTATTGTATGGTTGTGAAGTGTGGGGCTATGGAAATGTTGATATATTAGAGAAAGTGATTTGATAGCTGCATGGAACCAGTCTTATTGTATGGTTGTGAAGTATGGGGCTATGGAAATGTTGATATATTAGAGAAAGTGATTTGATAGCTGCATGGAACCAGTCTTATTGTATGATTGTGAAGTGTGGGGCTATGGAAATGTTGATATATTAGAGAAAGTGATTTGATAGCTGCATGGAACCAGTCTTATTGTATGGTTGTGAAGTGTGGGGCTATGGAAATGTTGATATATTAGAGAAAGTGATTTGATAGCTGCATGGAACCAGTCTTATTGTATGGTTGTGAAGTGTGGGGCTATGGAAATGTTGATATATTAGAGAAAGTGATTTGATAGCTGCATGGAACCAGTCTTATTGTATGGTTGTGAAGTGTGGGGCTATGGAAATGTTGATATATTAGAGAAAGTGATTAGATAGCTGCATGGAACCAGTCTTATTGTATGGTTGTGAAGTGTGGGGCTATGGAAATGTTGATATATTAGAGAAAGTGATTTGATAGCTGCATGGAACCAGTCTTATTGTATGGTTGTGAAGTGTGGGGCTATGGAAATGTTGATATATTAGAGAAAGTGATTTGATAGCTGCATGGAACCAGTCTTATTGTATGGTTGTGAAGTGTGGGGCTATGGAAATGTTGATATATTAGAGAAAGTGATTTGATAGCTGCATGGAACCAGTCTTATTGTATGGTTGTGAAGTGTGGGGCTATGGAAATGTTGATATATTAGAGAAAGTGCATACTAAATGCTGTAAATTAATTTTTGGTGTGTCCAAATTATCTCATAATATGCCAATATATGGAGAGCTAGGAAGATATCCACTGTCAATCATTATAAGACAGAGAATGATTTGTTATTGGACAAGAATATTAAAAGCTAGTGAGGATAAACGTCATAAGTTCATGTACACAATCTTATATAATCTTAATTGTAAAAATGTACACTCGTCATCTTGGATTAAATGTGTTTGTAACATTTTTCAAAGCAATGGTATTATATGGTTAACACAGGATTATAAAATAGATGCCAAGATTATACACAAATGTGATCGATTTAAGCAACTTGGGCACAGTAGAATTATAAATAATATAGTAATGATAATGTCATGTATCAACTTTTTAAATTCTCCCATGGAAGGAAAGGTATACAGAAATTCTTCCCGAACACTTAAAAAAGGCATTATTTCAATTCAGAATAGGAACATACAAACTGACTGTTAATAACAGAAAAAACTTTTAATATATCTAGAAATGAGAGACTTTGTAACATTTGTGATGAAGGTGTAATAGGCGATGAAATTCACTTTTTATATGAATGTACCAAGGCTAGATAACTTGAGAATTAAATATATGTCTTCGTGTAATAGATTGAGCCCTAATGTATGTAATTTTGTACATATACTAAAGACCAATGATCCAGACACAATTGACAGCCCGGCTAAATTCATCTTGCATGGTTTAAAACTATTTGTTCAATGATCTACCTAGTGCATGTTATCCTGGAACCTGTATAAATATGACTTTACACAGTTAGTATCGTAGACTGCTGGGTAATTATCACCCAGTTTGTAAATATTTCTATTTTGTATAATGATTCATGTTTTATATATGTATTTGTGAAATTGTGATCCTCCATATACCACGATATGTGGTTAGAGTGAATAAACTTCTATTCTATTCAATTTTATTCTATGCCAGGCGTCAGTCTCTCATCAGGCCAGCCATGATGTGTACATCCCAGTGATGGAGTAGACACTCACGGCTCAGTGACGTCACTGAATGAATGCACCAACTGAACATAAATTATCCCTACTACTGTTACTTCTGTTTGTTAGTAAATAACCTGGTTTACCGTTTATCTTTTTACTTCAATAACACAACAACATTTTAGTGCTAACTTTTAACCCTTTAAAGATGCTGTTTCCGAATCTATTTGCCCAATAACCGGAAAACTTTAGGTGTGTTCAGACATTTGTAGTGTTTTTAAAACTACCCACAAGAGAGCACCACTGTAAAATACACCAAGTTGTGGTTATTTTGGCTAGATTTGGCTGACTTGAGAACTATTTGGTTAATAATTAGTATTTATTTTCAACTTAGTTTGACTACAGTTGAAATATTAAATTTAAATTATTTATTGTCATTATTATTCTAATGCTTTAAATGTCTTAATATAATATTATTCATACAAATCTAATATTTTAGTATTAATGTTTTATTATTATTATAATTAGCCTCTGATTAGTCAAACTGGCCATATTGATGACTTCCATTCACAAACACTAACCAGCTAAAGAACAATCTTATCACTCAATGAGTCAGACTGACAGACAAACATATCTTCCTTTGTGAGGCATCAATAATACTACAAGCATTAATCAACATAGACCTGTGTTTTTTTAGCTGCACCATTTCCTGTACAAAGGTTTGTCTAGCCAGTTGCAATGATAACATGCAATTGTGCCCCAGCAGGGCAGTGTGGTTATAATCCATACACTGCATGTTCCATATTCTAATGGACCCTTAATTAATTACTCACACCTCTGACTTATAAATGGCCAAGTATGTTTACTAAACAATACAACAATAGTTCAGTAATGTAATAATGTTATTAACATATTCTGCAAAACCCTAACACAGATGCTATAATATACACCTGGCAAGGGTTAGTTTTTAAGGTGGGTTCGTTTTTAATCATCATGGGTATAGTCTATGCTATTTATAATCCCGTAAGGCCAAGTAAAGTAATGCTGAAAGTTATTCTAAACAAACTAAAGCCACTAGCAGAAAACATCATTGCAGAGAAACAAGCTGGCTTCTGGAAAGGGAGAAGTACAACTGAAAACATTTTCAATCTTCGAATTTTATGCAAAAATTATCAAAAACACCAACAAGACATTTACCATGCTTTCATCGATTTCAAGAGTATGGCATGCTTAGGGACACTGATTTTCCGCGATCATGGAAAATCGGGTTTTGAAACGGAATTGACCTTTTGGAACGGAAATTCCGTGATCGTGCGAATTAGATGGAATTCCGCGTAATCAACATTTTAACACAGAATTAGTGTTTTCGAATGGAAACTCCATAAACGCTGAAAGATTAGAATTACCAACACCTGTAAATGATACTGACTTTATCGGATATTTTGAAATAAACATGATTACTATGCAACAGTATTCGTTTATTTTGGTGGATTTATGATGCAGGATGGAAATAAATGCAGAGAAAACAAAGGTCATGACTAACAACTCAACTGGCCTACAAGCACAGATACACGTCATTGGGAAAGAACTAGAAACCATTACAAACTTCAAATATCTCGTTGCAACGCTATCGGAAAAGGAATCAAAACCAGAAATTCTTTCAAAAAATGCACAAACCATTTCTGCACTTGCAAGACTAAAACCAATGTGGAAAAACAATATCACCCCGAAAAATAAGACTAATGTGTGCACTTGCCGTATCAATCTTTCTGTGCGCTTGTGAGATATGGACCCTAACACTAGTAACAGCAGAACTAAAAAGAAGAATATAAGCTGTGGAAATGAGATGTTACAAAAACATCTTGCACCATACACGGACCATGTCACAAACGAGGAAGTGAGAAATATAATCACTCGAAACATCGGACAACACCAAGACTTCTTGTCTACAGTCAGATGATGCAAACTGAGATGGTACGGATATGTCACAAGATCTACTGGCCTGGCAAAAACCATCCTCCAAGGCAGAGAAGAAGAGGCAGGCAGAACAAGGATTGGCAGGACAACATCAAAGAATGGACAGGTCTCGATTTCTACGGGTCACAAATGGCAGCAAAAGACCTACAGAGGTGGAGACAGAGTTTATGATTATCGTCAGAGGTGCCCCAACAGCCACACTTGGTTACAGGATAGGTGAAGTGAGGTGAGGAAGGTCACTCCAATCAAAACAAGAAGACCAGGTACTGAGGTAGTCTACCACACTTCCCCCCCCCCCCACTTTCAAACAGATAGATTCAAAGCTTCAGGGCCTGTGAATTAGCCACACTTAGACACAATTCACCAGCAGTAACCTCAAGAAACTCCCTTGTATTCCTGCAGGGTTGGGTTAATTACTCGCAGCAGGCCTGCACCTGTATTCCCTGTCCTTATCACAACCCTGTCCCCATTCATCAGGCTCAACCTAGGCCAAGCCTGCCAACCACAGGGAAACAAAATGCAACCCAGACGGCTTGAGCAAACATTACCACAGCAGGGGATAGATCATTGTTTCACTTCCCTGTTCATGGTAGATAGATAGAGCCAGTGATTTTGAAACAGTGCTCCTTTTCTAAGATTTTTACATCATGAATTGTATTATAAAGAGGGAAATAGCCATATTTTAGGGCTATAACAGCATACAGTTCTGCGTTGATGGTCAGTGGCTTACATTTCTGGTGCTGGTGTCTATATAAATCATGCTTAAATTTCAAGTTGTAGTTATGCACACAAGTAAACATTTTTAATAATAACAAGATTAAAGTATAAACTAAAAGTACATTCAGACATCTTTAGTTCTGCATATCAAATTAGTTGGCAGCAGTTAAGGCCTTGTATGGTGCAGCCCACAGAGATTCTGTTCAAGTTATTAAACTGTATAACTGGGCATTAAATGGTTAAACACAATAACAGCTACAACTGGCCACTTTATATGATTAAATAGTAAAACCAGCTACTTGATAATCGTTAGTCACTTGGCTACATAGTATAGTAACTAGCTACTTGATATGGCTACATTGTACCTACATATTACAGCTAGCTACTTGATATAGCTGAAGTTACAACAGGACACTTGAAAGAGCTAACCAGCACAGCTACCTAGTAGACACTTGATAGATCTAAGGGGTGCAACTGGCCACTTGAAATAACTAAATGCTGTAACAGGCCACTTGATATGGCTACACCATACAGCATCCCACAAATGATTCGCCTACAGTAACTGCCCTCAAAACACCCCTGTTGCAGAACCCAGAATACCCTAACCCCATCCTAGCACTAACCACTCAAGGTCTGACCAAAGTTAAGCTGACGACATCACTGATTTACATGCAAATTCGGCTAATCGAATAATTTCTGTTAGTCTAAAATGTGTGATTCGCAACAGGAAGCCACCTCTGATGGTGACATAGAATGACCGTTACATAACATGACACACACCGAATTAGACACTACGACCAGTGAAGGTTTGAACTAAGTTCCACAATCAATAAACGTGTGCACTTGCAGTCTCTTCCAATCTGTATTCTACTGACTTTCCCTTGCTTCAGTGAATGTCAACACTTCCAAGCCATGCACAAACACTGTTGATGTCACAGTATCTCCCTGTGTGATAGATCGCTTGTGATCACTGCCAAGCACTGACAGACAGACATTAGCCTATCAACAGTCTTGTCTCATTATCCAGATATAATCCACAAGTAACTCAAGTATATATGTGTCAAGACTGACGCACGTTGTTTACAGACATCTCACAATAAACTAATGAAGCAGTGTAGCAGTGTCAGGAATCACAACATTGAAGTTTTGTGTAGACATTGTCAGAAAGTCACTTTTCTCTTTTAAAATAATAAATATCTCATAATCTGTAAGCCAACACACATACATGCTTTCTGCCTTTTTATATTCTATATATAACAGGGATCGATGAGGAAAAGACATGCATGTGCCCTTTCGGGCACATCAGAAATATAACTATGTGCTAAATGTGATGTGCCCCAAACCAGTTGATTAAAATTTAATTAATTAATTTGCTTGATAATATGGTCGCCTAAATAACCTAGTAAATGTGAACATTACTTTTTTGTAATATTAGGCATGTAATTATGTTATTATTTAATTTGTTTTGAATTATATTCAGGTCTGTACTATTCGTGAGCCTTGGTGATGGAGGCATGATCTATAAACATATTTTTTTTAATGTTTATATTTCGTTTATAATGTAATGTATGACACAAGGTGACAGGGGCATTTGTAATGAATGTACTATTCGTGAGCCTTGGTGATGGAGGCATGATTTATAAACATATTTTTTTTTATGTTTATTTTTCATTTATAATGTAATGTATGACACAAGGTGACAGGGGCATTTGTAATGAATGTATTATTCGTGAACCTTGGTGATGGAGGCATGATTTATAAACATGCTTTTAAAAATGTTTTTTTTTCGTTTATAATGTAATACTTAGCAAACATACATGAAATTAAAAATATGCACATAGTGTACACGTATGGATGGATATTATTTTGTATAGCTATGAATGGATTTCACTTTGTTCGGCAAGAGATGAAACTTGACGATGGGCGATAATATGGTGTCAGAGGCAACAAACGCTGTTCATGGTGCTCGACTAAAGCTTATAAACAATGTCAACAACAGACAAGGGGTAGGCAAGGCACAAGGGTATTGGTTAGACTGTTCTCAATGTCCAGTAAGCAATGTAAGATGTGATTTAAATAACTTCATCAGGCCAGTGTTCTGTTTGTTGTCCGGGCGGCTGTTGTTTGTGTTCGGGCACAGACTGGTGCAAACCAGAGTGCTATTTGGGCCTCAAAATGCGCTAAGCCGAATACGCTATATTTTTATAGCATAAATATGCCTGGGATGATGAGGAATAACTTAATTATCTCACCCAAGTGTCAAATTTAGGCAAAACTATAGTTTAAAAAAGGCAAAACTGAGGTGGGCCTGGATTATATACAACTCCCCCTCAGTTTTCTCAGACATGTTTTTGTATGCGTCTTTTGGGCACATGCTGCAACAAAATTATGTGGGATTCCAGCGTACAACGCGTTTCCGCGATCCAAGGGAATCCCCGATATAACATATGTTTTTACCTACATCATTTTTACATTGTATATATTTATTAAATACTCTAATGCATACACAAGTTGTACTCACTTATTTCATTTTCATGTGCACGAATCACATGTCAATACACATATTATACTCATAGGCTCATGCTAACAATTAAACATTTAACAAACATAAGCTTGGCTAAACAAAATGGAAGACTTTTTTCTCAATTTGGCTGGGGAAAAGTCAGCTAAACAATCGCTTACCCAAATGGCTAAATGAAAAAAATATGTGTAAACTGATCCCAGTAATGACATTAATTCTCTACAAGTACAAGTTACTTGTCCATATCTGGAGTACTATGCCACCGAGGTGAAATACATCCCATCCTAGGAGACTCAGCTGGTGCCAAACTGCCTAACTATTTTTCAGAAAATTAATTCCCCAAGCCACAAAACTCCTGCATAGGTCAGGTCTATATCCATGGAGTATCATCAAACCCACCGCTGCTAAAGAGTTCTCCCAGTGGGAGTGAACTACACACAATATTCCCAGACACGTACATGGTACACTTGTTCCCAAGCAGTGAACAAATGAGGCAGTGACAAAACACTAGCGCACCATGTGGCCAACACATGAAGTAATTATACTTAGTGCACCAGGTGGCGCCACTTGTGTGCATACAAAGCCACTACACATGAGGTGTATTCAGCCTGCAGTATATTAATGATTGACGTTAACTGTAACTGTTAAAACACACGTATTCAGTACTGTCATTGCTATTTAATGAGTTGACTACTACTTAAAGTAACAGGTGCTGCAAGGAATATCCCCAGCGTGTAGCACAAGAATAGGTTTAATAATGGAACATTCATGAACCTTATTGGTTATAAACACGATCAACAGTGAAACAGACACATCTGTCTTGGTTGCATGTATAGTAAACACAAGCACCAGTAACATCACCAGTGCCCCTGTACACCTGGCAGTAACATCACCAGTGCCCCTGTACACCTGACAGTAACATCACCAGTGCCCCTGTACACCTGGCAGTAACATCACCAGTGCCCCTGTACACCTGGCAGTAACATCACCAGTGCCCCTGTACACCTGGCAGTAACATCACCAGTGCCCCTGTACACATGACAGTAACATCACCAGTGCCCCTGTACACCTGGCAGTAACATCACCAGTGCCCCTGTACACCTGGCAGTAACATCACCAGTGCCCCTGTACACCTGGCAGTAACATCACCAGTGCCCCTGTACACCTGGCAGTAACATCACCAGTGCCCCTGTACACCTGGCAGTAACATCACCAGTGCCCCTGTACACCTGGCAGTAACATCACCAGTGCCCCTGTACACCTGGCAGTAACATCACCAGTGCCCCTGTACACCTGGCAGTAACATCACCAGTGCCCCTGTACACCTGGCAGTAACATCACCAGTGCCCCTGTACACCTGGCAGTAACATCACCAGTGCCCCTGTACACATGACAGTAACATCACCAGTGCCCCTGTACACCTGGCAGTAACATCACCAGTGCCCCTGTACACCTGGCAGTAACATCACCAGTGCCCCTGTACACCTGGCAGTAACATCACCAGTGCCCCTGTACACCTGGCAGTAACATCACCAGTGCCCCTGTACACCTGGCAGTAACATCACCAGTGCCCCTGTACACCTGGCAGTAACATCACCAGTGCCCCTGTACACCTGGCAGTCGAGGACAACAACGTAAACGTTACCTGTGTTAGTGAGAAACACACAATAAAGTCAAGCGTGACTGCCTATACAGGCCATGTTGAGATTGGGCCACGTGTACAAGCCTAGCATATCCTGGTGACATTTCTTACCCAATCCTTTCACTTCTTAATAGTCTCTCACCCTACTTTTAATGCAGTCTGACTAAAGAAAGGAAGCATTGATTACCAGATTATAATATAAATAGGCACCATGCCCACGTATCAAAGCAAACAAGTGTTAGTGGTTCTAACCATTGAAACAAAACCCAACTTCATAGAATAACACCAAACTAGTTCTGTTATTCTCTGATAATGGCAAACAGTAGTCAATACTATAAGACATGAGCACAAAGAAAACATAATTTTTAGCTTCACAATTCCTAAAAAACAAAATGACGAATTGGCAAGTGGGTGTGAAATCACGGGTTTGATCACAGGCCAAGACCCACTGAGTAGTGTTGATAACCTTTTCCCTCCTCTAAAGCCCAAAGGAATACACTTTGGTCTACACTGTGTACATGTATCGCACTGTCAAGTCATATATCACCTACCCACTGCCACCCAATAGTGATTTCTGTGCACTGCATATTGAGGAATGTGCAATGGTAGATAATTATGCAATTCCCCATCATCCTGACCTAAACAGGCATTGATTTTTATAGGAATCTGGTGTACTCCATCTCTGCTCATGATCGACTATTGTATAAAATCCATGGCCTGTAATACGAGTGATAACAGGTATTTGTTTAAAAAATTTTAACAGAAGCGAGGATGACCGCTATGTACAGCCCACAGCTGTTAATTATAATAACTAAAATGTCTTTAAAATTCTTATATAATTATTAGAAATACTAAACATGATAAAAACACAACCATAAATATTACTTAGCTAGTATATTCCAGGAATCTTTTTTTTAATCATTTCAGTATGACAGGCCGGATTTCCAGCCACACTGTCTGTAACGCTTCAGTACGACAGGCCGGTTATTCGGCATTGACAAAATCTGCTATTCAAATCGTTTTTACTCATAATTGAAGAAGGCAGTGTGCATGCACATTGATGGACTATTGTCAGAGTTGAAGCTTTCTGGTTAACTCTGTATTGGTTGTTCTTCTGTCTAAACTAAAGTAGGTAGTTACACGAACTCCTAACAAGGACTATATACAAAATTCAGTGGATGAAACAATGAATTTCAGGCTCATAAACTCATGGGAAAATCGCAGCTTGCTAACACATATATCACAATGCTGCAACATAACTCCAGAGCAGTTTGTTCACTCAGTTGCTTGGTACGCTGTGCAACAGTTGTCACTCCCCAGCTGTCCCCCTACTCACCTGTCACATGTGCCCATTGTCTCCGTGACATGATAATTACCAATGAAATGAGGCTTACAGATGACTGCACTACCAACTAATAGCTCAATAGTATTTCTATGCACCATGTGTCACTAATTAGATCTAGGTGCTCTGTAATTAGTCAAATGACTGCCAATGATCACAGGCAAGGGTGTCATCGTTTCAAGCCACCTCTAGTTCAGGTCTGTTAACGCCACTGTGTGACACTGTGACATAGTGAACACATCACACAATCCCCAAGATCCTCATTTGCCACATTCTACATGCAGTATCTTTCTTGTCCCCCCCACCCCTGGTAATTTGTGGGGTGAGGGCCACATCATTAGGTCTGTTCTGCCCTCTCAAAAATACTTCTCCACTCATCCCAATCTTCTGCAATTTTTCATTCAACTATTTCAATATATATATATATATATACAATCAACATGGAAATACATTATACAATGTTCCTCCTATACATCAGTGAGACAAACCGAAACAGCTAGAATAGGTTCACATAGATTTGACGTAAACTCAACACAGATGTCTATGACATACAGTTGCACATCATAAATATGCCAGCAATGAACCCTGTTTGTACACATATTGGGGATCAGACCAGTTAGTCTTCAAGAAGTGTTTCAGTCAGCTTGGAGACAAATATAGAGCCTAAACATGTCATTTATCAAATTTTATTTATTCTATTTGGCAAAAAGTACAGGTTTGTATTGTGCCTCCAAGATAGGAATGTTTGAAATGTTGGGGCTTTGGCAGAGAGATGTTACAAGTAGTACTTAAGAAGTAGATTTGAAGACACATGTACATATTTCGTGATGACATTCCTGAAATAACGGTGTATTAATATTTTGTGAAAAGTGCTAATTCTGAGGATAAGCATGTTTACAACATCATTAAAAGATCCTGAAATGTGTGATTTATATGAAACCTGTTCAGCACATCAATGACATGATGACAGTGGCTGTGAAGATGTTTAGGACTGGTGGATGGTGAGTTTTCTGATATTCAGACGAAACGTTAACATGGCCACCAATATGGACATGCACTGTGACCAGTCTCCTATTGCCAAAGCACCGTTTACTGATGGGGCTCCTTATCTGTCTGTGCACAGCGACATGATGAAACAGCCAAAACTCATTTCAAGAGGAGATTAATGCCGCTAAATGTCTGATGATGCAGCGATCATTCAGTAAATTAACTCGGGAATTTGTATCCACATAGAAGCACACGGTTGAGCCGAGCTACTACATCATTGCAGGATGTTGTCACACTGACTGCCCATAACTAACACAAGTATCACATACATCTCTCAGCAAAACCTCACTGAACTGCAACAATCACTTCCTACAGTATTTGGGACTTGCACCAAATTTGACCACTAAAAATAACATATAATAATTAAAATGTTTTTAACATTCTGAAATAATTATTATAAATACCAAACATAATAAAAACACAACCATAAATATCATTTAGCTAGTATAGTCCAGGAATCTTTTCTTTAAATGTCTTTGTTTGTCCATTATACCCTTGAACATTCTTCTCAGGAAGAGACAAGAAACTATTATAATTAATTTAATAATTAATTTAATAACAGGTTCAGACCAACATCAATAACTTGATAGATTACACTGGTCAATTAATGAAAGGTTCCCCATATTTGCAATTAGCATCTCTGTTGATTATTATTATCAGTATTTATAAAGGACAAATTAATTTCTCCATTAAATTTATCCCATACATAATGATAAAAATGTGTCTTGCTAACCCAAATGTAGAGTCAGGTGAACAAATCAAGAATTGATGTAGGCGTGTCAAAGGAAATAGCAACACCTATCATAAGCAACCAGTGCCAACTTTTACCTGTCAACAAGGTCCAGAAAACAAGCATAGCTGCAAAAAAATTCACATTCCAGAAATGCTCAGCTGTAGCTAAATATGTGACCAGAGAAAACAAAACAAGTCGGTGGTCGGCATTCTCGAAGCACTCTAGACATTAGGAAGGATGGTTAGAAGCAGAATGAAGTTTCTGGGTAAACAGATATATGGACAAAAGGTGACATGACAAGATGAGTCTGTCACACTGGTTGTCTAAGACACCTCTTACAAGCAAGTACTGATCAAACAAGTATCACATGACCATGCTTATTCCAGGGGTCTGCCCCTAAACCAGGGGTCAACTATTAGACTTTCTAGTTGACAACATGTTGAACAAGTTTGACCTTTGACATGTATTCCCATTAGGTTGGGTTAATTTATCACACAATAACCAGCAAATCAGATCTGAATTGGGGCAATAAGTGTAAAAAAAACACATAAAATTTAATAATTACATGTAAACACTTTACATGCGTAAATCAAATACTAAATGGTAACCTAGAAAGTAAACAACATTCAGATGACGTGCATAATCAGTGCAGCTACAAAATGGCCTATGAAACAGTAGCCACAACTGAGTAAACACACATATATTTTTTATATTTTGGGCTGTGAAGTAACAAACCTTCAACAAACTGCATTATTTTATGAAATAAGAATTACAACACCTATGGTGTAACTACCTACACATGAATACAACGAGATTCCACCTAATTAGTTGTAATGAGTTTGCAGTTAATATCTCACATTTGTTTACACACTGTAAACAAATGTGAGATTTTAACTGCAAACTCACCCAGAACACATACGACTGATTTTAATCCTGCTGAAACCTGACTGAAAGGATTATAGTACAAACAATGACAAAATGAGTTTAGGAACCAAACAAAAAACTGTTGGCCATGGATCGGATTTGTTCCACAGATAGGAATTTTGGTGGATTTGCAGGGTTGTCAATAACACCCTGTCAAGTACGGCCTGGCCTCTACCCTGAGAACAAAGACAATCAAACTGAACAATGGAGATGACACTTTTTATTAGATGGGTGACTCAGATTGAATCAACAAGAAACAATGATTCTCAGAATTTCACAAATAAATTGCAGGGTGAAAAATTAAAACCTGCCACTTTTTTATATAATAATAATACAATTTATTTGTATAGCGCTCGAATCAATCAGATTGCTCTTAGGCGCTTTATATGCCTGTACACGTAACTACAGTCGCGCCTTGTTATAATGCGCCCCGATATAACGCGGATTCGGTTATAACGCGGTCGGTCGTGGACCCCGAATTTCTGCCGTCAGGGGGAAAATGGGTGCTATGACAAACTGTATTAACACGGTAATAACTGTCAATTGTTTTGTGTGAAGTTTTCCCCGTTTTTGTTCATGACATGTGTATATTGAAAGACTAGTTGGTGGACAATAAATTTAACGTTGACGTACAACAGCAACGAATCAAATGTGAGGTGCATCACTACGTTGCCGTTGTTTATTCTGCACTGCCAGTGCTATCAAAGGTCTTTGATTATAATTATGGTCAATTTTAACTTTAGGAACAGTAAATGTGGAGCAAGATATTGTTTGTTTTGCGCTGATCTAATCTGCTAGTCATGCTCAGTCATGACTTCCGCGGATCGCGAGTTCACCTGGTTTTGGCGCCAGGCAGCTTGTAAAGTGCAATTGAAATTCACAAATACACCTTGCTTAAGAATGGGTTAAAAACGTTTTAATACAGCTTGGTAGGCAAGATCAGTAAACTAACATTGCGTAACAAATATTAGCTTTTCGCTGTGATGAACGCAAAGCTACTGCCTGTAGGCTGTACTGGTGCGCCAAAATATTAATTCGTCAACCGCATATGAATTGGTGAATCGTAATATTGTTCGGCATGGTAAATGTGCTTTCTAAATTGGTATTTTGATATTGATTGAAAGCCAATTGTGAGCGTACTTATAGCTTTAAATCCTTAATCAACTCTAACACAGCGTTTGTCAAATCATTTGTGTATTCGGCTGTTGAGTGCCAGGTTATTATTTTAGGTCAGCAGTACCATATTATCGTTCAGTTGACCGTGGCTTGTTGGTCTGTTTATTTAAAAACGGTACACAATTCATGAATTTTATTCAGTTCAACATTCAACAGTGTATGACATTTAACCAGAATACACATTGACGTTGGCTGGCAGTTTAATAAGCTTCATAAACTGTGTATAGACTGCGTGACGTGCACACTTTGGCTTCGATGGCGTTCTTCGTGCAGCAGCGGTGTCGGTCATCGTATTGTATTATAGATAGAAACAAAAATCATTCTAAAATGTATAGCATAAAATAATAATTAAAACAATCATTGCACAATTATTATACCTCCATGTACAAACAATTAAAAATTATATGATAAGTATTAAACAATATAAAATAAATAAGTGAATTAAAATGTAATAAATAATTTAAAAATAATAATTACTTAAAATATGGGTAAGTGCATTATTTATATCCGTATTTTTGACGTAAATTCTGTATAAAGCTTAACATTTTGCACATTCATTACGGGGCTTCGCTCATTTCTATCCCAATTGAGTGTCGCTATCTACCTGGATATGAAATATATTTACATCAAAACACAATCTGGTAGATTTTTTGGGACTCTGTCTAACATTTAGCATGAAAAGTGTTTTCTCTTTGTTTGTCATTTGTTTTTATAAAATTTACACTGGTTTGACGAAAAAAAAATATGTATTTCATCAATTTTTTTCTATTTGAAGCAAATTTGTATTAAAATGGGACATGGTTGTGTTCCTTCAAAAAGCTGCATATGCAGCTCAACGTGTCAAGTTTGTAACTGTCTCTAAGCACTGAAATGGGAATACTGCAAAATTAGTGGTTTTGTGTAGAAAATGCACATGAAGTCAAATGGCATTTTTCTTGAAAAGAGAACCTATCAAATATCGTACACATTTCAGAGAACTACACTCATAAGATTGATACCATCTAGTGAGTGTTCTTCCTTGAAACCAAAACAGGATCTACACAAGATCTATTTCTTAGTCAACCCCATTAATGACTGATGATTCAAAGTCATGCTCTCTGAACAGGATCTCAGCTATGTGAGATATACCATGTACCATTGACGGGTGTTGTTACTGCTGCTAGGTTTACAAACTATACCATTAATAATTCAACAGAAACCACCAAACATGTGCCCATCCTTACTTTCTGGATGTACATCTCTAAATGGTTAGTCATAGGAAAACATTCAACATTTTGAGGTGGAAAGAAACATTTTATCAACACTTCAAACACCTCAACTCAAATGAAGCAAAAACATCACTTTTTAAGGTAAAACAGACTTCAGGTCATGAGTGACACAAGATCTCATCATGAGTGACATGAGGTCACAAGTGACTCATTGTCAATAGCATACAAGGTCACGAGTGACACAATGTCATTTAATTAACATTAGGGTTATATTTAGGTCATGAGTGACACAGGGTCATTACTTAGTGACATGTGTGATACATGTAACGTCACAAGTGACATTAGATGATTAATGACACAAGGTCATCAACACATTCATGGTCTCCTTCCAATGCAAATGTGTTCGTGGAAATAAAAAATTACCCTGATTATCCCTTACAACCTGAATATCCTTTAGAACATCATATTTGACTAAAAAGGAACCAAGGGTTTTAAAAAATCGACTTCAATAGAGTGAAAATTATCAAAGCCAAATAGGTAATTCTCAAACACGATGCTGTTAAAACTACAACTACATCACTGGTGAACAGCCATCTAACTGAACCTTACTCAAGTATCTACAGATAACAAACAATGCCTTATAAATGCACCAGCTGTATCGCCTAAACACTGAAAAAACCCTGTCAAAATCCAGTGTAAAAGCTGCAGAGCAACTAGGAACAACTGACAGATCTAACACTGTGAGTGAATCACTGCCAGCTCTCACTGTCTACTGCGTACTTGGTTCTCTCCAGGATTCACCACATTCTCCACGCCATAAAGGGTGCACTCAAGGATGCTGATTTGTCGTGACGTGCAGATATCGTGTTATCTTTTCAATTTACCCGGCGTTCTAAAAAGCAACTCGCTGTTTCATCACACAATGTGGTGGGCTTGTATAAAAAGCCAACACCTGCACAGCTGGCACGAGGTTGTAAAAATAGACCTACATCACGACTCCCGCCTATAATGGCTCCTACTCCTGGCATGCGGAGACTGGTTCTCAGAGACAGAAAATGGTAAACACTGCTTCATCTATGCCGGTTTATACAATGATCCAATCTATTCTAAATGCATGAAATCCAAACAAAAACAGAAGAAATCCAACAAACTGTCAAAGTGATACATCGTGCTGCACTGTTAGACCCTCAACAGACAGACAGATACTAGGATTAATTGTTTAGGCAGAAGTTCTTTGAGGTTTTATCTCCCTCGTTGGTATAATAATGTTGTTGTAACCCGAATGTTTAATGGCGGATGTCACTAATGTGGATTAAATGATGTTACCCATCCACACTGTTATTGCAGTTCAATTTACAATCCAAATGTTGCCTAACCTCCAACATGACCTTTTGATCATCCAATCTACATGCCACACGTACTCTTCGGAATTGCTCCACTTCGTTTTCTCATCGATGCCTTATCCTATTTCTATCATGTCCCTCATTAAGTTCATCACTTTAAATCCACAAAGTTCTTTGAATGTATCGATTCTCAACTTTGCCATCCAGGAAAGATCAAACAGTTAACTGCCTAGTTTTTCATTTATTAATTAATATGTTCTTAAGCTTGTAATAATTATGTTGAAAGTATAGTGTCTGCCAAATTGTGTTTAATTAGCCCATAACAGCGTTCACAATTTGGAAGATACGCCCCCAAGCACGTTCAAATGGAACACAACTCACCCACCTTCAAACCAAACTTTATTGGCAATGTAGCCGAGCTGGGCTGAGTTAACCACAATACCAGGGCTCGACATTAATGCTTGTCTGCTTGTCCGGGACAAGTAATTACCAATGTCCCGACACGTACATTGTTCAGGACATTTGTCCTGATGGGACAAGTTGACTGAGTCACAATATTAACAGGGCTTGAAGTTGCTACTACCTCTTGCATTTGCAGAATAATCTTACCCTGCTGATAAATTGCTTTAGTTGCAGTGTCCAATTTAGAACTTGGTCCATTAATTATTGTCCTGCCGGTGGGTAACTAGCATTTGGGTCCTTGTGTTGATATATTAATGGGCATTAGCCATCAAACAAATTGTGCATGTTGCCACTTTAACCCCTTGCTCTGCCCCTGCTTATGGGTCTGCAGCAAAAGATTGATCAATTGTAGCAAGTGAATGATGACTGCCTAAAGCTATAGGTACAAAGTCTTATGCAGTCACCTCAGTACTGTCCACCATTGTACAGAAAGGGGCAACTGGTAACTAACTAGCTAGTTTTTTTTATTTGTTTAAAGTTTAAACTGTGAAATAATGTGTGCCTATGCAAAATTCAACATAAAGCCTGTCAGGATATATAAAGAGGAGAGTGTTCCCTGTGTGACTACTGTATGGACATACATACATTCAAAATAAATGTGTATCGTTTCATGAAGGCATTCAATTGCTTAAATAATTGTTATGGTTGTAAATATCAACAAAATTACCAGGTAGCATGCATGGCTAGGTCCAATTACATAACTTGAATTTATTACAAACAATATTTTGTATTAGTAGCAGAGATGATAATTCAGAACAGTGCCACTACATGTTTGTTTAGCTTTGCATTTTAATTAGTTACAAGGAGGCAGTCTGTTCCATGTTTTTAATAAATTAATTAATATAATGCTATTAAGACTATACTAACTATGTTGAAGATATGCTGCCTGCCAAGTTGTGTTTAGTATTGTAAGCTTGTAACAACATTCGTAATTTGGAAAGTTAAACCCCAGAGCCCAGTTATGGCAATAACACTGGCGTTTTATGTTTAAAGCAATTTTTTTGGTGGGACAAGTAAATTTCTGTTGGGACAAGTGAACATGAATTAGTACTTGTCCTACTGGACAAGTGCTTTATGGGAGTTAATGTCAAGCCCCGAATACTCTTTCATGTTCAACAATTTCCCATTTTTGTTCAACACGGCAGACTTCATGTTACAAATTACTATGCTGGCTAATTCTGAGTAGAGGAACAGACTGTGTCTCCCTGAACATGATGACAACAATGAAAGATAGGACGTGCTAATGAAGCAATGGTTGTCTGATCTCACAAGGAACTCAGTAATCTGATGTGCTGTAGTGTCATGTGCCTCTACCTCTAATAACAGCTGTGAAACCACAACAGGGTTAAATACTCACTATTGGCATGTCGGACCCAGGTACTTGACACAGACACTCATACAGAAGTTCCTTGTTTATGATGTGAGTACACATGCACTTATCTCAATAGTGTCCGTTAACAATGGCAATAATAACCAACCAGATAAATACCACTGCCTGTTATCTGTTATCCACTTATGATATGTATATATATATATCAAAAGTGGATAACAGATAACAGGCAGTGGTATTTAACATAGCATATATATATATCAGTGTTTCCCCTGGTATATAACAAGCGAGGCGGGCCGCCTCGTTGTTTTTCTATGCCGCCTCGCCCAAAATATGCTGAAATTGCCGCCTCGAAGCTATTTCATACGCCCTTTTTTCTTTCTTTCACGGTATATTCAGCGTCAGTGAGCGGCGCATAATGACACCACAAAGTCACTTATATTCCTGCAAAATCGCAGATTTGTAGCAACATCGTTTAGCCGCCATTGGACAACGTGAAAGATATCACTTGTCAGTTGTCCAATCACTGAACATTCCTGCGGGATCTCCGGTGTCTCCAATGCCGACACCTTGCGGAGTTTCGACATACTAGAAATCTAGACATTCATATAAAATGGCACCCAAACGGTAACTTGCGTTTTGGTTTATGACGGTGGTGGGAGTGAAAACCGTGCAGGCTGATGGGACTACGTCATTTGTCAACACTGGTGTCGAATGCGGACTCTTTTGAAGCCCAAATAAAAACCGTGCATCCTAATCCTATCCACTAGTCGGCATTTGTATCGAATCCGGACCCTGTTGAAGCTCAAATAGCGACCCGGTTTACGCTAGTCTGTGCCGCTGCGGCCATGCATTACCGCACAGCGCGCATAGATATATATATATATATATAGCAGTGTATGTTGATACAAACCGGGGCGCTATTTACGCCTCAAATGGACGTAACATGCAATATTCTTAAAGATAAATATGCCTAGGATAATGTTGAATGATGGAACTACAGTGTATCTCAATGAGGTATCAAAGTTAAGCAAAACTCAAGCGGCAAAATCAATGACGCTATATAAGAACTTACAGTTTACTTTTTATTGACTCTGTCAGCGAGGTAACAAGGCCTAGGGTTAGTGCAAGAAAACATAACCATAACCAAGTACCAGTGGTCAAGTGGAAACCACACCTCTACTGAGTAGCAGTGGTAAAATGGAAACCACACCTCAACATGATGAAACAATCATGATTACTGACTTTTATCAATCATGATTACTACATTTACGAGTAGTATCTTGTTGTTTTATATCTTCCCCTCTATATTCAAGAGTAAATGTTAAAACATACCTCAGAATGCACCATTTTAAAGCTAGTTTTAAAAAAATCTCCGGGGGAGCATGCCCGGACTCCCCTAGCAATGCTTCGTGCCTGCCTACCACCTCGCCCATCATTTCACCCAGGGGAAACGCTGTATATATATATGTAGTTTCTGTGCACAGGTCTACTGGAGTCGTGCACATAACGCTAGGTATACATTGGTAGACTTTTTTTGTGAATCTTATGTGTGTCTGACTTAAAATGGAATAGTCTTGCCATATACGCTGGTCAGCAACTCAATAAAGCTCGATGGGCATGCTGTTTTGAAAAATTGAATTGCACCAACCAATACTGCTTTAATATGTATGGTCCGCAACTCAACAAATAATCACAGCAACGAGCAGAAAAAAGCTTTGTGCATACATGTCAAGTTCATGCCAAACAATGCCACTAGGGGCACATGCTCGTGGTTCCAGAAAATAACACTAGAATGCTGTGATTATTTTGTTATGCAGTGTATGCTGACCAGTCGCAGAGACATGAAATGTGCAACAAGTTTGCAACTCAAACATTTTTGCAATGTATGCCTAGCATAACATGAGATGGCCACTGCTTGAGGGTCAACTGACCATCATGTCCAGTGAAGCAATGTGTAAGACAGAATTCGCCATGTTGCAGTGACCACTATATCTGATGGTAGAGGATCTGTCATAGACAGACTATGTGCAGCATAGCCTCATCTCACTAAAAATGTTTAAATAGTACAAAATTATTACTGTCATTATACACCCAATGGATCAGTATGAGTTGTGGCTACAGAAAGCAACAGGATGTGTGCAAATATATCAGCTCAGAGCCCTTCAACACAACACAAGGCCAGTAAGTCATGAATATAGATCTACAAATCAATGTTGGGTCATTCCGGGTCAGATGAACAAATGGCTTCCATCACCGTCTTAGAATTGGCTGATTTTTTTATCTCTCAAAATATGCATCAAAACTAGCTCATCCTGAAAATTTGAGCTTCACTGGCCAATTTTCCAAATTTTGGTGGAGATCTAAAGTTTTGCAGCTTTTATCAGATTTGTCGTGACGAACTAAAATACCATTTTCAGGAGCCCATAAAAATGTGAATATTGATCACAGAGCTTTGAAATTTAGCCTATAGACTAAATGACATATGGGGAATCTAAATCCATCTGCCATCATTTTAAGTGCCAGATGAATAGAAGAGGAGATGTGGTACCTGCAAGTTGAGGTTTTGTTAATTGTGGCTCATGTTTGCGAGACAAAATGTACCTGAAAACATGATACCCAATAGTCACTGATGTTTATTTTCAGTTCCCATAGTGGTCTAGTTGCTATTCCAAAATTAATCAGAACTCTTACACTGTGTGTTTGCATCACACATCTCCAACAAAATGGATAAATCATTTTGGGACCATACACAAACATATTCATATCTCCAAGGGTATAAGTCACACAACTTAGAAACTGTATAGGTGTGTTCCTTAAATGTGTATTAGCAACCAGTGAAAAAATTAGAGATGTGTTATTCTTAGTCTGGATTTTTTTTTAAATAATTAGTAGCATTTAGCTTATACAATCGTATATAGTACCCATCAACAAATGAATACAATGCAATAAACATGGAGACCACACATGGAGACAACTACAGCCAAAGTGGCCAAACTTTGGACATTTCAACAGATGAAATCTCTGGGGAAGAAAAATGTGGAAGATGTACAAAGTGTGATGACTTGGATATCCTGATGAGCCAACTACAGGTGAAATTATTAGTCCACACACTTAAAAAAATTGCAACTGCTAACAGTAACACTTGTTCCAGAAAGCTGGTCAGTAGAGAAAACAGCCCAACAATTTTAAGTATCAAAATATCTTGTTAGAAAATCTGAAACACTGAAAAAGAAATCTGGGATACTTGCAGAACCTGAAAAAGCAAAAGGCAAAGCACTTCCTGATACAACAGTGGAAGCCATTCTCCAGCTTTATGAGGACGATGAATACAGACACTGCATCAGATGACATGGACACGGAACAGCACCAGGTTGGAAAATATATTGCTGCTGTGTACAGCAATGACTGGTACGTTGGACTGATTAGTGAGCATTCTGGACAACATGAAGATGTACTTGTCAAGTTCATGAAGAGGAATCAGCGCAGCAACATTCTCACTTGGATACCAACTGATGAATGTTGGGTTCCATTTATCAACATCTTGAGGGTAGTTCCAACACCATCTGTAGTTGGACAATCAGCCAGGCAGTACAGGCTTGACAAGGATATCACTGCCAATAGTGTGGCACAGTTTTCGGCATTCAGTCAGCGGTAACTATGCCCACTTGTCACCAGGTAAAAGAATGGTCCCTATAAGTGAGATGTCATGCATAACTATAGTTGTGTTAATTGTTAAAATGTTTCATACTATATCCTGAAACTATATCCAGAGTGGATGTAGAAAGCATTGCTGACCAGTTTGACAAAAAAACTTTAATATCTTTGCACAGACGCAAATTACTCAACCTCGTACTAGCTAGCGTATTCAAAAATTCATAAAACTCAAACTAAGAAGAACACATCTCTAATTTTTTTACTGGTTGCTAATATACATTTGAAGAATGCACATGTAGAGTTTCTAAGTTGTGACTTATACCCCTGGATATATGACCGTGTTTGTGTATGGTCAAAATCTGATTTATCCATTTTGTTGGAGATATGCGATGCAAACACAAAGTGTAAGTAATCAGATTTCTTTTGGAATAGCAAAATCTTATAAAAGTTACAAAACTTTAGGTCTATGCCAACATTTTGAAAATCGTCAAATGAAGCTCAAATTTTCAGGATAAGCTAGTTTTTATGCATATTACGACATATGAAAAAATCTGTATGACCCCACTCTCTGTAGATGGCATAACAACCATGATCTTGACTGTCTGAGAGCCAGTGAATTCCACCTTGATTGAGCATCAAGTGTAAGTGCTTTGAAAGTGAACTAACTTGACATAAATCTCCTTTAAATTACCAGCAACAACGACCCACTTGAACGATCTGTTATCCACACACGGCCAACCTAATGGTAAAACCAGCACCAGACTCGAGCTATATATACACTGTTCACAAATGTAGACTTAGAGAAACGTCTCAAGAGAGGGAGTCAGACTCAGTCAAGTAATCAACAGAGATTTACTAAAATGGGACATGTTGCCAAAGTCGTCAATTATATTAAAAAGTGTCAAATTTACAATGTCCTAACTTATACTGCTTTCTTGCATGCACATGGAACCTACTCAGCAAAACTGTTCGCCTATGTTTGTGGACAAAGTTCAACAACAACAACAGAGGTATTTAACTGAAACTCTGTTACTTTCAAATCAACAAACAGTTCACAAGCTGGTGGATGGAAATTTTACCTACACACACAGTAATGGACTTTGACAGTTGACCACACACGGGTGTCTGTTGACCACACAAACTTACCTAGTAATCAAACCTGAACGTGCTAACGAGCCAATACTACCCCACCACTGGCAATGGTCAATGTGTTGTCTTCATCGGAATAAGATCAAGGAAGATAGTACATTGACTGGATTGAGTACAGGAGTACTAACTGACCCCTAACCATACACCACAGTTGATCAATATCAAGGCAAACAATGGCTTCTGGCAACAGTACAATAAAACAGCACTACTCCCAATGCTACAAGAGGTGTTACTTGTATATTACATAACCTCTGATGTTTACATCTTACAATGTACTCTCATGAATTGATGCCCTTCATACTGAAGTATTATATTATAGTAATTTATACCTATTACCTATAACTAAAAATACAACAAGTAAATAAACACTTAAATAAAATGGTGTTCTACTCACAATCTAAGTTGATTCTGACGACAAAGCAATGAACAGTGTAGTAACGTCCCACACATTGTGACCAGTCAACCAGGAACTAATAGCGTTATTCAGCTGGTCAGTCATGATGAATCACACAAGGACCTTATCCTTCACTGGCACAACTGGCACAACTGACACCGGTTTCTAGTTCTCTACCAGGAAGTGGTTGTCTTCAAGGAAGTATCAGCATAACATCGGGAACAACCCCTCAACTTCTGTCTCTATGTCACCCTGATACAATAAATAACTACCCTGACATGTTAGCAATGAATACATGTCATAGTATTCACAACACAAACACAGTTTCTCACAGCCAATACTGTGATTGCCCCAGGGGCGACTAGCTTCAACAGATATTTCCCATACAACTCCCAACATTTGCCAGTGATACCTACCTTCCTCCGATCCCTGCCATGACCGCACTATCCACACACTTGAGCCAGATCACAAAGCAGTAGCTTCCATTATCCGTGTGGTCTTCACATGTCAGCAGGAGCTGAAACAAGCGGCGAGAAAAACAAGTTTCACTAAGCGCGACGTAACGAAGCACAAAGAAACTGCGGTGGCGAACGACACATCAAGTAAAGACTAGCCGCGGGAGCATTCCAATTAAATGCATTTATGGCAGATTGTTTTGAGGCTGGGCTACGGTCGACAAAGGGTTGCCATGGTAACGGGAGCAGCAAGAACACGCCTGTGACTGCACAGGTTGCGTGACAATGGCTAAGACAGAGGACGCTTGGTGACAGCACTTTGTCCCCAGAGGTGTGACAATTAGGTGATGAACAAGACAGGTGATGCTTTGATGGGAAGTTAGTGACGGTGGCATATGACATCAGCAGAGACAGATGATTATGACAATATGAATGTGACATCAACAGGGCTGTTGACATTACTACCTAAAGAATGGAATTTTAGTAGAGACGACAGTTTGGCAATAAGAATGTGATATCAACAGATACGAAGTTGATAATAAGGATGTGACATAAACAGCTGTGACAGTTTGGCAATAAGAATGTGACATAAACATATATGACACTGACAATAAGAATGTGACATCAACAGATATGTCACAATAACAATAAGAAAGTGACATCAACAGATATGACACAATGACAATAAGAATGTGACATCAACAGATATGTCACAATAACAATAAGAAAGTGACATCAACAGATGACACAATGACAACAAGAATGTGACATCAACAGATATGACACAATGACAATAAGAATGTGACATAAACAGCTGTGACATTGTGACAAGAATGTGACATTAACAGCTGTGACAATATTCTAACAGTAACAATGTAACATCAGCAGATTTGATACCATAACAACAAGGATGTGACATAAGCAGAGATTGTGACAAAAACCAGACCACCCTTCTGTCCTTGACAGACACAAACTAAGCCACAACAAAATATTCACGTTCGATAACTTCGTTAACATTTGACTAATGCTAGGCACACACCAGCCGATTTTTGGCACACACCAACCGACTAGTCGGCGTAAAAAATGTCGGCCGACAGCAGTCGGTTGGTGTGTGCCGAATTTAAGCCCGACGGCCGGCCTTATAGCGCCGACTAACGCCGATTCAAGTGTTGAATCGGCAGTCGGCGTTAGATAAGGATGTATCCGGTGACAAGTCAGCGCATATCCGATGACGAGTCGGCTGGTGTGTGCAGATTTTTTGTCATAACACGACGGTTGGCAGTAACTTGGCCAATAAGAAATTATAACGCGATCATGTGATAGGCCTCGACATAAGCCCGGCGTCTTTTTTGAGTTTTCAAGCCAATTCGGGCCACAAGTTTTCATTTTTTACTTTCATATTTTACTGACCTGGCGGGTAACCAACGTTTTAGAAAGTGGTAGATTATTTTTGATCCTACTGCCATTGACCATCATCTTTTTTATCGCTTGTCCTTAAAACAGGTACCACAAATAAACCTAATTTCCTACTTTCGACAGAAATCACCATTTTGTCTTTTGGAAAACGCTACCTCTGGTGGCGCCGCTACCGGGCGCATATATATTAAGCCTTAAAAATCCGCAAAGCGGCGCTAGCAGTGGAAAACGTTTTTGAGGAATTCGTGGGGTGCGACTGGTTACACTTCAACAAAACTGTTAACCGAAACGGCTAAATATAACGTTCTGCGTACTGTTATAAAACATAGCTCGACGCTATGCGTTTCTTTGCTGGAGGATATGCTAAATGCTCAAGACATATCGTCGTGAAGGCTGACGACGAAGCTCCGACTTACTATGTAACAAGTTTCGTTTTTCTAATAGCCGTTTTGGCCTACTTTTTACAAATGTTTCATGTGTTTATTGTAAGTGTATCGAAACCCATTGTTAAATCCGTAGTCAGTGGCAACCAAAGGGGGAAACACACGTATTTATAGTAGATTTGTTTTCCACAAGGACCACGCCGAGCACCAACAGTCGGCACGAGTCGGTTGGTGTGTGCTGGCTGGTGTGTGCGGGCAGAAGTCGGCGCTAGTTGGCACTAAATGCCAATTAGTTCCGCCGACTAGCACCGACTGGCAACCCAAGTCGGCGTTAGTCGGCTGGTGTGTGCCTAGCATTAGCCACACTGGCTGGCCAGTAATAATCTGTAGATAGATAACACAATCATTTTATTTTCAAGATTATCTTAAGCTGACAACACTGGTGGATGATCAGTAATCTGTAACCACTACTGGCACTGCCAAGTACTAGCAGTCTAGCATACAACCCTCACCTGTGATGTCAACCACCGGATTCCACAACATGTCCAGAGTGACTACACCCAACTGCTACCAAAACTCCACATCTCTGTAAATGACCATGCTGTCAGTGGTGTACCAGGATGCAATGCACCTGATCTGCGGGCGTAATAACAGTAAACTCCAGCCTCCATCAACACTTGCTATAATGACCACCTGACATTGTCGCTACTAGTACTACTCCACTGGGTGTGATTGTCTCCAATCCTGGGAGTTCATTGTGTTTCCGTCCCACATATCCTCCTAATCTCCTAGGTGCCACTAACTGGTCACAAGTCCTGGCAGCGACTACACAGGTGCCTGCCTGCATTAGAATCAAACCTATCTAGATGGCTGATAACTCAATATAACACTCTCAGCCAATTACACAACAAGAACTACTCAAATCGTGAACAAAGTTTGTGGAGATGCGGAACTTTGAACAAGTCAAAGGTCATGTTTGTTACTAGGCTGCATAGCAGTGATAGTTACAGTAGTATCACTAACACTAGTACAAATACGACCTGGTGTATTTCTGGAAATATGACAGCGTAGCAATGCTAGCAAGTTGAAGACAAATTTATTTAAATGCAATTTTAACAGTAAAAACACCTTAGTCTTACCACCTTTTGTGATCTTAAAATTACATTTAAGTAATTAATTTTGTTATAACATTGAAATTTCATCTAAGTACTCACACTAAATATCCTACAGTCAGTCCTCATATTCACTTTCACTACTACTCACAGCTGCATCAGAAAGCATTAATTCTTCTAAATATCCTTAGTCTAGCTTTCTATTTCAACATTTTCTAATTTGTCTTAACAAATCTTATTTTTACACATACAGGCACATCTCAGGGAAACTAAATGTCTGTTAAAAACAAAACTTATACCTGTCTATACACACATTTATAGTTTTTTTTCTAAATAACTGTTGACTCAAGGGTGTAAACACTTCCAGTATTTTCCATTAATTCTAGGAATAGAGCAACAACATTTGTTCATGAAAACCTGGGAGCTAATGGGATAAGTGACAAACTGCACAAATGGTACAAATGATAACCTTACCGACTCTTTGATAACGGTCTGGCAATTACCCTAGGGTAGTCAATGTTGGGGGTGTAACGGTGCAGCTAAAGTTGTGGGAAAGTGTATTTGCACAGTCAATGATTCACATTTCTGCCTCGTGACCAGTCGAAGTATGTTTCCTTTAATTAATAAAAATATGGAGAAGTCAAGATTGCTTTCTTCTGCAATTAATAACTTGCTAACTTGTTTAAAGTACATATGTAATCTGTAAACAACTGTATGCGGTCGTTAAAACACTAACAGTGACAATCTATTGCTATCAGTTTGGTATCTTCATACATTTCTTCATAACTGATAAAAGTACTCATGAGTATTGTAATTTCCACAAAGAAACACAAATGCTATAATGTATAGAAGGCAGACATACAAAGAAACTGCAACAGTGGATCAAGATAAAACAGGCACATCAAAATGCCCTGAAGTGCCCCCGTGCATTGTTCTCCCATAAAAACAAGATCCAATGGTCTACTTATTCTGTATGAATGATCTGATCCGCCTGTGGGGTTGTCCAAACACCCAGCAACCAATTCCTCAGCTAGCACAGGAATATAACTGACTTTGTTTAGCTGTACTCTCACATTCAAAATATGTTTACAGTGGTTTACATATTACCATTACAAATACATCACATGTGATTTCCACCCCACCTACCCTGCGCTTTTGAATGTCTTGCCTGTGGCTATTACTATTAACCCCTTTACATTCCACCCTCTGCTATTACTCAAGTGGTTATACCAACAGCACATGAGAATCTTAGTCATTCCTCGTTGGTGGTTTCATAATCATCACGGGCGGCTAGTGAAGTACTACTTAACATTGTCATAAATACACAGAAGTAATGTGATGACTCATTTGTCAAACATAAACAAACTTACTGATGTCCCCAACTTCTATTAAATGACAATACAGGTTCTTTATGAATTCTTCTCAGTGTCCAATGAACTTTTAGCAAGATCCAGACCTACATCCCTTCCATCTGATGTCCTGCACTCTGCACTGCGACAGGGCCATTCCACCGTCACTCACGGTACATTTATACTTTTTTGGGTCTTTCAAAGCATTATATTGAAAATATTATTGATCAATCAAAAACATTTAAAGCATATAGTGACTTGGGGTTATGGTCTACATAATTACATAGGCAATTATTCAGAATGTTAGATTTTCTAGTAAATATATAGAATTTAGTGGCCGTCACTCACATTACGAAAAAAATACATCAATATTTTTGCATCAACTTTGCGGCTAAATTCTCCTAAAACTATTGGCCTTAGCATTTGGTTGTTCACATTACGTCACTCGGTATTACGGTATTCATGTCCTCTTGTCTTTTCGACATGCATACAAGTGTAAGGAAATTTGTAATAACACATAATATTAATTGCTATTCATTTCAACCCTTCTCTCATACATATGTACCTAGGATATATACTGTACATAATAAAATGTCACAACTAAAATGTAAAATAGCCACTTAAAAATCTTTGAAATTGTTAAAAACTTTAAAATGTCCACTATTCAGATTCACATCGATTACATTACTTAGAAAATAAGCATAATCAATTATGATTAATTTTGCACGAAATCATCATTACAAAATATGAAACCTCACCAGGGTAGACATAATCATATTCCACAATGACCCAGTCACTAACATGCATGTATTCTCGTCATTCACCAAAGATACACCACCATTGGCTGACTACCTTGTCAGGATTGGAGTGATCAATGAACATTTGATTGGTCATCTTCACGTGTAGTCAATTTTGCGATTTTTGGGGTAACAGGCACTTCATTAAAGTAATGTGTTTATCAAGTGACCAATTGTTTTTTATCTATTATGTAATCCTTCCTTCTGAAATTTTTATAAATTGTGTTTTTAAACATATTCTTCCTGCTACAGTAATCAGTAAATCAATCAGTCAATAATTGTAGTCAATTCCATATAATTTTGGACATAGCTATAAAAAAATATAACTTCACATATATTGACAATTTAATGTTTATAATCTTGAACACATATTTTGGGTGTACCAATAAGAGTTACACATCAATGGTATATTGCAGTTGAGGACATTTGCAATGGTTTCATGGGTAAATGTGTCTAATGTTCTCTAAAACTTTCTGCAACTCAGCCCAATTTCCATTTCAGCTTTCAAATGAAGAAAGATATGTAATCAATATTTTAATACAATTTGTTATGATCACTCTAAATTAGTCTCTAATTAATATGAACCCCGTAGGTCACTAGTTTCAAGCTACCTATATATCCAGAATCACCACATCATCAGAGCCAGAACTAGTATGATTCTAAGGACGTCACTCACGTTACACATCGTCACTCACGTTACATTGTCACTCATGTTACACTGTCACTCACGTTACAGATTTTAAGCTCAAATTGCATAAATTTTATAAGGCCTAGCTGTGAATTTGTTTTTGTTTTATATAAAACTTAGCTAGAAGGAGAAACAACAGTTTCTGTGAATACACTTTTTGCTTTCAAACTTGAGATTTAAATGTTCACGACCATTCCAAATGCTCCTATTCATAATTACCAAGTAGCAGTTGTGTGTAACTTTCATTTTTATTACACCCAACATGTGTACAATATCATACAAGTAAAAAATTGTCAATATGAGAAGATTTATTTTTCAGTGCCATGTCCAAAGTTACATGGAATTGCCCCACAGCGTTTTTTTGATTTTTTATCTCGTAAAGTTAGATTTTTAAAATTATGATTTGAACTCTCGCTCATGTGAACGACCTACCTTTGCTGTGTATGATAGCCCCATGCTCTCTCATTTTGATCCTGTTACAGAGAAGGAGATATCTGAGCTGATTGTTAAATCGCCAGCCAAGAGTTGCATGTTGGACCCCCATCTCCACCTTCCTCACAAAACAATGTCTTGTTGATCTTGTACATGTAATAACTGCTATTGTCAATGCATCTCTTACCACAAGTACTGTCCCTAAGCAGTTACAACATTTTTGAAGAAGCCTGGGATTGACAGAAATAATCTGAAACATTTTAGACCAGTTTCTAATGTTCCATTTTTTTCTAAGATTCTAGAGAAAGTTGTCTTGGGACAGCTCAAAAAACATATGTCTGAAAACTGTCTTCTAGAAATGCACCAGTCTGCCTATAGAAAGGATCATAGCACTGAGAGTGCTATACTGAGTGTTCTTGGTCTGTTGGTGAAGGCGGATGAGAGGCTTGTCTCCTTGGTTGCCTTATTCCATGAACCTCAGCACAGCATTCAAAACGCTTGATCATGCCATTATCCTGAAGAGGTTACTTTCGGGATAAGAAGCACTGTTCTTCAATGGTTTGTATCCTATGTTAGTGATCGTTGTCAGTCTGTCGTTGTTGATGGCGCCTTGTCTGCTCCAGGTCAACTTCAGTTTGGAGTAACTCAGGGTTCCGTTTTGAGACCCGTTTTGTTTCACAAGTATGCTGATGATATGGAGCTGTCAAAAAGTGCTCCTCCTAATGAGTTTTGTACAATCCAGTCAAGCATTCATGGTTGTATAGATGACGTCTTATCTTGGATGAATAGCAATATGCTGATGTTGAACACTGACAAAACAGAAGTAATGACTGTGCTTCATCTCATCTCAGATTGGTAGACACTAGACAGTGATTCTGTAGACATTGGTGGTAGTAATCTCTTTCAAAACTTCAGTAAAATACCTTGGGAGTTAAAATTTATCACTCTCTATGCAGGAACAAATCAGCATAGTATGTTGTGCCTCTTTTTCTTGAATTAATGTATTGTGTCCATCCGGCCATATCTTTCTAAGTAAAAGCACCTCTGCTAAACTTGTCACTGCTTTAAGTTTAATATCTTCCTGTCTTGATTATTGTAATTCGGTTTTTTTATTGGTCTGCCTCTGCTGAACAGATAAGTCGATTACAGAGAGTTCAGACCAGTGCAGCATGGCTAATTCTAAAGAAATGTAAGCAAGACCATGTGACACCAATGTTGCAGGAACTCCACTGGCTGCCTTATAAAGTTCTGATGCCAGCACAAGATGGCAACTTTTGCGGACCGCCATTTTGACGGGTCACCTCCACCTTACCTTTCGGCCTTGCTCTCAACATACATACCCTCCAGCGAGAAGCTGCTAACAATACCTAAACGTAACCTGTTGGTGAGCACTCTTAGCTTTACCGCACCCACTCTCTGGAATTCACTGCCTGTCAGTCTGCGAAACATCCCTACTCTATCTTAATTTAAATCTCAGTTAAAGACATATCTGTTCCGACAAGCGTTCTCTCTAGTGTAAGTGGCCCATGTTTTTCTCTATGTACTCATGTGGTCTATGTTATGTATATATGTGAGTATGAATGATACGTACTGGCACACTGAGTTTTTTGCCTAAAAAGATTTGCACTATATAAGAGCCATCCATTATTATTATTGTATGTGACTTGCACTGTTCTACATCTGCAATTTGTAATCTGGCACTGCCACACATAATTTGTGAAATCAGGTCTTAAAGGATTTATTTTATCATGTCACAGTTCATAACATTATTAATTCATATTTAAGAACATTAAGACACTGCATATCACCAGCATATTAATGATTGAACATTATTTTATTAATATACAAATCAAGATTCAAGATGTGGATACCAATCACACCAAATTGAAATAAAAACCATCAACACAGTAAAAAATTAATGTGTTTGTATGCATGAATATATATATATATATATATGTATGTACATGTGTGGGCTTGTGTACTTGTTAAAAATCTTTCTCAGCAATTTATTTTGCATTCAATTAATAAATAACTATGACACACATGCTGTATTTCTTTATGTATGAGTAATTGTTCTGGCCATGTAATTTTCTAGATCACAAGCATATTAGACCTTCATAGGGGACCTTTCCTTAAAAAAACATTTACTGTTCCAATTTGGTTTCCATTTAATGCTGCGGTCTGGGAATGTGGACCCCCTCAATGCAGTTGCAGCCCCACCCCTCCCTTCAATGCACCCTTGCCCTCCAGGGGCAACCATGTGGACACATTTCGACCATTCTTGCATATATCTTTTCACAATGGATCTTTTGTTGAATGGATAATCAATGTTGCTTACAAACAGCTGACCCAGTTACCTGACACTGTCAAATGCAGAGTGCAATTAAACTCATAACATGCCAACTTAAGGTGTTATGACCCTAGGAGCCATACCACTATTTGGCTGCACTAACTAACCACTGCATATGATAACATTTAGCTAAACTAACTGACCACAGCTCGTGTCATGGATACTGCAATGTGTGGTATATTTAGGTGGCACAGGTACAAAGTTATTTATACCAGACAGCTCATACAGAGAAGACATATGCCAAATAATGGAAGACAAATAGGAAGGGTGCTTGTGGAATGTCAAAGATTGTGACAGGTCACTGATCAAAGGATGAGGAAATCAGGCTCTGATCTACATTATCTAGGTTTGCACAACACTGTCTTCACTTCACAATGGACACAATACATGGGAAGTCCTGGCTATATATAGGTTCTTCTAGCAGCACCAGAAGCCAGGACCCATTGAGCACAACAAAGCCAAGGTGCTCAGTGGTAGACTCCTATTATGTTGCTCCCAATTACCCTGGAATGTCTACTAAACTAGCAGGACAAGTCTGTATTTGAATCCCAAGGGGGAACTCAAAGCATCTCTTCCTCACAACCACTGCTACTTAATGGCATCTTTACACTAAGAACAGCACAAGGCCTAACAATACATGTCCTGATTGGCAGGACCATACAGTGCATTGAAAGTAGTGTGATTATATCAGGTATTTTTTTTATTTCAAAACAGCCAATATTTACGGTACTATTACGTGTTTTTATCCAGTTTCCACAGATATTGAGGAATAAAAATTAAATTTTGTAATTTGCATATATTTTTTAAATAAGAACATTTTACTGTTGCTGGTATATACTTTTTTGGGGATCAATCTTCAATGGTGCCATTTGCTAGATCTTACATGAGTGCAAGTTAACATTTCAGATTAATTTTGAAAATGACTGGTAATTTAATCAAGTTCTAAGTTTCCAAGCCATCCTTACTGTACTGTTCATACCAATTGAATCTTTGATGCAGAATAACATTAATATAATACAAAAGTAATGAAGGATTTACCACAAGCAAATTTCACACAAAATAATCATGCTTGTATGATCATGACATAAACAGGAATTCTCGAACCAAATTACTTATTGTGCACTAATGTGCAGTCTCTCAGTAAATGGCACATTTAGTTCAATACCAACATAATAATACATTACTCAGAAAACTACAAAAAACTAGTGCCAAATCATAGAAAGTGATCAGGTGCTAATATCTTCGCAAGCCAGGGGTTGGCTACACGGATACCCGGCTACACTATCCCTGGAAGATAATTATCCTTTGCCGTGTACAAAAGTTAGCTGGATCACAGTTGTATTCCATCCTAGTTGGTTGCTGTCTTTGCTCGTTGCAATTTTTTTGCGACCATGAGAACATGAAAACACCCAAACCCCATATCAAAAGGCAATTCCAGGAAATTACAGTAATTACTTGTTCAACCATTATCCAAACTGTGTGTGATACAACGTGAACAACTACTATTGTCGATTAAGTATAAACACTGACCTGCAACTGTCAACCACTAGTTAAAAAAATGTAATACCGTGTTGCCACGGAATTGGGCGAGGCACGGATACGTCCAAGTTTAGCTACGCAACGATGTAAACCAGCATTGATCTGAGTAAACCAACTGAAACTCATTATCGGCTGAGTTGATAACGATCAATAAACATAACAGAGTAACTGAAGAAGTGGATACACATCTGGCATTTCAAAGGTTATAAACTAGTAAATAATGCCATGTTTAATTAACACGCTCCACCGTCACTCAGCAGGTTTCTCACTGTCGCGTTGTTAGCTGTCAAAGCCGATTCAGGGCGAATTACGATTTGTGTCATGCAAAGCTGCGTAAGACGCCACTCCTTCTTATTAAACGTCACCAGTTGTAACCAATATTACTTACTTGTAGCTGCTTGCAGTGATTACCGCAAATAAACCAACGCGCTGGTTCGATTGGAGTGTTGCTACGATTTGAGTATTTTGCTTAAAACAAGACAATACACGTTACCGCACCCACAACCGATTTAAACCGCGAGCGCCATGTTGGCCAATGAAGCCGGTCATGTGTCATTTTGTAAACGAATGTATAATTGGTTGAATGTTCAAAGTTGAATAGATCTCAAATGTATTAAAATATGTTTTACTCAATGTGACCACATAACTTGCTGTACGCGCAGACTTGACTAAATATTGCAAACAAATAAGAATGTTTAGAATAAATATGATTAATCTAAACAAAATAGTTCCATGTGTCTTGAGAATAATTTACCTTCACATTTATGTCCAGTTGATCGTGACACCTGTTGCTATCATTCTCATGTTGCTATTCGACTTTTTAAATGGATTTGTATGGAATAATTAAAGGTATAAGTAGGCCTATTATAAAATAAAAACAACACATTTTGCTATGACTGTAACACAATTAAGTAATAATTATAATATTTACTCAATTTCACCATCTTATTTTCGCAATGTTTCTCTGCACTTTTCTGCTTTTCATTGGGGTTGACACTTGACTTACATTTATTAATTCGAATCAAAGTTATGATTTTTATTAAAACAATTGATGGCAGATTCTTCGTTTGCGAAGATAAGTAGGAAGGTATGTATGTCTCTATCTTGAATATATTGTATTATTATTATTGTTGTTATTATTGTTGTTGTTATTGCTGTTATTGTTGTTAATGTTGTTATTGTTGTCATTCTTGTTATTATTTTTAATTGTTGTTGTTATTATTTTTTTATTGTTGTTGTTATTATTATTATTGAGACGGCGGCACGCCTTCTGGCGGCCTCATGTGGAGGCTTATTTTGGATTTGCAGTCTCTGGAGCAGGTTGGGCAAAGAACTTGGCCTGTATGAGCCTGAGATGCAAATTCTATATACTCCGCCTATACGTACGTACGATTCTCCTCATCTGATTCTCTTCTGGAACGTTCAAAGTCCTGGGCTGCTCTCCTGGTAGTCGTCTCCAATTGTTTCTGTCTGCTGCTAGCTGTTCCCAACCTTTGTGGTCAATACTAGCCAGGGTGATTTGCCGCTTTAAATAGCGCCTGCGGGGGCCCCCCTGTTTCGAAGCTCCTTATAAAATACAGCTTTTTACATTCCTGTGTCGTCCATGCGCGAGACGTGGCCTACCCAGCGGAGCTGCCTGAAAATCAGCATGGCTTCGATGCTCTGGAGGTTTGCCTTTTTCCAGGACCTCATTGTTGGAGAGTTAGTCCTGCCAATCGATTCCCACGATGGAGTGCTTACATCGCTGGTGGAACCGTTCAAGCAGTAATGCTTGCATTCTGTAGATGACCATCCGACGCCTCAGCCCCATACAGAAGGGTAGTGGTAATGACAGCCTTGTATACTTGTATCTTGGTTGACAGACGCAACGATTGCTGCCATACACGTTTCTGCAGGCGACCGAATGAGCTGTTGGCTTTGGCAAGGCGGTTGTTCACATCTTTGGCTGCTGCTGCATCATTACAGATGACACTTCCAAGGTATGTGAACTGATCAATTGTGTTGAGGGGATGTCCATCAATATTGATCTGTGGCGAGTTGTAGGCTGCATGGGGTGGTTTCCGGTGCAGGACCTCTTATTTCTTTAGGCTGATGGTTAGGCCAAAAGCTGTAGCTGCTTAATTCAGCAAAGCGGTTGACCACTGCCTGAAGAGCTTCTTAATTCGGTGTGTACCAGGCCTACGCAATCATCTGCAAGCAACAGCTCCAAGATCACTTCTTCAGTGGTCTTGGTTTGCGCAATGAGTACATGCGAAACTTGAATACACCCCCATTCGTGGATATATGCCTTATGTAATGTCCTCCTTGGCTTCCCGTATAGCATTAAGCTGAACAAGATAGCAAAGAGCGGGCAGCGGGAAGGGATCGGACTGTTCTGTTTTTCGTCAGGGTTGACACTTGACTGACATTTATTAACGACCCAAAGTTATAATTTTATTAAACAAATAATAGCCGAGTAACTCAGCTTTTGAGGGGATATACATTTTATATACATAAAGTCTGCGGCGCTATATCAGTGGACAACTACAAATTAATAAAAGCCTTCCCGAAATCATGTACGTGCACTAAAATATGCCACACCTTCCAATCACTTGCACCACGGGAGACGTGCTGAGCGTGCTGAACCGCTGAATTTCCGGTGAAAAATCTCCAACAGCACCCCCCCCCCCTGTCTTCAGAAGTCAAGACGAGACAGCTCGACACGGGAAGCACTATTGAATCTCCCGGATTAAAAAAGTTGGCAGGTATAAAAAAACAGCTCGTCAGATGTATTGTATTTATTCAGATTCCAACAGGTCCAGTGGACGCAGTAACAGGACTGGTAACTGAAACAGTACATATAAATAGTAAAACTATAACAACACAAACAATAAGAACAATAAGGACATAAAACACACAATATCAACATAAGAAGGCAGACATCCTTTATACATAGAAATGTTTTTAATTGAAGATCTAAAGGTCTCAGCTCCTGGAAATATATTACAAGTTGATTTGGATCACTTAAATACAATGTATTGAAAGTAGTCATACATCTATTCTAACATAGTGTTTTCTAATGTTGATTCTGCTATTGGAAATTCTAGCCTAAAAGGAGTGTAGTTTCATAGAGATCGTGAAGGACAATGAAATTGGATAGCCCGTACCAGATAGGACGAGTCTAGTTGGGAGTGCACAACTTGCCTACGATGTTGAAGGGAAGGTAGTATAAAATGATGGCAACGTTCAGGATAACTGTAAGAGTATTGGATTTTTAACATAGATATTTAATATTTTTTTTAACTCGTTCGATTTTGTCAATAAACGTACGTTGCCAGGGATTCCAGATAACACTGCAATTCTCCAACTGACTTCTGACTACAGAGATATATATATATATATATACAAGGATCACAAAGCCTGTACATCGGTAAATGTTGTGCAAACGGGCTTATGATAAAATCACTCATCTTAAAAGCTTTAAAACACTACGATTAATGTGATCTTTAAAAGTCAAACTGTCGGTTAATGTGACACAGAGATCTTTGACAGCGGTGACCTTGGGCAAAGGCTGGCTTAAAATCGTATAGTCGTAGGACATACGTTTCTTTTTGTTAGTGAACGACATTATCCAGCATTTCTCAACTTTAAGTTTAAGGTATCATGTCTCGCACCAAAGACATACACTGCCCAGATCCTTCGGCACCAACTAATTAACTATCGATTACCGATGTAATTTCTTTAAACAATTTGGAATAATAAGCTTACAATGACATTTCACATGAATCAACACGATGGCGTGCTTTGACTGCTTCGTTAATATACAAGATAAACAAAAGTGGTCCAATTTGTGGTACACCAAACAACACCGGCTTCCAGTCCAGTTTTCGAGGACCACACGTTGTTTTCGGCTGGTAAAGTAAGACTGCAACCACTCTATGCATAGCCCGGAATAGCCATAATGATCTATGTTTGTGAATTATTAATGGGTGGCACATTGAATCAAAGACTTTACGGAAGTCGAAATAAACAGAATCAACCTGTTGTCAATAGATTCAGAAATGGCATTGGTGTTGATGTTGGCGACGTCAAGGGAATAAATGCCGCTAAGCGCTCCCAGCCTTAATTTTAGCAAGACGCGCGACGGTGCGGGTTGGTGTTTCAGGCTTTACCCAAAATGGGGTTCCGCAATTACAAGTCAGTCGTGGAATTTATATAAAAAATTAAATCACCATAAAGATAATTATCTAGCTTTTCCACAAGGGGGGCACACAAACTTCCACTGGCGGCCGAACCAATGGTGGAGAAAATGTGACACTGCCGCGTCGCCGTAACATCAGCTTCTCCGCTGTCTCGGCTCGACTGGCATCAAAAGACCGGGGTAGGGTGGTACTTTTGAAAATGTTTCGCGTTGGCGTAGCTTATTGTAACCTGAACGGGGGCACATTTCATGGTTTAGGGCGGGCATTGTCATATGGGCCCGTTCAAAAAGGTCTACAAGCACGACAACTCTCAAACGTCTGGGGGCACATGCCACCCAATCCCCTAGATCCGCCTATGCTATATTTGACGCATTGTATGATTATGCTTTATAACAAAAATTATACGATAGCATATAAATAAACCGTACGTATACATATACACGGTATAGTTATTACATAAGTCTTAGAGCGGCGGCGCGCACGCTTGCACACAACATATTTTTGGTGTAGATCCTGCTTTAAAATAATTTATTTAAATAAATTATTATTTTTAAATAACAACTTTGTTTAATAATACTCTAAAATGTCAAGATAATTGTTTAGGTTTTCAGGGTATAAAGTTAGCGCTTTTGAGGATGCATAAACTATTATCCTGATCTGCAATCTTGTTATTACAACTGAATAAAAAAATCGGGCACACGTAATAAATCACAAAATGCAATTTATAACGTGAAACGGATATCGTAGGCAATCCTTAAGTTATTTGTAGCTACCACTATTTCGCAGAATGGTGTTATGCGCATTCATATCCGGCGAATTACCGATGCCTACACGACATATGCATTTAATCATTGTGATGGGTATGCAAAAACTTGAACCTGTCTTGCAATAAATGCTGTACATAAATAGTAAAATTCGAAAAAAAATCACCATCTATATATCAGTTCTGGTATATATGCATTTTGATTTGAATGTTTGCAAATGAAAGCACAACTTGGTGACAGTGCGTATGAATCCGACACATTTGACGTGGCCGCTGCCATCTTGACGAGAAGCCGAAAGCAAATTCGTAAACTTGAGTTGTGGCAACGACACATCTTTAAAAGCACCACGCACTGTGGGAACTGCTTATAGTATAGTTACCATGGTAAGTTTCATACTAACTGGTTATGCACTTTAAGTTGCTAAAAAGTGCGTTAAAATGTGTGTACCGAAGGCGGCGTTTGACCGGTGTCTAGTGCAAGACAGGCGATGCAAAACGTGTAAACAGGATCTTCGCTGGGTGTGACGTGGAGATTGTGTGGTTCCAAAATTTGTTGTAGTTTGGCTTTAAACCCCATTCTTTTTACGTTACAAGTGTAACGTTAAGAATGCGTCTGAATTTGCAAAGCAGAACACACCTAGTGTTTTCCTTGGGTCCATGACAAACTGCAATAAAATTTTAAATGACGCCGACAGTGACTGCCAATTATTGGGTGCACATCTTCCGGCCTGCATTCAAACCTGGTCAGTGAGATGCTTATAATTATAGTGTACCAGCACTCGGTATAATGGTGTCATATCACCAATGTTGCATTTAATTTAAGTCATCAGTTACACGACATTGTAAAATCTCAAGTACTAAGATGCTAACTTACGGCTTGATATTCCACAATCGATTACAATTACATTGCTTCTAAATACCAGTTACAATGCTGTCTAAAAGGTCAGTAACATAGCCACAACTAGTACATTATTGTAAAGGTTAGGTATCTTGCTGCAAATACTATAGGTCAGTTATCATCAGATATGGCTAGCAGCGACAGAAATAAGCCAGAATATTTACTTGTCCGCCGGACAAGTAAGTTTTGAAATCTACTTGTCCGCCAAAATTTTAACTTGTCCGAGTGGTTGTCAAGGGGAATCGAAGCTTCGGGAAAAAACTTAAAAGTCTCTTATTTTTATGACAACAACACAATGTTCCTGCTGTTTCGTTGCATGTACATCTGAGTGACTTGTGATCAAAGACACAATTTGATTTAATCTGCAAATTTTGAAATTGCAAAATTATATTTGCAACTATTATCCGGTCCATTTATCATTATTATTCATCACGAATACTAAAAGTAGACACTACATGATGTATACCAATATTTTGTGATGCTTATATGAACGCTTTTATTAATTACAAATAATTTTTACGATGATAGGAATGAGACAATTGTTTTTCTTGCTATTTGTTATAACAAAAACTGTTTATGTTTAATATGATATATATATATATATATAACACTACTGTAAAATGTTGGCATCAGTTTGTCATTGAAGATGCCACTCAACCATCAGGAGCACGACCAATGCAAAGCCAGGAAATGTTATCACAAAAATAATAATAAACTATATAATCTGATATCATTTTGTTCAACCTCTATGAACTTCAATATAAAAAAATTCTGTTTTTTTACAAATATTCAATTGAACATCAGCAAACGAACGCATATTTTTCAATGATGATAAAACAGTTTTAACGGTGCCCGAATTACATTTACCAGGCGGAATATCATTTTTAGATTTAGTTACGTTGTAATGTTGCTGCCGCGCGTGGACCGCCGTAGTTGGCGGAAGTCGACATGTCAACGGCGGTTGGCACTCCGTCCCCGGCCTCGCGTTTTGCATAATTCGGCTTCGAAAACTCGCAATTTATGGTTAAAATAAATGTTACATACATACAACAACACTTCTGAAATTTCATTAATATTCCGTTTATCAACCACCACCATAGATTTACCGGACAGCCAGTTACAAGTTTTGAAAATTGTCACCGATCTGGATCGGAAGTTCGATGACTTGGAAGACTGCCGAGTCCGCGTGGGTTAGGCATAATAGTGGTTAAAACTACATAATTATTCAAATAACAGCTAGCGATACAAAGTGTACTATTTCCAAATTTCATCAAATATGATCCGTGAGTGGAAGCAAGTTGTACGTCAGCCAAACTGAACGATTTACGATTTTATGAAATACAGCCTCGATCAACGGTGGCTGATGCGGAGTCTGTCCTACGCGTATGACAGAGCTAGGTCGGTGCTCTCAGCGGATGACCCTGTTAACACAGGCAATAAACTCGGTCGAACACTGACGCGTATAACACACTGGCGGCGGAACGACAAGACGCCGACACACTAACAAAATTGCAATGCGCGAGATCGCTAGCGAACTTCATTTACGTTTGATTTTCCTCAAATAAAAAGTTTGCAATGTTGCACGCATCACTATTTACTGTAAATTTTCACTTGTCCACCGGATAACCATGGAGAGTCATTTTACTTGTCCGGGCCAAAAATCACTTGTCCCGGACAAACGGACAAGTGCTATTTCGAACGCTGGGCTAGGGATGACAAACTGGTGCCACCAGGTGTAATTGAGTCTGAGAGAATTATTACCATGACTTGAAGTTTTATAATGTGTTGCTCAAAATCACCAAAACTGCTAATACTATCAAAGATGTCTGCTACATGTAAGTCTGTTGAAGTATGTCTAGCTGTTTATGTTTGCGGTCTCCTGTAAGTGAGCCAGTGCTTGGTCTTGTGTTATTATAGCATCAATTTTATTTCAGTCTTGCCATCTGCAAATTTTCCTTAACCAGCTGAGGAAAATTTGGGACAACAAGGAATTTACCTTGAAATCTAAACTCTGCTTTTATAACTAAAACATTATACCAACCCTCCTATACAGATGTGAAATGTGGCAACTAAAAACAAGCCAAGAAAACAAAATTGATGCCTTCGACACTAAATGCCTCCGAAAGATCTTGAGCAGACACTGGTGCGATCATGTGACGAACATAAATGTCCGGATACGATCAGGACAACCTCTGGCATCATCAACTATCTGCAGAAGACGAATAAGCTGGCTCGGCCATATCACAAGGCTCCCACCTACTACTACTACTAGACCTGCCCAACGAGCGCTATGGTGAATAGCAACTGGCCAGAGAGAGGGGACGACCAAGAATGAACTGATGCCAAACAATTTACCGCGACCTACAGCTAGTCAACAAAAGCTGGAGCAACATCAGAACACTAGCATGCGACAGATCTGGATGGCGTGCTTCAACTGCTTCATGCCTCTCTAGATGCGGGAGCTGCTAAGTCTAGTCTTGCCATCTGTGTTAATAGGATGGTTTGTTTTCTTTGCTTCAGGTGCTGTTAGCTGCAGCAGTATGCAACAAGAGCGGCAAAGGTGAGTGTCAATACAGCAAAGAACGTAGTTGAACAAATACAATATTTAAACGCAAATACATTTAAAATAAAGGTAAACATAATGAAATAAGCTTGTTGATGTCACATCATGAAATCAACACGTTGATATTATTTTACGGAAAACAGGCCACAAAGCTTTTGAATCGTATAACCATACTCGAGCTAGCGTGTGTGTGCATGCATGTTCAGAGCGTAACTTTGCAAACTTATGACCGCCCCTAAAACTGCAGACAAAATTCCCAATGACCTAGGATCTATCTTAATATTTAAAAGGCATTTTTATATTGTTCAGTGGACAACTTGATATGAATTTGACCAGGAGCCTACTGTTGGAACAACTTCATGATGCTGGTCTCATTGATGTTGCAGCAATCATCTCGCGCCAGTTCGTGGAGATGACACGTTCACGCATCGAGGGCCTGCTGGCAGCCTTCCCAAAGGTGATGAATACAGGGCAACAGCACACGTTTATTGAGACGGAGAGTGTGCGCTACGTCTACCAGCCCATGGAGAAACTCTACATGCTGCTCATTACGACAAAGGCCAGCAACATCCTCGAAGATCTCGAGACGCTGCGACTCTTTGCCAGAGTGGTGAGTCATCATAGTCGTCATTTGTCTGTTGTGTGCATTTTGTGACATGTTTATTTCACCTGTGTCGGTTTTAGTGGGTATAAAATGTTCTGCCATGAATTGGGGGTGAATCATAAACACGTCGCACACTTCTGTTCACCCCTTTTCTATCAACTCTGTATTGTTGTTTACATGTTGGAAATGGTGTCGTATTATGTAATGATTTAATTTGTGCCATTCGGTTGTTGGAAATAAATTACTGATTGATTGATTACTTGGTGTTAAAATATTAATGCACTGTGAAAGTCTCTGGGATAGTTCTTTCCAAATGTGTTTAAATACAGTTTGCAAGAAGTGCTCATGCTTGCATTCTTTTGATTTTGGGCATTGTCATGTTGACTTGACATAATTTTCAGTATGTTCCAGTTCATCAAATCTTGAATTACATCATACATCAATAGGCACCATGCATAGATCTGTAATAGTGATTGACACGTTAATTGCACAATTTTTAATGACGATCCTATCCTAATGCGTGGTGTCGATCTACCTCTAAATAAGGCAAGTTATGTCTTGTGATGGCAAAACTTGTAAGAAATAGAGGGACATTAATCTTGGGACATCAGATGCAACGTTGTCATATTTATGAAGATGACACTTCTGATAACTCAGATATTTAAGACACAGTAAAGTGATAGCTCAGGTATCTGGTAGCTAAAGTGTTTGGCAGGCAGGATGACGTTTATTGTTTGGCTGTGTACATGAGAAGTATACTTGTCAAAGTCAAATCTGCTTTATATTGAATTGAATATACTGTTTTTGCAACAACAAAAAACGTTTGCACAAGAGATCCATATTCTAAATCTGTTGTTTAATAGATTTAGTCCAAACAACTTGTTAGAAAAGTAGTGTTTAATTAAATTAGTAGAGTAGTGAGTAATTATTACAAATACTAGCAAATAGTTGAATACCGAATGTATCACATCATCTAAGCCAATACTATATTGTATGAACATTTATCTCTAAAACCAAGTCATTTTAAAAAATAGCTAAATACGTCATGTTTTTTATACTCCCAGTAACTAACATGTATTTGACGTACCATATTTATTGCGGATTTCACTCCTTTGTTTTGTCGCTGTTTCAGATTCCCGAGTACTGTAAGTCAATGGAAGAGACTGAGATTGCTGATCAGGCATTCCCGCTTATTTTTGCATTTGATGAAGTTGTAGCCCTTGGTTACCGCGAGAGTGTCAACTTGGCTCAGATTCGCACATTCACAGAAATGGACTCGCACGAGGAGAAAGTCTTCCAGGCGGTCCGACAGGTAGGGCAGTTGTGACTTACGGGACTTTTTAACTGAGAACAATTGTAGAAAACATGCAGAACATTGCAAATAATTTTATTGTATACAACTACAAATTACTCTTCATATGGATATGTGTACTTTTGAAAGTTTCATAAAACTGATTCAACGTTTCTCATATAGTGGATCCTCTGTGTAAAGGCGGACAGGGTCCCACCTCCCTGGGCCTGTCCGTACTATAGCAGAGGTACATCAACTGTGACGTGCAACAGTGACTTGTTATGTCAGTCAACGTGTCAACATGCATGTCATAAACACTTGTTTCGTTTTGTTAAAGATTATTGTTCATCATCATTTTGTCTGTCGGTTGCTGGGTTTTAACTTTTTAACCCTTGTAAGTACTAAGTTTAATGTTTAAAATTCATCTAAAAATATGTTAATTAAATACACATAAAGTGTGGAAATGTGTTTAATAAATATGATGTTATATTTTAGTAATCAGTTTTTTGTTATTATGTCGGTATATCTCCAATAATAATTGACAAACTGAAAGCTAATTCTCTAAGGACAATCCTAATATGTAGTGTCGAGCTACCTCTAAATAAGGCAAGTTATGTCTTGCGATGACAAAACTTGTAAGAAATAGAGATAAATTATTCTTGGGACATCACATGCGACATTGTCTTCTTTATATGAAGATTACACTTCTGTTATCTCAGACAGTCAATCCACAGTAAAATGGTAGCAAGGAACTTTACCATAATTAGCCAGGACTGATTGTTAGTAAATTTCGCCTAGCCTATTGTAGGGTTGTTTGTAGCGCCAGTGTGGGTAGGTAACCATTTGTGAAATTCCCTTTTGTGAGCTATTTAGTAAGCCTGGAGTCAATGACATTGCAATGTAATCTATTACTATTACTTTGTTTCCTTCCTATTACTATTACATGCTGGATTCTTCCTATTACTATTACATATGAAGCAAAAGGAACCAAGCCAGGTAAATAAAAAATATAACTAAGGATAGAAGTCATAGAACATATGTTCCATTTTATATTTAAATACCATACTGGAATGAAAGACAAAAGCAATAGTCAATGCAACATAACTAGGTGGATTATATTACAGTCTAATTAAACCACATTGCTCTATTGCTGCTTGGTGCTTGGTGGACAGTTAATTATTGGCTCTAGTACAAATACATCTGGATGTTTTTCACACCTGCTGTAGTTTAGGCTCAGTTGTGTGCACCCTGGAGGCAGTCATTAAACCCATACTTAAAAAGGGCACTTGGCTGCACTGGCTTCAAAACAGTAAAAGCCCACTTTAATCCCTTTAGTCAATGTAGCAGTCACACTGTACAGGTGTCTCTTGCTGTGTAAACGCTCATACAATTATGGGGTAAAACTTCACCAGGTCCATGCTGAAGTTGACAAGGGGGGGCCACCATAAAACCTGGAGAAACTAGTGGAATCTACAGCCTAATCAGATGGAATTGTTATATAGTTGAAATTCGGTTTAAATGTTCAATAGTAACATAAAAGTAATAGGTCAATTACTATTACATTTGTTCTATTACATTGAGTTTTGCTAAAGCTATTACTTCAATATTTGTAATTGTTACTATTACAATTACCCCAGGCCTGCTATTTAGTGATATATTATGTAAGGTTTGAACTTTGAAAATAAGATAAATTATTTCAACACGTAAATAATTACCTAGATCTCAATCACATGTCCATTTTACAGTTTTACTATGCAAAACGTATGTATGTTGTAACATAGGACTCAATATATTGACCAATTTAATGAGTCATTGTATTGCAAGAAGGAGCAACCTGACTCTAGTGGGCTGTTGTACCTGAGTTTTGTGTGTACAAACAGACCAGTTCTCGATCTTATGCCAGGTCCTCTGTGTAAAGACAGACAGTGTCCAACCTCCCTCAGCCTGTCCAGACTATAGCAGACTGTCTCAATCATCGGCTGGTTTTTATTTGTTCTAGGTGTCAAATATATTTTCTGAAAGCTGTGCAAGAAATGTGTTGATTAAATTCACGCCTTATATAACATTTAATTTCGAAGATTATCTAGTCTTTATTCAGAAAGCCTATGATGATCCACAGTATAGGAAGATTTTGAATTTATGTACTTTGTTTTGAAATGTAGACCTACACGTAAATAAGGCAGGTTGTGCTGTGCAACGGCAGAACTTGTAAGAAATAGAGGGACATTTATGTTGGCCAATCAGAGGCAGTGTGTTCTTCTGGTAGTTCACACATCTACTTGACAGTAAGACTTTGATCTTACCATCATAGAGACCACTGTCTGGAATAGCATTACAATAGTCTGGGAGCTGTGGCCTGGTACAGTTCTTGCAGGTCTGTCGGATTGGTTGTAGTTTACAAAAATATGGAGTAAACCGTGAAAACAAAGGCACTGTTGTCTCAGATATTACGAAAACTGCGATTGGTGAGATTTTTGTTCAAAGAATGCCCACGGAGTGATATTGTCAACATGCTACAAAACATTTTATAGGCACAGGCTACTGCAGTAGTCCACTGTAGTTGGCAATAAAATTGGTGAAGTTTAGCAAGACGGCTAATGATAGTTAGTGAGATGGCTTGCTGCCACGCTAAGACAAATGCAGGTCTCGAGTTGGGCAAACTTATGTGCAGTGTCAGTTGGCCTTGACCTTTGAAGATTTTTAGGGGCACTTGTCATTCAGGGAGGGAGAGTGGCAGGCAGGCAGGGAGGGAGAGACCATTCTATGTGACAAATTGGTCTCACGTAGAATGGTCTCTCAATATTGTTCTTATAGACATGAGATACACAGAGAGGTGGACACAATAGTTAAATAAGTAATCCTACATGGTACCGCATGTTCTTACAGGTACAATGAAAGGAAAAATAAGAGTTAAATAAAATAATCCTACACGACATTGCACAAGAGAAGGAGGAAATAAGCGTTAACATCCTACATGTCATATATCTACACTTCATGTTCTTGCAGACACAAGAGCGCGAGGCGCGTGAGAACATGAAGAGGAAGGCGAAGGAGCTGCAACAGCAGAGACGGGACATTGCGAAGGGAGGCGGCAGGCGGGGCATTGGCTTCGGGGGAGGCTTCGGAAGTGGGTCCTCCGATCACACCAGCTCACTCCACATTGACAGCATGTCCAGCATGGAGCCCTCCAAGCCCACATACCAGGCACCCAGGTGAGGCTACAGCACTACAAGGAACGCCTTGTTATGGAATCCTCAATGACATTTTTAAATACAGTCAATCCTCGCTAAAACAGTCACCATGTAATAATGATTAATGGTCACTTTAGGATAGTACTCAATTATTTCTGTAATTGTTAAGTAAGGAAATTAGTCCCGCCAATATGGTCACCTTGCTATTCAGGTCACATTGGCACAGTTCCAAGTGTGACCTTATAGTGGGGTTCCACTGTACTTCATAATTTATCTGTTTGAGATTGACAAACAGATTCAAGAAAAATACTGAAAAAGTTGGTACGTCATTGCTGTAAGATGGTACGTCATTGCTGTAAGATGGTACGTCATTGCTGTAAGATGGTACGTCATTGCTGTAAGATGATACGTCATTGCTGTAAGTTGGTACGTCATTGCTGTAAGATGGTACGTCATTGCTGTAAGATGGTATGTCATTGCTGTAAGTTGGTACGTCATTGCTGTAAGATGGTACGTCATTGCTGTAAGATGGTACGTCATTGCTGTAAGATGGTACGTCATTGCTGTAAGTTGGTACGTCATTGCTGTAAGATGGTACGTCATTGCTGTAAGATGGTACGTCATTGCTGTAAGTTGGTACGTCATTGCTGTAAGATGGTACGTCATTGCTGTAAGATGGTACGTCATTGCTGTAAGATGGTACGTCATTGCTGTAAGATGGTACGTCATTGCTGTAAGTTGGTACGTCATTGTTGTAAGTTGGTACGTCATTGCTGTAAGATGGTACGTCATTGCTGTAAGATGGTACGTCATTGCTGTAAGTTGGTACGTCATTGCTGTAAGTTGGTACGTCATTGCTGTAAGATGGTACGTCATTGCTGTAAGATGGTACGTCATTGCTGTCAGTTGGTACGTCATTGCTGTCAGTTGGTACGTCATTGCTGTAAGTTGGTACGTCATTGCTGTCAGTTGGTACGTCATTGCTGTAAGATGTGTTCCAGTTTTATGTGTATAGATGAACCTTCCTCATAGTGGGTCCTCTGTGTAAAGGCGGACAGGGTCCCACCTCCCTGGGCCTGTCCGTACTATAGCAGAGGTACATCAACTGTGACGTGCAACAGTGACTTGTTATATCAGTGAACATGTCAATGTGCACGTCATAAACATTTCAATTTTTTGTTCTAATGAAAGTTATTGTTCTTTGGTATAATTTTGTCATTTGCTGATGTTTATTCCTCCTAGGCGCCAAGTTTGATTTATAGAAAATGTTCTTAAAATGTGTTTATTATGAAAACTGGAATCAGTTCATAGTATAGTAAGATCTTGAAATTGTTTATGTAGTTTTTAAATGTAGACCTACCTCTAAATAAGGCAAGTTGTGTTTTTCAATAGCAGAACTTGTAAGAAATAGAGGGACATTGATGATGATTGACAGGCAGTGTGTTCTTCTCTGTGGGTACAACACTTCTGATAGTTCACACACAGGCTACACAGTAAGACCGCCTCTTAAAAAACTGGGGGGCCAGTAATCCTCAGGGGGGGTATGTGGGAGCACGGGGCCACAGTGTAGTTCCAATGGGTCTTCAGTGAATGTGCAGAATTGTTTTTACCAGTAACATGCTATGTGTGAAACAAAAAGCTTGACGACTCACTATGAAGATGACTTCTAATGAAATTATGTAGAAAAAATTATGGAATGAAAGTTACGAAACCCTAAACATTAACAATTATTCTGGTAACTGCAGCAAATGTGCCAATATGGTACCAGAAACACTATTATAGGTGGACAGTACTGTCTAATTTTCAGAAGAATGCCATGCACGTCTGCTCTCTTCTTGGCTGTGTGGCCGGTGCATGTTTGCAGTGCTATATACCTGGTTTATAGACCTGGTCTCTTGATGGGTCCTCTGTGTAAAGGCGGACAGGGTCCCACCTCCCTGGGCCTGTCCGTACTATAGCAGAGGTACATCAACTGTGACGTGCAACAGTGACTTGTTATATCAGTGAACATGTCAATGTGCACGTCATAAACATTTCAATTTTTTGTTCTAATGAAAGTTATTGTTCTTTGGTATAATTTTGTCATTTGCTGATGTTTATTCCTCCTAGGCGCCAAGTTTGATTTATAGAAAATGTTCTTAAAATGTGCCAATTAAAATGTGTTTATTATGAAAACTGGAATCAATTCATAGTATAGTAAGATCTTGAAATTGTTTATGTAGTTTTTAAATGTAGACCTACCTCTAAATAAGGCAAGTTGTGTTTTTCAATAGCAGAACTTGTAAGAAATAGAGGGACATTGATGATGATTGACAGGCAGTGTGTTCTTCTCTGTGGGTACAACACTTCTGATAGTTCACACACAGGCTACACAGTAAGACCGCCTCTTAAAAAACTGGGGGGCCAATAATCCTCAGGGGGGGTATGTGGGAGCACGGGGCCACAGTGTAGTTCCAATGGGTCTTCAGTGAATGTGCAGAATTGTTTTTACCAGTAACATGCTATGTGTGAAACAAAAAGCTTGACGACTCACTATGAAGATGACTTCTAATGAAATTATGTAGAAAAAATTATGGAATGAAAGTTACGAAACCCTAAACATTAACAATTATTCTGGTAACTGCAGCAAATGTGCCAATATGGTACCAGAAACACTATTATAGGTGGACAGTACTGTCTAATTTTCAGAAGAATGCCATGCACGTCTGCTCTCTTCTTGGCTGTGTGGCCGGTGCATGTTTGCAGTGCTATATACCTGGTTTATAGACCCGGTCTCTTGATGGGTCCTCTGTGTAAAGGCAGACAGGGTCCCACCTCCCTGGGCCTGTCCGTACTATAGCAGAGGTACATCAACTGTGACGTGCAACAGTGACTTGTTATATCAGTGAACATGTCAATGTGCACGTCATAAACATTTCAATTTTTTGTTCTAATGAAAGTTATTGTTCTTTGGTATAATTTTGTCATTTGCTGATGTTTATTCCTCCTAGGCGCCAAGTTTGATTTATAGAAAATGTTCTTAAAATGTGCCAATTAAAATGTGTTTATTATGAAAACTGGAATCAGTTCATAGTATAGTAAGATCTTGAAATTGTTTATGTAGTTTTTAAATGTAGACCTACCTCTAAATAAGGCAAGTTGTGTTTTTCAATAGCAGAACTTGTAAGAAATAGAGGGACATTGATGATGATTGACAGGCAGTGTGTTCTTCTCTGTGGGTACAACACTTCTGATAGTTCACACACAGGCTACACAGTAAGACCGCCTCTTAAAAAACTGGGGGGCCAGTAATCCTCAGGGGGGGGTATGTGGGAGCACGGGGCCACAGTGTAGTTCCAATGGGTCTTCAGTGAATGTGCAGAATTGTTTTTACCAGTAACATGCTATGTGTGAAACAAAAAGCTTGACGACTCACTATGAAGATGACTTCTAATGAAATTATGTAGAAAAAATTATGGAATGAAAGTTACGAAACCCTAAACATTAACAATTATTCTGGTAACTGCAGCAAATGTGCCAATATGGTACCAGAAACACTATTATAGGTGGACAGTACTGTCTAATTTTCAGAAGAATGCCATGCACGTCTGCTCTCTTCTTGGCTGTGTGGCCGGTGCATGTTTGCAGTGCTATATACCTGGTTTATAGACCTGGTCTCTTGATGGGTCCTCTGTGTAAAGGCGGACAGGGTCCCACCTCCCTGGGCCTGTCCGTACTATAGCAGAGGTACATCAACTGTGACGTGCAACAGTGACTTGTTATATCAGTGAACATGTCAATGTGCACGTCATAAACATTTCAATTTTTTGTTCTAATGAAAGTTATTGTTCTTTGGTATAATTTTGTCATTTGCTGATGTTTATTCCTCCTAGGCGCCAAGTTTGATTTATAGAAAATGTTCTTAAAATGTGCCAATTAAAATGTGTTTATTATGAAAACTGGAATCAGTTCATAGTATAGTAAGATCTTGAAATTGTTTATGTAGTTTTTAAATGTAGACCTACCTCTAAATAAGGCAAGTTGTGTTTTTCAATAGCAGAACTTGTAAGAAATAGAGGGACATTGATGATGATTGACAGGCAGTGTGTTCTTCTCTGTGGGTACAACACTTCTGATAGTTCACACACAGGCTACACAGTAAGACCGCCTCTTAAAAAACTGGGGGGCCAGTAATCCTCAGGGGGGGTATGTGGGAGCACGGGGCCACAGTGTAGTTCCAATGGGTCTTCAGTGAATGTGCAGAATTGTTTTTACCAGTAACATGCTATGTGTGAAACAAAAAGCTTGACGACTCACTATGAAGATGACTTCTAATGAAATTATGTAGAAAAAATTATGGAATGAAAGTTACGAAACCCTAAACATTAACAATTATTCTGGTAACTGCAGCAAATGTGCCAATATGGTACCAGAAACACTATTATAGGTGGACAGTACTGTCTAATTTTCAGAAGAATGCCATGCACGTCTGCTCTCTTCTTGGCTGTGTGGCCGGTGCATGTTTGCAGTGTTATATACCTGGTTTATAGACCTGGTCTCTTGATGGGTCCTCTGTGTAAAGGCGGACAGGGTCCCACCTCCCTGGGCCTGTCCGTACTGTAGCAGAGGTACATCAACTGTGACGTGCAACAGTGACTTGTTATATCAGTGAACATGTCAATGTGCACGTCATAAACATTTCAATTTTTTGTTCTAATGAAAGTTATTGTTCTTTGGTATAATTTTGTCATTTGCTGATGTTTATTCCTCCTAGGCGCCAAGTTTGATTTATAAAAAATGTTCTTAAAATGTGCCAATTAAAATGTGTTTATTATGAAAACTGGAATCAATTCATAGTATAGTAAGATCTTGAAATTGTTTATGTAGTTTTTAAATGTAGACCTACCTCTAAATAAGGCAAGTTGTGTTTTTCAATAGCAGAATTTGTAAGAAATAGAGGGACATTGATGATGATTGACAGGCAGTGTGTTCTTCTCTGTGGGTTCAACACTTCTGGTAGTTCACACACAGACCGCCTCTACTGTCTAATTTTCAGAAGAATGCCATTCACGTCTGCTCTCTTCTTGGCTGTGTGGCCGGTGCATGTTTGCAGTGTTATATACCTGGTTTATAGACCTGGTCTCTTGATGGGTCCTCTGTGTAAAGGCGGACAGGGTCCCACCTCCCTGGGCCTGTCCGTACTGTAGCAGAGGTACATCAACTGTGACGTGCATCAGTGACTTGTTATGTTAGTGATCATGTCCGCATGCACGTCACAAACACTTTATTTCATATATTGGAACTGCCAGTCCCTCAATCCAATGTAATGGTTGACATATTTAGGTAGTAATCTGATTTATCGTTGTGTTGCAGCTTTGTGTGGAACAAAAAGCAACAAGGAATCAAAAATACAAATTGAAACACAGCAAATAAGCGGAATTTTTGCATATTGCTATTTATAAATTCAACAGAATTTAATGTTCCATGCGTGTTTGATGTAGTACATGGCATTCGAATCATTGATTGGGGTTTCAGCCGGCCAGCAGGTGGTCGCGGCATGAAGCTCGGCAAAACGAAAGATGTCGAGTCATTTGTTGATCAGCTCAAATCAGAAGGCGAACGTAAGTTGATGATTTTTCAAAAAGTTAACAGCTAGGTGTCTACACATGTTTATAGAGTTATTTTGTATTCTATAATGTAGGTTCTTGATCACGTGTTGCAGCTGTCTTATCTTTTAAGAAATACAAATGACATATTGTCTTTGATTGCATCTAAAAGACCATTTACAAGTCTCATGGATTTGTTTAATGTAGCAAAACAATTGTTAAATCTTTTGTTAACAAATTCAAACTAATCAATCTCGTTAAGTGCCACTGCACAAACCTGCTAACAATACCACAAAAACAGTATAAAAGATGAACACAAAAACAGACTTTTACTCAGTTCCTACTCGACTGAGCGTTTGTGTGGACTGTCAGGGTAGAAATACTGATGTGTGCACCGTATTTGTTCTTCAGAGGTGATAAGTTCCGATCGAGGTATGTCTTCCAAGGCCAGTATGATCTCGAAGGTCGCAACACCCGTCGCCAACCAAGAAAGGTAGGAACCCCAGGATTGACAGTTCTTGTGTAAAGACGGACCTTTACCCAAGATGGTCCTCTGTGTAAAGGCGGACAGGGTCCCAACTCCCAGGGCCTGTCCGTACTATAACAGAGGTACATCAACTGTGCCGTGCAACAGTGACTTGTTATGTCAGTGAACATGTCAACATGCATGTCACAAACACTTAGTTATTTTTTATCAACATATTTTGTCAGTCATTTGCTGGTTTTTATTCTTCGTAGATGCCAAATTTGAATCATAGAAATTTTTTTTAAATGTGCAAATTAAATGCAGCATTAAATTTTTGATTTTTATTAGTAATTGATGCTATTGTAATTGCATCAGGAAACTGTTACAGTAATGTGTCAATACAGACTAGTGTTTATTAATTAAAAATACCCAATTTTATTAATAGTATATATTAATAATGTAGTAAGGTTTTGATTTTGTGTTTATTAATACTAACCCTACAGGTGGCCACTGGGCTGAATTCCGCCCGATTTGGTATCACTCTTTTTAAACAGTTTTTATTTCCATCACTAGCAACTGACAGGGGAACGTGAAGTATCATTGGAAAGCTGAATGGTTCTTATCAATGAGTTTTATCACGTCATGATTCAGTAATAACTAATCACAACCAAGCTTTCAAATGTGGTAGTAGATGGCGGCTAGATTCCCAAATATGCCCGATTTTACTATGCTCTCATTCATATGGTCTAAACTGGGAAATGCAGGTACATATGGAAAGCCCAACGATTGGTCTATCCAAAGAAATTTTTTTTTAAAGTCAGCCAATCAGCGCATGCCTCTCAAATGTCTTCTTGTTGACACTGGTTTCATTCCATCACGATGAAAGTTGGGTTAGTTCTCCATTTTGTTTTGGCTTCGATGATATAAGTTGAATTATTTCAAATGTCCCTGTCAATATATCGGCAAAATACACGACAGTATTCGTGGATCAAGTTATTATACTGGTTCAGACAGTTACATAGACTTTGGGGGCTGTTTTGAAGTGGATATTATGCAAATTGCCGGCGAGTAACATAGCCAGACATTGCTGTCCTGCACCCGGACTGGGGCTGATTCGGCCGGCCAACTTGTTCCGTCAGCAAAGGATACGATGCATTAAGAGTTAAAACAACATATTGTACAACCTGATGGCATATATGTATAATTAGGAACTTTAGGTATTACTTATTTTATTGATATGTAAGGAAATTGATAATCGATACATCATGTTATCGGACAAGGGTGCCACGGCACACAACTGTACTAGGCCGTACGTCTAGTGCCGTATCGGTTGTATTTGAACGTTCTAAGGAAAATATATTCTAATGAAAAGTTCTGAATATATTTGAGTCTAGTTTTCATGATCACGCAGCTGAAATATATAGCTACATTTGTCATACTGCATGTATGGACATACAACTGCTCAATAATTATTTTGTCAATGGGCGAACTTGGGTTTCTACTTTGCCCTCTAATAATAAAGGGTCTTTTTGTCAACAAAGTGATAGCTCGTTCATATTTCTGCGATAAGTATTAGCAAAGTTGTGATTCTTTAACGGCACCCTTCCTAATTGTGTACATCTTGGAAGTTTACTCTTGGTAACCTGTAGGGTTAAAACTACCAATGTTTTTTTAAGATTCGTGTTTATTCAGAATACCAAAGGCAATTCATAATATAGTAAGATTTTGATTTTGTACACAGTGTTCAAACGTAGACCTCTAAATAAGGCAGGTTGTGTTTTTCAATAGCAGAACTTGTAAGAAATAGAGGCACAGTGAGGCTGGACAATCAGAGGCAGTGTGTTCTCTGCGGATACAACACTTCTGGTAGTCCACACACAGTCTACACAGTTACAGTAGTCTCTGGTGGCTTCTTCTTCCATAGAAGTAGATAATCCCACTCTGGAGAATTGTCAACTTTTGTGATTATATGCAATATGGGTGAAGTTGGTCATTGTATACAACATTAAAATAGTGCTGGCTGAAAAAGAGGTAAAATTACAAAGTACCTGAACGTCTGGCTGAGTCAGTTTCCAGTATGTCATACATCATGTAAATCATGAAAACTGATCACGAATAATTGAATATATGGTCCAGTTATATGACCCACACTGTCAATTTGCCAATTGGCTTGTCATCGGCTTGTCAACGGCTTGTCAACGGCTTGTCAACGGCTTGCATTGAAACCATTCACGCCAATCACAGCCATTATTGACCAGTTTAGTTTTTTTAGTCCTTTGGCCGAAGGTCCAAGGGACTATTGCCATCACTCTGTGTCTGCCGTTAGCTGCCGTATCTCAGAAACCGTTCAGCAACTTTTTCTCTAATTTTGCATAGACATCTTGGGGCACTGCCACTATGCACGAGAAATCTGTATTTGATTGAATCATTTTAAGGGCTCCCTAGGGCCTCCAAGGACCCCAAAACTGGTAAAAATGTAACATTTGGCCTATTTTTTCAAAAATTGTTCAGCAACTGTTTTTCTAATTTTGCATAGATGTATCTTAAGGGGCTGCCACTATATACAAGAAATCTGTATTTGGTTGAATCATTCTAAGGGCACCTAAGGGGCCCCCAAAGTGCAAAAGGTTTACATTATCTAGTGATATGGTTTTGAGAAGGGCCCTTGAGATCACCCCCCAACAGTAGATGTTGTATAGTGTGCCAGAAAGTCAAAAGCTGTGACTAATCTCTACAGCCTAGGCCATTGAGACCTTGACTAATCTTTAATTGGTCACAGCACCCAGGCAGAGTAGACACACTTGACCCCTGTTAGACTGAACAGTTGCCTACCACTTTTAAACTGTATCTTCAAAACTATTGATTTTCTATAATTGCAAGTTGTGTTTATTTTGATGTTCATTTAATTATTATAAAATGGTGTGACTGTGGTGTCTATTGGTTAAAGATGTATTGTCTGTAGAAACCTGTAGGTGACAAACATAGAAAATTAATATTCTGTCACCTGTAGGTGACAAACATAGAAAATTAATATTCTGGACAACTATAGAGTGAAATATCCTACACTTTATTTATATCAAATGCATTCTACTGTTCTGTTTACGCTTGCCATGCCTTGTGTAGACATGGTACTGTGTAAATCAATTGTATCAATATAGACTAATAATTACAGATTCACAATATAGTTGACACCTGAAACAACCAAATGTCAACCATTAGAAGAGTTGACATAGTTCCGCTATACACTATATATGTAAATTTAACCAGCTGCCATGTCAAGTCCGTTATAATTGTGACTAACAGTGTTCAAAATTATTCAGGTAAATAGCAAATAACAAAGGACACAAGTTTTCTCCTTGCCATACCTCTACACATGAGAAGAAGGCTGACACAGCCTGGCCCTCATTTATACATGATTTAGCATTTTTGTACATGTTGTATACAACTTTCAACACAATACCATTAATACCGCATGAAATTATCTTAGACCACAGGGAGGACCGGTCTACTAAATCAAATGCTTTCTTATAATCGATGAAGACACAATAAAGCCTTTTGAGTCGAGACAAATACAATTCAACCAATACCCCTATCTGAACACTGCCTGTTCTTCACCTATTACATTCGCTTTGTTTAGGTATGTGGTCAGTCTGGTGTTCTGAACAATCACTAAGGATTAATGAACACTTGTGCAGAATGTCACCCACTTGGCAGGTTTAATTGATCTATTCAGCAATGAGGACACTGCTTAGGCCTCACTCTGGACACTGTCACTCACAGTGTTGTGTATTGTCTTAGTTGGTGCATTGAGCTAATCTACTTGACCATGAATCAGTGGTGGCTCTGGTTGTGTATTACACCCTGCTGTGGAGCTAAGATTCTCTGCCTGCTATTGTTTGATGGAAACTGACTGATCTGTAATTGGTCACTGGCAGTAGCTTGTGTCAACAGAGCCACTAGACCCCTGTTAAACTGGACAGTTGCCTGTAGGTTTTAAACTGTGTCAAACAGTGAGTCTACCTTTTACTCTCAGATAATCTGTCCTCTTAGTTTTACACATGAAAACATAATCTGGCATAACTTGATAAGTCTTTGTAGCAGCACATTTGTACTTCCAGTGTATCATTGCAACATAACATACATATTACATACTGTGTGCCACATTTGAATGTTGTGCATGTAATATTTCCATGCAATCCATTTGCATATATAATGTAAAACTTCAATAGCCGTTTTCTTCATTTTCACTTTTTGATCCCTACCAATGCTCCATAACTTTACCAATTTTTGTAGCAGTCATATTTTTGGAAACCGTGTAAAGCACCCTACCAAACCTTTACAAGGATGTAAGAAAACAATGTTACAATTTTTCTAACTTATCACTCATTTGGTCAGCCGGGGTCACATATAGACGTATTAGTCCAAAGGACTTCAGGGCCACTTGGCCCATTTTTTCAATGACAAATCAGTGTCATTTGAGGTATTTATTTTATACAGATCCATGTAGTTTTTTCCACTACCAGTTGTGTTAATTGTAGTCATTTATGTGGACTTGGAACTGTTAGTTAATCTAGTGGCCAGTTGAATGAATGAATGAATGAACGTTTATTCAGAACATTGATAAGAATATATATATACAAGACAAGACAACCAAACAAGTTTAACTATAATACAAGTGAGAATATACAATGTTTGAAGGGGGTAAATACAAAGTCATTGACTTTTGTGTAAATTTACCCGTGACATATATTTATATATAATTATATACCTGTATGTATACACACATATACATACATATACACACATATATATATATACACATTCACATACATATGTACATGTATTTTGAGACATCAATATTATATTATTCGAATTTGCTATTCATCTAACCATCTAGCTACAATAATTGAAAACGTAATGGAATATGTGCATATTCAAAATTTAAAGTATGTGATAAGTACACATTTTTACACATATTGTAGTTTCCTCAATGGCATGATTATATTTGTGTATGATTTTATTTAGATTTCCACAACCAGATATTTCTCAAATAAAAGGTTCTTGCATTTACGCTTAAATTCAGTAATAACATTAGTAGTTTTTAAATGATCACATTGAGAATTCCATAATTGCACTCCCTTTACACAAAGAGACATTGATCGCATGGTAGAACAGACTCTGTCGTTCAAAGTCATGATTAGCTCGCAATGAGTATGCTATTTCCCGTCTAGTAAAACAAACACTGAATATTTGATGACAAACGGCTGTAGTAATCTTTGTACATAAATTATGTTTTAAGTTCTATGATATCTGGAAATTTTAGAACATGTAATTGTTGGAAAAGGAGTTTGTATGATCCAACCGTCTTGCACCAAATATAATGCGGATTACTCTTTTTTGTAATAAGAAAATACAGTTAGTATTTGTTGGGTACGTGTTTCCCCATATCTCTGCACAGTAACTGTATAGAATACGTCAACTATTTCTATCAAGTAGATGACTGCATCTATGCATTATAGCAGTACTTTTTGAAAGCTTCGATTGTACGTATTTTATATGAGCTTTCCAATTTAGTAGATCATCAATAAACACACCCCAAAACTTGGTGACCCTTACTCTTTCGATATTAACATTTCATATTTTTATATTAATTTCTTTGTTTAGCATACGATTTCCAAATAACATATAATTGGTTTTAGATATGTTCAGAGTTAATTTATTTACTGCAAACCATGTATACATTTGGTCCAGTACGTTACATACAGTTTCGTTTAGTTTATTGATGTTACTATTTGCATAAAAGATATTAGTATCGTCTGCAAAGAGAATGTATTTTACTAGATTAGATATGTTACACATATCATTAACGTATAGAATGAATAGTTTGGGGCCCAGGATCGAACCCTGTGGGACACCACATGAAATATTGCACACAGTAGTTGACCCCCCCTCTAAATTCCATGGTCTTACCAGTTGTAATTACCTGTCTTGGCCAGTCATCTGTCAGTCTTGAATAAGTGCAGATGGGTCTCTGGCTCAGCCCATGTCTACCCCCATCTTGAGATACTAACTCCACCAGTGGGCCCTCTACCTGTGTTTAGTGTTCACTTGCGTATGGAGGAGAAGATCAGTCTGACGGCGGGACGAGACGGTGGCTTGCAGAACCTCGAGGTCCACGGCTTCCTCATGCTACGCATCACAGACGATACGTTCGGCCGTGTCAAGGTCGACATCACAAACAAAGACAGCAAAGGCATTCAGATACAGGTGAGGCGCGAGAAGATGTTTGTTTGGGTTGTGTTTATCCACCTGCAGCTGACGCAGTTTTGGGATTGTGCGCAGTTCATTAAGCTGGTTTTAAGATCCTTGTTTACAGTGTAAGCTTGCTGTCATGTTTTCTCATATAAGGAACCATGAACAACTTTGAAATCCTTGTTCTGGTCTGCGCTGCATTGTGTACCCATGGATATAATGAACATTGGATGTAAGAAATAGTTTGACCAGGTCCCAACATGTTTGTTGTAGCAAGGCAAAAATGAGCACCACTGTATTATTAACTTAGCATTTATCGTTTGCCTTATAGTTATTATCTTGCAGCCATTTCCGTATAATTGTACAACAGCAATTCATGTCTACAGTACATTATTTCTAAAAACAGTTTCTTCTTTTCAAAAATTGTATAATCCCACAGTTTTTGAATTTATCAACTATTCAAAATTGTCAAGCAAGTAAACACATCATCTGTCTCTTTGTTAGTCAGTGCAATGCTAAACATGTTGCTATGCCATGGACGAACAGTAAGAGATACCTGTGTCGTTGCAGACTCATCCAAATGTTGACAAGAAGCACTTCGCAAGTGCTGGTGTCATCGGGCTGAAGAACCCATCCAAGTCATTCCCACTCAACCAGGACGTCGGCGTTCTCAAGTGGCGCTTCCAGACACAAGACGACTCTCTCATGCCAATCTCAAGTACGTCACGTTGTTTTAGTGCTCATACTTCTTGTAAGTAACTTGTAAAACTGCAAGTGTTAGGGTTTTCTCATGACGGGTCCTCTGTGTAAAGGCGGACAGGGTCCCACCTCCCTGGGCCTGTCCGTACTATAGCAGAGGTACATCAACTGTGACGTGCAACAGTGACTTGTTATGTCAGTGAACATGTCAACTTGCACGTCGTAACATGTTCGTTCGTTTTAAAGCTTTTAATAAGCGTATTGTGAAGTTGTACGTCGTGTACACGTACCTTATGTTGGCAGGTGCCTGCGAGGTACATGCACGTACCTTATGTTGGCAGGTGCCTGCGAGGTACATGCACGTACCTTATGTTGGCAGGTGCCTGCGAAAATACGCACGCATCTTTTACGTTGGCAGTGCCCAAGCAGGTAAATACGCACGCATCTTTATGTTGGCAGTGCGCCCGCGAGGTACATGCACGACCTTTACGTTGGTTATGGTGCCCGCAGGTACATGCACGCATCTTTATGCTGCGGTGCCCGCGAGGTACATGCACGCATCTTTATGCTGGCAGGTGCCCGCTGGCGGTACATTTAACGCACCTTTATGTTGGCAGGTGCCCGCGAGGTGCCATGCACGCATCTTTATGTTGGCAGGTGCCTACAGGTACATGCATCGCATCTTTGCGTTGGCAGAAATTCCGCGGTACATGCACGCATCTTTGGCGTTGGCAGGTGCCCGCAGGCGCCATGCACGCATCTTCGTTGGCAGGCAGCCTTTGCGGCCATGCACGCATCTTAAGTGCTGGCAGGCGCTCGCGAGGTACATTTACCTGGGCGCGTTGGCAGGTGCCCGCGCAGGTACATGCACGCACTTTATGCTGGCAGGTGCCCGCGAGGTACATGCACGCATCTTTGCGTTAGCAGGCGCCTGGCGCAGGTACATGCACGCACGGCGTTGGCAGGTGTTCCGGTGCGCTAGGTACATCGCATCTTTATGTTGGCAGGTGCCTGCGAGGTACATGCACGTACCTTATGTTGGCAGGTGCCTGCGAGGTACATGCACGTACCTTATGTTGGCAGGTGCCTGCGAGGTACATGCATGTACCTTATGTTGGCAGGTGCCTGCGAGGTACATGCACGTACCTTATGTTGGCAGGTGCCTGCGAGGTACATGCACGTACCTTATGTTGGCAGGTGCCTGCGAGGTACATGCATGTACCTTATGTTGGCAGGTGCCTGCGAGGTACATGCATGTTTGTGAAATGATGAATCAGTACAAACAATAGTTTACATATGATGTTTGCCACTAACAAAACTTGGTTGTTTTGTGACTTTCCTAGAAAACGTGAAGTTTTGAATTTATCAATGAATTATTGCTGCGTGCTAAATCCAAGGAGATTCATTCAGTGTAAATGCATTGTGTATAATACACTGCTAGCATTGCTTCTGACGGACTGTGCTGCCCCCTGTTGCAGTAAACTGTTGGCCGAACGAGACAAACAGCGGATGTGATGTGAACATAGAGTACGAGCTGGAACAGGAGCACATGGAGCTCAATGACATCGCCATCTGCATTCCTCTGCCGTGAGTCTTGTGTCCTTCCTTCCCTCCTTTCCTGCCTTCGTTTCTTCCTTCCTTCATCCCTCATCTTCGCATTCCATATAAAACATAAGCAAAACTTTGTTCATAACAGACCTTTGCATCATGTGACCTATTCCCTGGTAACAGACAAAGTTTTGAGGCAATAACAGGCCTGCCTACCATTCCGGATTGTCCGGAATCATTCCGGAAAACACCTAACATTACGGTATTACGGCGAGGGATGAAAATATTACGGATTCTTCCGTACTCCTCAAATTTAGCTTCACTTTATTCAACAGGTGGCAGCATATATACGCTGCTTGTTGTGACATGGTTTTTCATTCGCTGCTTCTGGTCGTAATCTGACCAATAGGAAACAGCGTTACGACAAATTCGCATTTCCGCGCTCATGGCGCTCAAACAAAACGAAAGTCACGACTCACGCGGCACGAAATGATGCCGGGGATCGAAACGGCACCACTACCAGCCAAGAAGAAACGTGTACTGCAAACATTTATAACAGCATGCACACAGACATGATCCGTATTGTCAAATTTAAAGAAATACTGCCCGATACGCGAAATTTATTTTCCTATTTCACATGGTCACTGGTGCCGTGGCCAGGATAAATGCAGGTACTGACTACGTCGTTAAACTAGTACTAGTGACAGAGTAGTGGGTGTTGTACTTGTAGTGTGTCAGGCCAACTGACTGTACTAAGATGAAGTTAGTGTATTTATTGAGTTTAGTCTATCATTTACAGCCTACAATACAGGGATAGACTTATATACTAGAGTTGAGTAGACTAGAGTCTAGACGATGTCGATGACTAGCCGCACTAGCGTAACGTAATGGTTTTGCCGTCCCCCGGCATGACTTTGTCTGTGATCTAGTCAAGCTACTATACTGTATAGTCTATAGCCTGGCCTTAGGTATACCGGCTACTAATATTAATCCTAATGACACCACAAATAGACAATGACATGATGCATTGTTATAATTTGTCAAGTTTTTGTAGTCAGCATGCTGTTTTTGAAATTTACATAAAATCAGAATTACAATGTGTATAGACTCATTTACATTACAGTTACGCTTCTTCATGTTTGATTTCCAGCAATGCTGGTTATGAACATCTACCTTACCTTGTTAACTGTACGCTTCAAAACACCTCATAGTTTATTAGAGACAATTATGTTTTGGTGCAACTATTGTCATAGTCACAGTATTAAAGTATTACTGGTAGTGGTGTTCTTTTCGTGACAATATCTGACACGGTTCTGACCTATTACTGACAGCAAGCCTATATTCCTGAAAATCAGTGTAAATGGGAAGATGGATTACTGACAGGAAGTTTTTGGGGTAGGCAGGTCTGCAATAACTGCAATGATGGAGCAACTTGGCTCTAATGGGCTGTTGTTCCATGGTCTTCAGTGTACAGTTGTACAAACAGACCAGTTCTATTACTCATAGTGGGTCCTCTGTGTAAAGGCGGACAGGGTCCCACCTCCCTGGGCCTGTCCGTACTATAGCAGAGGTACATCAACTGTGGCGTGCAACAGTGACTTGTTATATCAGTGAACATGTCAACATGCACGTAACTAACACTTTTTTATATTTATTTTAAAGCTATTGTTATTTTTTTCAGTTATTTTCTGTTTTTTCCTTCTAGGCGCCAAATTGATATTTGATGTAAACATTTTTTTTCAGGTCTGGAGCTGGGGCCCCGCTAGTAAACGAGTGTGACGGAGAGTATCACCACGACTCGCGCAAGAACGTGTTAGACTGGACTCTGCCAGTGATCGATGCGTCCAACAAGTCTGGAGCCATGGAGTTCAGCATCGCCGGACACCCCGATGATTTCTTCCCCGTCACCGTCTCATTTATATCGAAAAAACCCTATTGTGATATACAGGTAAGTGGGGGGTGTTGTTCTAAGCTCACTATATTTTGTGGGGACAGGTGTTTGTTTTATGGTTACATGTTTTGATTAAAATTTTATATATCTACCTCTAAATAAGGCAGGTTGTGTTGTTCAATAGCAGGCACAGTGAGGCTGGACAATCAGAGGCAGTGTGTTCTCTGTGGATACACGTCTGGTAGTTCACACAGACTTCATGCAATTACGGTAGTCTCTGATTATCAGGTAGCCGATGCAGTTCTGTCAGAAGTAGCTAGCTTCCAAAATGTACGCAGTGTAGCAATTTGGCAGAATAACCAATTGCTTATGAAATCAGCCTGTTTTAATATTTTCGATATCTGTCCGATTGTGTTTGTCGACTAGAACAGTTGTTCAAATTTCATGCTGATTATGTATCGGAGTGGGCGCCAACAATGTTACTATCTGTGTGTGCATGTGTTTGTACAACTGACAAGCATAGACTTCCCGGGAGTGTTGCAAATGTATCATCAACAGTTTCATTGTGTGAAACAATCTGCATTATTTGTTGCAGATAAACGATGTTCAGATGGTCGACGGAGACACGCCTGTCAAGTTTTCGTCAGAGATCGTATTTTATGTTGACAAGTACGAGATTGTGTGAGGGAAGGATTTGGCTGCACAACACATTAGGCTGAACAGTCATTTACGATAATATACTGGACACACGACCAGATGAAACACTTGTGCGCAAAATTGTACATAATTTAGATTATATGTGCGATTGTAAAGGGTGGTGTTTGCCGAGAACGCTTTGCGGTGCCGGCGGCTTGAGTGACGCGGCTCGCATAAACGTTATTGAATACATGTTGGAGCAAGGTAGAGGGAATGAGGGATGAATTATATCTGTACAGAACTTGTGTATCATGTGGGGATCTGACGTCTGTTACTGAATGTGTAGTTCTTTTGAAAGACGCCTCACAACTCGGATGTTTGTGGAGTTGTGGTAAGATAAGCAGTTGAGGTCGACTGAAACTAAACAGGTCTGTTTTTACATGTGCTATCACCAGGGTTTGTACCATATGTAGAAACAGATTTTATGTAGTTTGTAAAATAGGATTCAAGGCCATGAAAGCATGGAACTGCTATGCAGCCGTAGTGAGACAAAAACTAGACAAGATGATTTATAAAATGTGAATGATATAGTTTGACTGATTTGAGCACTGCATGCATTCTTGACAAATTCTGTATTTATATCGTGCAATGCACATATATGATATCTGGTTCAAAGGATTTGGAGCTATGTTCTGGTTCACAAAGAATGGTACAGTACAACTTTCCTATTAAGGCCACCCTCAGGACTCGGCAAAAGTGCCCAGGGTGACCCTAATTGTGAGTTGGCTGTACCATACAGTGAGGTTCGAATGTAATTCACTTTGCTTTAGCTTTGATAGTATTTGCATGGAAATAAACTGCCTAGTTACCAGACACAGGAAGGAAACATCTAGTTTGGAGTGAAGTCAAAACCTGCTGTAGAAACCCTTGCCACAATACTGCATGAGATGGGCACAACCGTGTCGTGATGTCCGCTCATTGCCACGAGTTGTGAGGTGACTGAGGTAATAAACAATATGTCTGTATAGAACCTGGAGTTGTTTATTTCATGTGGTGTGCTCGTGGCCCTACTTCCTGTGGTGTCTGGTAATAAGTTGTCACTGTAATCCCGAATATAATGTACAGAAATGTCAATGTATCAGTAATTTATTGTTATGTTGCAGTAAATTGTCGAAGAAATTGTTTCACATTTCAGTAATTTGCTGTCAGACAGCGTGCTTATGTACAAACTTGTGTGTACATTTTTTACATGGGTACAATTTCTTTCTCGTGGTTCGTACACCTGTGATTTTGTTTCATAGAAGTAAAGTTGTAGGCTTATTTTGAAAATATATTACTTTTGTACAGACATTCACTATTTAGTAACTAGCGTTTTGTGCACATTATATAAAGGAACACCAAGTTGTCTGATCAGAAATGTATTGGTAAATAAATGTGTTTGGGAGACAAAGACAATTTTTTTCTCATACGTCCCATGCTATATCCTACACTCCTGTAGGGAATTGGCTATTGCACTGCCTGCTCGGGCTCCACTCACCCAACATTTATCCAAATGAGGGATCTTTACTTCCACTAGCTCTAAGTAGAAAAGGACTAAAGACTATCTCTTCTGAAAGATCAATAATGCCAGTTTTGGGGTGAACAAAATTGTCCAATTTTGAAACTCAAAATTATGTTAAATAGCCGGAAACCTGGGGACTGCTTCACTTAGATTATGACCGAGTAAGGAAAACCCATCAGTAAACAGGATGTTTTTAAATTTATGGAGCATTTTCAAAATTCAGAAATCTGCTGCCATATCACCAGGGACACTATTTTCGTGAAACACCGGCAAGTGTCTCCGTGTTGAGTTTTCAGTGTGCAACATCAATGTGAAATTTATTTTAAAGAACAAAATCAGGGTTATGAGCTTATAAGAATGTTGGCCTAATGGTTTACTGGTCCTCAACTGAGTCCAATCTAAATCTACGTGTTCGAATATTTTGTGTATAATGGACTTTATACCTTTAGGAGACACACTCCTCATGAAAAAAAACTGAGCCGGAGTAAACTAAATCGGTAATTTGCACAGCTAGTGCATGAAAACAACAAACAAGATTTCATTTTGAAATAATATAATTCTTGCAATTATACATAATACAGTATATTAAAAGCATAATTTAAACTTTAATGGCAAGCTTGAAAACAAGTTGATGTTGGCGTCCGTATGCAGGGTCAGCTTTAATCGAGGGCTGTTACAAGGTCATCCATTGCTACATGTTCGATGTTCACCCTAGTGTCCGAAGGGTCTTCGCCCTGCGCCCCACTCTGCTGTGCCCCACATTGGTGCCAGTGTTTGCCCCTGCGTCTCCCCCAGTGGTGCTGAAACCCTCGCTGTGCTCCCTGCCCAAACTGGATGCTCTTGGGGACCCTGAAACAAGCCGGGTTATAGTATGTATATTAACATTTTCCTCCTGGACAGTTTCCATCTCGGGTGTCGCTTTCTGGGTTCACCTATGACCCCTCGGAAGAAAAGTAACACCCTTTTTAATAAAATTCCCCTTTGGCCGTTGGTTTCTACCAGTTTTTAGGTCCCCACAGGACATTAGAAAGATGTTAATCGATTGTTCACAATGTTATGTGTATTTTCTGCGATTGTTCATAGCTACGTAAACCAGCCACCGATCAGTTGGGGTTGTTCTACGTAATGCATTGCAAAAAAACGGCTAAAATTTACATAATAAAAAGTCGGTATGAATACACCAGGAAACAATAGTACATAGCAGAATATCTTGTGACACAATAACCAACATTAGATGAATTTCTATCTATGAAGGAAATTAAATATTAAAAAGCTGGCAATAATGTTAACATGTTATCGAGACATTTTTATTACTTAGTCAAATAAATAAAATCACTATTTATAATATATACAAAAACGTTAGCTCATATATCGCAGTATACAGTCCTTAGGACTGCTCAAAGCACTTTACACCACACTCCCTCGCAATCAATCGAACACTATCTCAACGTTTCCGGGAAACATTCGGCCAACAGTTTTTGTAGTGTACATCAATCTTCACAATATCAAACCCTTTGGCTTTGTCCGCCAATGAGCTCGGGTTTCTGCGGGTCTTGGCACCATAGAATTCTTTGCACCATATTCATATTATTACTGTTATTTATCCCTCAAGTTGCGAGTCAGGCTGACAATAATACCCTTTCCTTGATTGTTTCCCTTCTCTTCTTTCAGTGCCTGCTACTATATATGATAATTTATATTACACAGCCCCATAAATGGCAACATTACCACTAAACAACACTAGAAGTCACATACAGGCGTGAAGCATGGTTGATTTTTGAGATCTGCGATTGGTGGATCTTAAAGAACCTCCAACTGCACCCCCCAGTGCTCAAAAAACCTCCAATTACACCCCTTTGACACCTCCAACTGTACCCAAAAAACATCCAACTGCACTCCCAAAAAACATCCAACTGCACCCGCTTTGACACCTCCAGCTGCACCACCTTGATGCTCACAAACCCCTTCCTTCATATCCATTCATCGCACATCCAACTATGGGCCTGATATGTAAAGGAAGCGAACTAATAAAACAGTACTTGTAAATGAACGTCCTTGTTGAGCTTGAAGATTTGGACGGCAGAGTGTCCATTGTTTTATCGTCCACCGCCAGACGACTGGACACATTCTCCGTGGGAACATCCACTTCCATGCTGCCTGGCGTCCGGTTTTGGCTGTGGTCATTCTTATTCTTCCTACAAATAAAATCGTGTCCATCTGGTCACTGGACTGGTCAAGCCAGGTTTGTTTATCAACAGATTTTCCTGCCAAAAGCAAGCAACATTTTATCTTAAGAAAAGTAGCATGTCACATAACGCAGCGAATGTGTTGACATTAGGTGTATAAACAGTTGTTTCCTTCTGACAGTAAGATAAATTAACTCTAAATTAACTGAGGGAATATACGAAGAAACAATTACAAAGTTATAGTGGATAGCCTGTTAGGCGACCATTAACATCCACAGTGTAACTTCCCTGTAATCAAGAGATGTGTGGACATTATCAACAAGAAACTGCAAGAAAGAGAAATTACAGCACAAACTATTTTGATGAACAAACACTTGAAATTACTCTTCAGCTACAATGATTTTTCCATCATTTATTTTATGAGGAAAGTTACTATAAAAATGTTTCAAAAAATTACAGACATTATTTGTTTCTGTACTAGACTCTCAAACAAACATGGTGTTGAGATACACGAGAAATTGCTAGAAAGAGAAAGTGCAGCACAAACAACTATTTTTATGAACGAAAACTTGAAATTACTCTTAATTTATAATGATATACCCATCATTCATTTATTTTATGAGGAAAGTCACTATCAAAACATCTAAAAATTAAAAAAATAATTACAGGCATTAATGAACACATGGTATCGGGGTGCATTGACCAGATTTTGCAAGTCGGAGAGCAGTAACATCACTGCAGAAAAGTCAGACTGCATGGTTTGAACCGTAAAGTAAATTTCACAAAACTCAAAAATATGTGTGAAAATATTAATATATTACAATTTTAGAAGAAAAACAATTACTACCAGTTTTAATAATGCAATTTCAAATTATTATTTTGAAAAAGTGTTTTATGTGTGTTTTGGATGAATGGTAAATGATGTCAAACATAAATTGCTAACTTTTATGTTGTCTGTATCAAAACTTAATTCTTCAGGTGGGTCAATTTAACCACCAGTAACTTCGCAACAAATTGACATACACTTATACATTAATGACATTGATATTATTGTAAAAATTGAAATGTCCTTTATCCAGATGCTCACACACCATCAAAATGTATTTTAAGGTCTGAATTGTTGCAACTAAGAAATACATCACGAATCTTGATACTAATGATGCCGTCAAAAGCTACAATATTTATCATAAGGCATGTTACCAAAGAAGCAACGCAGTACCTGGCGATAGTCTTAGCTCGGTCGAACCGGAAGTTTGCTGGATATTTGTGTTGTTGAATCAAGTGGTCTTTCCTCTTTTTGGCCGTAGCAAATTTTTCGGAGCAACTCTCGACAAGGCACTGATACTGCAACGACAAGAGACAACATTATTGATAAGCCAAGGAATTTAGTTGTACAAGGAAAAAAAAGGTCAAACTTTCTCATGTTTGCCTGCATGTAATGTGTCCTAAAGGCCAAGATTGAACATGCTACAATAGAGATAAAAAAACATTTATAATTCTTACAATCTACTACAGTATGAGAGGATTTGTGCGTCATAATTTATGATAATAAAAAGCCCAAATTCACACAACCACAATACTTTTTCACAGATTATTGGTTTGAAAACATTTTGTGGCATGAAATGTTCAAATGAAATTCTTCAGTTTTTGCTAGTTAGTTGTTCAGTTTAACAAACATATTGTTTGTACTAACACTATTGTAATATCACACTTTCAAAGAAAACTAATGAACGTTCAATTATTGAATAGGTTTAAAGTCAAAATACTATGTACATGTATCTGTATGTTGGTGGACGAATTAACGCAAAAGAGAAATTCATGAAAATCATGCAGATTTTTTCAAAACGAACATGTAATATGAAACACAACAATGTCTCGATGAGTACCATGTTCTGTTTTGCGGTGAGCAACTGAAACATTGCATCATGCCACTCCTGTAGATGGATGTCAAGCAGGTGACTTGTGGGAAACGACCGACTGCATTCTCGACAAACATTCCTATGAGTTGCATTGTAGTGCATCTCGTACCTAAAGCACAAACAACATGTCGTGTTACAGCTGCTTCCTCAAGTGGGTTAACCCATCACAAATTGGGTTCTTTCACTTGAATGTTTTGTGCACAGAAAACTTGTACAACTTAATGCAACTGCGCTGACAGAGTCCCTTGCCTATACCATAGGGAACCTATACTGTATAGTATAGGTGAAGATCCAGCCAGCTTCAAAAACATCGCATTTGAACCAACATGACGGGTAATAAAAATGCCATAAACAAATCAATAAATGCAACATGACAGTATTGTACAACAGAATACATGTGTAAAATGGTTAGTGCGAAAGAGTGTTTATAAGTTAAAGGCGACCAAAACAGCACCAAAGTTCTGAAACAAATTAAAATCGCAGCTATAATTAGCACAGATTCGTTTTCAGAAGCACTCATATATCTTTGATTATATTGATGGGTCCTCATCAATTCTAGTTACTGCAGTTTATCTATGGCTACAGTATAGACAAAGGGCTTTGCCTAATCTCTGCGCTGATGATTTGTTATACCTTAATACTGATTTGAGATGAACTTAACAGAAACACTTACCCAGCAACTGAGGAGAATACTCTATTACAGCGAGAAAACTGGCAGGGAAACTCTTCACAGCTGAAACACAAGGGGAGGTGTCCATCAAAATTGGTACCAGGTAATATAAAATAAAACATTTTTTATTAAGAATGTGACAAATTTGCATTATTTTTTCTACAGGTCATGCACTGCCTGACCTTTTTTGGCTTTTGATGGCAACCTAGCTAAATCTTGTGAAAAATGTATAATGAATACAAACAACCCATTGAGAGCTATATCTAAGTGTGACATCCGAACTATATTTCACTGGTATTGCCTAACTTGACAAGCACAGCAGATAGCAGTAACATGTTTGTACTGGTATACTTTTCCAGTGTCTATACACCCTGTAATTGTAATTGTTTTGTAATTCTGCCCCACCCTGACGGTAATGATCTACCACCTCTTGTATAGTCGTCACCTGCGTGGTTTCTGCTGCATCTAGGTTTTTGTTGTATTTTGATATTTCGCTGGATCTAACATTAGATACATCTTTAGTCAGATATATCAGTCACTGGGAGCAAAGACATCTACAAACTTCTTTTCAAATTAAAACGAGGCAAACCGGTTTTGAGGCATATTTTGAAAGCGAACGCAGACCACGTGACATATCGGTGACAGTGATCTGATGTAAACATCTGTAATATTTCAATTTATCGAACAAAATTATAAGCAACCGTTCACAGTAATCACCACTGGAAAATTATTGAACAGCCTGAAGTGTTTATACAGTTAATGCATTGTGTCTTGTCGTACAGTGATGATTCTGAACACGATGCAGCAGAAATCGAGTGCTTCCATTTGGTGAGTGAAGTGATCTCGTCTTACGAATATTGTAAGTATTTCACTAAAAACAACTTATTTGACGCTGTGTTTGCATGCCATCAGTGAAATATGTAGTTCCGATTAATAACGACATGTTGCAGAATAATTTCTAAAATTGTTGGTGAAAACTGCATATTATGAATGCGTACAGCAGAAACGAGTGGACCCGTATACTTACGGTGTTACCAGCTCCTCGAGTTCACTTTCGCTCACATTGATCTGTTTCAAACGCAAATTACATAAAATGTTCCCTTCTTCGAAGAAAGGGTCATCCAGAGGTATTCTCCTCTGTAATGGTTTCCATGGGAACGGAAAACGCAACATTGCTGGTTCGGCTTCTTGGTCATCAGATATGCCATCCATCTTGAGATTCCTGGAAACATTTACTGTGTCACACTGGTCTACTTTGAGTGGGTATTGGCTCATGTATACAATTTAAACTCTTTGTGTGCGTTGATAGTATAGTTTCAATATTCTATTTTCCAGCTGGTGTAGAACATGGCTGCCAACCGACAGGAGTGGCACTCTCTTGTTGATGCCTTATGTGTCACCTAGAGCATGAAGAGGATTGAGTGAGTGAGTGAGTAGAACATGGTGTGTGAAGCAATGGTTAAAGCTTTGGACTCTCAATCAAGAAGTTCCGGGTTCGAATCCTGTCGCTGTCATTTTGAACTTTGGCGAGTTTGCTCACTCCACGTTGCTCCAGTTCACCCAGGTGCATAAATGGGTACCTGGCTATAGACAGTGGTGGATACTTGTGTACGAATAGCCTTTCGTGCATTAATTGCAGTGTGGCTGAATGCTTCTTAGAGAGAATGAACAGGTCTGCCAGAGGGTAACTGAAGCGATTAGCAGGACTGGATATGTACCACGCTATGTTAGAACCTACAATTACTTTACTCTTACTGTAGGTCAGTACATCGACACTACTTCAAAGTGGAAACGAAGCGTCACAATATTGAGAGTAATCTTGGGAGGGCATCCTCGCACACCAGGGTTGCTGCTGATTATATCAGTCTCTGTACCTCCCGGCAGATCGGGTACGAGACTCTGAAGATAAGCTCTGCCAATAATATTACTTGCCGGGAAGTTCCGGTGGTATTCAATTCAGCCACACACTGCTCGCTTTACATGCTTGTAATATTCGGTAAGAAAACATAGTTATTTGAATACACAATACCGCCCAGAAGTTCGTGAGGCTGGTCGAACGGGCAATCATATTAGGATCGATTTCTGGAAGTCAAGGGCTTCGTCTTGGAGTGTGGGTCGGACGGATGTCTGCACTGTTCCCACAGGTGGTACAGTCGTGTCCGGCGAAGTCAATTACGAGTTTGATTCAGCTGATGCTACTTACAATGCGTAGATCTGCCAGGGGGAGTGTACGTAGTCACCACCCCTGGCTTGCGAGGATGGGAGAGGATCGAGGCAGATCATGATTTAGATTTCACAAAAATGTCTTCAGATTTTTTATGAAAACGGCATATTTATAAATTATATTAAGGGCACGATCGTCGGCCAGCCCAGTAGCATACAATGCAGTCTTCAGTTTTGCTTTTGTCTTAAAAATTGAGGGGGAAATAGTCAAGTTGTGGCAAAGCCATCCAATTAAAGACTGCTATATCCTCCCTTAGGCTTAGAATAAATGATACATCAACAAAACAACACCCAAGTCTGAAAAGAAGATTCGGTTACGCAGTGCAACAGTTTTGACTGGGACAAAAACAGGCAGTAGCCTTCAAGTTCCGTATATGATGATGATGAATTAAAATTAAATTAGTATTAGATACACAGAATTCTGGATTTCCTCTCACTTCTGTACATAATTAAAGGCAGAAATCCTCAAAAGACAAGGTTGCTAAAAGATGACCTGTAATTCGTAAAACATAACTTAAAAACTTTTTTTTAAACAATTATTGTAGCTATCCCTCATTATCGCCCACAAACACCTTTCTGCAAATTTTTACCGCTTATTGTTTTGTGACAATACACAATACGCCCCTTTTCGCCCTGGTTATTTCTAGACCACCTCGAGAAATAACAGCTGGCTATTTCTATAGCATAATATCTAGTTTCGCTTACTCTCACCCGGCTGCAGTTGCCGCCCGGCTGCCCGACATCGTCTGTAGTGACTGTGAGGGGAGTGCTGCCACCGCTCGGCGCCTGGTGCGGCGAATGTGATCGTTATTGTAGAAAGTTAATTAAATACATAAGTTAACAGTCTTTTCTTAATATTACCGTAATACCGAACACAAATTAAAAAAAAATCAATACGTAGCACTCTAATAGGCTGACCACAACAATAACATCTGCTGCCATTGACACAACAACATGAACACATAATTTATATTGATAGAAATGTTTTTTTCAGTTAAGAAAGATAGAAAGACTAGAGGACATGACGTTACATTAGTAAAGGAGCAGTGTAGATTAGACGTGAGAAAGTTCTCATTTTCACAAAGGACTGTGAATGAATGGAACAGATTATCTGATGATTGTGTGGGTGCTAGTAGTGTGAATATGTTTAAAAATAAAATCGACACATACCTCAGAAGGGCTGGATATATGTAGATAAAAGGGTTGGACTCTCGATAAGCCAAAGGGCTTCCTTGTCCACCTGCCATCTAGAGTTAATTCTCTGGATGGCAATCTTGTTAAATCTTGTTAAATAATATCAAAAATAGATATGCGAGCGAAAAATGAACAACTCAGAACACGTACAAAACATGAAATTCTACGGTCGTTAGCATCCTCACGGCTCGTCCTGTCCCGACGATCTTGGTATCATTTGAAAGGATGCACTTTTGTTATTCTAGCGTCATCTAGATTCCCCGGTAACCATTTAAAGAACACCGATAAAAGGACCTACAATCACGCCGTTTTCGGTGTTCTGTACGGTTCCGAACTATGTTGGCGGCGGGTACTCTATATTTTGTTTTCATTGTTGGAAAAGGCATATGGTACAAACACATATCTGAAATTTGATAAACGAGTGTCAACGTTTCACAAAAGAGATATCGTATGTTTGTATAATTTGACAGAAAAATAATACAATATATACTTGTTACGAAACTATCTTAACAAATATGCTTTATATCCTCGCTTGTTATGTTAAGCCGCCAGCCCGCTCCTGTAAGAGAAAACGAAATTTGCATTACATATTGGAAGAATTCAAATTTTATTTGCATATGTGTTCCACATCAATTACATTATATACTCACCGGTGATGCACTTGTAGACGGTTAAGTCCACAAAACAGCGCTCACCAGTGTTCGTTATCATCCCATTCTGGGTGACCCTGCGTGACGGGCCGTGAACACTGTATAAGTGCTTGTCAACTCTGTGACACCATTTCCTATATCAAACACTCGACCTGACCTCTGGCCATTTCAAACTGGCCGATGGGTAGCTCTCATAATCCCACCACTACTCAACCATGGCTTCTGAAACGACACCATGTTTGTGTGTGTGCGTGTGCGTGTGCGTGTGCGTGTGTGTGTGTGTGTGTGTGCATGTGTGTGTGTGCGTGACATGTGTTCCTGTCCAAGACATTTGTTGATGTCAGCAGGAGAGTTAAGCACAATAAACATGCCCCTGCAATAAAATATATAAATAGGACCAGAGCAGGTCTGGAGACAACAAATAAGGAAGAAGTAATTTTAAGGATACTGCTGGACACCAACTTGGGTAATGTCTAGGGAGGGGATATTCGTGCAATAATAGTTTGCCTAACTGGACAACATCTCAGGATTTCAGTTAGGTTGGAAGTACATTATTATTTAAAACAGACACTCCGAATTTCGACATACACATCTTTCGAAACGGTGCACACAAGGTTAGTGATCGGCAGTTACAATGCTAAATATAGCCTAAAACGAATTAGTATCTACATCCACACATGTCATATAGTTACAGTTGAACCTCGGTTAACGGCCACCTCATTAATACAGCCACATTGCAATTAAGGTCACCCTAGAACAGTCCCAAATTAGATCCATATATACAGTAAAGTATATGAAATTAGTCCCCCTAATATAGTCACCTCGCTATTCAGGTTACTTTTGTGGAGCGCAGTAGCACAGCGGTAAGACCTCCAGACTCTCGACTGAGAGAACGCGGGTTCGAATAATGTGCGGCGGTGTCGAACCTTGGGCAAGTTCATTTACTCTACATTGCTTCAGTTCACTCAGCTGTATGAATGAGTACCTGGCTATGGACAGTGGTGGACATTTGTGTACGAATAGTCTTCGCGCATTAATTGCTGCGTGGCTGAATGCTTCCCATAGAAGTCGAGATGGTGTTCAATTGAACAGAAAGTGTAAAGCGCTTTGAGCAGTCCTGAGGACTGGATACCCCACTGTTTAAGAACTTACCTTTACTTTTACCCAGTTCCAATAGTGACCTTAATAGTGAAGTTCCATATATATATATATATTTATATATACATATATATAAAGTTCTGGAATAAACATGGTAAAACCACCCAAAATGAAAAATAAAATTCCTAATAATGGCACAATTTATTTCCTTTATGATTAAACTGTTTAGAGAGAGAGAGAGAGAGAGAGAGAGAGAGAGAGAGAGAGAGAGAGAGAGAGAGAGAGAGAGAGAGAGAGAGAAATACAGAGAAGCAGAGACTGAGGCAGAGATTGGCAGATAAACATACAGCCAGCAGGCAAGTGGACAGCAGACAGACAGACAGACATAGAGGCAGACAGGCAGGCAGGCAGGCAGGCAGGCGATAAGGGGCAACAAGAAACAATTTAAGTTACGCATTATTCTAATAATATCACTATTATATATAACATATAAACATAAAAAATAACTCACTAGGCCGTGTATATTGATACTCGTAATATAGAGCCGAGAGAACAGTACGTATATCTTTGTGGACACGTCCATGATCCCTAGCAAACTGCGACTGGGTGTGGCTCCAGGCTACCCTATATGCGTCTGGCGGTTGACATAACAATAGTCCATGCAACCGCTTGCTCGATGCAATTCCGCCAGGGTTACATAATACATTTTACTTGTTGTGTTACATATTCCTTGTGGGGTCCTACATGTCAACCGGCCCAAAACACGAACGGATTATATGCCCACGAACATTATTATTTGTAAGTTTACAACTTCATATTTATACTCCTTTCCAAACATGTTTTTTCCGCTTTATTTTGCCATTACATACAATTACCACCTTCGTGAATTGCACGCATGACTTGATTTTGACTAATGACTTGTTTTGATTTGTTTGCTCTATAATATGTTTAAATCAACATTCAATAAATATTAAATTAAATTACTGCCGAATATACAACTAATCTCAGATGTGTCGCGCGTACAAGGAAGCGTTATGCAACGAGGTTATAAAATATTGTGTTTCCTGTAAACTGTTAAGGATGAAAGCACATTTACTTCATAAAATATCAATGTGTTTATATTGATCATTTATGCATTTTAACATCGTAATATTTTGTATATTCATAACATCGTAGTTGTTAACTCTAATCATTGCATGCATACTGCCGGAGATGACATTGGAAGACGGGGGAATGTTCACTTTTTTAATCCCCTCAAGCGGACTCTTTGTCTTAGCGGACGGTGTCTCGCTACCTATGCACGGTTCTAGTGGCATCATCTCAACATTTTAACAGACCTGAATTCTCCACACTGGCGCCGCGAGTTACGAGCATAGTATGTAGATAGTTGACGTTGACCATCAGACTCTTAATTGAAATTACATGTCCGACGGCTGAGCGACTGCAAAATAAAACAACTTGATATTGATCGTGTATCCAAGTGGAAGGTACGCTATCAAAATATAGCTTAGACATTTTGCTTGAAGACGACCATGAAATGTGATTTTGTTTCAAGAACAAGTTTGGCCCTGCCTGACAGATAACCTCAATCATACGCACGCAATCACGCACGAACGCTAGATATGTGAAGTAACCTTTACTTTAATAAGGTATAACGCATTCTGCTAGTGATGAACCATTTCTGCTAAAAGGAGTTCGCACTGATAATTATTTTTGTATGTTTACAAGTTCAAAAGCCGCAGTCACTTCAGCCAAGCTGACCAACAGAGTATAGGAAACCAAGACGCTCACTGAGAATACCAATATGACCAGGCCCATATAGCCAGGGGGGTTCACTTGAACCCCCTTTCTTCAAAATGTGAACCCCGCATCAAAATTGCATCCTTAAAATGTTAACCACTAACTGTATTCCATGTTTCTCAAAAGCGTTAACCCCCTCCTAAAAGCTGCTGTTCAAGCATTAGAAGGAATGCCAAGAAAGCCTGATTTGTACATATGTTAAAGGGAGAACCCTTATCTATTAAGAGATCATCACTCAATGTATAGGAGCCTGTCTGTCTCCAATGCCATGTGGGGTTGGTCGCTAGGTGGCGTAAGGTGGTACTTGTTTATTTAGTCACTGCGTGATTCAAAATCATTTTTGCAATTTAACGTTTAATTTTGTGTGTGACACTAGTGTAGAATTAGTGTCAACGTATTGCACTATTTGCTTAAACAAACATTTTATAAATTGTCACCACCAACGCTGTTAAATCTTGTACTTAAATTATTTGGGCAATAATACAGCTGGTCGATTTGATATTCGCGCTAGCAGGCTTACGTACACAACATACTAAGGCAGGGGCAGTCCCCTTATAAACTATATACTAACAGGCCATTTCAACAAGACGTTCTGTTATACCAGAATCGCCGTGTGGGTGAAGACCTCTGACTTTTCTTTGCACGGGCACTAAACGTCTTGTTACTTTGCACAGGCCTGCTGAGCGCAAACAATCATACGACCTGTAATATTGCCTTTGATTATCGCCAACCCACTCTTTAATAACCTAGAAATTTACATTATATTTTAGTACAATTATACAGTTTTAGAATATTTTATTATTTTCAATTATTTATTATTTTTATGAGACATTATCATTTTTATTCTTCACCATTTTGAGGAAAGTACACTGTCACCAAGACAATGTCACCAGCATTTTTATTGTGTGTTTTATTTTTATCCTGTTCTGCTGCTTCGAGAGGTCACGATTTTACGCTGTGCAAGCCACTTAGACCCCAACGGTCGGCTGTCATTTTAACAGTTTCTCAGTACATGAGAACACAAAATTCCTTGTCACATCTTCATAGTTTGCCATGTCTTAATCTTTGCTTTAATAGAAAGTTACTGCCAATCCCCCGCTCTAAGCCAACGTTTAAATTGGCAATTATTTTACTACTAGCAGGAGATGTAAGTCTTAATCCTGGACCTGCTATCAGGCGCAATATTCGAGTAGCCACCACTAACATTCGATCTATTTGAGACAAAACAGCCTCGCTTACCGATTTATTAACTTCCAAGACAATAGACATACTTGCAGTCACTGAGACCTGGCTCAGACCACATGACACAGCTGCATGCATTGCTGACATTTCTCCTTCCAGTTTCACCTTCCATCATCGCCCACGTTCAGTTGGACGAGGTGGTGGTGTTGGATTTCTCGTCTCAAAACAGTTCAAAGTTAATTTGCATTAAAACCCTGATTACTCCAGCTTTGAGGCCATCTCTGCCGAAATTTCCGATTCATCTTTCTCTGCTTATTTTGTGTGCATTTATCGCCCTCCAGGACACCCTGCCCATTTCTTTGAAGAATTCCAGGATCTACTGGCAACTATTTATTCAGAATTTTATATACTCGGTGATTTTAATCTTCTTCTGGACACACCTTCATCAACAACAAGTACAATTAATTTTAATGACATTCTGGCATCCTATGACATAAAACAACATGTTACCTTCTCAACACACATACATGGCCACTGGCTCGATCTCTTAATCACCCGTTCAGATTGTAACAATATTCAGACACCTACTGCTTCGGATAGTTTATCAGACCACCACACTGTCATTGCTGATCTCAAACTTCCTAGAATTCCCGTAGAGTCCAAAAACAATGTGTTTTACTGACCGATCCGTAAGATTAACACTGCTGCATTAATGACAGACATCCTTAAATCCGACCTCATCAGTAACACCAAAGAACATCTGTCAGATATGTGTCGACAGTACTGTCAAATACTCAAAGATTTACTGAATAAACATGCACCCCTGAGATCTAAATCTGTGTCTCAAACGCCACATGCTCCATGGAGAACTCCTGAAATTCTACAATCTAAAAAGCGCCGGCGCTATCTTGAACGTGTATGGCGCAAATCACGCTCGCCTTTGGACAGATCACGATATTCTAAACAGTGTCACTAGTGCAACAGACAAATGGCCAAAGCTAAATCAAATTATTACACAAAGATGGTCTCGAGTAACTCTGATAACCCACGTCAGCTATGGAACTGCATAAATCATATTTTACACAGACGGCCGCCTCCATCTCTACCTAGTCATGTGTCTGTCAAATCTCTGTGTGACTCGTTTTCTAGTCATCAAAGATAAAATAAGTCTTATACGTTCTGCTTTTCCATGTCACACTTTAAGTACTGTAAATGTGGTCTCCCCACAAGTAAATTCTCCACTTGTATTGTTTGAGCCAGCCACAGTTTATGAAGTGAGGAAAATAATAATGTCCTCCCCAAATAAGTCATGCGATCTCGATCCATTACCAACCATACTACTAAAAGCATGTCTCGACTCTTTACTTGGTACAATAACGAATATCATAAATTTGTCACTGAGTTCGGGTAAATTCCCAGATGATTTTAAACACGCACATGTAAATCCTGTTCTCAAGAAGACTTCTCTGCCAAAAGATGATTTCAAAAATTATAGGCCAATTTCTAATGTTAGCTTTATTTCAAAGATACTTCAGAAAGTCGTAGCAAGCCGTCTGAGGTGTCATATCAGCTCAACTTGTTTATCCAGTGTGCTCCAATCAGCATACAAACAATTTCATTCTACAGAGACTGCTCTCCTAAAACTACACAATGATGTTATATTAAACATTGATAAAGGCAAAGTAACTGCACTTACCTTGCTTGATCTGTCTGCCGTCTTTGATACCATTGATCACAACACTCTTGTCAAACGTTTATCAATGTGTTATGGCATATCTGGCACAGCTCTGACCTGGTTTTCTTCATATCTAACCAATAGACATCAATGTATAAAGATAGATAATTACTTTTCAACCTCACTCCCCACTTCATGTGGCATTCCCCAGGGTCCTGTTCTTGGGCCTTTGCTTTTCACTCTCTACACTACGCCACTCAGCTCTGTAATCCAAAGTCATAACTTGGATCATCACCTTTATGCAGATGACACACAGATCTACATTTCCTTGGCCACGCCCGATACAAGTCACTCTCTAAACCGACTCAACAATTGTCTCCAAAATGTTTTCTCATGGATGACCGATAGCAAATTAAAGTTAAATGCAGACAAAACGGAATTCCTCATCATTGGTACTCCAATGCAGCGAGGTAAACTTAATGACTTTTTTCTAACATGCATCCTGAGTCCAAATATCACACCAGCAGCATCAGTACGGAATCTAGGAGTGAGCTTTGATTGCGACTTCAATTTCAGACAACACATATCCCAAACGTGCCGTTGCTGTTTTTATTATATCCGTGATCTTCGCCGCATTCGCCGACATATGTCGCTTTCTGTCGCTAAGACTATCGCAACAGCTCTTGTTAGCAGCAGATTATATTATTGCAATTCCCTCCTTCATAATATTGCTATCAAGGATATTTGTGTTACCTACAACGCGTCTAAAATTGTTTAGCAAGGGTAGTCACACAATCTCCTCGATTCTCCCGCTCAGTGCCACTTCTAAAATCACTGCATTGGCTCCCCGTGCGATATCGCATTATGTTTAAGATCTGCACAATCACCTACCAAGCCCTTTCATCCAAACAACCTAGTTATTTATACTCTATGCTCACACCAGCTAGACAAGCCAGACAACTTCGGTCGTCTAATTCGAAGTTGCTATCTGTTCCTAGAGTTAAGACAAAGGCTGGAACTCGAGCTTTTTCAGTTGCCGCGCCAACTATATGGAATTCGCTTCCCGTTAATGTTAAATCAGCAGAAAATATTGTTACATTTCGTCGTCACCTCAAATCCTATCTTTTCAATATTGCCTATCCTCCCTAGCTTCCTAGCACATCCATCCATTTGTTGACGACTTTCGCCTATCACACGAGTACGAGAATGCTTAATCCTTTGGTTTTGGTGCGCCACTGAGCTCGGATTGTCTGAGGATAATAATAAAAAATAAATAACTTCTTACGCAGTTATTTATTATTATTATTATAAAAGGGCAGTCACTAGATGAATGTGAGTCAAAAGACCACTGCATCCAATTAGCCATGCAGAAGGATATCACACTATCCCAGGGTATATCCTGTTATGAAAAACGCAAGGGGTAACAAATTCACTCGAAGCCAGTTTTACCCCAAACATAAAATTATGAGTCCTAATTGTAGTCACTCAGAGGTGACAGATGCAGAAAAAATTCTGGTGAATGAACGGGGTGACGATGATTTAGCAATTATGAGCACATAAATCAAGCCATATAAAATAATTAATTAAACATTCATTATCATTAAACGAGAGGTGCGGCATTTAATTTTTAGTATGTTGATTAAGGTAACTACCGACGTACTGTCAAAGAAGCTATTCTCAACAATCAACAACTTAAGATGTGTAGCGAGTGTATTTCTTACAAGCTGCAAACCCGGTAGGCAAACTCATCTGCCTAATACAAAGCATCATTTTCAACTATTGCGCTGCAACGCGAATTTCAATGAATAATTGTATTTAACCAATTCACAATAAATTTAATTAGCTTCACCTATTTTAAAATGCGTATAAAGGGCCTTTATTATCAATTATTATGTCCATTTTGTGTTCTGTATAGTTGTAAAATACAGTTTGTGTTTCCTGGAGTCAGTGTGGTGTACAGGATATGGTACTTGACTGTTTGACACCTAGAATTTAATTCAAATTCCACAAGAGGACAGTATTTTTGTCTAATCTAGCGTCTATTTATCGGGCATGTTTGATAAAGGTTTGTTAATTTACTAACTTAATTATGTTGATGATAAATTATGGAACTTTTGCACATCAGATTATATAAATATAATGTATTAATTGAGTGAAAACCAGATTGTAAATGTCACACTTCAACTGTTTATTCTAGAGAATAACTTGGACACACACACACGCACACGCACACGCACATGCACACGCACACGCACACGCACACGCACACGCACACACACACACACACACACTCCTCGGTGCCTCATTTATTATATATATGTGAAAGTATTCAAAACAATTCCATGCACACACGGCGAAGGGTTTCAGGTAAAAAATTCATTTATATTAACAATATACTATCACTGCGTGTTGGCCTTTATGAATACAATTAGGTGTACCTTACAGCGACATACTGGACTGTGCTAGGATCCCCAGCATGTACTCACTGTTGAGCCAGAAACGTCTCCAATGGCTGAGCTTGGCATGGAGGATGGCCGCTTGCCGAAAGTCATCCTCTATGGACAACTCGCCACTGAGCGAAACCAGTGGGACGCCCAACCCTCATATTCAAGGACGTCTGTAAGCGCGACCTGAAGGCCTGCAACATCAGCTCTGAAGACTTGGAAGCAGAGGCCAAAAATCACACTGCTTGGCATCAGACTGTATACATAGGCATTGGATGTGCTTACGGAAAGAGACACTAGCATGCGGATGAGAAGAGATATAGGATGCGGCACAATTAAAAAAGGTATATATAATATAAATTCTTAAATATTATAAATACAAAATACCGGCCCACGAATAAAAATGCAAAAAATATCATCATGTGGGATTCAAGCCTGCGACCAAAATATTTGTGTCTTGGTACATTGTTCACACTTGGTCACAGGCAGCTGCTTACAAACCCCCATAATAAATGCAGTGGGGTTTCCAGAGAATCTCCTGCTTTACTCAGTAGTTTAATTATGTTTCCCAAATTATGCGAATACATGTATCATATATATATATATACTTGTATGATGTAGCTGCCAAATTTGCTCGATATTTTAGATGTAATCATACACTATGTGAACTGGAATAATGTTTCTTGATGCATGATTTCAAATCATGTGTAATAATTTAATCTTCTGTCCATCCCTTTGAATTCAGTGTATTTCATCCCTGGGGGATACAATTGTGGTTGCAGGCAACCGACTATAAACTGGATTGAACTATGCTTCAAACTGAAGTATTCCTACGTCTATTCAGTATTGTTCATTTGAGATATTGTTTTCAGAAGAAGCTGCAAAATCCGAACTCTGGACACTTAACTGAGAGCAGTGCCAGACCTATTCCCAGTATCTCTTGTGCTGCCACTGTGTTCACTGCCTAGTCTAGCGTCGACTTCGACGTATATGTTAACTCTGGACACTCAACTGAGAGCAGTGCCAGACCTATTCCCAGTATCTCTGGTGGTGCCACTGTGTTCACTGCCTAGTCTAGCGTCGACTTCGACGTATATGTTAACTCTGGACACTCAACTGAGAGCAGTGTCAGACCTATTCCCAGTATCTCTGGTTGTGCCACTGTGTTCACTGCCTAGTCTAGCGTCGACCTCGACGTATATGTTAACTCTGGACACTCAACTGAGAGCAGTGCCAGACCTATTCCCAGTATTTCTGGTGGTGCCACTGTGTTCACTGCCTAGTCTAGCTTCGACCTCGACGTATATGTTAACTCTGGACACTCAACTGAGAGCAGTGCCAGACCTATTCCCAGTATCTCTGGTGCTGCCACTGTGTTCACTGCCTAGTCTAGCGTTGACCTCGACGTATGTTAATAATGTAGTCTAAGGTGCCGTAACCAGTGGGCCTGGAGGCTCAGCCACCCAAAATTTGCAGGAGGCTGGAGATAGGATTAGCCCTCCAATATTTAGGGAAGTGTTGTGCATTTTATGGTGTAATTTGTGTTGGCAGGGGGCTGGAGATAAGATTAGCCCTCCTCCTAATATTCGTTGGTGCTTTTGTCAGTGAGCCTCAAGGGGGGTACAAATCAAAGCATGCCTTGCTGAAGAGCTTAACAATGTCAACAGCAGCCCCCCTCCCCTCATCTTCCAATGTCATCAGTGGAAACGAGACAGCTGAGAAGCTGAAGTGACGGAAATGTGGCTGGGAAATTTTTCATTTTTTGAGTCGAGCCGACAGCGGAGAAGAGTGTGGAGTGGTGCTGAAGCTCCAGTTCAGTCCCTCCAATATTGATTTGGTCCTGGCGCCTATGATAAGTAATATGTAAAAGCTTACACAGATGTGTCGTTTTTAGATTATAACCTACAGGTAACCACCTTGTCTCTGCTACTAACCATGCAGGAATTGTATATTATTGTATCGTTTTTGTTTGTTCTGTATATTCAATTCCAAAATAAACACACACTCTATGTTTTCATACCACATATGGTCACAATGATTTAGTTAATCTAGTTCAGTTTTGTAATATAATAAACAATCTGGTCGGTCATTGGTGACATAGCTACTAAAGTTTCCAGTGTACTTGAAGTAACGAGTAAAAGAATAGTGAACGCTTTTATTTTCACGTGGTCACAATAAAACAAGAAGTCAACAAAGAGGTAAGTAACGTAGCGTAATATATTATACATATTATACAATGAAGTGCACAATATTAATGAAGGTCCAAACACAGAAATTCCACAGATGCTTTAACAAATTGTACAAAAGTCAACAATTGCCAGTTGCGCCACAGTAGAACTTCTATTGAAAGGACTTGTTCAGTTTCTGATCTTGAAAACTTCCAATGACAATCATGACAACTGTATGTAAAAGCTCCAAGTACCTACCCTATATCTTGAAACCTTTTTCTCTGCATTAAACATCCAAAACATGACACCCTTTATTCGATGCTTAGTACATGCAATGTTACAAAACATCAGCCATATTCAACTGTGCATAACTACCATAAAAAACTGAATTTAAATGCCAATAAACGACTTAAAAAACAAATATGCAAAAAACCCAATATTTTAGTAGAGTTTGGAGTCATGACAGTGTCACTATTTGTAGAGCAAAAAGCACTAAGTTAATTCGTTATAGCCTAGGTTAGTCAAACTGGATGAAACATTACAATTAACACCCAGATCAAGAAAACAATACATAGTGGAGATTAAAACACCTAAACGTCTAGAGTGAATATTATAACAACCAACATTCTTAACAAAATTTATACAATCTTCTACAGTTGATGCAATGCTCTTTTCAGTAAGCAAAAAGCAAGCAACAGCCACACCAAAACAGCTTTAACCATAACGACACATGGATTTTATTAAACATTCCCATACATCTATCTAAGGTTCATCTGCACCAGTTAATAGAAAAATACAATTCTGGTGTAACTAAATACCAACGTTATCTTTAAATACATAGTATGTGTAATATTTGGTGCTCCTTGATAACTGGAGATTCAAAGATAGGTAAACTCATTACCTATAGTAGATAAACAATTTAAAATTAAGTAATTATTAAAAGTAATGTACAGCGATTTCCATTGGCTGATTTATCGGCATGCCAAAACATTGCATTTGTATGTTAAAAATAATTTGTTTATTTCATTGCCAAACTCTTTGTTTTAATATTGAGATGAAAGTAACATGTTCTGCAGATATTTTTGAAATGTTATATAAATTACTAATTAAGAAATAATAAACAAATTCTCAATCACATAATTACGAGAACAGAGTCAATCTAGTTTTATGAAACATAATTTATAGCTCCCTAAATCTTAGCAAATGAAAATTGCTATACACTTTCTCAAAGTTGACATCAGAAGTGTACGGTTAAGGTTAAAATGTTCAAAATGTATTAAAGTATACCATCAAAACAAACCCAGAGAAATGTTTCAAATAGTTGCTATGAATAAATCATGTAAATAACATCAAATCCATTTCTGTCGAGACATCTGCAGAAAGTCTTGGATTCTCAGGTATGGAAGTGTTCACTTTTTATGCACTTGCCCTTGGTACGGGGAATAGGGTGGAGGGGCAACCCCCACAGCGACAGGCTGAACTGATGCGACAGGCTGAACTGACCCAGGGGGGTAGGGCGTATGCTGAAAAACAGAGAGAAAACATCAAACATACGCGAGACACAGGAAGAATGACATGGGAAGATTCCCATACCAGCATCTTACACATCTTAGCACAGAAACAGCTGCATGTATTTATAAGTAACTTATCCAAATTATTTGCTCATTGTGCATTGGGTATAGAATGGCCTAAATATTGTTTACGCAGCTAAACAACATTTTATCTCTTCCATACCGATGCATTCATTTCATCACAACACATCAATTGTAGCACAAAAAGTGCAGATTTTATCATCAAACAGTGCGCTTTATGGCTCTTTTAGTGACAGAATAGACAATTGTTGGAAACGTGGTTCTAGCAGCAACCAAGATTGACTTGGACTTGGAAGTCTAGGAAACTGTACTCAAAAGCAAACTGATTACAACTTAGTCAATAAAATACATTGCTTTATTGGTAGGGAAAACTTTCCAAAAGGTAGACTGTGGTAGTGATCTTGAGCCAGTGTGGGGCATTTTCAGACTGAAACTGAAGAAAAGAGCAACATTGGAACATTAAACTGGATGTAAGGGTACTAAAATCTTACCCAGAGATCAAAGAGAAATTCCACAGAACTGTACAAAACAGATCCAGTGGTCTGAAATGCATTCCAGAAGTGGATGAACTATGGAAACGATGGAAGAATTCGATTACACAAGATGCTGAAGTGACTATTCCCAGACAAAAGAGACATACATTGAGAAAAATGGAAGACTGGTGAGATTACAAATTTCAGAGTTGAAAGAAAGAAATGACGCAGTCATGAAACAGTGATATCTAAAATTATCAAATACAAAGTAGTGAAAGAAAAGTGGCTTAACCAGCAATGTGACAGTGGGAAGATATTGAATGGATGCATAAACATGACACAGAATCCATGCTTGCAAGAATAAGCTCATAGTGCTGGATGCAAATCATGGTCAATGACTAAACGATGAGAGATAACCAAAGAAGCAATGGAAGTGTGGTTCCTGAGAAGCACGCTTGTAGCATCACAAACAGAAAAGAAAAATACTGATTGAAGATCACGTGCAAGATTAGGAAACAACAAGCAGAATGTATAGGCCATGTGGTGATGAGAAAGCGAAAATTGGAACATCCTGTAACAATGGGAAAGGTAGAGGGAAAAAGAAGCAGAGGTCGACAGAGAATCAAACTCTTCGATGGTGTAACAACCGGGCTAGGAAGGAGCACCGTAGAACTGTTGCAAGACACATACGACTGGGGATATTGGAAGGCCATGATCACCTATGCCTGCAGAGTACGTGGTAACTAGAAGAAGAAAAGTACCCTAAAATAGACTATTAGATTTGATCAAAATATCTGCACTTTTATCTCAAATGATGTGTTCTGAAGTATCTGAGGTATTTGCATAGACCAAATGAGGTAAGAATGTTTAGCACTTGGCATAAATAGTATAGGCCAATCTAACACACCTTTACAATACAGTTTAACATGACTTATTGACTGTCATGCAATTTCAAGAAATCCTAACTGGGAACAATAAGATTTCAAATTAATATGTTGCTTTAACAATTCATTCTGAATAAACCACAGGACTGATATTGTTGATTGTCATTTAATAAGATTTCAAAAATTTAATCAGATTTAATAAGATTGTCTCCTGGGAAATTAATAAGGAAGCCTTTTGCTTTTTGAGAGTCCAACTTTTATTACAATCTATGTATCTATGTATCCTTCCCTTCTACGGTATGTCAATGTCAATTTTGTTAAACACAAGCATGCCTCTTGCATGCAAGGTTGCAAATTATTAATTTGTATTAACTCTGTTAGCTACATACGTATTAACAACAACTCCCAAGACATTTAGATATGTATGAAAATTGACTGACAGTTGCAAAGAATCCCTAAAAAAGGATATTTCATTAGTAAGCTGGGATAATGTATTAAACGAAACAGATGCTGATACAGCTTATGATATATTCGTAAATACATTCACACAAGTGTATGATAAGAACTACCCCATTAAAAATATGTTCTAACACAGCTAAGATGAAGAACAAGCCTTGGATAACCAGAGGATTGCAAAATGCTTGCAAAAAGTAATATAATCTGTACAAGCAATTTTTAAGGCTTGGAACCAATGAAGCTGAATGTAGGACTTCAATTCTCAGATCTAGTAAGAATGTTGATAAGAATAACCTGCTGGAAAAAAAATAATAATATAAGAGGTACTTGGAAAATTTTAAATTAAATTATAAAAAAACGAAAACAACATTCAAGTTACCCAAACTAATTTACTAGTAATGGTGTATCCTTTACAAATGAGACTGATATTGCTGATGGATTCAATAAGTTTGTTGTAAATGTTGGACCGAATATGGTAAAAGACATTAGCGTACCAAATGGGAATATATGTGAACTTGAATATTTACAAAACACCAATCAAAACACTATGTTCTTGGAGAGGGTGGAAGAAAGTGAGATAATAAATATGGTCAGAGATTTTTAAAACAAAAAGTCTACAGATTATGACAATATAGATATGGTCATTGTAAAGGAAGTAATTTCCAACACCCTGTGGTTCCACTTATACATATCTGCAATAGGGCCTTCAACAATGGTGTATTTCTCAGTAAAATGAAGATTGCCAGTGATCCCTATATTTAAAACTGGTGAGAAGAATGTATTTATTAACTACAGACCTGTATCTTTACTTTTCTTAAAAAAATTAATAGTAGGCTAGATAAATTTATTGATAGATATGCTATCTTAACTAGCAGTCAGTATGGATTTAGGTCTAACATGTCTATATCAATGGCTCTTCTAGAATTAACTGAAGAAATCTCATCAGCCTTAGATCAGAAAAAGTGTACTATTTAGGGGTTTATTGACTTGAAAAAAGCATTTGACACAATTAATCATAATTTGCTATTAAACAAATTAGAAGCTTATGGTATGAGAGGTGTTGCCAATCACTGACTAAAAAGTTATTTAACTGATAGACTACAGTATGTTAACATTGATGACTGTAATTTTGAGTTATTAAAAGTGACATGTGATGTATCCCAGAGTTCAATATTGGGACCCAAACTCTTTTTACTATATATAAATGATATTGGTAATATTTCATCCATACTCAAATTTGTACTGTTTGCTGATGACACTAATGTTTTGTTCTGGAAAGGATCCTGAGGAAACTGAATTGTAAACGAGTAATTGGTGTCTGACTATGTAGCAAAAACATTTCTAGAGGCATCCAAAAACATAAGGTACACAAAATAGTTAATTTGTAATTATTTTACGGTATGATAACTGCAGAACAAAATTGTTTAGAGGCATCTAAAACATAAGGTACACAAAAATAATGAATTACATAGTTTTAGGGTGTCCGGATACACACAGTCATTGGGGCAACACTTGTGTTTGCCACAGACACTTACAATGAGCCTGACCCCAAAGTGGGCGTGTAATTCCCGCCCAGTGGCCAGGGCTGACTTCAGTTCTCCCGTCGGGAGAATGCCCACGTGTATCCCGTTCTCCCTGCGAGCCTCCAGGAGGATGAAGTTGTCGGTCTGACTGAGACGGAAGGTCGTCTCCACCCCCGCCAGGGCTGGACTCGTCTGGAACAATCAGATATAAACACATGTTGGAGCGCAGTGGTGCAGTGGTTAGAGCTTCGGACTCTCGACTGAGAGAACCCGGGTTTGAATCATGTGCTGCCGTGTCGAACCTTCGGCAAGTTCGTTCACTTTACGTTGCTCTAGTTCACTCAGCTGTATGAATGAGTACCTGGCTATAGACAGTGATGGATATTTGTGTATGACTTCTTGCAGCGTGGCTAAATACTTCCTACAGAAGTCGAGATGGTGTTCGATTGAACACATCTGCCAGGGAGTAAAGTGCTCTTAGCAGTCCTGAGTGGATGTCGTAATAAACACTGTGGATGTCGTAGTTCTTCACGTAGTTCTTCACATTAGGATCAGTTGCACAGCTCGGTAATTAGAATATCATAAATCATTTTCAATTAAGATTAATTATAACCCACATAACACATGACAAATAGTTATGGATATTCTAGCAAACAGTTTTCCAGGACGGACCCGTGTGCACAAAGGTTAAGATCAATCTTGACAAAAGCAAGTCCCATTTCAAGATTATGTTACCGACAAATTCATAGGTCGTAGTCCGACATAAACGTGATGCTAATGTAGTTAATAAAAATATACAAATGTTGCAATAAACATTGTTATTTGACAATCCCACGATATCATAATTAACACGTTAAGTCTTCTTAAAAAAGATGTTTTTTACATTAGGATCACTGAAACATGCATGTCTAACAATCATCGTTATTCGTTCCATTCCATGGCATGATAAGATAAACACGACCAGATTGACCCGTCATGGGTCTAGGTATTTTCATACAGACGTTTTCTTCTTCAACCCAAACTCTCATCAGGTTTTTGTTGGTCATGTGAAGGAGAGTATTTGATCTATTCCACTGACCATGAAGGTAAAGTACTCTCTATCTTCATTGTCGATGTATTTCACCTAACCATTATACTTCTTGCTGTTGTAAAGAACAACCACAAAGTAACCAGTTGATTGCTTCTTCAGATCTGGTGTCGTTCACTTGCCCAAGGAGCTGCTGAACAGCGTCATATTGGTCTGGTTCACTCCGTGATGTTAGAGGAGGGAGTGTTGTGGTCGGATGCATTGTCCATCCAAAACATGCTGGGCAGAACTTGCCGTTTACAAAGCAACATTCTTTGAGACAAGATGTCTCTCGTGTGAAAACCTGTCCCGCACCTACAGGCATTACTCTTGTGTAGATGTGTGGTGCCAGGAATTTGCATTTCATTGGAGGTTTCCATTTCCTACTGGGCCTCTGCCATCGCATCCACGGTTATCATCTTTGAATTGGTTTATTCAAGCCCCCACTAACTGTAAAGGTTTCTGCTCTGTGAATGGTGAGAACCTGCTTAAATGCCAAACCTGCATTTCCATTGGCATTCCGCTCTTTTATACTGCCTGCATCAAAATATTTCCATTTTACGACAACGTCAAACAAGAATTGGTGATGAACAGTGAGGTTGATAGTGTGTTTGTTCCGAAACTTCCTGGTGAGGGAATCAGTGAGGTAATGTACCAATGGAACTGCCTGGTGAGGGAATCAGTGAGGTAATGTACCAATGGAACTGCCTGGTGATGGAATCAGTGAGGTAATGTACCAATGGAACTGCCTGGTGAGGGAATCAGTGAGGTAGTGTACCAATGGAACTGTCTGGTGAGGGAATCAGTGAGGTAATGTACCAATGGAACTGCCTGGTGAGGGAATCAGTGAGGTAATGTACCAATGGAACTGCCTGGTGAGGGAATCAGTGAGGTAATGTACCAATGGAACTGCCTGGTGAGGGAATCAGTGAGGTAATGTACCAATGGAACTGCCTGGTGAGGGAATCAGTGAGGTAATGTACCAATGGAACTGCCGAGGGAATCAGTGAGGTAATGTATCAATGGAACTGCCTGGTGAGGGAATCAGTGAGGTAATGTACCAATGGAACTGCCTGGTGAGGGAATCAGTGAGGTAATGTACCAATGGAACTGCCTGGTGAGGGAATCAGTGAGGTAATGTACCAATGGAACTGCCGAGGGAATCAGTGAGGTAATGTATCAATGGAACTGCCTGGTGAGGGAATCAGTGAGGTAATGTACCAATGGAACTGCCTGGTGAGGGAATCAGTGAGGTAATGTACCAATGGAACTGCCTGGTGAGGGAATCACTGAGGTAATGTACCAGTGGAACTGCCTGGTGAGGGAATCAGTGAGGTAATGTACCAATGGAACTGCCGAGGGAATCAGTGAGGTAATGTATTAATGGAACTGCCTGGTGAGGGAATCAGTGAGGTAATGTACCAATAGAACTGCCTGGTGAGGGAATCACTGAGGTAATGTACCAATGGAACTGCCTGGTGAGGGAATCACTGAGGTAATGTACCAGTGTGACATTTCGAACCAGCTGTTTGGTCTCCGATATCACTTTTTGATAAAGGTGTACGTTGTTGGTGTTGCATGGCTGCGCTCAGCACTGACCACAACATAACATATGTAATATAGTGGGCCATTACTTGCCGATAATGAACAACCAAGCTTACGTAAAGTATGACCTGTTCTTTATTCTAGTATGCACTTTGAACTTCCTCGCCATAGTTACAACCGTAATTTTTGGCGTAGTCCATTTAAAAACGTGAGTGCCATTGATTCATGGACCTTCTTCTGATCTGTCTCCCTTTTGTCAAGACTTTTTTGTGCTGAGGTACATAGTACCGATGAATACGCATCACTTCCTTCTCTTTATGACCAATTCTTTGTTTATTACACCATTTCTTGCAGTTTGCAGCATTGTGTCTACTGCATGGTTTTAATGACATTTGTCATACTTTTATTGATTATCATCATCCAGCCAGGAATATTGTTGGCATGTTTTGCATACACATAAAGGTTATTAAAAACATAAAATAACATAATGCACCGATACATTATCTCATTTCCAGGTAGTACTATAATGTAGGCACCAATCTGAAATAAAATGTGCACATTCACATTCTTAGCCTAACTTTCAGAAGGGCAAACAGTCGTAATAAACATATTAAGTTTACTACGACATCGACATTTTAGCTTGGATTTAACATGCATGTGCACGGAAAATACCTTGCCAATGTCAATTCTGTGTAGTAACTTTTGAACGGTCACATGTTCTCTCAACAATCAGCATGTTTCACTAACTCAGTGTAGTCCAAATTTAGTACTGACAAAATGCATAGTGTCACCATACAATTTCTGGGAAAAGATAAAGTAAACAACAGCCAACTATCCTTTCTGAATGTTCAACGTCATAAGTTTGGATACCTGAATGTAAATAGGTAAAAGTGACAACTGAACAAAGGGAATTACAATGTTTTATTATAGGCGGATGTTGTAGTAAACATTTTGACACGATGTCGTAATAAACATATTTTACTTCTCTGGGACGTTGTGGCCAGAATTACATTGGATACCTGAATGTAAATAGGTAAAAGTGACAACTGAACAAAGTGAATTACAATGTTTTATTATAGGCGGATGTCGTAGTAAACATTTTGACACGATGTCGTAATAAACATATTTTACTTCTCTGGGACGTTGTGGCCAGAATTACAATAATGATGTAGATTTAATGACATTTTTATGTCACCATTGTGATGGGCTATCTGCATCATGTTTTCTTTAAGCTTTAGAATCAAGTTTTTGAGAAAATGGATGCTCTGGGTTGTATCTTCCAAATAGTGAACGTTGTTGCGGGTTTACTAAAGACAATTTGGTGGGCAGTTATCATAGATTTAACGAAATTAAATTAATTTATGAAAAACTAGGAACAGACTGCCTCCTTTTAAAACATACAACTTACAACAGATATGATCTGGGCTGTTCCGTCAGCAATGGCCAAGTAGTTGTTGCCACTGTACAGTCGGATGACGTTGTTGCCTTCATTCAACACAGTCCAGTGTGCTGCAACAACACAGTCATGTGTGCTGAAAGCATTGTGTCAATAACAACATAGTCCAGTGTGCTGCAAGCATCACAACAACACAGTCATGTGTGCTGAAAGCATCGTGTCAATGACAACATAGTCCAGTGTGCTGCAATCATCACAACAACACAGTCATGAGTGCTGAAAGCATTGTATCAATAACAACATAGTCCAGTGTGCTGCAAGCATCACAACAACAACAACAGTCATGTGTGCTGAAAGCATTGTGTCAATGACAACATAGTCCAGTGTGCTGCAATCATCACAACAACACAGTCATGTATGTATTGCATGTACACCAAACCTATCGGAGATATTGTTGCTAAACATGGCATGGAGCATCACTGTTATGCTGATGACATTCAAATCTACCTCACGGTTGAACGAGATGAATCAGCAAGAAAACTGATGAAAGGAGATTGAGAGGAGGGAAGGTGATTGGAGGGGAAGACATTGGAAAATCGACAACAGAAAACGTGACAAGCATGAAGGTGACAGGGAAGAAAGTGACCGTAGAGAAGGAGAGAGGGAAGATGGGACGGGAGAGGAAAGAAGAAAATGAGATGGGACGAAAGATGAAGGGACGAAAGGAAGTGAGAGCAAATGTGATAGAAGAGAAGTCGATAAAAGGGACGCTGACAGGAGGAAAGGTGACAAGAGAAAAAGCAACAGGAAAGAATGGATCGGAAGAGAATGGGACAGGAGAGAAGACGACAGGGGGGAAAGACAACAACCAGACAGATGCAAACCGAAGAAGGAGCTATTCTAAGGCAGTGATTGAGGGGGCAATGAGGAAAGAGAGGGTGTTTATGGGCGACTCCATTATGAGAAAGACGGACAAGACACTGAGCGAGGGGAAAGACGTCGTTGTTTGTCTACCGGGGGCTAGAATTGAACATGTCACTGACAGGGTAGAGAAGGTATTGGGACATGGCAAGGGGGTTCTATACTGGTACATGTAGGAACAAATAATGCAGACAGGGAGGGAACAACTGCGATAGTACAGAAGTATAGACAGTTAGTGAGGAAGCTAAAGAAGACAAGAGTTGAACAGGTTATTCTGTCAGGAATTTTGCCAGTAATGGGAGGAAGGGGGGCAACGTATAGAAACTGCAAGAGGATGGCGATCAACGCACTAGTTCAGCAGATGTGTGAAGAAGAGGGGTGGGATTCACAGATTTATGGGGATACTTTGTTGGGAGGGAAGATATGTACATGAGAGATGGCCTCCATCTTAGTGGAAAGGGGGCAGCAGTTTTCTCAGAGAACCTGCTGCGATCTGCTGACAGTGGGACAGGTTGCATCTATTTAAACTAGATTCGCAGGGGGGACTCACAGAAAAGCCTGAAAATGAAGTCAAAGATAAAGACAGCACAAATAAATCAGCAAATAATAGTCTGGAAAACTCTTCTGAAGCTGGATATAAATGTGTGTGTTTAAATGCAAGGAGTATAGTAAACAAAAGAAATGAACTAAACATTATGGTAGAAGATATTGACCCTCATATAATAGGTATAACCGAATCCTGGACCACCACCGATATATCAGATGCCGAATTGGGATTGACAGGATATGTAATGTTTAGAAAAGATAGAATAGGAAGAACGGGAGGTGGAGTTATTTTATATATTAAAGAATCTATCCAGGCTTATGAAATAAAATTAGAAAGTGAAGCAGATTGCGAAGAAGCTGTTTGGTGTAACATAGTTACAGGTAACTCAACGTTAACAGTTGGGTTAGTTTATCGAAGTCCAAACATAAGCATAGAAGAGAATGAAAAAATAAAAACGCTATAAGGGAAGTAAGCAAACGGGACTGTATTATTATGGGGGATTTTAACCACAGGCATATACAATGAAAATCTCTTCAGAGTATGGGGAGTGAGGACCACAAGTTTTTAGTGTTAGTTCAAGATACTTTCCTTTCTCAACATGTGCTAGAACCAACCAGGGGTGAGAATGTGTTAGACATAGTTTTGTCCTCACAGAATGAATTAGTTGACAATGTCAAGATACGTGAGCCACTGGGGAGTAGCGATCACAACCAGATACATTTTACCATCAAAGTAAAATCAGAAAGGAATAGTAAAAAGCAGTATAGGAGAAATTTCCACAAAGGAAGGTATAAGGACATGAGGAAATATTTAGCAAAGATAGACTGGAATAACACACTGCAAAATAAGACAGCAACAGAATGCTGGAATATATTAGAGTGAAATTAAGTGCATAGTCGACAAATTTGTACCCTTCAAAAAACAAGGGAAACGGTCCAAAAAGAAACACTTATTGAAAGAAGCCATTAGAAAAATTAAGTATAAACAAATGATGTGGAAGTCATATAGATGTACTGGAAATGATGAAGAATACAACAGTTATAAAGAAGCACTTAACCAAGCTACAGCTGAAATTAGAAATTCAAAGAGAAGCTATGAACAACAATTAGCTAGTAATATAAAACATGACAGCAAGAGTTTTTATGCATATGTTCGAAGCAAACAGAAAGTTCAAGATAAGGTCGGTCCTCTAGAAGATAGTGCTGGAAATATAATATCAGAGGGATTCTTAATGGCAGAAGACCTGAATGAGTACTTTAGTTCAGTGTTTACCAGAGAGGATATTAGTTCACTGCCAGTACCAGAAGCTAAGTTCAAGGGGGCAGATTCAGACTATTTAGGACAATTAATTGTAACCCCAGAAATGGTAGCTAAGAAAATAAGGGCTATGAAGGATAATAAATCACCTGGAGTGGATGGGATTCCGCCCAAACTACTATTGGAAATTGTAGAACAAATTAGCGTACCGCTTGCAACAGTTTTCAATTTGTCATTAGAAGAGGGAGTGGTTCCTTTAGAATGGAAAGAGGCAAACATTATACCGTTATTTAAAAAAGGTTCGAGAAACAAGTCAGAGAACTATAGACCAGTGAGTTTAACATCAGTGATTTGCAAATTATTAGAAAGATTAATTAAAGATCACATGGTGGATTTTCTTGTTAAACAAACTTGATCAACCCATCTCAACATGGTTTTTTTAAAGCAAGGTCATGCTTAACAAACATGTTATGTTTTTTGGAAGACATCACTAAGTGGGTAGATGTGGGATCACCAGTAGATATCGTCTACTTAGATTTTCAAAAAGCTTTCGACAAAGTACCACATCAAAGATTACTGCTGAAACTAAAGGCCCATGGCATAGGAAATGGTATAATAAACTGGATAGAACAATGGCTGATTGACAGAAGACAACGTGTAGTAGTTGATGGGGTGGCTTCAAACTGGAAATCGGTATTGAGTGGGGTACCACAGGGATCAGTATTAGGACCTATATTATTCTTAATATATATCAACGATTTGGATGATGAAATAACAAGCAAGGTGTTGAAATTTGCGGATGATACAAAAGTGTTTAGAAGGATTAAAAGTGATGGAGATAGACAGCATTTACAAGATGATCTTGACAGGTTGATCAAATGGTCTGAAAAGTGGCAAATGCTGTTCAATTTTGGGAAATGTAAATGCCTCCACACAGGACATGGGAACGAAGAGGTAGAATATACAATGGGGGTACTGTACTAAGTACTACTGTAAAAGAAAAGGACTTAGGGTTAACCATTAGTGCTGATATGAAGGTTTCAGAGCAGTGCGGAATTGCAGCTTCAAAGGGAAATCAAATCCTTGGATTAATTAGGCGAAACATAACGTATAAGGAAAAAGAGCTAATAATACCGCTGTACAAAACAATAGTTAGGCCTCATTTAGAATATTGTATTCAAGCGTGGAGGCCATATCGCAGGAAGGACATAGATATGCTAGAAAGAGTGCAGAGGAGAGCAACTAAAATGATACCAAAACTGGGGGATCTTAGTTACGAAATACGCCTAAAAAATGCGGTTTAACAACACTAGAGACCAGGAGATTGAGAGGAGATCAGATAGAAGTGTTTAAAATATTGAATGGTTATGAAAATATTGATAGAAATATATTTTTTTCAATTAAGAAAGATAGAAGGACTAGAGGACATGAAGTTACATTAGCAAAGGAGCAGAGTAGATTAGATATAAGAAAGTTTTCATTTTCACAAAGGACTGTAAATGAATGGAACAGATTATCTGCTGATTGTGTGGGTGCTAGTAGCGTGAATATGTTTAAAAATAAAATCGACACATACCTCAGACGGGCGGGATACACATAGATAAAAGGGTCGGACTCTCGATAAGCCAAAGGGCTTCCTTGTCCACCTGCCACCTAGAGTTAATTCTCTGGGTGGCAATCTTGTTAAATCTTGTTAAATTGTGGCGGCACTGGCTAAGGTGGAACTGTGTGTTGCGGAAGTGGCTGCATGGTTGACTAGAAACCAGTTAAAACTGAACACAGAGAAATCCGAGGTGATCATTTTTTCTCCAGCGAAGAAACGCGGCAGTCTGCCTGCCAATGTATACATCACAGTAGCCGGCCATCGAATTCAACCATCATTGTGCGTGCGCAGTTTGGGTGTGCTATTTGATAGCAACCTAAAAATGGAACAGCAGATTGCCAACACTGTGAAAGGCTGCTACTATCATATTAGAAACATTGGGCGAATTCGGCCACATCTGACGGAAGAATCATGCAAGACACTTGTTCATGCACTAGTGACATCCCGTTTAGATTATGGGAATGCAATTCTTTATGGTCTCCCACACACGGTGATGCAACGTCTACAAAGGGTGCAGAACTGTGCCGCTCGCCTAATTACTCGCACGAGGAAATACGAACACATCACGCCCGTGTTGCAGTGTTTACACCGGCTACCCATTCATTTGAGACCGACCTACAAAATGCTGGTGTTTACGTATTGTGCCTTGAATGGTCTAGCGCTGGACTACGTAAGTGAGTTAATTGGCTACAGTACCATCAACAGAACTCTACGATCTACCTCGCAGCCTCGCCTTTTGCTCGTACCGGCCTCACAAACTGTTACTCATGGTGATCACCGTTTCGCGGTTTGCTCGGCGGTTCTATGGAACAATTTGCCTCTTACACTCAGGACAGCAACATCATTACAAGTGTTTAAAACACTTTTGAAGACTCACCTTTTTCAACAAGCGTTTTTATAATTCACCGACGAGGACATTTTATGTGCTTTCTATTGATAAATATAGTTTTTGTTTTATTAGTTTCTTAACATATTTATGGTTATTCTTCTTTTATAAATGAATGTATTTATAGTAGTTTTTATGAATTTATTTAAACTTTTTTTTAAATGATCTCTCTTTTTTTAGTTACTATATTTAAGGTAATGTTATATTTTTTACATATTTATTTCTTAGTTAGCATTTCTTTTTATGTAAAATACTATTATATACGTGTGCATGTATGTAAAGTGCCCAAGGGCAATTTTAATTGATTGGGCGCTATATAAGTACTTTCATTTATTTATTTTTGTGTGCTGAAAGCATTGTGTCAATAACAACATAGTCCAGTGTGCTGCAATCATCACAACAATACAGTCATGTGTGCTGAAAGCATTGTGTCAATAACAACATAGTCCAGTGTGCTGCAATCATCACAACAACAACAACAACAGTCTTGTGTGCTGCACCCATCACAACAAATACAATCCAGTGTGCTGCATACATTATATCATCAATACACTCCAATGTGCTGCAAGCATCACAACAATACAATCCAGTGAGCTGCAAGGATCAAATCAACAACACAGTCTAGTGTGTTGCAAACATCACAACAACACAGTCCAGTGTGCTGCAAGCATCAAATCAACAATACAATCCAGTGTGTTGCAAGCATCACATCAACAATAGTCATGTGTGATGTAAGCATCATGTCAACAATACAGTCATGTGTGATGTAAGCATCATGTCAACAACACAAACATGTGTGATGTAAGCATCATGTCAACAACACAAACATGTGTGATGTAAGCATCATGTCAACCATACAGTCATGTGTGATGTAAGCATCATGTCAACAACACAATCATGTGTGATGTAAGCATCATGTCAACAATACAGCCATGTGTGATGTAAGCATCATGTCAACAACACAAACATGTGTGATGTAAGCATCATGTCAACAACACAATCATGTGTGATGTAAGCATCATGTCAACAACAGCCATGTGTGATGTAAGCATCATGTCAACAACACAATCATGTGTGATGTAAGCATCATGTCAACAATACAGTCATGTGTGATGTAAGCATCATGTCAACAATACAGTCATGTGTGATGTAAGCATCATGTCAACAACACAACCATGTGTGATGTAAGCATCATGTCAACAAAACAGTCATGTGTGATGTAAGCATCATGTCAACAACAGCCATGTGTGTTGCAAGCATCATGTCAACAACACAATCATGTGTGATGTAAGCATCATGTCAACAATACAGTCATGTGTGATGTAAGCATCATGTCAACAATACAGTCATGTGTGATGTAAGCATCATGTCAACAACACAATCATGTGTGATGTAAGCATCATGTCAACAACACAGTCATGTGTGATGTAAGCATCATGTCAACAACAGCCATGTGTGTTGCAAGCATAATGACTACTGTATACTTACACCATTTTTACATTGGTTGTATAACTTGTATTTATATTACTGTACCAACACATTTATAAACTGGTATTTTATATGCCACTGACAGAATTATGACACTCCTGATGTATTCCAGATGGTGTTTTATAAATAATTCCTTGTGCAACAGAGAGTAATGTTGTTGTCAAACAGAATGTCACAGTTCACTATCATTCTGTGACCAAAACTAAATTTATGATGAATACCATGTCAATAAGTTTACAGAAAGTCAAAAACTACAAAAAGGGCAAGGGCTCCCAGTTGAGTCCTGGCCCTGTATCCCTATTTGGCTATCGCCTTCACTGATATCTCATCATCTTATAGACAGTTCCCCAGTATCACCAGATTGTCGCAGTAGAATGGTCTGTTGTCGTACTCACTGTGCATGGCAGTAGGCACCTCTGGACCACGACCATCCACAACAAGTCTTCCATCGGATGCCTGCACTATCTCGAGACACTTGCCACTGCTGCGTGATATCAGCTGCACGACGTTGCCCGATCTGAACAAGTCCTACAACAGCAGAGTCCTTATTTCAAAGAATTCTCCCAACAACTACATCTCTACAAGGTATGTTCAGTGGCACATACTTGAACTATGATGTTCTTAAAGATTAGCTATGTATACTCATAATGATTCAGCAGTAGTTTTCAATAAATCAACATTTAAGGTAGTTGACCTCAATTTGTTATTATTATCATGCAATGTTGTGCAATACAGATTAACTAGATCCTAATAAAAAATACCTACATGTATGGATAGCAACCATTATTAATGTAAATGTTGACTGTATTGAATACATTGTGAAAATTTTCATATCTGTCCCAGTTATCAGGTATGCATTAGCCTTTACCAAAAAATAAACACACCTGCTCCAACTAACATGTGTCTATGTTAGTTCATAATTTTATATGCCCACACGGTATATTAGATACATAAAAGCCTGGCGTCTGTATTAGTTTATACACAGATATAGATATATATATCGGCCCCCAACTGTCATTGTACATGCTAGCTGGTGCTACCAAGATCAGTGCGCCTACTAGTTGGTCCTACCAGAATGGTCATACTAGTTAGTCCTACCGGAATGGTCCTACTAGTTGGTCCTACCAGAATGGTTCTACTAATTGGTCCTGCCAGAATGGTCCTAATAGTTGGTCCTACCAGAATGCTCCTACTAGTCGGTCCTACCAGAATGCTCCTATTAGAATTGCCTTACTACAAGTAGTTGGTTCTACCAGAATGGCCCTAAGTACTACAAGTGGTTGGTCCTAACAGAATGGCCCTAATACAAGTGGTTGGTCATAACAGAATGGCCCTACTACAAATAGTTGGTCATAACAGAATGGCCCTACTACATGTGGTTGGTCCTAACAGAATGGCCCTACTACAAGTGGTTGGTCCTAACAAAATGGCCCTACTACAAATGGTTGGTCCTACCAAAATGGGCCAACTACAAGTGGTTGGTCCTTCCAGAATGGTCCTACTACAGGTAGCTGATCCTACCAGAATGGTTCTACTACAAGTAGTTGGCCCTACCAGAATGGGACTGCTGCGGTTGGCGTCGACGGCATGTTGGAAGGACTGTGTTGCCTTGTCTGCCTCCTTGGAGAGCGTACGACCCGCGTCTGTGAGGCCCTTCTTGAGACTTCCTAGCAGACCAGACTATAACCACACAAGTATGGTCACAGTCAACAAAACATGTTTTGTCAAACACATACTGTTTAGTAAATCAAAACAACATTACATGGAATTTAATATGTCCAGGTTTACATACAAAATTATTGTTATATAATTGATGGAAGACATCTTTTCAACAATTGTTTAACTATAAATACGACAGGGAAGTAATATTTTATTTAGTATCTTTGAATAGAAAGAACTGCTGAAACACTTTAGATTGTTATTAACTTACTTATAAGCAGGTTTTCAACATTACACTTACTAATCATATAGATATAATACCAAAAATGCTTTACAACTAAAGATGTTCGTGAATCTTACCATTTCTGTAGATCACCAAATCAGTTTGAAAGAGCCTGAAACTAAAAAAACTGTATTTGTTAAACATTCGTCAACATTAGTGGCAGGTTATATATATATATATATACACTGTATATCATTATTTGTTATTCAACGACAGTGTATGAAACCATTTTCAGCAGATTCAATGAAATGTACACTGCGTATGCCATATATAAATATATTTTCCTTGAAGCACTTTCATCTTGATTTTACAGTGCGGTACCTATCTCTTAGCTAATTTTTAAATACAAGAACACTGTGAATGTGCCACAATAGCCAGAATAATATTACAATTATATATGTTGTATTTGTGGAAGACAACAGTACTATTTGATGCAGCTTTCCCATGATGGCTGATGTTCGATAGCGTTGTTCATGTAGACAGAGGTATTGTGTTTGTTTCGTCAAGACTCAAGAAACTGGATGGGATTGGCAGTGAGTGTAAGCAAAGACCTGGGGCCGGTTTCATGAAGCGACTAAGAACGTTCTTAACGCTAAGATGATTGTCTTAGTAAATTACGTTATTTTTTTAATATAAGCGAACATAAGAGTTTACGCAAACACGTGACGCTAAGTAATTGCGTAACTTTAAGTACACTTCATGAAACCGGCCCCTGTAGTGTGCATGGTGATATGATTAAACTGCCATAAATAGGTTATACACACAGATTAGAGCTGCTGCCGCCAGTTACTGGCCTCAGGTAACCAATGAGCATGTGATAACCTACACAGGTGAAGGACAGTCACCTAAGATAAGTAAACATGCAAATAAATACCTCAGTGGCCGTATGTGAGTGTAACGTCATACCATATCAGGCACGATGGCATGGCAGTTCAAATGTCAAACTCTAATTCTTTAAAGTTAACATGAACATATTTTATTCCACTTACTCCAATTTAGAAGCAATTTTATCCCCCACAGTGCTTCAGTTCATGCAGTTGTAAAAAGGAGTACCTGGTTATAGAGAATAATGGAATGAGTATAACAGTGGGGTGGCTGAATGCTTTCCAAACAAGTTGAGTTGGTGATTAAAAACAGGTCTGTCAGAGGGTGATGTGTAAAGTACTTTGAACAGTCCTAATTCTGTATAGACTGGATGATGTATCAGAATTTATGTTTATTTTTCATATTTTTTTTTTACAATTTCTGTAAATATTACAAACCATATTACTAAATATACACTACAAAGAAGTTGTACCATAGATATGGAGATTATTACAGTTCATTTTTAATGATAAATGCACTTGACAATGCACCAACATTAGATGTTTAGTCTTAAATACAACTTGGCACATGTATCATTCATAGTTGCTGAGCATACATTAAGTATATATGGCTAAGCATTCAATATAAACCACAACCAATATGATTACAATCATGATTACATAATTGCTTCGATGGCATATCTATCGTTTGTACATAGTTTGCATTTTGTTGGTATATATACTAGATATAGAACAACACTCTAACAGCTTAAACACATACAAACAACTCAGATTTTTTTATGAAATTGACCCTAGTTTCCTAGTTGTTTCCAGCATTCGGCAACGTTCTATTAACTGACTAGTCTGTATATATTGTGGTTACAATGTTATGATCTTATGAGGTCTCATTCAACTAGCCAGCCTTTTTTAGAACATTATCGCCAAGCCGACCTTTCTATGCTGGCACTGAGGGTGTCACTGCCAGAGTGCTTGTCGTCTTCAGTGGTTCTTTTACGTCCCAAATCGAGACGGGACCGACATTAACGTGATCTCCGAGTCACGAGGGATACACAGTCCCCAATGTTGAGAGCCAGGTTTTTACACCAAATATACCATACCTGCCCGGTCCGGGTATTGAACTCGGGTCGCCGGCATGTCAGGCGGATGTGCTAACCACTACACTATCGCACGCCCCACATTTGTAATTGCTTGCAATGTTGGGACTTGAGCAACAAAAATATACACATATATGGAAATTGTAATAATTAACGTACTTTGGTTATGTAACTGAGTACGACTCCATTTACACTGCCTTTTTTTACCAATACAGGTAACTGAGTATAATTAAAAAAATTCAACAATTACATATGATTACTTAGCATTATAAACTATGATTCTGATACTTACGTCTGCCAAGTGTATCCTATCATGTAACTACTTTACGTAGCCTTAGAGGCTTAGCCTTAGGTTAGAACTTAGGGCTAATCCCACTGAAACTGAAAGTGACAGGCTATGCTATGCCTATGGCTATGCCAAGCCTATGGCTATGCCTACGACGTTTTACCATAAAAAACATTGTGACAGATCTAGCTGCATCCTACTAGTAGAACTTTCCCGAAGTTATTTATAGGCAATACAGTTACGCACATGCACGTATTGACGTCGTAGACTAAGTAAGTCTGACACTAAGAGTAAGACTAAGATCAAGTCTAACTTCTAAGACTACTAAAAAGACGCCGTACTGACGCAGGCAAGATTCGTTGATTTACATGTTATTTGTCAACATTCGACACGATAAATTGAATGAATTTGGGGCAATATTTTACATAACTGACTCCAAGATTTATTTATGCACGTTACGTGTAGTTAGATGACAGTTATTACTCTAAACTACTTACCATACATCAGAAACCGTCACGATACTCAATGACTAGTTGTCATTTGACAGCGCGTCAATGTTGTGACTATTACCACCGGAAGTTATTCCCCAGGCAGATGTGGGTGTGGTAATATGACATCTGATTTATTTATATATGAACCTGTAAAATAATACATAGTCCTCTAAGCAAATCAATTAAAAAAATGGGAAAAGTAAACATATTATACCACGACAAGATATGCAGTTGGTAACAGTAAATTGTATAATTTACTTTCAGAGAATAGTTTTATCGTGGATTATTTACATTGTGACACAGGAAACAGTAGTTTTCAAGATGGCGCCGTACTGAGAATTCTTGTTTTTGAGTTTGACAGTTTTGCTTTTAGGCACTTTTTTAGGTTTAATGTAGACAGTATACGCCATGGCGTTATCACTGCTGACAAGGACGTTGCTAGTTTTTGTTACTGTCATATCTACGAGGGCGCAATTGGTGGTTAATGTTAAAAACAAAGGCGGGGAAGTACTTCGAGAAACAATTCAGGCTAATACTAGTCTTGACACAATTCGCCTGGACGTTCAAGAATATGACGGCACATTCATTACACAGTTTATTGATTTTAAAAACGTAAGTGTAAATATGACTAAATGTCTCTAACTTAACTTTTAAAATTGTATGCATGTATGTGAAGAATTGTTTTCACAGTAAACCTTCGTCGCTTCGCCTTCGAATAAAAAACGAGTTGCCAAGCCCAGGCCAAGAGTAGGCACAAAAACATATTATCATGCTAGAACATTGGGAATAGGCTTACAGTAAATAGGATCACATAAATGTTTATTTTATTAAGATAGTGATATCAGTATCCGCTAGGTGGCGTATTTCCTTCTAGCGGCCAAAACTGATCTATTTCTTGTGCATGAAAATGACGCCGGCGCAGCGCCGCATCAGAGATCACATGGTCGAAGAAAATACATCGCTGCTGCTATGCAAATGATGTCACCATGACGTTTGAGCATGGAATCGACCAATGGATAACTCTGTTACATATGGAAATACTTCTTTTTCGTTTTAAGCGCTGCATTTTGTGTGTGTAGGTAAGTGAAGTTTAATTAATGTTTTCTATGCTTGCTAAATGCGTAAATAAAATGTAAAGATTACGTAATGAAATTGCGATATTAGTGTAGATTGAAATATTAGCTTTAAAATGATATATGTTGCATAAGTGTACGTGCCTGCCGAGCAACACACTGATGTGGGCAACTTTGGTGTTCTGGGCGTACATTTTCAACAGTCGACGCCGTATCACGCTGGCATCAGTAGGCACTTTTGCAACATTAATTAAATCCATATCCATCGCAACCATCACATATCATTGGTGTTATTGTTCACTTGTAACACTGACAAGATCTATATATAATTAATATTTACCGTTTTTAATTTGATATTAACATGCCAAAATTAAATGTTTAAAGAAAAATGTGTACAAGCTGACTGAATCTGTGACTGTTGTTAGTGACGCTTTCCATGGCATCGTTATTTAAATCCCAAACCATCTCAATCTATAAAACGAATTGCTTTTACTTTTGAACTTAAAGTTATAACTAATTATTATGTAATTAACTTTTTAATATTATATTAACAAATTTATTTTGTTATGTCTTTAGTTATGACATTTCTTTTTTCATACTACACCACATCATTTCCATCAAGTGATTCAGTGTGACTTTCATGTTTCAGTGTTGGAAGATCAAATGGGTAGTCTTGATATAAGTTGTAGTTTATATTATTTATTTTGTGAATCACAACATTGAAATAATATCGATGTTGTGTGCACTAAGAACAGTGTGATAATCTACTGTTCATAACATTCTCTAGAATGTGCATACAATTCACTGTTATGCATTTTCATTTCAGAATGACAACTCAGCAATGGTCGATCGGTTGGCTCACGTTATTTTCAAAGTACTGTTTAAAAATGCAATTTTCTAAACCTACTTTTCAAAATTCTGAGTTCTCTCCAAATTGCCATTTTCATAAAGCTACTTTTCAAAAAAAGTTCTTCATCAACGCACGAGACTGCCTAATTCAAGACGTGGGCTTACACCAATGACTGGAACTGATGCTGGCATGGGTCAGTTCTTCCTCGACAGCTGGCATTTCTGATATCTGCAAGTGGCTGGTGTCAACATCTCTACACATCAGTTGATATGCTTGCAAGTCCCACTACATGCAAAAAGACAGCTTTAAAAGTGAAGAATATTAATGCACACCTCAAGTTGCAATGAATTCTTAAAAGCAAGTTTCACACAAATTCACTGTTGCTACGGAAACTTCAAACGAATACTGCATGAAGCTGATTTGAGATGATCCTCTCTCTGTGGACAATATTCTGATGTGGCTCATGCAAAAAATTCATTATACATCAGTTGTTCAACTGAAAGTTACAGACATAATGCAAGATTACGCAAGAGTTGAAAATAATTACTAGACAAAGATTTACAAATGATTTTTACCTGCAAGACGTTTTACTCGTTATAACTACATGACTTTACAAACATTGCTGCACTGTGTAGGCCTACAACTGTTGTTGTACGTGCAAGACTTTGCATGTTGCTGTGCTGCCTGAATTACAGAACATGCTACTCTACATCTGCAGGACTTTATAATGTTGCATTGGACATGCATCCTTGGACATATTAATATTTATGCAATACATTTGCACTGCATTATATGCATCCAGTGTTTCATGAAATTATTAATGTTGCCGCTATGTTTGAATCTGTTATAATAAATGTTCTTAATATTCATTCTGTTGTAATGTTTATCCATTTAATTCCCTTTATATTTACCTGTTGTGGCATACTAATTACAGAAATGTTCATCAATTAGTCTGCATGCATTTTATTACAAAGTCACATTGATTTCAGATTGCTGTATTAAAAAAATTTTCATACTGTTAATCCTCGTTAATGAATTAAGCGTTTAAAATTGTTTCAACTAATTAGGAAAATATTGAACTAATTATGTCATGCATAATTGGTAACATTTCAAGTTGATCTATTAACAATTTCTTTCATTCTTAAGATTGGTATGCCCATTTCCTAATTAATTGTAGGTCAATCATGCCATTAATCCCTGTAAATAGGTCAAATAAGAAATTAGGTTAACTAATTAGGTCATCAACAAATTATGGATTTTAAGAGGTAGCAGTCATAATATATTACAGTCACTGTATAAACTGACCGACAGAGTTTAACCTATAATAGGCCTTTTCCTACCCGATTTATGTAATTGATAACGGTAAATAGGTTCATTATTAAATATAGGTCAATTAATAAGGTAATTAAATAACTAATTTCATAGTGTGCTATAACAATATAATATATATTAACAATCTTCAATCCTCTAATAGTTTAATAGGCATTTCCTAATTAATTACATTCAAATAATGCAAATAATCACAGTAATTACGTCAAATATACAATGAAGGTCAGTTAATTAGGTCAAGGTCAAATCATATCAATATTATTTTTTTTGGTCACATAACTCTTTATTTCGCATAAATATCTTCACTATACACAATTTTATGGCCGTTTTCCTATATGATCAAATGCAGTACATCAAGCTTCTGGGGTCAGTTTGGGCACAAGAAATGGACTGAAATTCAGTACCAAAAAGTGTTGTTTTTCTGAGAACTAAAAGTGGGATTATGTCGGAAATAATGAAGATATCATGAAAATTCAAAAACTGTCATAAACTTCATAACAAACTCTACCTTGTGGAACCATTTAATTGAAAAAATAGTGTATTTGAATTTTTACCTGATATACCTAATTAAGATATCTTTAATAGATAAAAAGATATCACAATTTTAAGATGGAAAAACGGCGTAATTTTGAGTCCATTTGGCCGAAGTTCAGCAATTGTTTCTCTAATTTTTTCTTAGGGTACTGCCACTATGCACGAGAAATCTGTATTTGATTGAATCATTCTAAGGGCCCCATAGGGCCCCTGAAACTGGTAAATTTTCACATTTTGTCTATTTTTTCAAAAACTCTTCAGCAACTTTTTCTCTAATTTTGCATCTGGACATATCTCAGACTTAGGGTACTGCCACTATACACAAGAAATCTGTATTTGATTGAATCATTCTAAGGGCACCGCAGGCCCCCCAAAATGCTAAATTTTCATACTATTTACCGGCTGCTGTAAGCTTCCTTCACTGATCTCTATTTATAACCGCCACTGATCTCTATTTATAACTGGATAGTGGACTTTGCCCTATCTCTGATCACTGGGGTGGCTGAGTGGAGAGATTATGCTAAAACCCTGTGTATTGGACTAGCCTAGGTTCACTGCCTGCCATTGTCCCAGTGTCAAACAGATGGCTCCATGTGGGCTGTAACTAAAATGTGTAATGGGAATCCCTACTGCACTGGCAGAACCTGAGAAACTTTAAAACAGCAATATACATAATTATCAATGCAGTATAAAGATATGATCTAGGATGAAATTAGGTATACTCGAAAAGGTTAAAGCATATTTAGCCAAAATTGTAAGGAATATTATTCAGATGTTTTACTATACATGTTGCAGCTATTACTTCACTCCAATTCAATCAGTATTATGTCATTAATTACTACTGTTTTTAAGCCAAAATGCATGCTATGTACATGTACCTTGTGAACAAATAAAGTTTTATTATAGTTCATCTCTTTCTTCTTTCCATTCTGGTGGAGGGTGGTAGGGTAAAAATGAGAACAGAAAATGTGTGCACATTTTCTTAATCAACCTTTAACTTGCTACATGCGAGATTGCAGCTCACCATCTCTCCTGCAAGGTTTCTACAACCACTGGAAATCGACCTAAATAGCAGAGTTTCAGGATAAAATTCTACAGTATTTTTAATAACACATTAACTAGTATATACAATCTTCACAAAACGGTCTACTCGAATATTTAATTTCCAGGTGTATTTTCCCTGGCATGCATATAGTCTCCACTAAGTATGTCAACATTTTACTTCCATCATAACCCTTAATGACCTGTAACTATTATTCACCAAAAAACATTTAATTAATAATTACAAAACTCGCAACTAATAAGTCAAATTGGCTAATTAGAACGCTACCTCGACAAACTGACACATTTCAATAAAAGGTAATATAATGTCCATGATTATGAAGATATTTGTACAATTTATACAAGATGTAAAACCACATGAATTATGGTATTAAATATACATAACCATTAATTTAATAATAATATAATTAATAGGTGAATATTGGCTAATTACTGTGCATCTGCAACAGACCGAGACATTTCAATAAAAGGCCATAATGTCCATGATTATGAAGATATTTGTATAATTTATGGAAGTTCTAAAACCATATTCATATAATTTAAGGTAATAGATATGCATTAATCAGTCATGTAATATTACCAGTAACTTAGCTAATATGTCAATACTGGCTTGTTAACGCGCTAACTCGACAGACCGCAACATTTCATTAAAAGACTATATTGTTTATGATTATATTTGTATTATATACAGCGCATCGTAATTGGTGACACATTTTCGGGTATAACTCCTCTGATGTCAAGTGTCCCGCAAGGCTCCGTCCTAGGCCCACTGTTCTTATCGTTGTATGTGCAACCAATTGGTGATATCATCAGAGAACATGGCCTTTGCTACCACCACTGCGCTGATGACTTACAACTCTACTCCCACTTTGATCTCAGTATAACCGCTTACGCTGCTGTTTTACGTAGAATGGAAGCATGCCTGGATGACATAAAACATTGGATGGCACGGAATTACATGTGCATGAATGACCGCAAGACCGAATACATTCCAGTGATGCCTAAGACGGCCGCTGCACTTGTGGATGGCAGCGTAATACGTGTTGGCGACTGTACGATTGCAGCTTCACGATGTGTCCAGAATCTTGGCGTGTACGTGGACAGACACTTGAACATGAACAAACAGGTGTCACAAACCGTTAGTGTGTGTGCATTCCACCTATGCCACATTAATCAAATCAGCCGATTTCTGCCTAAAACAACGAAGGAACGCATAGTCAACGCCATAATAACATCGCGGCTGGACTACTGCAACTCATGCATATATGGACTATCTGCAAACAACATTGCTCGTCTGCAACGAATTCACAACTCGGCCGCTCGTCTGATATTGTGTCGCCCGCAGAGTGATAGATCTGCACTGGCTACCCATTGCTCGCAGATTTGAGTTAAAAATATTGGTGTTTACCTACAAGGCAATGCATGAAAATGCGCCCGTCTACTTGCGTGATCTCGTGTATCCTTACAGACCCACTAGATCACTGCGGTCTGCTGACAACAACATGTTGTCCGTAACACGTACTCGTGTCAGAGCTGGTGACAGTTCATTCGCGGTGGCTGCTGCAACTCTCTTGAACACTACCTATTTACATTAAATCTTCGGACACTCTTGGCTGTTTAAATGTCAACTAAAAACACGTTTATTTAGAATATCATTCTAGACGAACGCTAATAGCTTGCTTGTGACTGCCCTCGGTGATCTAGTGGATTTATTTATATTAGTAATATTTTAGAACTATTTATTTATTTGATTTTATGCTGTTATATTTTAGTGATTAACTTATGCATTGTAATTTATTAATTATATTATATTGTACTGTGTTTATTTTAAGTTAATATCTTATTACCATATTCCAAATATTTTGTTGCCTTTTACTTAATTTATTTAATAATATTTATGTACTATTGTATGTAGTTTTAGTTTAAATGACTGTTAATACTAATATTTTAGTTTAATGATCATGACGTATGATGTATTGTAAAGCACCACAAACAATTGTGGATCTGGCGCTATAATAAACTAAATATATTATTATTATATAATTTATGCAAGTTGTTGAACCACATTAATTATTAGCAAATTTAAACATATCTCAAACTAATTGCATATTATTATTACAATTATAAATTAAATTTAACTTTAAAGTTAAACCTTATGTCCAAGGCTATATTTAAAATTATAATTTCTAGCACATATTATGTAAGACTAGTCTAAAGTTTGTAAAGTATTGCAGAATTGGCATGGATTATATTAATAATACAAAGATACTATTAATTTTGCAAAGATTTTAATTCAAAGAAGTATAAATATATTATAATAAATCACATCTGGCTCCGGTTGCGGTGATGCGCCCACTGGGTTTCGCTGGCACATAACTGTCAAATATCGTGATTTTTGAACGGCCCAAAACCATATCGTGCACCGGAGGATGCAACACATTTTTTTAGTACAGACTAAATGAACATAATAGTTATGAAAACTAAAAAAATAACTTGCAATAGACCAGTGTAACTATATTTAATTTGCATACTGTTTTCGTAAAATTTATTTAACATAGCTTAATTCTGGTAAAATTTAAATGACGTAAACAAAGTTGAACTTACCTCCGACAACAGTACAGCAGTGAATGAGGTAAATTACTGGAAAAAGCCAGCAAAAACATGAGTTGACACAAAACACTACCCGCATGCCGGCAAACAAGATGGCGCTGTGGTGATCGCGAGTTGCGCCATGTGAAACGACCCAGTTACCAGAATTTGTTGAAGTGCCTACCAAGAGTCACCTATCATCGTACTCTCAATTTATAGATTCCAATCCAGGTTCACATCCTCTTGGTCATTTGCATGAGTACCTGGCAATAGACAGTGGTGGATATTTGTGTACAAATAGTCTGCACAGTATTTGCAGCGTGGCTGAATGCTTCCCAGGGAAGTTGAAATTATGTTCATGGAGTAAATTGCTTTGAGCAGTCATAAGTACTGGATACTGCAGTATACTAGAACTTACCTTTATATCACCAGCCAAACATCAAATGTGTAGTGCCTCTAAATAATATCGGTGGGAAGAATTCAAGTGATCATAGGCATATATATTTACACTGAGCGAACTGGAGCAACATAAAGTGAACAAACTTGTCCAAGGTTCAAAATGGTAGTTCTCTTGATTGAGGGTTCGATTCTTTAGCTGTGTGCTGGTGTGTTTTCTGATGTGCTGTTGTGTGTTTCAGGATGTGCAGATCTTCGAGGTGTTGGTTCTGGGGGAGGAGGAACGAGGACAGAGTCAGTCTCAGGTCATGTGCTTCGTCACCCGCTTCATCAAGAATGAATTCATCTCATCCGATGCAATGTCTAAGCTGAGACAGGTACTGGATTATCTGAATGATCTGCTTGGTTGCTTCATTGTCATCGTTACTGGCATCATATATATATATATATGATATTAGTAACCTAGTGAACCTTTTGCAAAACACCTGATTATTTTCTATTTTGAATGTTTGGGTTGTTTTGGAAAAATTAGAGCTGTACTTTTTTGTGAAACACACAACAGCTTCTCTCAGCTTTTGTGTGGCCTGTACGTGTTATCACATACTCGGAGCACAGTGGCCCAGTGGCTAGAGACTGATTATCAATCAAGTCTCAAGAGAACCCGGGTTCAAATCCTGTGCTGCCATGTCGAACCATGGACAAGTATATTCACTCTATGTTGCTCCAGTTCACTAGGCTGTATGAATGAGTAACTGGCATTAGACAGTGGTGGATATTTGTGTGCAAATAATATTTGCTCGTTAATTGTAGCATGGCTGAATGCTTTCCAAACAAGTCGAGATGTTTGATTGAACAGGTCTGTCAGGGAGTAGAGTGTAAAGCACTTTGGACAGTTCTAAGGACTGGATACCGCGCTGTATAAGAACTTACCTTTTAAAGACATAACTGCATTTAATAGTAGCAATATTATTATTAAAATTTCTTGGTAAATTCGCCAGAACAAAGAGATTACATTTTGCTGTACAATTGGACAGTGTTGATAGAATTTGAGAATACACACATATTTAGGCAGATGACAGCCATTCTCCAAGTATACCCATACACGATGCCTAGCCAACAGTAGCCATGTATAACAGACTAACATAACAGAAATACCTTTTTATAAAACCTAAAGCACTTATCCAAACAAAGTTCTTTTTAGATGAGCAAAAATACAATATTGTTAAACATTAACCAATGTAAATAATTGGCACACGTACAGTTGTCATACATAAACAATAAATATGATATATTATTATAAGTTATATAGCAATATCAATTATAACCATATTATATAAGTGTATTAATTAATTGTTAAAATGTTATAAAGCAAAACTTTGTACAATTAAGTACAATTAGTTATAAACTAGTCATGGACTTATCTAGATTAAATTAAATAAGATCTATGAACTTTCATATCTGATTATCTATCATGGTGTCACACAGAAAAACCCTGGAGCAACTCGTCACCCTGAGGAGGATAAAGGGGTAGAGTCGTACCAGATGGACCTTATGATTGACCTCTCTCTCGCACACCTTATTAGTCCTCACATCGCCCAAGTGTGCAAGGATTCCCCCGACGCCACCTACATCCGCGACATGGACCTCAAGCTCATCGCAACAAGTAAGACATATTTTGTTGTTCTCGTGTTTCCCCGTCTGTCACTGTCAGAGGCTGGCCTCGATTCTGATCCTTGATTTCTGTTACCTTTTTTTCTCTCACTGATCTTGCATTGTTCACTCCACCAACCATCTCCATTCCTCTCTATCATTCGCTCTCATTCTCCAGTCCGTTCCCAATATTTCCAAATCTCTCTCTCTCTACATAGTCCTCCCATCTCAGTTTAAGCCATCCACGTCTCCTTTTCCCCGTAAAATGCATACAAAGTGTGTGGAAATGTAAAAAATTTAAGTACAGCAAGGTTTTACAAAAAATTATCCAACTGCTTGTATTTGATTGTACAATTTAATTACTATGTGATTGTCACACAAAAGAAGTAAAGGGTTGCATCATCCTTTGCCTTAACGAGTGCCTGTACCCTGTTCGGCATGTTGCCTGCAATGCTCCAAATATTTTGAGGCATCAGTTTTCTCGAAGCATTGGAAACCATCTCTCAAGAGTTTTAAGGTGAACAAGGGTGCAACTCCTTAACGAGTCTAAAACAACTTTTGAGTGACAGTTATGTGGTAAATTAATGGGAGAATCTCAAACTGCCCAAATATGAGCATGTAGACAATTTTTGTTAAAGCCTGTTGTAAATCAAGTTTGTGTGGTTCCACACGTGACAGTGTTATGCATCCTGTATGCATTAATTTTTTTCTGGTACTTTAAAGCAATGCTTTAACTGTTGGTCATGTGTTTAATATTAGTTCACCAGTATTTTCATGTGGTTTTGAAACTTGAAAACAGTGTTTTTATTCAGTTAAACCATACAGTATGTTACACCTCAATTAACTGACGACGTGTCTGTATGCAGGCGTGGCTGGCAAGGACTACATGGTGATGTTGGGTGTGACGAAGCGTACAGCGCTACTCCGGGTACAGAACTGCCGCGACACGACGGAGCTGTGGCGTCAGTGCATGTGTCAGTACGAGATCTGTGTCGGCTGGTACCCGTGTGGACTTAAGTACTGCCGCGGCAAGGACTCCAGCGGCAAGGTTGTCAGCTACCGCTGTGGCATCAAGACGTGTCGCAAGTGCCGGCACTTCACGTACTACACAAGACAGAAGGCAAACTGTCTGTGGGATGAGGCGGACAGCATGGCACTGCCGGTTGTCAAGACTGTTTGATCACTGATGGCATGGTGCTGCCGGTTGTCAGGGCTGTGTGATCATTGATGGCATGACACTGCCAGTTGTCAGGACTGTGTGATCATTGACAGCATGGCACCACTGGCCATCAGGACTGTGATCACTGATGGCATGACACTACTGGCCATCAGGAATGTGTGATTACTGATGGCATGGCACTGCCAGCCATTATGACTGTGATTTGTTATATGAGATAGAGGAATTTAGATATCAACTGATTCTACAGTGCATTTAAATGGCAAAATTCCTTGTATTATAAAATATGTCATTGTGGAATCATTCACTTTATACTGTCGGCATCCGAGTTTTATTCTGAATGAAAATGACATTATTTTGAGTGCATAATCAGTCAAATTATTAAGATGTTTTATTTAAAAAATGTATGGAGGGGTGTGTGTGTGTTTATGTGTGTGTTTAGTTTGGGGACAATTTGGCAGTGTCTTCTCCGAGGTACAAAGGTTCATTTGCCTTTTTTATGTTTAGTTGCTTCCTTGGACCAGTGGGTTCTTATCAAGTAACTGGCGATGCATTTAAAAAAACAACTACCAGCAGTTTTCAGCACGTTTCCGGATTCTGTTACATTCATATTTGATAAGGTTCAGTTACGTCTCACAATATTGTTGTGCTAAACAAAGTGGCTTTAGGAAAGAAATGAAGGCCATAATGTTATGGCCATAGATGCCACAGTGCTCGCCAGAGAAGACAACTTCTGGCACAGAAAAATCAACGAAGGTATCGAGATATACGAGAGAGACGACCAGAAACAGTAGCGGCAACCTTCCCGCCACCTAATAGCTGCAGTCATGTGACAGAAAACTGACAATTATGAACAGAGTCACATGACAACAGACAAAAGCGCACAACGACGCTGATGAAGGCATCGCGAGGTTCCCAAAACTACTGTTGAGCACAACAAAGGATTCTGTGACGTAACTTAACAATGGTGTCAAATACAAAGATAAATAGTTTAGATTTATTGACTGATATGTTTGCTGCTCACACAACAGTGAAAGCATCGAGTTGTGAGCCACACTCAAAAGGGCGCCACTGTAACTTTGTTTTTATGGGTGTAAGCATGTTCATCTGTAATAATACTGACGTGGATATAGTATTAGTCTTGCAGATGTATGGTAAGTTATGGTGCTTTTTATACTTCTATTAGTTTGTTGAAATTAGGTTTCATATTTAAGCCAGTGTAGCAATGATCAGTAAAAAAAACCTGGTATGATGTGATAAATCTAGGTGCAATATACCATATTTTATGTAACTAGTTTTAACTAGTATATGCTCATGTGTACGTACATGTATGTGCTGTTGATTTGCGTCTGTGCATGCTTCATATATAGGTGCTTATGTGGACTTGTGAAGTTCTGTATTACAAATACAACATAAATGTTGAAACATACATCGTACATAGTTTGGTTATTTTCATAACATTGTTTGAACAACATTATTTAATATGTCTAGTTGTAAAAGGCTTCTGGCATTGAACTTTTGGTGACTACAACCTTCACAAAAGGTTTCGTAGTCATGTAAACCACTAAATTGCTAGGCATGCCAGCTCATATTTATTACATGAAGAATACATCTGTCCAAAAAAAAATAATACAAATATATAACCTTATAGTAAACATGGCATAATGTATGATAAATAACGAAAAGTAGGGTCAGGAGACTCCTCTAAGACTATGGTAGTCGCTGTCGAGGAGCCACCTTTTGTAATAAAACTTTAACCGAATCAATACATCACCTAATAAAATTCTTCCAGAATAAGAAAAAAAAAAAATAATAATATGTATGCATGTGTGTAGTGTGAGCAAGCTTACATGCTTATTGAGTTTGTCGTTTAGGCACTGTTTTGTACTGTATCAAGTTGACAGGTGGTTGTCGGTTCTTAATTTTGCATACATATATAGCAATTTTGCCTGGTGCATGTTACTTGATAGTTTTGTAAAAAATAAAGTTTAACATACTTGGCAAATCCTTGTGAACTGTGTGTACTAAGCTTTTCTTTGACAATATCAGGAATGTTATTTGTTACATGAAAAGTAAAAGAACTGAAAGAAGGATTAGCTACCAGGCTTGCATTATGATTATGTAGATAGGACACCAAAAAGTATACAGTGGAACCTATTTAGGTCACCTTTAGGATAGGGCCAGTGATTTTAATATCAAGCTTAGGCTAATTTCTTATACCAGTACTGTTTCAGAAATTATTTGGGACTGTCCTAGTTTGACCCAAATTATGAGGTGGCTGTATTGACAAGGTGACCATTAGGCAAGGTTTGACTGTATTTTTGGCAAGTGTTATTGTTGTTCTAATGAAAAATAAGCTTCAGTATTTAAGCTAAGTAATTTTTATTGAACAAAATGAACACAATCACTGAAAGCTTAACCAAAGTAATCCAATATTTGGATGAATACAAACACCTTACAAAAACTTAACAATGATTGGAATGCGAATGTATATAATATTACAATATAACAAACTGTTTAGTCATGCAAATCAGTATCAAGTTCACGAATAGTACTCATGTGATGATGATGCTAATAAAATAAATACCAAATGCTTCAAAGAAGCACACTACAGAGTCATCTGACAGTGCAGTGTTCAGTTCCTTCATCTATTGCTACAAGTTAACATTTGTTCGTGTTTAATTTGCATTGATTCGCTGGTTTCTCTTTGGCACCCTCACTGTCAGAACCCCGTTGGCGTAGAGGCAGGACGTCACATGGTCAGCATCAGCATCCTATCAACAGTTGTAACAGTTTCTCATTATCTCTACATTGATTCGTTAACCTTGGGACATCAAAACAGCTCTGTGGCCCATTCGCCTCGTTTTTCCTTTTACATCACAATTCAATGAAACGCTGTATATTGAATACAGTTGAACCTCACTTTTCGGTCACCTCAGTGATACAACCACCTCACAATTAATGTCACTCTGGGCAGTCCCAAATTATTTTTGTAACAGTAAATATACAAAATTAGTTGCGCTAATACGATCACCTCGCCATTCGGGTCACTTTTGTTCAAGTCCTGAGGGTGGCCTTTATAGTGAGGTTCCAATGTAGAGGATCAATAAATTAGTTGCGCTAATACGATCACCTCGCCATTCGGGTCACTTTTGTTCAAGTCCTGAGGGTGGCCTTTATAGTGAGGTTCCAATGTAGAGGATCAATAAATTAGTTGCGCTAATACGATCACCTCGCCATTCAGGTCACTTTTGTTCAAGTCCTGAGGGTGGCCTTTATAGTGAGGTTCCAATGCAGAGGATCAATAAATTAGTTGCACTAATACGATCACCTCGCCATTCGGGTCACTTTTGTTCAAGTCCTGAAGGTGGCCTTTATAGCGAGGTTCCAAAGTAGAGGATCAATAAATTAGTTGCGCTAATACGATCACCTCGCCATTCGGGTCACTTTTGTTCAAGTCCTGAGGGTGGCCTTTATAGTGAGGTTCCAATGTAGAGGATCAATAAATTAGTTGCGCTAATACGATCACCTCGCCATTCGGGTCACTTTTGTTCAAGTCCTGAGGGTGGGCTTTATAGTGAGGTTCCAATGTAGAGGATCAATAAAGAATTCATTCTCTTTACTGTTACCAGTATATAAACACCACCAGATACGACATTTAGCTGACCTCTGGGATTGTGTAGACGCGTGTGAATTCACGTTCAATCAATCCGTGATCATCCTGTCTCTCCGCGTGCCTGCCGTGGATTGTTATTCGATTGTTCACGAGTCTTATTTCAATTTCTTCAGGTTTAAAGTGCATCACATCCATGTTCACACGGAATTCCATGTCTGTGTTCAATACCTGCAATACAATTAATACAAAACCAATGTCGGTTGATATACCGATAGACTGAAATTACAATGGAAAGACAATTGTCAGGATATATCTCAAAAGGGCAGGGTTGAACAGCTGAGAATGGGAGACTACTGCAGAAAATCAGGAGAAGTATCTTCAAGAGGGTGAAACAGACCACGTGATGTGGTCCCCACCCAACAGCGGACCAGGGAGAAGTAGAAGACTCGGTAGTTGCGAAGTGTAAATTATATTTACTAGTCTACTTTTCCATGTGGCTGACTGGGATTCTGTTCTAAGCAATGTTGAATTATAAAGCAACATTCTCTACAAATAAAGACATCATTACACACTTTTTAATAAGAGCTTTCTAACCATTTGGTTCAGAAAGGAGTTGACAGTATAACTGTTCTAACCTAACTTGAACATTTCTTTAAAATAATAAAATATGCATGTTATACATAACGGTATTAAGTATTTGTGCGTCACAGCTTTTCATACCCAGGTACGATTCAGCTGGAACACAATGTTTGTTTATAATTGCAAAGCAAAACAATGTAAACATTTAAAATAATAATCTTAGTAGCTTATCTCACCCATACAAGGGCAGGATTACATTATTTAATATTTAAAAACTTAAGAAAGGCCGTCTAGAAAAGCATAGCATATAAAAAATATGTAAGTAAGGTTTTCATATAGTTGAAATGCCCCGCCAATTGATAGATCAGAGGCCAGTGGTCCAAGAAAGTGAATGAACATAGAAAGACACATGGGAGGAAATTATGTTACAATGCTCCAAGGTTAGTGTATCTTTATAATTACAGATTGTTCAGCTTTTACTGAAATGTAGGTTGCTACATCAAAATCGTTATTTAAATCCAGTGGAGTTTATGATAAAAAATTTCTCGTTACAACTTAACTAACTGCAATAGAAAGGACTCATCTCATTACATAATTCAGTTGTTTAGTTTCATTAATAGCTAGGCAGTAACAATAGCAGTCAGTTAAGAAAATGCAAGACCAGGGTTCCAAAAAAATGTGAAACATTTGAAAAGATTTTGAGTGAAAATTTCAACAACGTTGGGGTAAACTTGGGCCAATGTATGCCCGTTTTATCTCTAAATGTAGTTCTTTCGTAAGCAAAGGTGACTGAAAAAGCTGCCCATCATTGTAACTAGAAAGATAACTATCACAACAGTGTGCCTTCCAAACTCCTGATTTTGTTCAGTAAGATGGAATTTTGGTATTGTCAGGTGTCAAAGAATACCTCGTAAGTGTTAGCATGCAGTGAGTGTAGGTCAAGAGGCATTGAAAACATTCCACGAATACCAAACATGCCACCAAATGTATTTGTCTGGTCTTGATCATTAATATCGAGCTCTGAAATGTATACATTATCTTGTCTTGACTGGACATCCCGCGTCTCTGGAACTGCTTCTTCATCCTGATCGGCATTCAAATGTGTGGTCTTCTGACCAAGATCAACATCAGATTCTTCCGGAAAAATCCATGAATCAGTACGATCTTCCTCATTCGTTATGGCTGTGCCTTGAACATTATCCTTTTGTGTTGTTGCCTCAGGATTAGTGGCATCCTTACTTATAATTGTATCTACATTGGCATTATCTATTTCTTTATCAGCATCTTGAACTTCTGGTAAATCAGTGGGAGGTTCACTGTCTATGGCTATGCTAGCTTTGTCTTTTTCAGGATCAACATCACGATCTTTTCCCATGTCAACTTCATCTTCTATTTCATCATCTTTTCTAATTTCATTGCTATCCATTGTTTCAATATTCTCTTTCTTTAAGTCAGTATCCCTTCTAGAATCTAAGTCAGCACTGCCTACGTTGTCTTCAGTGACTGGTTGTTGGTCTGATCTATACTCAGTTACTCCAGATTCTGATACCAGTGACACTGGCACTGCATTCGCTTGAGGCTGCCGAAATACAATCTCCTGTGGCAGTGCACTACTTTCTTGGACAGTCCTCAAAATATTGCCAATCGCCCGAATCGGGTTGTACCCAAATAGAGCATTGTCCAGCATCTGAGGGCGAATATACCCAGTATCAGTAAAGGGTGGGGTAAACGGCTCAAAAAAGCTGAACATATCGTGTTGGAATGATCGTAGAAGTCCAGTTCCATATTCCAATGGGTCTTCGACCGGATCCCAGCCGCGAAGCCGCGCCATTAATCGTTCGGGATGTTCAACTGGTATTATGTGAGAGCGAGACGGGTCCTCCCCGTCAGTCATGATGAATCACAAACCGTTAACGCCTTTGACGGTACAAAGCTGCAGTTCCAATAAGGTCACCCTCCAATAAATCGTTCTATCAACAACACGATTAACTCCGGCGTTTTGCGTCTTCCGGTATTCCGCAACAATGCCACCAGGCGAACATGCCAAAAGGTAGTTGATCCAAAATACGTGGTGTGGCGCCACCTTTTATCGCCGAGTGATGACTGGTGAGAACTCTGAACTGGGTGACATCAAATTGCACCCCCCGGACTCACCAAAACATCCTACTGCGCCCACCTGCCCACTTTTGAATGGAGTCTTCCTAAAAGTCATAAAAAAAACTGACGGAACACAAGAAACCTGAAGCAAATATACGACAGGTTTTATGACAATATCACTGCTGAAATGTTAACTAATCGAAAGCAGACTTCACTAAAGCCTATTAAAGGAATAAAACATTGAAATCAATTTATCTCAGTATTTACATAGTTCTTCAACAAAACAACTGTTCAATGCATTAGGAAAGCAGTCGGTATGAGGCTTCGGAGAAGGGAGTTGTTTCCGCTAAGGAACCGCAGATGCAGAAAGCGAGTGTGCGTATGTGTGTGTGGGGGGGGGGCGTAAAAAGTCCATGGCGATTTCTACACCACATGGTGTAGACATTTTCTCTCTGCCGCGCCGCCATAACGTCACCTCTTTTTCAGTTTCTCGGCTCGACTGTGACATCGGGAGACGGGGAGGGGGATGGTGCTGTTGATAATTTATCGCCGCCGCGTCGGCGTAATTCCACCTTATTGCAACCTGAACGGGGACACATTTCAACCGGTCTAGGGAACCCGGTCACGTTGGCCGTTACAAAAAGGTCTACGGGTACGCAAAATTGCAAAGGTGTAGGGGACACTTGCCCCAGACCCCTGGATCCGCCTATGTGCAGACCAAATCTTCACTCTTATTAGTTTTATGAACATCATGGGACAATTCAACGAATGGCAGCTATTGGCCACTCAGATGGTGGATTTTGTATGGTATTTGCATAATTTGCTTGTGGCAAATTGATTCAGTTCCTCAAGATAGGGCGAGTAGAGGCTACGGGATTGCTTGGGTTAAATTAGTTAATTTCTCTAGACATGGCGAGGCTGTGGAGTTGCTTGGGCTGAATTGTTTTTGAATTTCCCAGAGATTGCGAAACTGGGATTGCTTGGGCTTGAATGTTTCTGTTCTCAAGAGACGGCGAGACTGTGTGATTGTTTGGGCTTGATTGTTTCTGTTCTCAAGAGACGGCGAGACTGTGTGATTGTTTGGGCTTGAATGTTTCTGTTCTCAAGAGACGGCGAGACTGTGTGATTGTTTGGGCTTGATTGTTTCTGTTCTCAAGAGACGGCGAGACTGTGTGATTGTTTGGGCTTGAATGTTTCTGTTCTCAAGAGACGGCGAGACTGTGTGATTGTTTGGGCTTGATGTTTCTGTTCTCAAGAGACGGCGAGACTGTGTGATTGTTTGGGCTTGATGTTTCTGTTCTCAAGAGACGGCGAGACTGTGTGATTGTTTGGGCTTGAATGTTTCTGTTCTCAAGAGACGGCGAGACTGTGTGATTGTTTGGGCTTGAATGTTTCTGTTCTCAAGAGACGGCGAGACTGTGTGATTGTTTGGGCTTGATTGTTTCTGTTCTCAAGAGACGGCGAGACTGTGTGATTGTTTGGGCTTGAATGTTTCTGTTCTCAAGAGACGGCGATACTGTGTGATTGTTTGGGCTTGATTGTTTCTGTTCTCAAGAGACGGCGAGACTGTGTGATTGTTTGGGCTTGATTGTTTCTGTTCTCCAGAAAAAAAAGTCCATGGCGATTTCTACACCACATGGTGTAGACATTTTCTCTCTGCCGCGCCGCCATAACGTCACCTCTTTTTCAGTTTCTCGGCTCGACTGTGACATCGGGAGACGGGGAAGGGGATGGTGCTGTTGATAATTTATTGCCGCCGCGTCGGCGTAATTCCACCTTATTGCAACCTGAACGGGGACACATTTCAACCGGTCTAGGGGAACCCGGTCACGTTGGCCGTTACAAAAAGGTCTACGGGTACGCAAAATTGCAAAGGTGTAGGGGACACTTGCCCCAGACCCCTGGATCCGCCTATGTGCAGACCAAATCTTCACTCTTATTAGTTTTATGAACATCACGGGACAATTCAACGAATGGCAGCTATTGGCCACTCAGATGGTGGATTTTGTATGGTATTTGCATAATTTGCTTGTGGCAAATTGATTCAGTTCCTCAAGATAGGGCGAGTAGAGGCTACGGGATTGCTTGGGTTAAATTAGTTAATTTCTCTAGACATGGCGAGGCTGTGGAGTTGCTTGGGCTGAATTGTTTTTGAATTTCCCAGAGATTGCGAAACTGGGATTGCTTGGGCTTGAATGTTTCTGTTCTCAAGAGACGGCGAGACTGTGTGATTGTTTGGGCTTGATTGTTTCTGTTCTCAAGAGACGGCGAGACTGTGTGATTGTTTGGGCTTGAATGTTTCTGTTCTCAAGAGACGGCGAGACTGTGTGATTGTTTGGGCTTGATTGTTTCTGTTCTCAAGAGACGGCGAGACTGTGTGATTGTTTGGGCTTGAATGTTTCTGTTCTCAAGAGACGGCGAGACTGTGTGATTGTTTGGGCTTGAATGTTTCTGTTCTCAAGAGACGGCGAGACTGTGTGATTGTTTGGGCTTGATTGTTTCTGTTCTCAAGAGACGGCGAGACTGTGTGATTGTTTGGGCTTGAATGTTTCTGTTCTCAAGAGACGGCGAGACTGTGTGATTGTTTGGGCTTGATTGTTTCTGTTCTCAAGAGACGGCGAGACTGTGTGATTGTTTGGGCTTGATTGTTTCTGTTCTCCAGAAAGGACGAGGCTGTGGGATTGCTTGCGCTTGATTGTTTCTGTTCTCAAGAGAGGGCTAGACAGTGCGATTGCTTGGGCTGAATTGTTTCAGTTCCCCAACACAGGGGGAGGCTATGGGATTGCTTGGGCTAAATAGAATGTACACGTTACCCAGACAGAGGGAGGCCATTCCATTTCCCCAGAGATTGTGAGGCTGTGGTGTTGTTTGAGCTGACTTGTTTGTTCCCCAGACACGGCAAGGTTGTGGTATTGCTTGGGCTGAATTATTCCAGAGAGGGCGAGGCAATGAGATTGCTTGGGTTTAGTTTTTTTGTTTCCTATACAGTGCCAGGCTCATCAGAATGTGCGAAGTTGTGTGATTGTTTGGGATGAATTGTTTCAGTTCCCCAGAAATGCTAGGTTCTTTAGTAATACCAATTGTCTTCAACAAGTCACTCGCGGGAGGGTTTTCAAACCTTGTCATTGAGCTAAATACACATTTCCCAAAAGCAGTTGTATATATTTGGTATCAATGCACGCCAATGTGCAAACCAGAACAATTTGACGTCTGGTTAGCTTTTATTAATTTGGAGAACAATCTTTAGAGTTTGTCTTTAAACATAAATATACCGTTATTAATGTCATTAATACTGGACATCTACGCAACACTTACTCACATGTTTAGTGTGTAGATTTAACATATAATGATATATATATATAACTACTTTACTTACCCTTTTGAGTTTCGTGTAAGATATTAGTTTTCTCCCTGTTTCACTTTAACAATAGCCGGATCGTCAAGTTCGTGGTCACATACGTAGATTGACGTTTGGCTTGCGTTTCCTATGGGCGTCTGTGACGTAATTCCCAGGCAGTCACGTGTCTGGACCAGTAGAGATTATTTGTAAATAAGTTGTCGCGGCAAATAAATTAAATTTGTCCTGATGACTCACTATGCAATTGGACAGATTTATTATCCGACTTCTTCGCTGGCTTTACACTAGCGATAAATCCGTGGACGGGGCTACGTTGCCCAACGTTTGAAATAAGTGCGGGCCCGCGTGTCCGGGGCCCGTTGATCTTCGTTTGGGCCCGTAGCTCCCTCCAGTTACCGGCGCGGTTAGTCGGCGCAGTTTGTGAATATATCTGCCGATCTTGTCATCACTTTATTAGCGAAGAACAGACAGGTCCTACGAGAGAAGCGGCGCAACGTCGTGTTCCAGAGGCTTGGGGTGAACTAATGTGGATAAAAGTCGCGCAGTTTTTTTACCGGAAAGAAAGGTCAACACCATGTTGGAAGTGAAAGATATCAAGCATGCAGGCGTGTTTGCGTACACACGCACGCACGCACGCGCGCACACACGCAAACCCACAGACCGAAGACATAACAAAATATATCGGTGGTGGCCATATTCGTGGAATGGTCCGTTTTTTGATGACGTAATGAAAAGTGACGTCACATACATCGAGACAACGTAGCCTGGTTCCCCGAGCTTATAGCTGGTATAAAGCTGACTAGGAAGTCAATAATAAAGTTGTCTAATTGCATTGTAAGTCACCGTGCAAATTAAATTGATTGGCCGTGATAATGTATTTACGAATAATCTACTGGTCATGCACGGGAATTACGTCACATACGTAAATAGGAAACGCAAAAAATCAACCAATGGAGATGACCACGGAGTTGACGATCCGGCTATTGCTAAAGGAAGAGTGGCTGTAGGCTTTTAATTACCTGCATTTATTTCACCCCCAAAGCCATAGAAGCCATGACACATAATAGTTTTGTGGAGGTCCCCATAACATTATTTTGTGGGGGCGCATGGGCAACTGTCCCATTTACCTTGCCCTAAATCCCGTCTAGTGAGACACCCCAGCGAGATCCATGGTGTGCCTTCAAAGTTAATTGGTTGATTAGTTAACTTACCTATGCTATAACAAATCGTGTTGTATTAGTAACTTGGGACAATCTGATACCAGCCAGTATTTTTAAACTTTCAAGAAACATTATGAAAACTTACTGCATTTGAGTCAACACATTTGAATTAATCTAGAACAATATTTTAATTGGTGATACATAGTTAACCTTGAATTTATGCTACCGCGGGATCAATTATGACCACGTGTGCAAATCAAAATAAACATCAAAACGTAACTATACTGTCTATGTAACATTTGAAGAAACATTTTGTTTTTTTCAGTATGGTGTAGCTGAACCAGTTCTTTACTGCGTTGCATCTCCACTGCCAGCAAATTCAACAGCAATTTGTCGCTCCTCGGGAATTTCAATTTCTCTCTTAGGTGCTGTGATGGTCAACACACGGTCCGCAGATAGAATGGACTTGACCGAATCAGGATCAACATCCTGGGAGGACAACAGAATTAAACACATTTAGTCACTGTACAGCACCCTCATGATATGATAGGTATCACGACTCATAAGTCACGACACATTTTGCAATACTTACTAAAACTAAAATGGTGTTGGTTGTTGTAGCTGTACGTTATACTCTCGAATAAACTGATATATCATGGGAGGTGAGTGCCAGAAGTGCTAAACACATCTAGCGCATCTGGGGTAAGAGCACTTACATTTCTGTTAATACTATAGCTAACTTCAGAATGGTACACAAGCACATAATGAAAAACATAAATCTTTGCCTTCCAATCTCTATCTGTCAAAATACCGGAAATATGTTTTTCTCGTGAGTTGTCTGAGGAAATTGTAGGTGACAGCATCACAAAAACAAATGCTTACTTACTATAAAAGTAGATCTATATTCTCTCAGGAAAATAATAAGAAAAAGAAACTCTGTCTTATCTGCCTGCAGAGTGCAGACACTAAAATGTCCATAACCGGAAACACAAAAAAGTGTTACTTGGTTATCCTAAAAGGCCTTTAATACAGGTCTACACAACTCTTACCGTGAATCATGCCATTGCAGTGTATTTATAAAAAAAACTGTACTGCCTGGTAATGAAAACACAAAAAGAAAACGTTAAGTAGAAAGTTAAATAACACCTACCCTGGGAAGTATGTAGGTGCGTTTGAAGTATCTTTTGATCACACCATGGTCATCTTCTCTCTCCTCGTGTTTTGCTTCAATAATCACTCGGTTGCCAATCGCCTTTACATTGATTTCTTCAGGCTTGAACTGTGTCACGTCTAGGTTCACTTTGAACTCTTTTTCATCAACACTGACCTACAAATCACAAACACAAAACACATCCCGACTTAGTGTTACTCATTATGTATATAGTATCAAGTATTATATCTGTCATCAATACACAATTTGTCTTAGTTCTAGATCTGATAAAACATTGGTTTTCATCTAACTACAGAATGCAAATTAGTAGTAAAAGTTGTTTCTTGTGTAACTGATGTGATTAATAAATATAATTATTGAATGTTGTGTCTGATGAAAATAACGTCCAGTGCCTAGCCTTGATTTAACATGCAGACAAGATACTTTTAAATTAAATAATTGTATCTATATAGCCGTTTTTACGACACAATGCTTATACGTGATAAATACAGACCTAAATGTTGACATTTTGCTAATGACATTGCACACTGTCATTGCCATTGCATTGGCATTGTGACATTCACTGGATCAATAAATGTATGTGTCTGCATAACTAAAACATTTTCATTTTGCTAGGCTACAACTATGGTATGGGATATACTTATGCATCTAGCTATGAATCTATAAAACTCAACATATTGATATACTATCACGTATCTATAGACATAGACCTAGTCCTAGTCATGTAGATGTCGTAGAAGTAGTCTGTAGTCGTAGACGTAGTCGATCAAATTCCTCAACATTTCCATTTCCAACAATTTGTTTTCATAAATTCAAGACCGACGTCAAATCAGTTGGATAAGGACTAGTAAGCACTAATTTTATTTCACGTATCTACAAAAAAAAGTACATACTACATGTTACCTATCCGTAATAAACCATTGCCATTATTATATGCCAATAATATGGCATTAACATTGACCCGCATTGGAGCGCCGCTTGTTACTTGTATCACGAAAACCGGTCACGGTTTCCAAATTTTATTACGGAAAATGGTGATCGAACTTTCGTTTCATCCTGTGCCAACTTATTGCCATGAGCCCAAACTGGCGCCCCCAAACTCACCGCAGATGTACCCGTTTCTTGGGGGACGGTTCGTTGACGACGTGGGCGCACGTACCAGCCGCGGAAGAGAGTCGGCGGGAACAAGTCCTCGTCTCGAATTCCAAGACCGAAATTCTGCTCGAACAGATTCGACGGAGCTGGAAAGTCAGGTCCCCAAGGATTCGACCAAATGTCCCACGAGTTCCTTCGAAAAGGATATTCGAATGGGACTAGATGTCCAGCCATCGTTCTCCAAAAACTGTATCGGGTTTAACGAACGTGCGTGTTCTGTATTTGAGTTTCAGTTGACAAGCTGAAGCACAATCGTTTGGCTTTACAGATACAGTTCACGCGTGTTCGTCAATCATGGCGCCACACACCAAAATAGTGGCGACGCTATGCGACCAAGTTAATTTAAAATGCAATTTCGCCATCTGTCGGATAATTCAAGAACATTTTAAAAGTGTTATTTTTATTTGCTGGAGTATATTATATATGTATTCGTAATTTATGATTATTTATTATGCTTTCGCTTTGTTTTCTCCTTCCCAGTGCCTCGCCGTGTCACCACGTGCCACCCCATGCCACCTCCTTGCCATCAGGTTTTGTTTTTTGTCTTCTTATATGGAGTTTTCTTCTTACTCTAAGGCAACCACTGACTTGACTAATTCATTCATACTATCTAAAAAGTAACAACGAAATCATCGGTGCATTTACCACATATTTTATTTTGCTTTGTCTAGTTTGAGTATTTAGGCACCATGATTCTGAACAATTACGGGTCATTCATACATTAAGTCACGTCTAGGGGGGTGTAAGGTCTCCAGGTCAACGTGACGAAACGTTACATGGGGGTTGGGTTTCTGGGCATGCATTACGTACGTAAGTGTAACGCATAAACGAAAATATGTTAAGTCATTTAGCTGTTAATATCAGACTGATAACAATAATTGTTGTCATTTGCAATCAGAAGTGTGTGTCTTTTCGTGTTTTGAGTGTTCAGTCCAAAAAGAGTTTCGAGTGGCTTCAATACAACAGTAGCTCTCCTACACTGCGCTGGTACCGCCTAGACAAGGCGCTTGTAGCCTTACTCTGTGATCAGAACTAGGGTTCTACCAGAACACGCCTCCAACATGTGTGGAGACGACTTTATGACTTTCTATGATCAATGTGATGTACACTAGAACTAAATCACAGTATGTAGGGCCTACTCTGTTTGACCACATGTGGCACCATTGGGCATCGATATATACTAATTTTGCCCATAAGCCTCGTTTTGCCAGATTTTCCCCAATATATGTTAACTCGGTACGCTGTCCTTACAACGCCGATATAGCTTTCTACGTGGGTGATGTAGACCGATGCAGGCCAGAGTTCTATTCCATTGCGTCAATATAACTACATATACAGTAGGTCGATCAGTATGGATCAATGGGATTTCACCTGCTGGGACTTGCCGACCCGTTCCGACTGCTGCAGGCGGTAAACAGGATCTTAAATTATATTAGTGAACGGTTCGGACGGTCCGCGAAAACTTACCGTGTCAGTCGTGGGTCGTACGTTAATCGCACGTGTTAATTATTCGCCCTCCATTCTTACGATCGCACTGAGAGTGATGCTAAAATGTTAGTCTACATTCCCTGGGATATAGTTGCTGCATTGAAGCCGGGTACCTGATAGACATAATGAAACTTTAGCAAGTCCAAGAATATCAGTGACAAGTGGGAAACGTTATAAACATGTGCTATATTTATTTACAAAATGCGACTGAAGTTAACATATAACGAAAACAACGAAGACAATGACTGAGATCATAGCCCAATTTACACCACACCAAAATGGCTCCAACGAAGAGTAGGTCTACATCGATATATTCTACTGTATTTCTTGTGTAATACCGATCGTTCAGAAACATGTCAACTATTGCTTTTCGAATTTCTGCATCTTAACCACGTAGCAGTGTTTCTCGTCCCCACTGCCGTCTAGTTCAATGGCGACCTGTCGTTCTTCTGGGTTGATGGCTTCCTGCTTAGGAGCGGCAATGCTCAGCACACCTTCCGGAGATAGACTGGACTTCACGAACTTCGAATCAACACTCTGCAGAACACGATCAACGCAACTGTATGTCATTGGTAATCACAAGTTAATATACGGTCCACAGAGTGGAAGTTGCAATAGATGTCGTTCAGATGACGGTTAAGTAAAGGAGACCGTGTTGCAGAATAATCCTCCCACCTGATTGCGGTTCCAACCTCTCACCTCCCATCATTTTGAGAATTGAACAACCACCAAGTTAAGGTCCAACTCTTAAATACCGTCTACATTTAGATCCACTTCCCACCTCCCACCTATTTTATAACCAACCTACCCCCAAGTCCTCTCCCTCACATTATACAACATTAGTAAGTTACATTCACCGTGATTGGTCCATGACCAACGGTCGTTGTCTTTGGTTTGAATAAATATCAAATTAGAGCAATAGAAGTCACTGGATGAGGTAACTGAGACGAAGTTCATTAAATCAATAAATTGCACATCTTGTTCGCGCGAGTCCGCCGAAGGTGACAAAACTGGCGTACTGTTGCGTCTGTCGACGGGGACATTTGAGGTAGGGGTCAATTATCTGCATACCTCGAACCAGAAGCTACACAGTCCATAATGCTGAGGGTCACGTTAGATAAGCCACTATCGTGCCTAGTCGACGCAAAGTTTATGTCAAACAACAACCCACATCCGTATTATTTCATTTTCTAGGTTTAAACAAATCATCGAGCAAAGCTCTACAATGCTGCATCAGTTTAACAAATGCAGGCGAACGAATTTGTTAGAGTAATGACGATCGTGAATAAATTTACGAAGCCATTTTGTAAATACCGAAATAATTATCGTGCTCACAAAAGTCGTGGGAACAAGGAGGGTGCAAACGGGCAATCTGTCCCAGGAATGTGTCTGGGGTGTAGACGTATTTTCAGTGATCCTCAAAGGAGCAGTGTTGTTAAAGATTTTTGGTTAGAGATTTGGTGAGCGTCAAGAGGATGCAGTTCAAGTGGTTTCGTGAGCCTCGCCCTTCACAATAATTAACGTCTTCTAGCGCCAGTCCCTGCTAATTAAGCAATGTGATATTTTTGGTAAGTCAACGACTCCTTCACTCTCTCGAGCTAATCGGTCTGGGTGGCCATCTTGTAAAAAAGATCACGTGACCTCTGTACTGGTACCAAGTACCTACCCTGGGTAGTGTGTAGATGCGTTTGAAGGAGCGTTCGACGACGCCGCAGTCGTCTTCCCTTTCCTCGTGCTTACCCTCCACGATCACCCGGTTGTCGGCCGTCTTCACCGTGATCTCGTCGGGGTGGAAGTGCGTCACGTCCAAGTTAACTTTGAACTCCTTCTCGCTGTTCACAATCTACAATCAGACGTTATTTAATAGGAGACGTTTCGTGCAAGTGCGTGAGGAATTGCCTTGATTTGATTTTGTGGGCGTGTTTGAAGTATTCGAGTGTTGTAGCACGAGTGTTCGTTCAGCGAATACTAAGACGATGTCTTGGATGTCTTGGTAGTTTGTGTTTCGACATGTTAGTTCCAATGATGAGGACATTGATTTAAAGAAATCAGATCCCGTGTTTAATAATGTTCACGGAACTTAATACAGAGTATAGGCCTTAATCATAAACATAAATACAAGTTATAGCGTGTGTGTGCGTGCGTGTGTGCGTGCGTGTGTGTGTGTGTGCGTGCGTGTATGCTAAATTGTTATCTTATTTCTTACTTTAGCATGTTAATAGTTGTGATAATTAGGTACGGACCTAAGAGAGACGTATACCCCTATGTATGTGACAACGCCGTCCGCGGTAGTCCCACCAGCCTCTCACCTGAGATACCCCGGTGTCTTTCGCGATCTTCTGCCGTCTGCGTGGCCGCAAATACCACCTTCGGAAGAGAGTCGGCGGCAACAAGTCCTCGTCGCGAATACCTAGGCCGAAATTCTGCTCGGACAAGCTTAGCGGAGCGGGGAAATCATTTCCCCACGGGTCCGACCACACGTCCCACATGTTCCTCCGAGACGGGTGCTCGAATGATGCAATGTATCCCGCCATAATCCTCCGGCAGTTGTATGTGGTCAACCGAAATGCAGTATCAGCCGTACGATGTGGCCTGCCCTTACGAGCAGCAACGCGTCAATACTAGCCGCCAGCGCGTTCAGGCAGGGTGTGAACGCACCTGGGTGAACGCAGCAGTTATACCCTGAAGGAAACGAGATGGTGGCGCCGCCATGTTACGCGTATGTGCATTGTTTAATTTAGATAAACAATGTACACCCAGTTAACAAAGATAATTTCCTAGGAAATTAGGCTTGGTGCACAGAAATGCATGCAGTAAGCAAAATGACGTATTTATCCTGTATACCAGATCCAAATCCTTCGTTATTTTGAGAGAGAAGTGTCATGTAAATTATGTTTGGCAACAAACGGAAAACAACCACGCGTTGGCGACTGTCTGGTCATGCAACGCCACGTGAACACTAACACTACGTCCGCCTAGCAAAGCTTATGCAATAAAAGACTTGCACAAGACTGTGCTATGTGGTTAGTGGAACGCAGCTGAATGGAATAGCTATCGTTACGCAACTGTCTGGTCACCACACTGGATAGTTGATGGAACAACAGAGACGAACAACAACAACTGATAGACAGAACGCGAACAGATGGAACATCTGATAGACGGAACAACGGATATATAGAACAACGGACAGACGGAACAACGGTTAGACGGAACAACGGACAGACAGAACAATAGACAGACGGAACAGCGGACATACGGAAAAATGGCAGACAGAACATCTGAAAGATGGACCATCTGACAGATGGACCATCTGACAGCGGACGTACGAAATAACGAACATATAAACGGAACAACGGAACAACGGTACAACTGAACAACGGAACGACGGAACAACGGAACAAGTCAACTGACACATAGAATATTGGACAGACGGGACAACATAATAGTTATTATATGCGGCATCCCTTTCTCTCTACCCGCAACGGTTCAATAAGAAGAACGGTACAAATCCAGCCTAGAAGTTGACATGGCACCAAACCAGTATTATTAAGATCTGACGTTCGAAATGTACATATCGACATGTCAAAGTGGACTAATATCAGCGTCGTCGCACGAAAACACGGTCTGTGCAGTTAAATCAACCACATGTCAGCTGATCAGCTATATTCGTCATGGAATACCCAGCTAACATACAAATAAAGCTAAGTAGGCCTAAAATCAGTTTCGAAACATGACCACTGGTGAAGACTTGTGTTGATCTGTAAGGTGTGTCCAAAACAAGCTGTGTCAGTCGGCTATGGGTTGGGGTCAAGAGAGTGTATGTTCAATGTTTCACCACAGCAGCGGGACAGAGAGGACTTCGGGCAAAATAGCTACTGGCGTATAGTCGCTACATTGATAATCTGTATGTTGGTTTCACCGGAATATCATTAGTTCGTATCCGATGTGTACATGATGTGCGGTAATTAAATACACGCACACACGCCATCGCCAACACACGCGCGTGCACGAACGCAATCACGCAAACACACGCGCGCACACACGTATGCTAGTGGGTGTATCTGCGAAAATTTCTTATAAAACTTTGAAAAGGTGGTGTAACCCACTAGGGCCTACGCGACATTGTACTTGGCAATATTCGGAGGAAGGTTGTTGGCAGGACTAACATGTTAATAAACACCATTGACAAGGAAGGGCGACACGTTGTGCGAATTTTCGCTTTCTTGTACATATGTACCACTAGAGTAGAGCTTATATTTATTGTCAGCTGCTCACAGATAGCTTTATTGGAAAGATAGACGGCTATCGCATTGGAGTTTTTGTTTGCGATATTTTCAACTCAATTATATTACAGAAAACACAACAGTGGTCATTATCATTAGTTTAATATGCCTAAATAACAACACAATACACGTGAAACAGCTCAACAAATACACAGACAGGATTGAACTTGGCAACACATATGTTCAGGAGAGTTAGTTCGTCTGGCAATGCTCGGTGTAATGTACGGGATCTTGATGACGTCATGCCGAAGAATGTTTACTTCTTGTCATCGCCGTTTGCAAGTATAACGGCGACCTGCTTCATTTCCGGTGGTGCCTTTTTGGGCGCAACGATCGTCAGTACGCCATCGGCAGATAGACTAGACTTCATTGCGGCAGAGTCGACATCCTGCGGAACAAACAACGTATATACTATTCATCATCTGTTAAATTAATGTTCTTATATCTTCGATTCTGTGATAGCAAACGAACAATAACACTTTCTATACCAAAATCGTCACGTCGAATACGTTTAATCACCAGTTCTGAATTGCACGTTTTCTGGGAATTGTCTGCTAAAGTGTCCAACCCATTTCCAAATAAAATAAATATGTATACGTTAATTCTGATATAGCGCTGGGTTCATCCCAACAGAATTTGACTTCAGCCACGCTGCAAATATCACGCAAAAACACTCGTTCGTCTGGAGTTAATTATATGGGTGGAAATCTTGTTAAATCCGGTTCTGTCGATACAAAATAATATTATAACACAGCAAATAACAAGAGTAGACGTGTCGCAAAAAAACAAGTGTTTGTACAGCCATGACTACTTACCTTCGGCAGTATGTAGGTACGTTTGAAGTATCTCTGGATGATGCCGTGATCGTCCTCTCGCTCTTCGTGTTTGCCTTCAATACTCACCTGCTTGTCGAGCGTCTTTATGTTGATCTCGTCAGGTTTGAAATGGGTCACGTCCAGATTGATGGCAAAACTATCTTTTGTGTTCAACACCTACAAACAACCGTATGTTATATAAGTTGTATACGTTCATAATGTAGTTGCCATACAGACTGAATGTTGCGCAACAAATGTCAGTTACAACTCCATGGATGACTAGGACACGGCTTGCACATCTCTTGCGGTGTTACGTAATCGGCGCTGGGCCACGCCCAGTCTGCGAAGGTGGCTAGAATGAAAAAGAATTAAATGACGTACTTTGCTTTTATTTTAATCTTTCACGTAACAACTCACGCATAATCCACTGTGTCTTTTGGTTGGGAGCACACATACAAACTCTGGTCCCAGTGACATATATACCTGTTCGGGGGCTGGAGGGGGTGAAGCTTAGCCAACTGGTCACATGGTTTGCTATGGTTCAACAGGTTGTACAGAGAAAATGCCAATATGCCACATCCCCTAAATATGATTCTTTTGCACAAAGCGTTAGGTCCATTCTACGCGATGACGATGTCCAGAATAGGAGAATATATATTCGACAACAGTTACAGGGGAAGAGGAGTAACCGCGACGTTGGATTAATTAATCTAGAATGTGTAATTATGTGGAACATACACATTTTAAATAAGTATATTCAACCACACCATTAGTTGCAGAATTGTCAGCGTAACGGTAGGCCTGTACGACGCAGCATTACCTGCGCCAACCCGGTCTCCTGTGCCGGCGTCTGCTGTTGGTGCGGACGAACATACCATCCACGGAACAGCGACGGAGGCAACACATCCTCATCGCGGATTCCTAGGCCGAAGTTCTGCTCGAACAGGCGCAGAGGCGCGGGGAATTCACTTCCCCATGGGTCGGACCACAGCTCCCAAGAATTCCTCCGAGATGGGTACTCAAACGGGACCATACGTCCTGACATCCTTGCACGAATTCAGCACACCAGCGACTGGCATTTCTGTCCAGGCGTCGATATTTATGTGGATTAAAGACAGTGGCGCCACCATACGAGTGTACTATAATTATATTCTTCTGAGATAGTGGCGCCGCTATGCGATCGTGTGTTTCAAAAACATGTACGTCGTCTGACCGTTGTTTGTTGAAAGGTTTACTGTTATTCCCATTTAATATATCGAAAAAGTGTACAACCCATTTAAAAAAAAAAAAAAAAATTGTATAGGTAAATTCTTATTTAGCGCTGTATATCAAGTATGTACAACCGCTAAAATTCTTTACACTTCTCTCCCTGAAATAGTATGTCCTAGATGTCTGACAACTAAGATTCACTGTTTTATTTACTTGCAGTTTCGTTGCGGAAAGATACACAGTGGTGCCAATGTCTTCACGTTCCACGTTTCAGTGCAGATAGTTTAGTTTTTAGCTTAATTGTAATAAAACAATAAAGACCCGCAATTACTTTTTGTATCATTCGAGGACTTTACTTTGCCTGGATTTTAGAGTAAAAGAGTTTCGCTCGAGGTATGAAGACGGGGCAGTTGGGGGTCTCAAGAGGGGAGCTTGGAGGTTCTTTGGGAGCCTGCGACGAAACGGACTCCAAAAAGCAACCACGTTACGGGTCTCTAATGCCCGCGTCTCAATATTTTATCAACGCATCTGACACTGTGTAGCCCGATCCTGGCACATCAACCAACTGGTCGACACTACAATGCCTGTTCCATTTACTCAACTGGCCGACACAGTACTACGCCCAGGACTTCGCTAGTTAGTCAACTGACCGACACCATGCGGCCCCCTTCACTGTATTTTTGTCCGAGGCGTTGCGGTTTTGTGGACTTAGCTTCTATGCAAACTTGTTATTGTGCAGAATCTCATCAATCACGATCCATCGCGACACCTGCTTTAAACACAGACGAGTGTGGCTCCAGTGTGTCACTTCGTTCGTTCGCTTATGTAACGTATCCTTTTGACGCCAATGCTAATGACTGCCCATCTCCGTCACTTAGTGTGACTACATGGTCCCGTGACCACATACATTCCAAATAAAAAAAATCTTCTCCACTCCACCTATGTTTATAATGTTATATTCAATAAATTATATTAAGAAAGAATATAAAATAAATAAATTGTACACACTAACTTGGTTTGGTAGCACTAATTGTTTGTTGATTATCGTTTTTCTACAGATAGAGCATATAGAACCTGCACACAACTTGAAACTGGTATGTTGCCTCAGGACAACGACGTCCAATAAACTTTGAAAAGGAGGTTGCCTGTTCGTCATGTTTTTATATTATTTTATAAAAGACTAGAATAAATATGTAGCGGGAATGGCGCCCGCCTTACTGCGTTTAATATGCCCGAAACGTAGTTTGCTATTTGAATTTTAGCCCTCGAAAAGTAAACTCAATATCCATATTATAAGCAAGTCAATCGGCGGTATAATAACCGACATGGAGTGGTTCAACAGCAAAGCACTTTGATGTTCAGCTAAAGCAACTGCGGGTGTGTGCACCTGGGTGCTTCCACGGTGATTTCCATCTGGGACGGCTGTGGACTGCATCGCGTGTTTCTAGACCTGTCCACTCTCGGATGTCGTCCGCGTACATTTGTTGTGGACTTCGCTGTTTTCTGCCGCCTTTGACCGTGCCTTGTACACTCACTACTCAACGACCACTTGTATGTTACGGATAGTTCTGCAATGGAAATATTACGAGATAGTTTTCGGCATGAATTAGTTCGTGTAGGTTCCTGGCAATTATATAGTCAGTCACGCGTGACGATGACACAAAAATAACACAGATGGTCCTTCTTTTATATATTACCTAGCTAGCGTCAAAGATTCGACCAAAAATGAACCATAGAAAAACTTTGATACGAAAACAAACAAAAAACCTTTCGCGTGCAAAGTGGGGCAGCGCGATATTCGTTACGTCATCCCCTCACGAAATGCCACTGCTGCCAAAATGTTTTTTAAATCCACAATGTGCTTAATCTGTGTAAATGCTACAATGGTCTATTGATGAATTTCAACGTTGCAGGTCGCGAACAGTTGTCAGCAATTTCCATTACAAAATATTTTGTTCTAGGCGTTCGCGAGAGTAAGCGATTGACACGATATCATTTACTTCCACAAATTGTACAGAAATAATTTTTTGTTTTACTGTTTCAAACGAATGTCTACAAAAACAAGAAAAAAACGAGAGTATAGACACTCTATTTATATCCACCTCTGCAATGTCATAATTAGTTATGCACGACGATCATCCGGACGATCAACACACGTATGCACGTAGTGCTTACGCATGCGCGCACATTGTACAGAAATTAGGTCAGCTGGGATAGCATAAATACGAGACAAAGCCAGACATAAATAAATACATATATGCACACGTATAACCATTAACACGAAAGTGAGACTCTTTATTACTAACATGCTCTAGATACATATATAAATCTTTCATAATAGTGTGGTATTTATTATCCGTTATTTATGGCATGTGCTTATTATTATTAATAATAACATAGGTCCCTATATATATTTAACTGACGCTTAGCCGTATCGATGTCAGAAATGTTGAAAGCAGGAAAAAAATTGTGTTCAGGATACTTTTACAAATGAATACCGTCGAACAGTTGTTTCTTAACGTCTTGTTTTGTGCGGAGAAAGACTTTTGCCAACATTAAAAAAAAAAAAAAAATCAGAATCTATTTTGTTTGACGTAGAATGTTTCAGTCCACAAATGGTTGTCAACCCCCCCCATTTCAAAACATCAAAAAGGTCCCGGGGTCTGGCTTACGACTGAAATGATCCGTTAGAGTGACGAGAGGGAGTTTTTCCCATGCAGTCCTCTTAAGGAAAAACACAAACGTAAAAAATTTAATATTATTTTCAATATCGTCTTTTTGTATGCGAATCGTAATAACGAATGATATAATGCGACGTTGGTCAGATCAATATTACAAAGCAGCACTTTGTCAATCTAAGGCGCCCTTCTTCCATTGTTTACTGTTTGATATTTGTTTGTACTGGTGCATTTCTAACGTTCAAATGTTAACTCAAGATATTTTTTTCAGTAAATAATATTAGTGACTTATACAATTAAAACTTACAGTTGCAATTTTAATGTGTGAATTAATGAAAAATATAATGATGTGATTTATGTAGATGTTTTGTTTTCTTCAATTGCACAATATGTCTTCTATAATATTGTTAAATTATTCTACTTGCACCGTGGAATTACATACCTATTACATGTATTGAGAGGGAAACCAATCATCCCGTGGCTCAATACCCTCATTATAGAAATTATGACAATGTCTGTAGAAAATGTAATAAAATAATAAATATAATTCTACCATCGAATGTAAATAAACGATTAATTAAAAAATATGAAATCTAACGATCAGTTAATGAAATGTACGGTTAATAAATATAATTGAATATCACGAAGGATTCACTAGTAGATTTGCGGTCAGAGAACAGTGTTGAGCTGGTTCGATGTGCAATGGCAGCCGCTTAACCCTTGCATGAGTAACTTCGCTGAGTTCCCAGTCCCAGTTCAGTTGCGTTGTAACGGAACACCCGGTTCTCGATGCTCTATGATTAACTGATGTTGTGTTTAAAGTTAACCTACCGGACATATATGTAGTGTCTAGGGTTAACATGTAGGACATCTATGTTGTGTCTAGGGTTAATGTTGTGTCTAGTGTTAATACGAGGGGCACATATGTTGTGTCTACGTTTAACATGTGGGGACACCCATATTGTGTTTAGGGTTAACATACGGGACACCTATGTTGTGTCTTGGGTTAACATGTGTGATATCTATGTTGTGTCTTGGGTTAACATCTGGGATATATATGTTGTGTCTAGGGTAAACATGTAGGATGCCCTTGTTGTGTCATGATTAACACGAATGACACATATGTTGTGTCAAGACTTAATATGTGGGACACCTATGTTGTGTCAATGGTTAACATGGGAGACACCTATGTTGTGTCAAGGGTTAACATGAGAGACACCTATGTTGTGTCTAGGGTTAACATGATAGACACTTATGTTGTGTCAAGGGTTAACACCCGGGACACCTATGTTGTGTCTAGGGTTAACATGCGAGACACCTATGTTGGGTCTAGGGTTAACATGTGGGTCGCCCTTCTTGTATCTAGGGTTACCATGCGGGACACCTACGTTGTGTCTAGGGTTAACATGTGGGATGCCCTGGTTGTGTCTAGGGTTAACTTGCGGGACACCTATGTCGTGTCAAGGGTTAACATGCAGGGCACCTATGTTGTGTCTAGGGTTAAAGGGGGAATGAAGTGCATGAACAACCACAGCCCAAACATAAGAACATGTCACCATGATTTGATAAGTACAGCGCCACGGTATATTTTAAATAATTTTTCAAACGTAGCTACTATCGGCACAGGGCGCCGCCATCATGCTCCAGGAGCGTGTGGTTGTACATCCGGTTTGAGTGGCGAGATGTCTACCAAAGCTGCATACAGCAACTCGATAGGCGACGCAGCATAGCTCTCAGAGAAACCGACGAAACGCATACAAACACATAAAAACAGAACAATTTAATGCGCTGCGTGGCTACTGGATATACTATAAGTGTTAGTAACCAACTGTTCACATACTTCCACAGAAGGAGTCCTATAGAAAAAAACAAGTTATAGATGATGAATTTGGCGTGTTCGCCGGCGCCAAGATTGGCATAGGTCTGCGGTGGTCACTTTCGAACGCGGATTGCAAGCCTAAATACATAAGTGACGAGCATAAAAAGACATTGAACGTCAAAACATAATTCTTGGTTACAGCCACAGGTCCATCTTTGGTCGATTTGTTTACATATAACTATGCACCGATGAAGTAAATGTCAGCGAAATAGACCTGGAAACTCGACATTGTTGGCTGAAAAATACTTGTTTTACAATACAGTCAATAGCGTACAACAAAAACTATAGTCATATCTGATATAATTAGTTATTGGCATAGTAAGTAGGTTCACATCAGTCAACTAAAGTAGGCCTAATACTAATTTATGTGTCTCAAATATTGGCTTGTAACAATGGATCCCGAATTGAGGCTCCAGTTTTGTGGCGACAATTTAGCAAGCTCAATTTACAAAGCTCAAATATTAAACACATTTGAGTGCCCATGCATTGTAATCATGAAACACATATATCCATTAAAAAGAAAACGTTGAAAAAGTCACTTATAAATCGCAATTGTGCTCCAATTTTAATGAATATTTGCAAGACTGTGTCATTTTGTTCATAATATATGACGGAAGTATCCAAACAACCATAGGGCCTAATACCGAGCACAAGCTTCGAAGGATCCAGCAAAGGATTTAGCATGCGAGATCATGGTAGTACAAATGTCACTTGTAGTGCCACCCGATCGACTTGTAGTGTCGAAACATGGAAGCCAATGGTCGTGTCGCCAGTGCGACACTTTGTCGATGCAGTAGTTAATAAAGACAATATTGTTGTTCCATTGAACACCATGACCATGGGTACGCAAAGTTGCCATCGCAGTCCAGCACGCCTTCTCCAACTGACCACGGCAGTTCTGTCACTCTAGACGACCCTTCGGATGTCCCAGTCTCACTATCTCCACCTTCAGACGATTCTGTTTGCAACAGTGAGAAGAGAAACATTGAAGCGAGTGATGCAGAATATGTTGTAGCAGGTGACAGCGATATCACTGATGATGACTCAAGCGGTTCTTACACTAAAGGGAAAGAGAGAAAGTCTGTCAGTTGTGAAAAAAACATAATTTCACTTTTCTGCCCCTGCTAAAACATCAAACTGCAATAAACCACTTGTATCAAAGCCCAGCATCACAGTGACTGGGTTTGCAGTGGTTGTGACCACAGAATGTGTTGATGGCCACTCGTTCGTGTGGCACTCGCAACCCAAGATTGGTAACATTTATAAGAGTAACTTGTTGACACCAAGCATCCTCTTCCTGACTGGACATTCATTCACTGTGTACAATTTGGTCAACCTACTGAACCTATGCGCCTTGTCACCCCGCCATTGCTACAACATACAGCGGCATACATACTGCCAGATATAGAGGACATGCCATTCAGAGGCCACCATGTCAGCTCTGGCTGGACAGGGCGTGGTCGCATCAGGCGATGCAAGATGACAATCCAGGACACAACGCTATATTTGGCATTTACTTCACCATGGACACTGACAGCCAACTGATCATTGCTCAAGAAACTGCTCAAGTCACAGAGGTCATGAACAGTTACTGGATGGAAGTGGAGGACTCTTGCCACTGACAGACATCCCAGCATTAGAAAGACTTTGTTAGAGGACTACCAAGAAATAAAGGTTGTTGTCTGCCAAGAAAGTTGAGGTTGTCCCTTCGACAGGCGGAATTTACCAACCACCTGTGGTATTGCGCATCAGCTTGTAGTGGTGACCCCCGCTTGATGAAGGAGATGTGGATCTCGCTCCTCCATCACATCAGGAATTCCCATTCATGGACAGCGGGCGCAGAGTTGTACCGGAAGTGCAGTCATGCAATGTATAAACAACAAGAAGTGAAAACAACACCGTGGCTCACTGAAGGTACAGAAGCCTTCACTGTCCAGAAGGTTATACTGGATTGTCGCCTACTGTTTGATATAGAGAGCATTACGAAGTGTGTTCACACTGGTGAACTGGAGAGCTTACACACCCTCTTCCTCAAGTATGCACCCAAGTGGAAGAAGCTCAGCCGTCTAGGCATCATAGCCCCACTCCACTTGGCCACCATTGACCACAACACAAATATACAGGTAAGGTTTGTGATATTAATAGTGTTAACATTTGATGTTACAAAATAATGTATCAGTTGCTTGACAAAGTTGCACACTTTAGAAATCCAGCATTGCATTAGGAAATAATCTGAAATGACTGAAAATCCCTGCCTGTACTCAATAGCAAAACAATGTTAGGAATACAGTTTCAAAAATACAATCTCACTGCACAAGAGTATGCATGCAAACAACAGATAAAATAATTATAATTGAGGACAATTGTTTACTGTTATTTGAATTGCTTAATTATATATAAATGGAATTGGAATGGTATGCTTCGGAATTGCTTATTGAAATATAAACTTATCCATATATAATATAATAAATATATAAACATCATTATATATAAATTATATATATATATTCAATAATAAATATTTGAATGTATTATGGAATTGGAATTCACTGGAAGTTGAAATTGAAAAGGATGGCAGAATTCGGAACCGATTAAAAAAATACATTAGCCGTTTGATTTCAAGGGAGAGAGCATACAAGCAAGATGTTTGGTTTATTTTGTGAATGTTACAGCTATAGCCAGTTATTCTTCAGATATTTATATTCTTATACTTATTTTATATTTATCATTTATCCAATCAGCGGGAAATGATGAAAACAGCAGACAAAAAGCTACGGTATCAGCTGCAGTATTCAAACTTCAAAGTGTGCTGGGTATGAAGTGAAGAAAGTGATGGCGTCAAAGGACTATAGCTTCCGAGGAGAAATTCTAGAGGGCATTGCAGCTAGATGTACGAGTGGCCCAAAGCTGCGAAGTGTGCTCCAAGTTGCGACATCGAGTAAGGAGGTAACTCTAGCAGAGCATGCTGGCATCGAAAAACCAGGAAAAGACGAGGCTGTGGCAAAGCAAAGAACCCGCTTTACGGAAAACTAGTTGTATCCATATCAATTTGGTTTAGTGCCACCAAATTGATACGCCATCCAATTTCAAATGACAATATATTTCTACACTTAAATAACATTGTTTGAACATCACTGGCAGAAATAGAGAAAGTTTTAGGCAAAATGGATTCTCAATACTGTATAGGGCTTCCTAATGTAAGGAACATCCACTTGAAAGCTTGTATCCTAGTTGTGGTATGCAATGTGTTTTATTAGACACTATTCGAGGTAGGGAACTTTGGGTATATGTAATTTACTGGAATAGTTTAACGAAGTCCAAACATGTTACTTATAGTGAGTTCATTTCAACAAACCACCACAAACATCACACTGAACTGTCATGTATTTGTTCATATGACTCATTGTACACGTTTAATGTGGCTTCTAAGATGTGTGTCACAAAAATGATAAGGGCCATTGCCATTAAAACTGGACTGTTGCCATCAAGTTTAGTAAAAGTAAAGTGCCATCTTACAACAAAATATATATTTTTTGTTTAATTTGTACGTTTAGCCAGTATTATTAAAGTGTACTACAAACTAATGAAGCAGCAAAGGATTCACCTAGAAGATTTTTTTTATATATGCATACTTCATTGTTAGTATTATATTTGACATGATCACAAAAATAACATCTCAAAAAAGTACTTAATAATAATAAGAACACTTATAGTGCCATAAATCTAGATAAATCCATTTGGAGGCATCTGATAGATTTTGAAACTAGTACTACAAGTTTTGAATCTGTATCTTGAATAATAAGTACATGTTTTCTTGACAGATACCCCTAGTGTTGAAACCCACAAATGTGTAAAACTGGAACTGTAATGGAATATTTTGTATGTATTAATTTTGTTGGTCACAATATTTGATCATAATGGTGGCCCATATCATCAATAAACATGTTACTTATTGATGTACTATATGTGCACAGGACTGACACAGACCCAAATTGTAATACAGTTAGATTAAAATATGTCAGTGTGAAGTGAATCAACTGAAAGAAACATTGAAAACTGGTGTGTGAATTTGACTAATGCATTGGCACAGTCTGCCATGTAGTCTTATTTATTTGTGAATTGTTTCTCCATATGAATAAACTGTTGATATATTTCATGTTGGCTTCAGTATTACAAATCAAATTATGAACGGGGTCATGCAAGACACTACATATCACATTGTTGTTGCAAAAAATGGGATAAGAAGGCACCGAGTAATTCATTCTACCTTTTGGTCAATCTAATCTTACTTGTTCAGGGATTTTATTTTCAATGTACACTCATCTGTATAGTGCAATGTCAATAGCTGAAATTTTCATAAACCCCATTCGTTTCTGGATACAGCGCAGGCTGGTATAACATGTCTGTTGCCTTTTCCAAATCTCCCCTTGACCACAACCTGAAGTGACGATATGCGGTTAATCGAATCAATCGATATGTTCTGAAAGTTAATTTATTTGCATTAGTTGATAATAAACAACCGTTATCTTCTTATTATTATTATACTGGTAAAACTGTGTGTTTTATCAATATCACATCATGAATTCAGTGAATTGGTTTGTGAAGAGCTGTAATAATTGTGATTGTAAGACTACGTTTCATGATGTGGTCTTGATAACACACACACATAATATTATTATTATATTAAAACTCCACTTAAAATATTTTTGTATCAATAATAAATTGCACAATGTCCTGAGTATACATCTATTAGTGCATGGTAGTGTGCAATTTGTCTACATTTTTATATAAATTAAGCAAGTTGCTTGAACACTTTTAAATAGGGAATTAAACAACTGTATAAAAAGGATGCACATGTCCTCTCAAGAATAAAAGTATGTTTATTAAGAAAATTATTAAAAATAGTTTGATGAAAATCATAGACATAGTATTTTACGAAGATAGAATGAACCTGAACATTTGAGGTGGGAAAAAGTATAATTGCTCTATTTAAGTTTGAAATAGTTATTGCTAGAATAATTATTCGATACCTGTTGAACTACATAGTACTTACCTACTAGCTATTGGTCGAATCAACGAATCTGCACTCAAATCATACAATGACAACAGACCGACTTCCAAGTTCCAACACCGCCCTGTTGCCCGTGGCGTTGGTGCAAACCGTTTTGAAGTCGTCATACTCATAGACATAGTCGGTAATTTAACAAGATTTAACAAGATTTAACAAGATTTAACAAGATTGCCATCCAGAGAATTAACTCTAGATGGCAGGTGGACAAGGAAGCCCTTTGGCTTATCGAGAGTCCAACCCTTTTATCTACATATATCCAGCCCTTCTGAGGTATGTGTCGATTTTATTTTTAAACATATTCACACTACTAGCACCCACACAATCATCAGATAATCTGTTCCATTCATTTACAGTCCTTTGTGAAAATGAGAACTTTCTCACGTCTAATCTACACTGCTCCTTTACTAATGTAACTTTATGTCCTCTAGTCTTTCTATCTTTCTTAACTGAAAAAAACATATTTCTATCAATATTTTCATAACCATTCAATATTTTAAACACTTCTATCTGATCTCCTCTCAATCTCCTGGTCTCTAGTGTTGTTAAACCACATTCTTTTAGGCGTTTTTCATAACTAAGATCCCTCAGTTTTGGTATCATTTTAGTCGCTCTCCTCTGTACTCTTTCTAGCATATCTATGTCCTTCTTGCGGTATGGCCTCCACGCTTGTATACAATATTCTAAATGAGGCCTAACTATTGTTTTGTACAGCGGTATTATTAGTTCTTTTTCTTTATATGCTATATTTCGCCTAATCAATCCAAGGATTTGATTTCCTTTTGAAGCTGCAATTCCACACTGCTCTGAAACCTTCATGTCAGCACTAATTGTCAGCCCTAAGTCTTTTTCTTTTACAGTAGTACTTAGTACAGTTCCCCCCATTGTATATTCTACATATTCGTTCCCATGTCCTGTGTGAAGGCATTTACATTTCCCAAAATTGAACAACATTTGCCACTTTTCAGACCATTTGATCAACCTGTCAAGATCATCTTGTAAATGCTGTCTATCACCATCACTTTCAATCCTTCTAAACACTTTTGTATCATCTGCAAATTTCAACACCTTGCTAGCTATATCATCGTCCAAATCGTTTATATATATTAAGAATAATATAGGTCCCAGTACTGATCCCTGTGGAACCCCACTCAAAACTGATTTCCAGTTTGAAGCCTCCCCATCAACAACTACCCGTTGTCTTCTGTCAATCAGCCATTTTTCTATCCAGTTAATTATACCATTTCCTATGCCATGGGCCTTTAGTTTAAGCAGTAATCTCTGATGTGGCACTTTGTCGAAAGCTTTTTGAAAATCTATGTAGATGATATCTACTGGTGATCCATCATCTACCCACTTAGTGATATCTTCCAAAAAACATAACATATTTGTTAAGCATGACCTCGCTTTTAGAAACCCATGTTGAGATGGGTTTATCAAGTTATGTTTAACAAGAAAATCCACCATGTGATCTTTAATTAGTCTTTCTAATAATTTACAAATCACCGATGTTAAACTCACTGGTCTATAGTTCTCTGACTTGTTTCTCGAACCTTTTTTAAATAACGGTATAATGTTTGCTTCTTTCCATTCTAAAGGAACCACTCCCTCTTCTAATGACAAGTTGAAAACTGTTGCAAGCGGTATGCTAATTTGTTCTACAATTTCCACTAGTAGTTTGGGTGGAATACCATCCACTCCAGGTGATTTATTTTCCTTCATAGCCCTAATTTTCTTAGCTACCATTTCTGGGGTTACAATTAACTGTCTTAAATATTCTGATTCTGCCCCCTTGAACTTAGCCTCTGGTACTGGCAGTGAACTAGTGTCTTCTCTGGTAAACACTGAACTAAAATACTCATTTAGGTCTTCAGCCATTAAGAATCCTTCTGATATTATATTTCCAGCGCTATCTTCTAGAGGACCGACCTTATCCTGAACTTTCTGTTTGCTTCGAACATACGCATAAAAACTCTTGCTGTCATGTTTTATATTACAAGCTAATTTATGTTCATAGCTTCTCTTTGAATTTCTAATTTCAGCTGTAGCTTGGTTTAGTGCTTCTTTATAAAGGTTGTAGTCTTCGTCATTGCCAGTACGTCTATAAGACTTCCACATCATTTGTTTATACTTAATTTTTCTAATGGCTTCTTTCGATAAGTATTTCTTTCTGGTCCGTTTCCCTTGTTTTTGAAGGGAACAAATTTATCTACGATGCACTCTATTTCATTCTTTAAGATATTCCAGCATTCTGTTGCTGTCTTATTCTTCAGTGTATTATTCCAGTCTATCTTTGCTAAATATTTCCTCATTTCCTTATATCTTCCTTTGTGGAAATTTCTCCTCAACTGCTTTTTATTATTTCTTTCTGATTTTACTTTAATGGTAAAATGTATCTGGTTGTGATCACTACTTCCAAGAGGCTCACATAATTTAACATTGTCAACTAATTCATTCTGTGAGGACAAAACTAAGTCTAACACATTCTCTCCCCTGGTTGGTTCTAGCACATGTTGAGAAAGGAAACTATCTTGTACTAAAACTAAAAAAATTGTGGTCCTCACTACCCATACTCTGTAGAGATTTCCATTTTATATGCCCATGGTTAAAATCCCCCATAATAACACAGTCCCGTTTGCTCACTTCCCTTATAGCGTTTTGTATTTTTCATTCTCTTCTATGCTTATGTTTGGACTTCGATAAACTAATCCAACCGTTAACGTTGAGTTTCCTGTAACTATGTTACACCAAACAGCTTCTTCGCAATCTGCTTCTCTGTCTAATTTTATTTCATAAGCCTGGATAGATTCTTTAATATATAAAATAACTCCACCTCCCCTTCTTCCTATTCTATCTTTCCTAAACATTACATATCCTGTCAGTCCCAATTCGGCATCCGATATATCGGTGGTTGCCCATGATTCGGTTATACCTATTATGTGAGGGTCAATATCTTCTACCATAATGTTTAGTTCATTTCTTTTGTTTACTATACTCCTTGCATTTAAACAAACACATTTATACCCAGCTTCAGAACAGTTTTCCAGACTGTTCTTTGCTGAATTATTTTGCTGCCTTTATCTATGCCTCCAGTTTCAGGCTTCTCTGCGAGTCCCCCCTGCGAATTTAGTTTAAATAGATGCAACCTGTCCCACTGTCAACAGATCGCAGCAGATTCTCTGAGAATACTGCTGCCCCCTTTCCACTTAGATGGAGGCCATCTCTCATGTACATATCTTCTCTCCCAACAAAGTACCCCCATAAATCTATGAATCCCACGCCCTCTTCCTCACACATCTGCTCAACTAGTGCGTTGATCGCCATCCTCTTACAGTTTCTGTATCTTGCCCCCCTTCCTCCCATTACTGGCAAAATTCCTGAGAGAATAACCTGTTCCACTCTTGTCTTCTTTAGCTTCCTCACTAGATGTCTGTACTTCTGAACTATACCAGTTGTTCCCTCCTTGTCTGCATTGTTTGTCCCAACGTGTACTAGTATAGACCCTCCCTTGCCATGCCCCAATACCTTCTCTACCCTTTCGGTCACATGCTCTATCCTAGCCCCCGGTAGACATACAACAACGTCCTTCCCCTCGCATATAGTCTTGTCTGTTTTTCTCAAAATTGAATCGCCCATAAACACTCTCTCTTTTCTCTTTGCCCCCTCAATCACTGCCTCGGAGTAGCTCCTCCGGTTTGCATATGTCTGGTTGTTGTCTTTTCCTCTTGCCATCTTCTCTCCTGTCACATTCTCTTCCATTCCCTTCTTTCCTGTCGCGTTTTCTCTTATCCCCTTTCCTCCTGTCATCTTCTCTTCTAGCACATTTACTCTCACTTCCTTTCGTCCCTTCTTCTTTCCTCCCATCACATTTTCTTCTCTCCTCTCCCGTCCCTTTTCCCCGGTAATGCAGGCATCTGTAAGGTATGTGATACGGTGCTGTACGGCAGCTATCGCCCTACAGCAAAGCGACTCGATGTGCGTCGACATTGGCACGCAGTGTCCACACAAACACCATGCGAAATTATTAAGTCGCGTAACGTCTTCGTCGTCGATAGACCAACTGTCACTGTCCGACTCCCACAACTGACCCGGGGCCGGACATATCGGACAGTGGATCGTACACTGTCACTGTCAGTGTCACTGGTGACTGGGTGAAACCCGTATGGCACAGGCCGTTTGTGTGTGTCAACCGTAATTTTCGAGTGACTATTCAAACTAGAGTCTTCATCTGTCGTATCCATTTTCTCTAGTGTTACGGAAGTTTTAAAAATCACTTTTAATAACTCGTCGAGCTACCAAAATCCATCGACGTCTTTGTCAACAACAAATGAAAAATAGTCCCAGTGTGCGCGCGCATCCAATATTCTGACCTTTGCTTTGAAAGCCCCGCCCCCTTCTGGTAGCGAAAATCTTCGTTCGGGAAGTGCGACGTTAACAATGTTTTCATTGGTTATAAATCGTTGTCATTTAATTTCACCTTTTTATTTCGAACGCTTATACAACTTATTTGTTGACCTACAGAACACCTATCGTGTATAATAGGGCACCATATCTTTGTTTTCGCATAGAAATGTCTACTAATGAAGTAAAAAAAAAAAAAAACGAAATTTAACATTGATTAGATAGGAGTAAATCAAACTACTCGCTTAGAACAAAGATGGCGATACGCAGTGCTCTAACAAAATCGTTTTTTCGGTGTGTCTTATAAATGAGTACGTTTCTGTTACCATTAATGTATACTTATATAGTATATATTTAAATATGTAGCACGAAACAGCTGCATTTCATTTCCCCTTTAACATGTGGGACGCCCTTGTTGTGTCTAGGGTTAACAAGCGGGACACCTATGATGTGTCTAGGGTTAATATATGGTGTTGGTGTTAATTTATTGCTGATGGTGTTGATGCGCGTGTGTACACGCATGCGGGTGTGTGCGTGCATGTGTGATCAGCACTCCGTCCGTAAGAACACGTGCTACAGTGTTTTGCTAAGCCATCGTCAACGAGACATATTTGCACTACCAACGAGCATCCCAGTGGCGTACGCTCATCGGCAACAATGTTTATGTAATGCGCCTATATTCGTCAGCAGTATCACGTTACAATACACCCGATCGCATATCAGTGATAATCCTTTGTAGTTGACAAGTGCCGCGCACCAACAGATAGAGCGAGGCGGAAACAACGACTGCGTCTCGCTTAATCGCTTAATCACCACAGATGAAGGGTGATAACAAGGGACGTGGGAACCAAACGACAACTGTGTATGTCTGCATGTCACGTGATAGGTGAGGCAGCAGAACTCATCAACTGCTGTTTACTAACAAGTTGGAGAAACTTTGCTGTAATCTAAAACATATCTATAAAAGGTTCCTAACTGTTTGCCTATCTCAAACTAAAAAATATATTGATCACCTTACACGCTGAGTAACTAAATATATTGTTTAGCGGTAACTGTGCCTTAAATTTGTCAAAATCTGTTGATATTGATCGGGGAACACTGTTGAAGAAATTAAGTCACCATGTCGTAAAAGGACAACTTCTACTAACAGAACAATAAATGTAATGGCTCCATATCAATATACAGCCCATATCCGCTACCCCAATGTTCAATATCCGTTCCTCTCCCATGGACGTAGGAACCGCTCCGACCGTACCGGCCATGGCCGAACCATTTTTTCCCACAACGTTGGTCTTGGCTAGGATCTGTAACTCGGTCTAACCAATACGTTTAGTCGCATCGTTGCAAACTACATTTTGCTCAGAATTCAAACGGCGATGCCAGGGCGTTTTTATAATATACAAAATTGGGCCCCCAGCCCTTTCACTTGCCCCCCTCAATCCTGCCCTCATCATGCCGATTTAGAATTTCTATGAGAATATTTTGAAATCTTAATATGAGCAGCAATGTATGTAAAGGGCAGAATCCCGAAAGGGCACTTCCATTGGTAAAAGGGCAAATGTTCTTATAAAGAGGAATGTCCCGATTTTGTTCTCATAAATTGGCAGATATTTGAGTTTGTTGGGTTATATTATACCCTTGGCTTTGGGGTAAACTAAATTTAGGTTATTAAAACATGTTGTGCCGCTATGTGGCAAACCAATGGATAACTAAACTGTATATAGGCAATTTAAAATAAAATTGTTAGAAGATGCAGATGTTTTCTAAATAAAAAAATTCGTATTTTATAGTCATGTCTCTACTGTAATATGTCCGGAGGAGTGAGAAATATTATGATATGATGCCAAGTCAATAGCAGCCCACAGGCTTTAACAGTCCTCAATCCGACATGCTCTTGTCACAAAAGGGTAAGCACTATAGGGACAGTCTACCTTCCATTGTCAAAAAGGCAAAGGATGCAATAAAAGGACACAGTATTGAGGCATTGTCCAAATTCTCACGGTAAAAATGTGACAACGTTTTCCATTCAATTAGATTTTCTGTTCAGTTATTAAAGGACAACGTATTGAACGAAATAGCCCAAATTTGCATTTTAACAAAAAAACCATGTATGTGCGTGCGTGTGTGCGTGCGTGTGTGTGTGCATTAAAGTTTCAATGCTTCTATTGTCTTGTCACTGGAGTTGTACAGAAGTCCAGTCACCCATAGGGGCCACTGGGGATTGGGAGGCGATCAAATTATTTATTTGATATTACACGATCACAATTAAAAAGTACTTAAAAAGTACTTAAAAATACTTGAAATTGAAGTATCTTTGGAAAGTACTTAAGTACAAGTACTTTTGTTATTTCGCAAAAGTACTTTAGTACAAAGTACTTCGGCACAGCCCTGGTTGGAACGATCAATGTTGTTAGGGCAGAAACAGTGCTATCAAGTGTACCAATAATTATACGCAACATTTTATTTCCTGTTTAAAAAAAATTACACGCCACGGAGGGGTATAGTCCTCCCTCCCAAAATCAATTCCGTTTGATGCCCTCGTTCGTTGGGCCGGACCACTTTCGGTAGTACTGCTATATAACGCCTCTGTCTTCTTTTATAATCTGCGTAGACGACCTAAAACATGTAAATAAACGATCTATATAACGTAGGTTAACGATGCCACACTCTATAGTAATGTAAACGTCAATTTGAGCTGTTTTTCGCAACGCACGTTACGTGCGGCATCCCCAGCTGATTGACGGACGGTTTATGTAGCTCGAAACAATCGCAGAAAACACGCATAACGTTGCGATCAATCGAGTAACGTCCTAAATCCGGTAAACAAAACCTTACCCAAAGTGGAATTTCGAGAACCAAAGTATAGGCGTTACTTTTCATCCAAGGGGTCATAGATGAACCCTTGAATCGCACGCACACAAACGCACGCACACAAGCACGCATGCATACAAGCACGAAAGCACGCACCCACACGCACACCCACACTCACGCACACACACACGCACACACACACACACACACACACACACACACACACACACACACACACACACACACACACACACACACACACACACACAATGCTACTTGCCACTGAATACGACTCTAAAAAATGTGTAGTGACAAGTTACATAAGAAGCATTTGCCTGCGACCGACTCGTAGACGCTATGGCGCGTGTGACTGAGTGGCTTCAAATGAATGTCATAAGTTGTTTTTTGGCAACTTGTGTTTACCGCGTTTGCTATGCATCGCAACTGTTAGTACACAAATCACTGAGCATTCCGACGAGATTACGTGACTGTGATTAAGTGTTTGGTTTGGATTAAGTAAGGAGCCGGCTGAGATGATGCGAACAAACCTTTTAGAACCGTTTATTTTTGCATCGATGTTTATCAGAATTTTACGTCTGCAACTGGACGAACAAATCGTTGATTTATTGCTGTCCTCATCCTTGTCTCTGCCCGGGGTGAGGCTGGCATGGGTATTGGTCCTCGGATTGAGTGTTCATTCTTCTTTTGTCAGTGATTCCGCTTCAGTGCAGTCTCCACCTCTAGTCGCCATTCCTGCTATATAGAGTTATATCTCTCCAGTAGGTGTACAGAAAGGTTATGGAAAAATAACATACGGTCAGCTTACAACAGCGACATTGCTTCAATGAAGAGTTGACGTAGTAATGTCACCAACTCTTGGGCAAGTATTATGTTGGTCGCTGTTGATTTGTATGGGGTGAAAGAGCCATGACAGCGTCCCAGACGTGTCCCTCGATCACCGTGGTAGAGACGTCCTCACCGCAACGGCGGACTTTAAACTGCCGTATGTATCAGTGTAAGCCTTATACGTAGAGTAATATTCATTTCACTGCTTATCCGACCGAACCTGTTAAATCTAGATGTTTTTTTACGGTATGATAAGGAACATTCACCACAATTTATTTGAAGCTCAGTACAATGGAAACACAAACTTTTCAAAATACCGGAAATATGTTTTAGCTGAAACGTTTTCGAAGTTGACCTTTCATGAAAAACCCTTCTTTGCCTAGTTATACAAATGCTGCATCATCGCAATCTTACTGTCCGTTTCTGAGATACCATGTCAGCTTTTGTTTTAAAATAACCGAGAAAGGCTGGCCTGAAGGCTTTGTAATTATCATATTGGAAATCCAATCCAAATACCACACGAATGTAACGCTGGTCCACATAGTTTTGACCTACGTCGCCCTTGCGTCTCGTATTTAGTAACCAGTTCGAACAGCATTAGTTTACCCAAGGGTAGTCTATAGGCCATGTACAAAGAGCATACGCGTACGCGCTCTTGGTGGGGGCGGTGGGGGGAGGGGTAAACAGGACACTATGAATGTGCTCAAAGTTGGCCCAGCTTTTATTCACAGGATTACAAGCTTCATGTTCTGACTGCAGATATGATGACCTCTTATAAGGTATATATTAAAAATAAACAATACTTTTGAATCAAAATAAAATTTCTAGTAATAAACAAGTAAATCAACACAACGTGAATCCTTGCATTATGAAACACTAGCGCCTGATTCTTTCGAAACGTACATGTGGTTTGACAAATTCCAGTTGGACAAAAGCATATATATATATATATTATGTGATCACAAAAAGAACAACTTGGAAGGTCCCAAAACATATTACTGCCACTCTGAAGCCATCGTTTTTGGTACGAGATCACACGTCACACGCAAAGTTCTATAACGGTGTAGTAGTGGTACCGACACGGTCAGTGAAGTCATGTCAATGTCAACTAGGCGCACTGAAAAATAGCACCTGCGTAGCTAGCATCAAGTACCAATACACGTTGAGATCGTATACTTGACTGAAGCTAGGATAAACAGTTGACTAAACACACACATGAAATCAGCACTTGAAATTCACCCCTCAATATACGAAGTGGGAACCTTGAACGACAACTTGTCAAATTACCAAATATGGGATCCTGACTGGAGTAGGTCATTCATAAACAGCTCCATTCATGAAATCGCTCATTTGCATGCAGGTCTCACGTGATCTGCTACGCTGTCGCCTAGACGGTTTCTGTCGAGTTTTGCACGTTAGAAAACTCATATAAACGCTCTGTCTCCTACTTGATATATATAGTCTGACCTGTGACACTCAATAGGACACTCTACCCGGGTGTGAATCTTCGCAGAAACCAGCACAAAAACCCGGTTGTGCAACGATGCACACCTCCCATTACGCTAAGAACTAGGTTAACCCCGCCCACTAGCCGGAGCCGTGCGCCCGATTAACCAATCAGCGCTGTTTATCCTCAATTGATCAACAATATGGCCTCCGTTGGTGAGTTTATGAATTAACACTGGTCACGATCCGTCGTTGAATGGGATGAATAGGTTTTAACCGCCGCCCAGCGGAGATTGTGAGATATTTTGTACCGTTTGTGTCGGGCGATCGTCATTAGATAATATATCGTCAGCCTATATGGATTACGGCTAGCGTCGAGCGAAGGGAAGTGTAGAATATTGTGCGATCGAATCTGCGAAGTACTGACTCTCAGCGAAGACTGCTGCTGCCGTGGACTCGAGCAGCTAGTGGATCATTACGACGCTAGCGATCTGCTGTTACGTAGCCATAACTGAACGCGTACGTCTGCGACAGTGACATTATTCATCATTCCTCGTAGATACTGCGTCAGGTGAGTAACCTGGAACACGTTCTATGTCATTCAGCAGTCGTAACTTCGAATCAGGTGTCAACTGCCATGCATTAGCTTGCTCGATGTTTCTATTATTTCCCAATTCAACATGGCTTCGCTGAGCGATATCACGGAAGGTCTCTCCCTTGGCTTGATTCGCGTTAACGGTTAGCTGGGTACTTTCTCCTGACTGGCACGGTCATTGCATCGTTCGCATGGTTCTCTTTTCCAGCCGAAGTAATGGCGATGGAATTGGACGGCGTCTACGGCGACTTGAGCCTGGAGAATGTTGAATTCTTCCACCGAGAACCGCGGAAAAAAGGGGGTCTACGCGTTCGGGTCAAACTCGAACCTCTGGAAATTCCTCCACAGGTGAGTCGAAACTTCAAAATTTATATTCACGCCCAAGAATATTATGTTAGTCTTTAGGAATTAAATTAGTTAAAATTTATGTTCTTGCACAAATTAAGTTAATTAAAATAAATGAATGCATATATTTGTTTGTGCAAAACAAAAACCTAATTGGAGTGTTGTAAAGACCTTTGCAAGTTTTGAGGCCTGTAATATATTGTTTTAGGTATACCTAATTTTATTTGGATAAATATTATGCAATATCTCAGAAAGTCATAGACACAGATGAAGCATCATCAAGGTGGACAATTTGAAATACATAATTTTTTACAATTTAAGTTTAACTCAATTGACAAAACTATTCAATTAACCCAGAATAACTATATGGTCACCCATGTAAACATGCCTGGAATGCACTTGATTTTGATAAAATCATGGTATGGCCTAATAACTAACACATTAGTAAAAAAAATGAAACTTGAAAAATCTAATAATTAATTCCCTAAAATGGGATTATTTTATAACTGCAACATCATATCACAATTTTATTTCACATTTTACTGGGTTTTGAAAGTAGCAACGTATGTAACCCTTGAATAACCAAACATACCTGAACCATGCATTGCCAAGGTCAGTGGCACACATTCGATTGAATTCCATATTTATTTGGATGGTTTCCCCAGGGTTGTGATGCATCACCCCGGGTCCATATGAATGCATTACACATGATACTACTTTGTTGTGTCTAAGCCTGACTTTAATGCCAATATCATTCCGGACTGATAATATGGCTTTGTCAGAATTGTAATAAGTTTCATAAAACGGTGCATTATTTATTGTTATGTAATTTATGTATGACATATATGATATTCTGTTTTTGCAACAGCACAACTCTGTACATTAAGGTTATCCTTGCATTGACTGTAAGTGTAATATTCTTTGCAAAGTCCAATACTCCAAAATTGTGTTCATTTGATGGTTTGTAATCAAAACTGTACATTTGAAGAGCTGCATTAAATACCTTGGTGTGACATCTGCCTTTCAACCTTTGGACATATACAGCTTCATATGTACAAAACACTTTCGGAAATGGCCATGAATGTCTGTGTCAGCTATTATGCACGCCCATTCGCAGATTGTACTGCGTAAGCCCGTTAGTAGGCATTCAGAACATATCAGATTATTTCTGAGTCACTGTTTAGTTAATGTATACAGTCGACTGTGCCACTTGTGTGAATGCCTGGTTTGTGAATGAATGTCTGTTTACTTATTCATAGGACTGTACTCAGTATTGATGACAAATACAGACTGCACAAGTGCATATTAGAACTAGTAGCACTGTAAATGACAACTGACCTACTTGTTTCTTATTATACTGGCAGGGATCGGTTTATGTCAATACCTTATCACTGACGATAACACCGTCAGCTTGAAGCTGTAAATTACAGCTAATCCTTTGGTCAGCAGTAGTGTGTTTATGGTCTGATTTTATAAAGAAAACATCCTCTGACCGTCACACATGTCCAATGTTTGTCCTCAAATTGATTTTTAAAAATTTTGGTTATCAATATTTACATTTTGTAAACTGATATTTTATTAACATTTGAAATTTGTTTATTTACATTTTAGCAAGATGCCAGAGAGCTGATGGTCTTTTATGAACAGCAAACACTACAGAAAGATCACGTGTACAGTTAAGAAACAGCAAATACGATTTATAGGCCGTCTGACCAGAAAGCATTAGTTACATAATCTTGTTTACAACGGGCAAAATTTGAGGTAAAATAAGCACATGTCGCAGAAAATCAAACTCCTCGATGTTCTAGCAGCCTGGTTAGGAAGTAGCAGAACAGAATTGTTACACATGAAATTATTATGTTCTCGGCTGCTTCTGCTCCTGTGTAAAATGAAGGCATACGTTCGCCTGTTTTCTGGCCTTTCACACGGGCCTACTTGTTGGCGATGCGTGGGCGCCGAGCCGCGTCTAACAGACCAGACCCTCTGATGCTTCAGCTGCTCGTAATATATGCGTTCTGTCGAGTAATCACGGCCCCGATGTAGCGGCTCGTGTAGGTCGAAGCTCAGACTTTGCGCCGGCAGCGAGCGGTCGATTCATCAGTCAGTCAGTTGACCGTTCTTGGAGACCGCCGAAATGACGATGGCTCGGGTTTTCCCAGGGACACGCTGGACTGATTTTAATGCAACCACCTCTGTGCCGGTAATCGGAATCACACGGAATGAGACTAGTATTGGACTCTTCTTGGTATATTGCCAACAAGTATTGGACTCCCCTTGATATATTGCCAACACATACGCACGAATATTCGCTGAATCAGTTGTGCTTTGCCCCACTTGTTCTTTTCGCTTGTATTGATTATGGGACCTTGCACGAAAAGAACACGGTTAGCGCCGCCTGCCTGTTCTATAACTAGTCTACTATTTTGAAAGTTACGTATTAAGTTTGACCGTTTCGTGGGTGTAACATTCAAACTGCGAACAATACTTCTCCAAACTTTATTAAACGCAATTTAACAAGGAGTATATCCTCAATATCTTATTAAATGATTACGAATGTTATATTAATAAATACATGAGGAACATACAAGACCGGTATAAGTCCGTGATGCCGTATAAGTGGAGGGTCATACAGTTCTCGTATGGCACCGTACATACGGATCGCTGTTGCAAATCGCTTCGTGATTATGATTCTGATAATCAAAAGCCGTTGGCAGTCATTTTAAACATTAGGCTGGGCGCTGTGATTCGTCACAGGGGCTGGAATAGCAAGTCGCCAGTGGTGACCTCGTTTTTAACGCTGCCATTGCGTCGGGTGCTCGGCGTTGCCGCTAGGTCGGGCTGTGTTCACCCTATGTTGGCGTCTACCGGGAAGACCTTTCACCCTACCCGGGTAGTACCCGCTGGCTGCGTGTACCAGGCGCTGAGTCGCGTGATTCATGTTCTCAATAGTTCGTCACGTCCCCGTAGCGATAGTAGTGGCAGGCGCGAAGACCTACCTAGTACCTACCACTCGCGTGTAAATCATATCCGGCGGGTGTATAATTAAGGTCTGGGTGACTACGACCACCTATCTGTTACCTGACTGGACAGCACTCAGTCACAGTCTGGACATGTGGACGCAGATTCCTCCGTGTTGTCTACGCTTTTATTGTCGTCGTTTGATGGATTATCTTACTATTACGTTCATACTCATGCTGACGTTAAGCTGTCGGGGATTTTTTTTGGCAGGAGTCGCGGTGTTTACTTTTGTTACGTCACACGAGAACTTACAATCAGTCATGGAAAGTGCATGTGATTTCCAACATGGTGATACCGACTTTCTTTAAAGGTGGTGAACACGTGTTTACTGTTATATCTGTCCCTTCATTCCGTGATGACACTGACAATAAAGTTCCTTAGTTGTTGGTTTTCTTTTTTCGTCATTGATATTTTCCCACTAACGTATGCATTCCCGTAGGTATTGTTCTCCACCCCTCTCAATCAACTCACAACCTTCCGAATTCACCCGTGGTCTTCTCCTTTTGCCCTCCACCATGTACACACCCGCTCTATTCGTGAGACTAATAGCCGTTCCTCGCCTATTCGTTCCATGTAGTGTATGCATAATACCCTCCCAAACCGACGTCATGCATGAGGTCAAATTATCTTTTATTAGTATGTTTCATAACTTTCCTTCAGTTCGCCGTGCCCTTTCACGGCCAGGCGCTGGACACTCGGGGATGCGTGCCGTTGTAACGGGCACGGCATGTCCTTTCGCAAATACAAATATGCATAGTCGTCAACGACTGAATTAAGTTAACGAAACGGTGCCGTTTCCGGCCGTATCGCACGCCACCCGGGACAGCCACACAAAGGCAGACCATTACCTTTCTCGTAACACTGCGATTATTTGGTGTGCATCGATACCTCAAGTGATCAAGTCACCGGCACGCGTCCAGTGATCGGGTGTCGAATCTCATTTCCAGTCACCGTTCCAGCACGCACTGCGAGGAACTGAATAAAGAACATCACGCGTGGCCGTTGATTATAAATTAAATTTCTTCACATTTTATACAATGTTTTGTTAACGGCTGAATATAATTATTTTATCTGTTTGGCTTCTTTAAGATCAAATAAAATGTTACATCCTTCTAATTTTTCCTGCTCACACGCACCAAAATGTGAAGCAGGTTATAATCGCAGAGTTTGCCAAGAAGAAGATCTGAAATCTCTAAACAATGATCATCGTGGATGTACGTTTACCGGAAGTTGGTCTTTGATGACGTCACAGTGAGCATGTTTTTCGTCCTCTCGTACAGGGCGGGATACTTTCACTGGAGGGGTATCCGAGTACACAACTGTCTGTCAGTTTTGGGACAACAAAGCATTATACAATATAAACTTGATTCATATACCAAGCAACCGGCAACGGGCTACCCTTTAGTCAAGGTCACATCAAATGTTGGAGTATGCGGATTAAAATTTAGAAATGCGAACAAGGTTTACGGTGGCGTCACCTGGAGAATTGAATACCAGTCAATCGTAGAAAGACCGTTTAGAAAATAATAAACATGTAAGTAAATAACTGTATAAGTAACTATCGTTGTGTCTGCTGAAATACATCGCCAGTTGGTTGATACCGGCAAATGTACAGGAAAGCGAATGAACGTAGACAGTCGGGAGTGCATATCGGCACCTCGGAGGAGATACGTTTACAACACTCCAAAGATAGCGTAGATTTCTAACCAACAGTGATGTGATAAATGCCAATACATTCAGTGTCGCAATGCGACTAAATAAAGCAGGTGTCTGGCTAACCAATGGAGATCGTACATTCGCTTTAACAAGGAACATTGTTTATGAGTCTGTGGACAAAGGCGCTGCGAGCGTTCCCCGGAGCGTTATCGCGCTCGTATAGCGCCGGGCGAACTCGGCCAGCGAAAGGCGTCGCAGCGCTGGGCGGTTGATTCACTCGCGCGGTAATTGTGTGCCGGGCCGTCACTGTGTGTAACTAAACGGCGAGATAATTATATGGGGGTTTTCAGCTGCAAACGTATTATATTTAGATAATTGGCGCGAAAGCGCAATGCAGAAAGCACTAAGCCAATTGGACGACGATCAAATAACGGTTGTAGCCGGGTCTCGCAGGCCTCACACGCCCTTATGTTGTTGCCGAGCTCCGCAGGCTTGTTTGATGCTGCCATCGATAATGACAGCTGATCGGGTGGCGTAACGACGTAAAAAGCCGAAACAACTCGGAGACATCGTTGATATGCACGTGCGGCCCCTAGCGGCCCTGCTGATGCGTGCTCGAGCCCCGACCGACTCGCAGTCCCGGCCGACTCACCTATAGGCGACGGTGTGAGGTGTTCGGTCTTCAAATATTCACATAGAATCGTCGTTGATACTGCTAAAACAATAGTTTATTACTCTTACTTAGTTTGTAATATAGGTGTGGTGAGATAGAACGTGCGTATGTACAACAACAGCGTGCAAGTGAAGGTTTGTAAAATATACTTATGTCATCACTTAACGTGCTGACATGACGAGTTATGTTCATGTTTTCTGTCTGACATTGTGGCAACCAGACAAGTCTCTCTGAGGCCTGTGTCCATCTAAATGGTGTATCTGGTTTCGAAAGAAGAACTCCGTTAACCATTTCATCGTGGCACATCACATGCCCTGCCAGACGTAATAAAAAAAACATAAAAATATCAATCGTTATTGTATATCCTCCAAGATCGCATAGCTCGTGGTTTATAAAACAAACAACATACTTCTACAATATTAAGGACTTGATGACGTAGATGACGGCTCTCTGTGATGAACGATTGTTCAGTATAATATGCTGCGACTGTTTCCTGTGTGTGCGAATTCCATATTGGAACGCAAACGCGCCGTTGTTCGTTGAACAACGGCGAATAACTTAATTAATTGGGCGTGGGTTGTTGTTATTTAATGATGTCGCACCACAACATCTTTGTCCGTTGTAATTGGATGTCTACGCCGTTCTATTGACGTAACATTAGAGCATTGGTCTAGTATACTGTGGTATTGTTATCGGATATTTAAGAAATGTTGGACGTGTTCCATCGGATTGTCTAGCTGTTTGTGTAAACCGTTTCTACATCTCCCCCGTCATCGATACTCTCAAGAATACGCATACGTTTTGGTTAATTATATTTCGGGTAATCAACTTTTTTTTACAAATATGCTTTTCTTAATTTTGATGGTTTTGAAACCTAGTGAAAACATTATTTTGTTGCATAACAAACTAATTATTACATGCAACTGCATGTTTTGGTGCGAGCAAGCACATTATTCCGTGTTACTGTAGATTTACGTTCGATGCATAACAAGCATGTTATTCGGTGTAAGTGATAAGACACTTCAACGAGTTTGGTTAGAAAGAGGTTTTGTTGTCGCTTGGATGTTCAATCTTCCTCTAGCGCACAGCAAACATGGTGTAACGCCATTTTTGATCGATCAAACCCCACACATTGTTTTAGCCAATACCACACACTGATACGATTTTTTAACTTTTCGAAATTACGTAATCACCCATTACACCCACGTAGCCTTGATGCCACGTATTCGAGCGCTACTTGTCGTGTACAAACAATTGGCTGTGTTCAAACACATTGCGAAATTCAGCGGTAACTTTCTGTAACAGTATCTGGTCGCGTCTGGGTATCTCGGGCACGCGGCCCAAAGCGGACGGTTAAAAGAGCAACGAACGGGTTGGATTCTGTAATCGGAACCGCAAGTGTGGAATAGTGGTATAACGTAACCGGGTTAGCCTTGCCTTCATTGCTAAGTTGTGATATCGCTGACGAAATGCGATCGTTGAAAAAGCATTACCTAGATGCCTAGATGCAAGGTTTTTTCCAGCGGGCACGACACTGTATTGTAGTTGTGGTGTAGAAAGACAAACGTATAAATTGTAGGTCTGTATAAATAGCATTCACGCATTTATTGTGGCGAGGTTTAGTGTACGTCCTACGCAGGTTCAGATGGTGCCTGGTCAACACGTTTGTCCACGGGAGGCGCGCGCTGCATTGTTTGGACTGCCCTCTATACAAACTGTACTTAAATTAATTACTATTATTAAAAATGTATTTTGTGAAATCTCAAATGCGAGAACTAATATCGATGTGTGGGTTCAAGAGCGGGCGCCCTGTGGGTTGATTTCTTGTAATTACGGATCGTAATATGACGTCAGACACCTCCATAGTGTTGAACAACATGACCTATATAGTTCCAAGCGCTTGTTTTGAAGCTGAGATGAATTTTGGTGTAATGCGCTATGAGCAATGGTTTTGGTAAGGGCACGGTAAAAACTGAACGCTCTGCTTTGTGCCACGTGGTGCGTCGCACCGATGACCTCTATTATCGCCCACACCCCGAATCGCACGCAAAGTTCGTCAAAGGTTATCGACGGCCGATACGTGGCCCCCGGCTAATTCAACTAGAAGGTCTGTCCGCGGAAGTTCCTACTTCCGCTTGGCTCCCGTCGCATTGACCGACCGACTTTCGGTACGACGACGGCGCGATGATGATCTGTCCGGTCGCTATCTGACGGCTGCGTGCGTGCGGCCGCGCGTGCTCGCCCGTGTCCCGACGCGGCGACGCGGAAAATTCGCCGCGATAACGATGGACGCCTCGTCGGTTGGACGGCGCGAAGGTGTCTCGGCCGTGCGAGCGGTCGCCACTGGTCAATCTCTGTGGCTACGATTGTGCCTTGGTCATTCTTTGTTCTTATTCTTCTTCGTCGCCCTCTTCTCCTTCGTCGTCTTCTGATGCAACTTGATTTCCAAGGATATAGATGTAAAAGAAGTTCTCTTAAAAGTCTCCGTTGACTTCTTTTACTACGTTTTATTCCCGTTTGGTCTCGCTTGGTCCGTTCCGCCCTTTCGACGATAGTTTACTTATCCCGATATTCTGCAACTGTCTCCCATCCACTGCTGTTCACGAGTTCCCTTTTGACACTGTCACTCCGTCTTAAGTTCTGTCTTCTCATTCTATCGCCTGATCTTCTATTTTCCATTCTTTCTTTTCCCCAGAGTCGTCCTCTTTATATATCTTGCCAACATCGGTCTGCTCTCATGTAGCCTGCTTTCATGTTTAGGTGTGTCTTCATCTCAAGCTCTTCTCTCGATTCTAACATCTTCTTTCTGTCTTCTCGCGTCATTTCACTTTTTCGTCGGACCCAGTTGTTCACTGCTGTAGTTGCGGTTTCCCCTCTTGTCAACGCCAGTGTTCGAATACACACACAGCGCCGCCTCCATACGGCAAAGTCGCCACTACCTAAGGGGCTTTGTAAATAAAAAAAAATCCAATGATCCTAAAACAATGTGGATGGGTGGGTGAAGGGTCCATTTGGAATAAAAAAATTGGAAAATGTGGACACATTCTGCTCTTTATATACGTTTTCAGTTGTGACATAATAAACCAGTTGCAATTCACTGACGTGTAATATGTTCTAATCATTCGTTTCAATAGAAAGAATTGGGCACCTGTTTGTATATACCCCCGGTAATTATTTTTAGCAACTTAGTCATTTGAAGACGTAGATACATGTCAATATATCACTGCAATTTGTAGATCTATCCAATTTTTTTGGATGGGGTGGGTGGCATCGATCCTATCTAATTTTTTCGGATTATTTTAATTTTTAATTTTTCAAAGCCTCTAAAAGCAGTGCAATGGCTGGAAATGCAGTATTCCGACGGCGAAAGCCCGATTGCTGCGGTGGCAACAAGACCCAGTACACATTTTAATGCTGCCTTAAACGGTTATCGTTACGCAATTGTAAGAACTTTAACACTAACTCTAAACCAACAAATCCAAATGGCAGGAGTTATATACGAGCGTACTGCACCGGGTGCCGCGCTAGGTATATCAAGCGTTGCGGAGTTGTGTCATTCGGGTGGCAATGATGACCTTTAACTTTATGCAACGTGGTCACCGATATAAAAAAAAACTTTGAGTGGCGCACCGCTGAATACGATAACACATTTTAATGAGTATTTAGAACGAGTCAAGACCGCGCCGACCACCAGCGTTGAGGCGGAGGGTGGCCACCGGGAAGCGGCCACGGCTTCAGATGTGGTGGGTCCAAGCTCCCATAGAAGACAGGACTCCTAGTATGTTTTCTGTCGGCGCTCACTGGGATGTCGGCGCTAGCTTTCGGCTTTGTGCGCTACTGTCGACTGACATTAGCGAACGGAGTCACTCGACCGAATATTAAATAACTCTTTCCACACACACACGTGCGCACAGCGTCGAATCCCGCGCTGCAGGAAACATCACCAACCACACCTATTTCTAAAACCGGCCTGCGTACCTTTATTCGCGTTGAAAAGCCGAACGCGGTGATAGTGGATCGGGTTTAAATCAAGCGCGCTGTCATTTGTGCTGCGCGCTGCGTGAGAAAGCACGCTCGCATACAGCGGTTAATAATCGTCGTAAGAATTAATTGCTGCAGGCGAACTTTGCGGGAGCGACGCGAATTAATTTCGACTCTACCTTGACTTAAGTGACGTTTTATGTTATTCATATAGAGCACTGCCGTGTACATTGCGAAAGCGAGGCAGCGAATCTGACCTAAAATTTGAAGTACACGTACTTATTTCCATATTCCCAGTCATTGTTGCATTCCTCTTTAAATAGAAATATACTGTCTTAATTTGTGAACTTGAATGCACTATAGGGTAGTCATGAAACAACAACACAACTATTGATAACAAGTATTGTTGTTCACACATACAATTAGGACATTTACGACAATACATTTATATTATATGTATAAATTTGGCAAAAGTATATATATAAATATGTTTTATTAACGTGTTATACTTGCGTACACCAACCATCAACCAGTTTTACATATGACAACTAAATAGAATGTATGTCAATTATTATGAGAACTCCTTAATATAACTGTTATAGTTCGTCCGTCCGTTCGTCCGTCCGTCCGTCCGCTCGTTCGTTCGTTCGTTCGTTCGTTCTGCACACAAATGACAATATGGGTGCATCCGACAATAAATAAACTAAACAACGGCTGTTTAACGACGGGGCGCCTCATTCCAGACGGTCCAGGCTACTTCTTTCACGACAGTCGTAAATGCTCGGTGTTCCTGTCAATATTTGAAGTCCTTGTCAACGCTTTCAGTCTTCGGAAGGAGAAGTGCACGTGACATCCGGCAGGATTGCTTCAGTGAGCCCCGCGGCTGTTCCTTCTTATTTTAAATAAGGAATGATTAGCTGAACATTCATTCTCGTGCATTGTCAGAAAGCTGACAAAACAGCATCAGTATTCGCCTACAAAAAACTAGTTTGTTTGCGTGTCCGCGATTTATGTTCTTAAGTCAACGCTGTTTTGATGAACAGTGACACGGGCTCTTCTTCGTGGCGATAGCAATGGCCCGCTAGTTGCAAGCTTGTCATTTGCGTACAGACTAAAATGTAAATTCTTATGTACATGTTTATCTCTCAGTTTCGGGAAAACGCTAAAAGCTGACTTATTTCGCCAACACTACCTGCCTTGAGACATACACGTTTTTTCCACGTACAATGGACATTACTTAATTATACACTGTATTTTACTGTATTATAACCTTTTTACCAAATCCTTACGCACCTATCCGTCATGTGGTTTAGTCATTAGCGACTATGACGCGCTCTGATTGCTAATCTTTTAACGAATAAACTATAAAAGAGCGGTATTATTATTATCATTACGTAATACGGATCACCAACTTATGGCGAAGGCCATCAGCGTTACACGGTCTGTGTCGTTTTAATGTGTACGGTTCCTTCGTTGAAGGCGTGCTACCACGGGGACATGACGCCGGGGATACAGATGTGCACACCGCCGGTGACCGAGGAAGACAGCGTCGTGCCGATCTGCGCCAAGGCGACCAAGCTACGCCGAGTGTCTTCCGTCAGCGATCTAAGTGAGGACAGCTCCGTCGGTGAGTCGATCACACATACTTGCGTGCGTGTGTCAAGTGATTGTTTAATTAATGTAGACTGTTACATGTCGATTATATGATACAGTGGACTCTCGCTATAACAACTCCTAACGTAAGGAACACCCGCTTTATATACAGATAACTTTGAAATTATGGCTTGCACCGTGTTATGTGTCCCTGTATGTAAGGAATATCGGGTGTTGCTCTAGTGGTTTAACCAAGTCCCAACGTGTTCCTTGTGTGTGAGGGTCCGCTGTACATCACGTTTTGTTTGGTTGCGCATGGAAATGGAACTGTCACATTTGGTGTCAGGGGTGGGATGAGTAACCAAAAGGTGCGGCTGTCGGAACAACCTTGCTGTAACGGACCAACGAATATTTACAGCGAGTACAGTTTACCGTAGATAAATGAAGACCCCCCCCCCCACTGTCACTGATATTGGCAGCTGTCCATAAATGTATGATGACAGCGCGGAATAATTAACCTGTACTTGCGCGCGTTCCGTCCACTGTATGTCCACCGATACCCAGACAGTCAGCCCGATTTGTTGACATGACGTGACCGATTGTCGGTCCAGTTTAGAGTGAGAGGGTCAATTGCTTGTACATCTTATCACAAGACGAGTGGACACTCACCATAGACCACTCGTCTCTGCTTGATCAGGTGTCGGCGGTCTGTTTGCTCTGACGGTTGCTTCCGCCATCGTTTATTTGCTTAATAAGTCGTTTGTGGAGGCGGCACACTTGAACAGCCGTACTACATACAGCGCATCCACTCGCCACTCTGACTTATTCACTGGTGATCTAAGCCTATATACGCGCTCTTCCCCCGGCTAAGTGGCGCGATAACGCACAGCACAAAATATTGACCGCTCGCCGCCAAACATTGATCACTGACGTTTCTGCATGTGCGAGAAACGAAAGCTTTGTTTACACGAATGCGTACATCGTGGGGGTTAATGAAGCACGCAATTACTGAAACAAATACACATTCTCGTATTATATGTGAAGCTCCGTTTGTGCTCATCGGCGAAGTGGTATACGGTCATTGTTTTATGGACGAAAGCAATTCGGGCGATGCCGCAGGAGACGATCCATTTTTATTGCTCTGGATAATTTATTCATAATTACGAAAACAATTAAATTATCGACTAAACGATGTCGACCGCGAACGGCCGATTCCTTTGTGGCAACGGAATACGATGAGAAAATATCAATATGTACCATTGGCAGTGTGAGAAACCGTAAGATATACCTGGTGTGTTTTATGTTAGGTGATACATACAGGCATGTATAATAAATATGTGCCATGACCGCTTTTTGGCTGCGATTAACTTCTTGCGTTCGGATCAATAAATAACTGCATGTGCATGGTCTAAATCGACTATCATCGACCCCTGATATGCGTGTCGACACGCTGCCACGAATTAATGTCGCACGTGGCCAAAAGGGGCGCTGCAGTCGACACCGAGACCAGTCTGTGTGAACCATCGGGCACTACGTTACGGCGCTCGCTGTATATGGTTTTGATTGACCCGTGCGATACGGTTTGCGTTGCACATAAATTCGTCGTCTGTCCTCGGGCGACTGATAACTTCATCCCGCGATGTTTAACAGCTCTTTTCGTGCGGACATCGTGCCCACGTGTCGACTCCTCCTGTTTACGGTCGCCCGGAGCATCGCGCGGCCGCCCGCCACACACGCGCCCCGCGCAGGCGGATGGCACTGAGCGACACCGGTCGTCCGTCGCTGTCGTTGCACCTGTCCGTTGCCCGCGGCTCGGTCTGGAGGCACGACGGGACGGCTCGTGTAGGAGTCGTCACGGTGTCTTACTACTGATACGTGTTGGTGTAGCTCAGCTCAAATTTGGGTATCCCTGGAACGATTGTTCGGCAGTTTTGTGAACGCAGATTCACTTACTTACGCTGGTCGAAGATGGTAAAGTTCACCTCGCCTGGATCCAACGCAGACACCTGACAGTTTCACAACCAGTCTATTGTGGGGTGCGGTAGTGTAGTAGGTAGAACACCCGACTACCAGTAGGCACTTCAATGAATTCCGCAAACTGGGTCGTCTTAAAATTGCAATATCTTTTGATCTATTAAAGATATCTTAATAAAATAAACAGTTATGTGACCTATTATCTTTGATGTAAGCCCATTCCCAATGTTCTAGTATGATATTTATTTTGTTGAAGTGCCTACTATCAGCCGAGAGAACCAGATATTGAATTGTATTTAATAGACCTACCGGAGAATGAAGTGTACAGCGCATTGATCACTCCAAAGGAGTTGATAACGCCGCTACATTTATGGACTGAACTTTTTTCTACACCATTCGAGATTTATATAACGTTCCACATTTGAGTGTGGTTCTGTCTTTTTAAGAAGATGGTAAAATGTAAATACGGCATTTGATGTGGGGTTTATTCGGGGAGTTTCCGCCACCTGATAGTCGCTGACTCGCGCCTGCACTTGTGTTGAGCCGACTGTATCCTAATAAACCGAGGCTGTTATTGTTGCTACTGTTAATTCGCCGATGAACGAATCACTTCAGCCTATATTGCTGTGTGGAGGGAGTAGTGTAAAAAGAGGGGCTCGGAGACCGAGTCAGCGGCCAACTGTTCGACTTTATTCATGCGAGGTTTATACGAGCACTTAATGGCGCAGCGAACACTTTTTCCTTCGTCAATTATGCAAGCAAGCGTCGCACTGGCATCTCTATCCTTTCAGTCTACCAGCATATATTGACTCGGCGAGTTGCATTATGCACGCTTACTTTGCCGCAGTGTGTACGATACGCCGATGCTGGTTTCGTGAAATGCGTTACGTAATGTGCTTTTTCCAGAACATTGTGCCCCGAACGTCCCAGTTGGAAGCCCGACACCGGGAAGTGGTGGCTTTCAGAAGCAACATCTTCCCAATCGTACATAGTGGAAACCCCGGAGGTTATACTCCTATCAGAGTTGATGTCATCCGTCACCCGTGCTGGTTGGGCGTCACGAACACCAGGTGATAGCGGTGACACGCGCGTGTGACAAACGAGACATGAAGTGTGACAGTGACAAACACTTTCAGACCTCGTTCTCCGATGGTGCTGGGCGACGGGGTGAAATCTGTGATTCGGATATCGCCCTACGTCGTGGACGCGTGTATGCATGCGGGCGCTGTTAAGTGCGTTATATCGGGTTGCCGGTGAAGTGGTGTAAATGTACGCCCGTTGTATATGGACCCCCTGTTAAAAATACTTTTCAATGTGTTGAGTAAATTAGAAGTGGCTCATTGGCGCACGAAAGTCCATTTACAATCTCACACCGGATGTTACCCGCGGGTTTTCCTTAAATCGCAGCTTGCCCATTGGCCAAACAGTTATCATCTTTCTTCTTTCTTTCTTCTACTATCACCCTTTTCACGAATCACACGTGGCTACTTGTTCTTCGTAGCATGTTTGCTTGTCCTCAATATATTCGACCAACGGTCTCTATATTCAGACCTCGCAATATTCACGCACATCGGAAACAAATGTTGTCGATAACAACTACGAACAAAGTTCATGAAGTTCGTAAGTTGAGAGGATACGGCACTTGGTAGAAAACAGGTGGTTTTAGTGTCGTGCCGTCTTATCTCTTCAGTTCAGTCGTTGTAGAGTTGTAATCCGCGCCGAGATCTCCCCCGCTCTCTGTTTTATCTGCGGCTGTCATAAAGAAGCCGAGGAGACGCGATCCGCCCAAGTCGTGTTTTCGTTTGCGATTAGCGGCGTGGGAAACGGTGTTTCAGCGCAGCGAAAACGGTCGGATCTTGGAGGTGTGGTCAGACAGCACCGTTGCGGTCATGGGAACAAAGCCGCCATATTGCTACGACCTATAAAATCTGTACTCGGAGACTTCGGTTTGATGCGGCGGAACGTGTGTCGCAGCGCCACCGTGTGACCGTGACGACTTGTGTTCTCTGTTCAACAAGGTCTTATTTTTTGTTCTCGTGTGCGTTAGAGGACGCGGTCCTCGTTTATGGAATAGCCAGTGGTGAACTACTGCTATCTCGTTCATGGAATTAAAAGGGTTTTGACATATTCGCTGATTCCACGGACTAGTACAAGCGGGTCCTTATGCTTTGGATACGAATCCTATCTCGTTATTCCTGTACACGTCTTGTATAACAACAGGTTCAGTAACAGGGGATGTAGTGTAAAATGTTACGCTAACAAACATTGAATTGATACCTAATTTGTCAATAATAATTTAATTGTTAAATAGTTATGGGTGGCACTATAGTTAAAAGGGCTGGGCTGACACGGGGCACAGCAGCAAGGAGAGCCCAAGACAGAGGGGACTGGCGAGATCTTGTGCGAGCCTTGTGTGCCACACGGCACGAAGAGGAGGATGACTATAAGTAAAGTTTAGTTCAACACAACAGGCGCGCGATACTTTGTGTATTGTGGACGGAAGTACTGGAAATCATGCGAATTGGAATAGCCACGAGTGCCATAGCTCACAGTGTTCAACATAAACCATTTGCCTGTTTTGTTATTGGTGGCAGCGGGGAATCCGGGGACATATTTCGGTCGGTGAACAGTTAGCATGAGGTTGACCGACGAGGTCGAGGACTTTGCAAGACACGCCGGAACCAGCTGTAAAGCGACGGAGTAAATGATGAGGCAGTAAATTAAAAACAACTTGAACCGTAGAGACCACGACGAGTCGACATTCTAAGGAGAATGTTAAAGGCGTGCTGTGGGGATATATGTCTTCGTGTCGCCGGAAATATACCAGGTGCCATTGAAGAAGTATACGACTGCATGCACGGGTAGCGTTCGCGTAATCTTACATACCTCGCAACACATTGACACTATTAATATTTGTGTACTTCGAGTAATAGGATTGGTGACAACAGAAGTCACCATTTAATGGAACCACGTACGCACGCAAGCACGCACGCACGCAGGCACGCACGCACGCACGCACTTTTTGTCTGGGATAGAATCAATTCCGTTTCCCGCCGAATTAAGACATGTTGCTTAGATATATAATTTTAGCGTAATGTAATAAAATTGCGCTGGTCCAAAGTGACTCTATTAACAGCCGACTTTACAAGTAAAACCAAACATATTTAGAAATGGGAATATTTTTAAACCCTAAACTTAACCGATGCAATTGTAGTTTTTCGAACATGCTAACATATTTTCCAGAGGATGTTTGTTGCCTTTCGACCCGCACCGACTCCCATGAAGACAAGCCTGTGTACTTATATTTAGCATAGCACCAACAGTATGGCCATGTACCACAGAAATAAAAAAAACCTTTGCACCGCAGCGACATTTACCGATATATTGGCCAAACGGTCTTTTTATTCAGGGTCAGTGCGTTGATAAATGCTTAACTAAACACAGTTCCATTTTTTCGCAAAGGGGTCCATATACATGATAAGTGGAGTTTTACCATGGGGTTCTATTTACAATGTCACACGGGACGTGTGGGATGGCCGTGTGTAGGCTTGACCAGGTGTGGTGGCTACGACTTGTCCCTCGCGGCAACTGTAACCGGCGACCGGCGACCGGCGACCGGCGACAAGCAACTCGCGGCCGCGTCGGTCGAACAAAGACACAGCCGCGTGCAGCGAAAGTCACGGCGTTTTGAAAGGTGCACGCCCAACGCTTGATAAACAGATCGATCATATTCTGGATATGGGTCGCCGTAATATACATTTTTAATTCGCCGCGGGCGACTGATGCGACTGGAGTCAAGAGTGGCGATAACAGGGCTGTTCCGTCTGTCGGACGCGGAGGGGTGTGGCAGACGCCAGAACGGCGAGAAAAGACGACGGTTGGATAATTCTAATCTGATTTCGGCGGTTGAAGAAGTTCTTGATACTTAATGGGGGTACACCTGTATTAAGTAACTGAGGCTTTTGTTGTTATGTCGCTGTAGCAATATTCGTTCGTAGTGTGTCGGTTGCAATATCAGCGACTGCCGAAAAGACAAAGTTTATAGTTTATCATAGAGTCTACGGACATATGTAAAGTATACTTTATATATATATATATATTATATATATATAATAAATGTATATTAGGCCCTGTGTGTGTTTATGTGAACGCCGATTTTGTAAACACACGTGAACGGGGCATTATAGCAGCCCCGGATTTGTTGGTGTCTATAAATAAGGTTTTCTACATTATATATATAAATAATGTATTAATTATGTAGTTGTGCGAGGTTCAACGTGTCCACGGGTGGTCGTGCAGTATTAATATTCATGATGTATCATCTGCTTGTACAAGCATTACCTTAATTAATTTAAAACTTGTTTAAAATTTGATATGTTTATGCACACCCGTGAACGGGGCAGCAGCAATGCTATTATCATAATTCTGAGTGCATTAGACAATGATTGTTCACAATCTACAATCTACACCCCATTTTTACAATAGCATTTCGAGGGGCTTGGGTCGAGATGTCTGTCATCAGGTCACCACCAGCGACGTCGGATCGTTACGACAGGGTCGCAAAACATCGCCCGCGTCATTCAAAGACATATAAATGATTTTCGCCAGAATGGAAGCCAGCTATCGTGAAATCACGTCTGATCGTGATACCGCCCACGTTTGTGATTGCACCGGCGTTGAATGGGTGTTTATTCATTTAGCGACGATTAGCGTCATTGTAGTGGGAGCGCCTGATTAACATCATTGTTGCGGTTTCGATGATACGGTGATAGTAGCGAGGCACTGAAAGGGACAGGCTATGCCCCCGGGCGATCCCTGCGACCGGGCGCCTCCTGGGCGGCTCTTTAATATCTCTCGTCGCTCGCGTCTCCCTTTAATGATCCCCCCACAGAGCCTTCTGGGAGGATTGTGTTTCATCCCAGTCGAAACTGAACACCAGGGTCAGCGTGCCCCTATATAATATTTTGACCCGTTGGTTATAGAAATATCACCGACTACGGAAAATCGCCTACGGTGGCATCATAATCTGATTATGACGTTATATACACATAAATTGATTTTTTAATGTTGAAAGGCGAGAGGATAGAAGGAAGATGAAGGAATTGAGAGAGGAGATTGGAATGAAAAAACATCTAAAGAGGAAAGTAGCCGATAACAGAATGAGATGGGCGGGACATGTACATAGAATGGGTGAAGACAGACTGGCGAGAAGAGCGTGGAAAGTAGAAGAGGGTGGCAGACGAAGGAGAGGAAGACCAAGGCTGAGATGTAACGACAGCATAAAACGAGACCTGGGGGGGGGGGCTGGCGTGAACAGCCATGAATGGACGGCCATTGCGGACGAGAGAGAGAGGTGGAAAGAACTGACAAGAAAAGTAGAAGAAGCTACCAAGTGACGTGGACTCCACCCCGCAAGGGAGCAAGGGGAAGAAGTTACCAACTGACGTGGACCCCACCCCGCAAGGGAGCAAGGGGAAGAAGCTACCAAGTGACGTGGACCCCACCCCGCAAGGGAGCAAGGGGAAGAAGAAGAAGAAAGGCGGACCTGGGTGTGACATATTGAAATTTATCGACACATGTGGATAGTGTGTGAAAATCTAACGGACGGGGTCGGGGCGGGGATAGAATACTAAGACCCCGGGATCACATTTGTACACTTGTACGTGGACGACAATAGTATCGTACAATGGCGCCCTACGGCAATGACGATAAGACGTTTTGTTTGGCGGAGACACGGCCTGTGACTCCGTTAGAGTCGACATCTCTGACGCGGTTGTCGCGTTCTTGCAAGAATGCCATTGTCTCGCGTCATGTCCCCGGCGCCGAGATAGGCGAGATGGAGTCGGACAGGGCGCCGCGGTGTTTCCAGTCGTACGGCGCGCCCGTCTGAAAATCCAGTTTTGGCGATCGGCAACAATACGCTCGGATAACGAAGGTCGACATTGCCATTGTGCTTGGTAACTGTGGCGTGCATCGGGCGAGAACTGCCTCCAAAAATGGTTCAACATCGCCTTCATTAGATTACTATCTGTCCAGTGTCTACGGGTTAACTGTACACATAGACCCAGCTATGGACACGTGCATTGGGCGCGGGATCGTATGCTTAGAACGCTGGATTTTCAATTGAGAGAACCCGGGTTCGAGTCTGTCGCTGCCTTTGCTAATCTTGGGCAGTTTCGCTCACATCACATTGCCTCGGTTCATTCAGCCGCATAAATGAGTACCTGGCTATTTGCATGGTGGCATATGTGAACGAATAGCCTTCGCGCAGTACCTGCAGCGTGGCTGAATGCTTCCCGGAAAACAATATATAGTTGAGTTAGGGTTAAGTGCAATTTGTGCCGTCCTATACGGATTGGATTAGCTTTGTTATCTCTACGTGGTGCGTGTGTGCATAGATTTCGTGTAAGGCTATTCCAGTTCGAGCCGGTTCAGTGTTCGGCCTATTACCATACTGACTCGATACCATCCATATGCTGCGCACTGTATTGGTGTCGATGCCGTTTGACGTCCGTGGACTTCCTCGTGACGAGTGCTGTTGACCCTTCCTGGAGTTCGATCACCGTAGACCGGGTATCGATAGCTCGCTCCGACCGTCTTGTCGACTCCGACAGTGATTATCGAGTCGAAGGTGGCGTCCGTGAATTATTCAGTTCGGTCACGTGACTCCGTTGCACTGCCGCCATGGACAACACGGAAGTATTTTATGGCGAGCGTTTCACACGGATACCCTCACTATATGGACAGAACAGGATGATATAGGTCTGTGTGCGCTCGTGCGTATATAAATAATTATGGAACTGCACTCTATGTACCTTGTCCGCCTTTCGCTTTTCGTGATGACGTCACCGATACTACAAAATCGCAACACATTTGGCAGAATAACTCATTTATTCTCATGCAACACGTTTTATAACCTGTAAATACGCCCGCAAACGACGACGGACTAGGGGTTCCTTCAATGTGTGGCACAGAAACGTCGAGATGTATATCTACAACGCTTAGTGGTTAAAAGCACGTCAATAGAGCATTGCCGAATTTACTTCCCGGTGCATTCCTGGCTGTTCTACGACGCTCACGGGATGCGTTCCACCGGTCACCGGCCGACCTGCCCGCGTTGTCCCGCTTCGCGGAGAAGATGTGACTCCCGTCAGTCGACACTCAGACGGACTGGGATCGTCCTTGACCGGTGAGCGCTGGTGGCACATTGACGGGAGCGAATCCTGCGTCCCGGTAACAGTCAATACCCCGGATGTCGTCTTATTTTTACGACGCACGTGTTCGCGCGATTCCGTCGACGAATCGACTAGCTGTCGGTTGCAGGCGCCTCGTGTTTGGAAAGTGTTCGTTCCGCTTAACAGTTGAACACTCGCGCAGTCTCGGGGGGTCACTGACATTTGCGAGACGACATTCCGTCGGTGCGGGATCGATACTGAACTAATCACTGCCATTTGCAAGAAAAGCGAAACAAACGTAGATGTTTCTTTAAAACTTCAATACCATCCACTGGCGACGATATTTTGGAAAAGCCAATAATGATCGGAAGATAGGAAGACTATACGTGAGACGGGTGGTTGGATGAAATCTGCGACACAAGAAAGCTTAGCAATGGGCGAGACGAATTGGAAGAAGCAACGAGAGACATAATTGGTTGGAGACAGCTCATCGTGGATGTCACTAGACATCGTACAACTGACTTGAAGGAACATCACATCACACCACTTCTCATCACAGCACAGCACTCCACATCACATCACACCACTTCTCATCACAGCACAGCACAGCACTCCACATCACATCACACCACTTCTCATCACAGCACAGCACTCCACATCACATCACACCACTTCTCATCACAGCACAGCACTCCACATCACATCACACCACTTCTCATCACAGCACAGCACAGCACTCCACATCACATCACACCACTTCTCATCACAGCACAGCACTCCACATCACATCACACCACTTCTCATCACAGCACAGCACTCCACATCACATCACACCACTTCTCATCACAGCACATCACTCCACATCACATCACACCACTTCTCATCACAGCACAGCACAGCACTCCACATCACATCACACCACTTCTCATCACAGCACAGCACAGCACTCCACATCACATCACACCACTTCTCATCACAGCACAGCACTCCACATCACATCACATCACACCACTTCTCATCACAACACAGCACAACACTCCACATCACATCACATCACACCACTTCTCATCACAGCACAGCACTCCACATCACATCACACCACTTCTCATCACAGCACAGCACTCCACATCACATCACACCACTTCTCATCACAGCACAGCACAGCACTCCACATCACATCACACCACTTCTCATCACATCATATTGAGTTACACACATTTTGCCGTGTCGTAGTTCTCCGTATCTCAGACTTCTTCGCATCGGCCATTACCACGCCGTTATCTCAGCCGTTAATGTGCCAACAAATCGGCCATTGCTTCGACGGGCCCCGGGCTGCAAAAAAAGGCTCCACCTCCCGGTCTCTGCTGCCTCTATCTGCTCACGTCGTCAACACAAACTCGGTCGTAACAGGGGGCTTCTCAACCCCGGCTTATCTTACGGCCATCCTAGCCACCGGCAAACGACACCTAGGCCCTATATCCCGCAGATGTGGCATCGTAATGGCGCCCGTAATGAACGATAATGGGATTAGCTGCCCGTTAATTACCCGGTCATGATATGGGATGGCACGTTGACAAACCTATCTGATGCTATCCCAATGGCACATGGGGCCCGTTCTGCGTCGCTTTCTCAATTTCAACTACACGCCGTGTTTTAATCGTCGGTTGGTCCGTGTGCTTCGCGGATATTTAGTCGTGATGCTTCTAGTTATGTTCAAGCAAATTGATACCACGCGCCAAATCTTAAGATGTACCTTATTATAAATGTGTACTGGCTGATTTTCTTCCAATTTTGTTTCATCCCGTCCGTAACATCTTATACCGATTTTATTTAGTTACTTAGCTTGTTATTCGTTTTTTTTGTAATTGTACCAAAAAAGAGGCGGTTTCTGGCGAAAGCATTGTACTTAATCATAATATTACTTGAGTGAATCCAGATTATGGCGAGTAGAAAACACATGCTGTTAATAATACAGTACCACAGATGTTACGCCATTGATAATGTTAAACAGATTGACTTTTCGTACAATAAATATCCCACCAGTATAGATTGTTCAAAATGACACATTATTGTGATCAGTATTGCCGTAACAGTACTCCAGTGATATCAGATATGTTCATTTAACTGGGTGCAAAACGCTATATTTAATTCAGTATGTACAATCCAAATATATTGTGATTCTAAACTTCAAAACAGTATATTTTGGGATTAAGAATAACTTCGTCGAAGACGACATTTGATCGTGTTCGCGCGGCGGGCATAAAAATACCCACTTACAGCAGTTGGGCGTCTAAAGGTGCGGTTGGGCGTGCAATGCCTGCTTGAGTCTGACACGCAACACGCAACACAGTCTGCTATTTAACTCCCCCGCAATTACCTCATGCCAGCCGTTACCTTGGCTACCACGACGGTATTTTGTCTGCTTTCGACATTTTAACTCTTTAAACCGGCCATTATGCAAACAACGGTGGTCGTATCCAATGTGCCTAATTAATATAGGCGAGCGTTACACACCGTAGTGACTGCATTACGTAGATCACTATCATTATGCTGTGTTTAGCCCGTAACGCTGTCATTTAAAGAGCCATCCACAGACCGAGTTTTTTGCTTCTCTCCATCGATACTAATTTATAAAAAAAATCGAACCCTTTTAGCATAGATTGCAATATATTGGCTCGTTTATGCAAATGCGTTATTTAGTTCTGATGATGAAACCATCGAACAAACTAATAACTTTTGTTATGACTAGGTCCAGTCAAAATGTCGCGAACATGGCAAACATGACTGCGACTTTCGCAAGTAACCCAATATTGCGATCAAATTCAGTATCGTTAGCGATCTTAAAATGAGGCAGTATGCTCCTCAATTTTATATGAATTAATATAAAGTTCTTACCACTAGAATAAGTATGTTGAAGGTATATTGTCCACCAAAATACGACTAACAATCATCCCCTTGCATAATATTATGTTTGCAGTGTTTTTGTTTCATCCGCGAAAAACACCGTTTTTGATTACACCATATGGAGGCACGGATAGCGTGCGCAATAATACAATCTAAAACAATTAATTTCAAAATTAAACAAAATAAATTTCACAAAAAGAACATTTACGCGATGGGCAAAATCAATTCAGGCGGCAGTTTTAAAACTTCTTTTTCAAATCAATATTTCCCTCTCGTTTTGTTTGAGATATTTAGGCCCTAGTAAATATCGCGAACCCTGCTGTTGTGTGCGTAACGATGCTGATGTTTAGCATTCCGACAAAATGAAGTATTTAATTTTCGGGTTTTTTTTCTCTTACATCGGCAACTTGGTGGCATATCTCAGGTGTCGATTGTAACGTTTGGCCGTGATCCCGCGAGAATGAGCGCTCATCGAGTGAATGAGGCTTCGCCTTTGGCATGGCACATTACGCGTTCACAGTAATGTCTAATGGTGTTGTATATGAATTAACGATGAGCATTATATGGTCTGAAAGCAGACATTATTGTAAATAAACGGTTTGATTACACAGTTCGCGCAGAAGAAAGTAGGGCCTGCTCATTTGAAAGGAAATAAAACGAAGTCAAATCCCAAACTAGTATACGCCTCCCTAAATGTAGTTTACGATTGTTTCGTATAAGACATTTAACAATAACGTGGCCCCCATTCCACGCTCTCGTCAATGTCATCGCCAGTATTACATCTGATGTCCAGCTTAAATGTGTTGCGCACAGTCGCTGCATAACGTGTGAATGAATAAACGGAGAAGGAACGAAACACGTTAAAATATATCAGATAACTTGCAAAAGTATATGTAGCCTTATGACAACACAAGTATGATTCTTACTACTACCCAGAATCATCCCGGCCGCGTCACAGTTTAGAAGAAACTGACGCAGCGTTGTGAAACTTGCCTTGTAGTTTATTGAAATAAGCGGTGATGATGTTTATATAACGGCGGCGCCGTCAACGAGTCGCAAGTGCGGATATCCACTTTTAGAAACAGTTTACGAAAGAGCGCCGCGCCATGTGACATCTTGAGATCTTTGTGACGCGTGCGTGGGCGTTTGCTTACGTTTGTCAAAGAGCGGACACCTCGCGCGCAGAGGCCCGCGATGTCGCCATTGATAGACGGGCGATATCTCGCGTATAAATCGGTGGGTGCTCACGGCGCGTCTGAAAGCTCGTTCCGTCGTCATTCAGTCGCGTTTACTACGGGAAGTTCCTCTACACACTAAACGCGTCGCGTTGTCGCGTCGCCGCTTTGAACTGGACGCAGTTTCACGCGCCCCTTGTTGGCGACGTGTCGACGTTTATGGTGTGCGTCCTACCGACGCGGGACGACGCATTCATCAGCCGGGATCGCACCACCGGACGTTGGTCTATTAACGACGCGACGGATCATTGAATGATTGAGCGAGGTTCGCCGTGAAAAACTCCCGAACCCGCCTCCTCCCTCTCGCCCGATGCCCTACTTTCCGCGTCGGTGTTGGCGCTGTCATTCACAGAAACAAAACAGCACCGCCGCATACATTATGCTAATTATGCAAATTGCGTTACGCGCTGCCCCCCGCGGCGTTCGCGCCCATTTTTTGATTGGCTCATTCGCTGTCGCCGCGCGGCCCTGTTGCATTAATTTTACCTTGGGCTGCAATTAAACGGCTCGGCCGGTTTGTAGCCGCATATTGGAGGGTCTTACTAATACTTTTTTCTCCGTGCAGCAGTGGTTCCGCGATTAGGGTAAACTAGCGGCGAGGGAACTTCTACGTCACTCGAGTAAACGTGTGTAGCTAGCGGACTTGGGTTTGCGACAAACGGGCCATTTCCTCGTAACCAGAAGTGACGCGAGGAAGCCGCCTGGCCCGAGCTCCCAGGCCGGAGCCCGTCTCGGTATCGCTCGCGCTAATACGTTCTGGCTTCGAGAAAACATCGGCTGACCTCGCCGTACTTTGTTGTCGCTGTCGGCCCGGCAAGAAGTGTCTACGCCTGCCAATTAGCTTAGGCAGCGCGCTAGCCGCAGTCAGAATTAACATGCGTCCAAATAAGCACAAAAAGTTAATAAACAAGTCGTTCGGTTAACGACATCGTTAGGGTCGGCGTTTCACGTGTGCTATACATATACGATCATTGTTTTATTGCAAACAATTGGTTGACAAAATAGGCCAAGCTTAACTAATGACGACCACTTCAATCAATGACGATATTAATATCCAATCTCCATTCCTTGTTGTACGCATTATTCAAATAATAATCCCTTTCTTTTTTTTAGGTTGTTACCTAACAAAATTTGGCCGCTAATGCGTCTTTTTTGACGCGACTGCCGACAATCTTGCATTTATAATGGAGGCGACTTGTCGCTTGTCGCGCATGCCGGTTGCCACCGGATATTCTGGTATTATATCACCGGCATCCACGGCAATAGCAGCCGCAGAGCGGTGTTATTATGTGGACACTGTTTTACTGAATACATATTGCCATCTAGCAGCGAGGTGACAAAGGCACAGCCAGTCCAGATGGCGACAGAACATCTTGACAGAAAGCAGAGACACCCTCCCCCGCATCCATCGTCGTCAGTGCGGCGACATTGTCCCGGTGCGCGTGCGCCCCCAGCACGAGACGGCGATTGGTGGGGAGGGGGCACGTCGCTGCTTTGAAAGATGGTCGGTCGTCTGCGGGCGAGCACGCGCGATTTTTTACGGGTGCTGCCTCCAGTGGCGCTACCCAGCGGAGCAGACCCGCGTAGGCGAAGTTTGGAAACAGTTGTTAACCGTAAAACAGGTTTCGTGAAATGGTGCTCACCGGTTGTTTCCAAAGCTACCGTAGTCGAAGGTCCCTCGTCAATTCGATTTGTTTCGCTCGTATTGTTACAGATTCATTTCGCGAAAGCATAAGTTATCTACAATCCGCAAAAACACGCCATCTCTGGTTTGTGCACATATTATGTCAATTTATGTGTTACTTAGTTGTGATCAAATCGTCGGGCAGACTAGTGAATTATACTGACCGAGTCCGGTCAGCATTTGGTGACAAAATAGCAAACGTAGTTCGGCCTCATATATATTGTAACATAAATAATGTTAGTCGAACAATATAAGTCAATTGTTTCGATGATTATTTTAACTAACGCATCCGTGCTACATTAACTAACTAATTAACTTGCGATGGACTAAATATGTTCAGGGGGAAGTTTTATGATTGAATCCAGTCGATGAGACGATTTAACACCATCTCGCTGTCTCACAGAAGTATTCAGCGCTTTGCTGCTATTGCGGCGCAGAGACTAGTCGTACACATATATCCACCACCGTCTATAGTCGGGTATACGCATTTATACTGCTGGGTAAACCGGTGCAACATGAATTGTTGAATGAAATTGACCAAAACCAACATGGAAATTCGAACCCAGATTGAGAGTCCGGTGTTCTGACAACTACTTCACCGCGGCCTGGTCTACGTCGTCTCACATACGCTAGCCACTCGAGGCCTGCCGCGCGTCGCAGGAATCGGACGAGCAGATGTAGGCCAATGACTAAGCAGGCAGAAAAAATATGTGTATCGATTTCGCTGTTCGCTTACATCAATCGCGATAGTCACGGTAGCGTCAACAAAGGCAATTGAGTCTGATTATTTTCTGTCGTGCCTGTACAGCCGGCCGTTCGCGTGCAGATCGACGGCGATCGACTGGTGATGTCGATTTTAGAATCGCTGGAGACAGGCCTGGCTCACAACAATTCGACTATCCGAGAGAGGGTGCATTCGGGCGATGGGTCTCCTCTGTAATTGCGTCATTGTGACGGGATAATCTATTGACGGTAGTAGTCGGTTTGACGCAATTATTGCGCCGTAATTTGGGCAGTCAGTGGCTCCGTCAGTTGTGAGACGTTTTTTGAAGGGAGAGCGAGAAAGAAAAGGGGTGTGTAATGGGAGACGGAATGGGGGAAGACGGGCGAAAATGGGAAAACGCCTTGAGTTAAATGGAAATTTATCCGGCACATAATGAAAGACGTGGATTTCATGTACAAGGCGCGGAATTTTCCACAATAGACTACTGTTTTAGTTTAGAACCTTTAGTTCGGCAAATAACTATCGTGCAGCGGAAAGCGTGACGAAGCAAAGCATTGATTCGGCGTCCGGTAGCCGGAACAACTCCGGCGTGCCGCACGCGAAACGCGAAAACGATTACGCAAAGGCTCGCTCGCGAAATTAGCATAACATTAATCAAACCGATTCATAAATCGAGATCGTTCAATGGAGCACTGTTTGCCTGACTGTACTGTACTAGCTCGGGGACGGTGGTGGCGTAATTACCCTGTGTTGTAGGAAGACCTGCTGTCTGTCTGTCTGTCCGTCCGTCCGTCCGTCCGGTTGCCCAGTTCGATGGCTCGGTAGTTCGCTGTACTGTTTATAGCATGGCTTAGTAGACTTACACACAGAACGTCGAACCGACCGCTACTAAATACATATCTGCCGTAGTTGTGTTAATATCTGAACCGCGTGAGGCGGGAAAAGGGAATTCCGAGCAGTAATTTCACCTGGTTTGATTATTTCGTGTATATAGGCGAATTATTTGGACAGTCCCAATAATGTTTGACTATATTAACCACGAGTATAACCCAATTACGCTTTTACACTATATCTTTGCGATTGTACGTGGTCGCTGCCTAATGGTGACAAGACGTAGTTTCCATTAGTACACAATAGCTAGGAGATACTGGTAAAAATGTACCTCGCCGTGCATAATTAAGTCGGTTACTCGTGGGTGGATTGTCTATGGTGTCGTATGGTTGCTAGCGGACACGAAAGAACAATATTTTTAATATTTTATTAATTGTCCTAACGTGCGACTGGTCGGCATTGAACCAGGAAATAACGTCGCCATGTGACTTGTTATTACTTATAACCGTCCAGCCTAAACGTCCCGGTATCTAGAAAACCGGCTTATATATATTGTCATTAATTATTGAAATCAGTGTCGTTTTAAACATATACCAAGACCGTTGGACATGAGATGGTGATAGCGGATAGCCGGTGGAGGAGCCTACATGGAAGCATCCCTGGGTAAGCTTCCGGTTCTATGTCCGCCATGTTCACCTCGTAACTTTATCGTGTGGTCGCTACAACAGTGTGTCGGGCTTAATAATGATCACCGATTTAGTGTATAAGTAATACGTAAGATAAACAGTACTCGAGATGTACCCCATCGCAGTCAGTCCGAAACGTAATTCGCAATTTTAATGTTGCGCCCGTGAAATGTTCAGGCTAAACAAAACATTCAGATACACGCCTTTTTGTCATATGGCGGAGACCGGTTTGGTTAACCGCAAGAATCCTTGATGTTCGGGTAGATTCCACACTCAAGACAACTGATTCTGCGAACTTCCTGCTAATGATTACCACCCCTAGCCGATTCCGAGTAAAGAAACAGACAGCCTTGCTTTAAGAAGGAGTATATTTAACGTTTTGACATAAACTGTATTAAATATGCACATGGTTATACTAATAAAGACAGTAAACTTCTACAGCACCTAAAACGCTTGGAGGACGATCTCGAAGCGCAACTAACCGTATATCATTAAAGGTGCTCCCTCAACTTTGGTCTCCAGATATAAATAGTGGGTAAATAGTTTAAGTAATATATACTGTCGCATTAATAGAAATGTTTACGTTTGTTTAATTAGTCGAAATGGTCGCCTTAGGTCGTTTGTATCGCATAATTTACTATACAAAATAATTGCCTGGCCGACAATTAACCTTCAAACCGTTGAAATTGTCTACTTTACTTTACTTTAAGACATTGCACAAACGAGCTAGCATGCTATAATGGGTACCACGCAGGTTTGCTTTTTCACGAAATGAATACAAATGAGATGAACAGTATTAAGGAGGCACCTTTAAATCTTATAATTACCATGAAGAGGGACGCGCAAAAGGAAAATCGGATATAAGGAACAGTGCCAACGTGTTCCTTCCGGTAACCGGAGCGCGTGCCCCGTCAACCCGGCGTTATCTGCCGCGAACACGACGTCTCCGTCGGTGCCAGTCCCGGCGATCCAGCGCTGTTTATCCCTCCCTTCCGGTAGGTCGCGCGCGCCGATAAAGTAAACAATGACGACACTCGTCTGTGTAGAACGGTCACCAGAAGTTGATGGTGTCCTTGCTGGTGTTTGCTCGGTTGCAGTCGCCGCTCGGCCGGCTATCACATTACGCGGGTCAATTTTTGGGGAGATACCGTTTTATGCATTTGTTTAATTTGCATGTGTTTAGACGTCGAAACGAATGTTGTTACGTAGTGCAATGACTTCTTTGTAATTCTATTCAATTTTATGGTGATTATGTTGAAGAAGTATGACGCAGTTATATATTTTACGCAAAGATTGGACAATGGGTAATTGACACGTGAGTGACATTCGAGAAGAACGTGAACGTCACATTTTGAATATATAGTCGTGGCATCCTTGACTTTTATGCATCGCAATTCATTGATGAGATGACTATCGCCCGAACGCGTGGACCGGAAATGATGCCAGATAAAGCGCTCGCGCGATCGTCACCCCGAAAACCGCACGCGCACTCCCCGGCCTCGTTGTCGCCGCGGTGCCCGGATGGTGGCTTTGTTGGAGAAACTCATTTACACGTCAGGACGCCTTTGATGATGGCAGGTGGCTAGGTAGCTGATGGTTATCGATCGCAATTGGTGATAAATCTGATTTCACTCGGCGATACGTCAAGATGTGGGCGTGTGGGTCGGTCGGGGGGGGGGAGGAGGAGGGGTACACGGGTGTCGGTGTAAACGATACCGACGCATGGGTACCGAGCGCAAACATGTAGCCTTCCGCTAGTTTAAACGTGCTGGTTTGACTTGATAATAACAGTCGGCTGCTTTAATCTTTTTATCAATAAAATGGCTCTTTAGTTGAATTACCGCACACAGCGCTTTGGCAACAATGTGTTTCCTGGTATGTGAATAATAATCGTAATAATAATAATATTAATAATAACTATTTATTTGGTGTATGACGCAAATCCAATTCAGCTGACACCGCATTTCCGGACATTTAATTTAAAATTAAAATTGCTGTAAAAACAATACTTGTGATATATTTTTATATAATTTATATAATATCTTTAAACAACAGTTAAGATGGGCTTGCAAATATAATCACAAACCATTCAGATTGCCTTGGAGTATCCGTATAACAAAAACAAATGTATTTGTAAAGACTAGTTGATATTGGATCGGGCGTCAAAATGTGTTTTTCCGTTTGCTCGGATTTATGCGGGTCGTAAATAAATGATAATATATTGTCATTGTCATGTCTTAAGAACTGCAGTAGAGCTGGTAACACTTAACAGTTGGTCAGGTAACCGAAAACAAATAGTATTCAGAAGGGTCTTATTTGTTTCCACTTCCGGTCATCAAGATACTTTTTAAAATAAAATAAAATATCATTTATGGGTTTGTTCATTTCGTTTTTTTTTGTGGTTTATGCCCGCTAGATGCATCCATCCGGTGCAGTTGTACTAATCGGTTTATCGTCCTAATAAAGATCTCAGATTAGTAATATTTGTCCACATGTTTTTTTATTACGCATTTATGTCTTGTCATTAATCGGAATTCTTCTGATGGTGTCTTCCGTATTGTTGTTTAATTGTTATCCGCTCGCTCAAGAAATAAGGCGGACGTATGAGATGAGAGTGAAAGTCTATCACATAATACAATTTGCATTTATCGAGGTAAAATATAATATTCACGATCTAACGCCGCATCAACGTTCTACGCGATGTTCGCGTAGAGACGAGATCTGGCTGACGTGATAAATTCTGCGTAAACTGTTGACGGATCGCGTTTCTCGTCCAGATGTGTCCCATCTCCGGAGCCGGGTGTTAAGGGGATTATCGCGACGAAATGCCGACGGAAGTGCGTCAGATCGCATCAAATCTTCTTCTCAACGTTCGATTGTCGTGCGTCTTAAAAACCGTCGCTACGTCGCTCGTCGGGTCGTCTGTCAGCGGACGTGGTGACAGGCGGCGACGCTCGCTGAATGCGTCGCCTCGTCGTGCGCCTCGTGTCGTCGCCGCTAATTGACACCGGGTCGGAAGTTGGTGGCACTTGTCGCAAGATGTCGCCCTAGCGCGAATCAGCGCGCGAGTGTTTCCGCGAAGTGACACACAACGTCGCTTCAGCTTCGTCCATCTCAGAAATACTCCTCCGTCGTGTCCCGTTGCGATAACTGTCAGTCGCCGGCCAGGTCCTTTTATTACGTTTCTTAATGAAACGCGTTGTTTTCTGCGCTGTACACAATACGCGATGGTTTCCTTGATTCGGACGGTAAACCGATTAGGACAACTGCTACGGACGGACCCAAGCATCTACCTGGCATACACCATGGAAAACGAAATGAACAATCCCATAAATAAAAAAAATATTGTGTTATTATTATACAAAAAATATCTTCATGACCGGAAGTGGAAACAAATAAGACCCTTCAGAATACTATTTGTGTTACGCATGGAAATTTATTTAGGCTATTATTATTATTGAATAGATTAATGTACATGCGACGAAAAACAGTTGTTTATATTCGTAAGATTAGTTTTGAAATTATGAACACAAGTGAAAAATCAGACATCGTGGCATTACATAGATGTCACGTATCATATACCTCACGTGCATGACATATGTGTAACGCCAACTTGTGTGCACAGATAAAAGTATATAAACAAATATCGAGCATACAGAAATCTAGGTTGTTGCCCGGCGCACGAATCGTATTTGAGACTACATTCGTACAAATAACTATGTAGCGACGTTCAAACGAACTGTGAAACACGGTTATGGGTGCAGCCGACGGGGGTGGTTGAAACGGAACTTCACGGAAGTCCGTTGAGATGCCGGGGGGGGGCGAACGGGTGTGGAGGGTTTACTGTACAGAGAGGCTTCTGTGTGCGTTCCTTATCTGCCCTCCACGTGTTGCAATTACCGACACGCCACAGTCGATTTCTGTTTGTTGATTAACGCCTCGCTAATTGATTGCCGTTAATGAGCGATGACCAATTGGTCGTGCCCCCATATGCCGGCCGACAGGTGCCGTGGACGTGCCGGGGGGTCGGCTATGGTCGGAGTGAGGTTCAGGTGGTCGGCTAATCTCCGGGATAATCTGCGGCGATAATCTGGCGGCGCGTGGCGGGTCCGGAGGAAAGGGCAATTACGGGAGGTAGGTGGGCGCGGAGGGTCACGCATCCTAGCGCCCCGGGCCCGAGATCTAAGGAGTCTCTTGCCACCTCCTCGCCGGCAGCGGCGAGGGGGAAGTCGATAAAGCGTCTCACACCTCAGCTAATAAAACCGCCCGCGTGCTCAAATTTCCTGATTCGTATTAAGTTTTACAAGCGTGTGGTCTGGCGACAAAGGAGGCCTTCTCTCCTTCTCGGTATCTGGCCGCGCGATCGCAACAGCCGGCGACGGTAGAAAGTCGTGTCGATACATGTGTGTCACCCGACTGAGTCACTGATCAATCTTGACAATTATATTACGACTGAGAGAAACTGTCGCGACAGACACTCGGCCCGATGTCGTTCTTGCTAACGTCATGTTTCTTCTCTAAACATCCATGTTCACAGTTAGTTATATTAGGTGCCTCTTTATATCAGATTGCATGGATTTGCGAATTGCATCTCCGTGGAATCGTCCGAGTCACGGGCGGAGTGGTACAAATAACCGGGCCCGTCCAATTATTTGCGTAAGAACTTGAATATTTGTTCCGTCGTCACCGCACACTGTAGTTTGATTATGAAAACGAAATAAAGATGCATTCCTTTATTAGATAGCACATACTATATTTGACTGTATATAATAAATGATGACATATGACTCGAATGGTCGACAGTAAATAATTCGTGGATTCAACTGATCCATCATACTGATACATTCGAAGTTGCACTAAGATGCTACTTTTTGGAAAATGCCGACAAGAGCCAGCCGCTTCACATGATATTTGTGGGCATAATCTGTCAGATGTAGCTTCCTTTTTTGAGATTTCCTACTTTTATTGCATCAACTTTGCCCTGCGAACCTTCATTCAGCGTCGAGTTGCCACGACGATGCGCTGGCAGTTTCCGGTGTGGGCTCGCACGGCGCATGCGTCGGGCACAGCTGTATATCGTCGCCGCCGCTGGGTGCGAGCGCGCCGGTCGTAACTCTTTGATAACGCCGCGCGCGAGAAATTGACGAAATTGGCAAAATTGGCGGCTCGCGCGTGCCGTCAAAATTGACAGAATTAGTGAAACGATATCGCCGCGACATACGACTTATAATTGGTGGTGAAACAGCGACGAAAGTCGACGCTTGTTATCGGGCGGTTCTCGCTTTCTGACACGTCTCTTCCTCCCGTGTAAACGGACCCACATCGTGGCCGTGTCCGATAAGCGTTCGTCCCGCCCGTCGCTGCCGTATCGCGGACCCCGTCGGCCGGGCGAGGAACGCGGAGACTGACAGCTCATTGTTCTGTCGCCCGCTATTGCCTTGCGATACCCGCACGACTTCGACACATCGGTCGGGATGAACCGGGCCCCGCTGACGCGTTTATTGGCGTAATTGGAAACACAATATCGGCGGCCGATACGAGACGGGTACTGATTGATTTATATACGGGCGGAGGGGTGCCGGACCCCGCCACTGAGCGCCGACCAACGCCGAGACAGCGGCCGCTTCCGTGAGATGAAGTCGGGTGAGTTAATTTCTTTCTCCGGGCGCGAGTTTCCGGCGAGGTGTCGGGAAATTATTAGGAAATCGTTAGCGACGCAATTATACGAAAACGACACTCGTTGCGTGACTGTAGCGAGACACACGTAACGAGACGCAGTGGGCCGTGACCGGAATTGTACGAATGATTTTTAGTAGTAACTACACGATGTCGTCAGCCAACGTCGAATAAAGTTTGTGTTACACGAGTAATGATCACATTTGAAGAGAATATGATTGGTCGTTTAATATCACCAGAATTAATTAGATATCGCATTTTATTAGAAAGTAGACTTAAATGGTCAAAAAGATTTTAAAACAAAATAGTTCGACACGTGGATAAAGACGGAGCTTTCGGTTTCGTTTTAAGAGCCGAACATCATTATTGAAATAATAGTCCGGTACATGAGTACATTATGAAGTTTCCACCGATTAAATAGATTTCGTAAATAATACAAACAGTCTGTATGTACATTGTATGTAGTCTCCGTGAAGTCGGGCGCCTGCTGGCACGTGCACGCTCGCACGTGCCTCGCCAGCGTGCACGTGCTCCCCGTGTTATGGTATACGGTGAACGCTGCGAAAGTAAAATTGGAGGATAGTAATCCTAGAAAAGAATGCCGGCAGGTATCGTAGACCGGTTATCGCTGGCAGCTGTGTTCGCAGATGGGATTCATTGCTGTGGACGGAGAAACGACTATTGTTAGTTGTTTTATGTAATGGCTTTAAAACTAAAATATGACACAAGTTATCGACCAGTCGTTGCTGACGTCTCGGAGAAACGCTGTGACATTAATACAGTGGAACGTCGTTAATCCTGGTACTTCCAGCATTATAGATGTGTCCGGTTTAATCAGTTTTCCAGATAAACGAACCATGCACATAACGGGGTATATTATTTAGCATGGGAAATTCTGTTCCCGTGAAATTATGTCCGGATGCCGAAGTTCGGGGACTATCTGGATCTGGATTAAGGATTATCGGGGCTCGGATTAACGAGGTTCTATGGTACTTTGATGTCGTTATGTTAGCGTGTGAGAGAGAACAATACCACCCGAGTAATGTTGTCGATGTCGTCGTATATAATGTTGTTTAGCCAACTGAAGTGTATAGTTGTTAGTCAGTCGATTGACTCTGCCATTTGTTTACTGAGGCGGATTAGTAAATAGCCCTCTGAAGTCGGGTTGCCGGGTTCACACTTCACGACCCTTTTAGTTTACGCTATCTTGGTTATTGACTGAGCTCGTAAATCCAAGACGTGCGTGTGACGCACTGGTTGGGGTAACCACAACACGTCGGGTCGTGCGTATGACGCATTGGTTTGGTTGACCACAACACGCCGTATCGGGGTTCACCAACATCGCGCGTCGCTTGTAAGTGGCATTGGCCTAACGTGTGTACTTCATTCATCCAGTCTTATTTATACGATAAAACAAACAAGTTTCGTTTACACAGCCAATTATATATTTTTTTTTTACAATGTGCACTTTTTTTACTGCTTTGGTTACCTCAAATTTAGACAAGTTTGTTTAGCGAAGTATACAATCTATGTAGCTATGATGATGACGTCACGCCTTCGCGCGCGAAGATAGTCCACTTGATCGGTTTGCATTCGTGCGTGTTTATCGCTGTAGACACCGGTATCTCTATATATTGAGATCAGTAGTTCTATCCAAACGAATCGTGTAGTGTACTTTATTGCTGTGGGGTATTTTTCTATAATTATTTATATGAACATGACCAAATTGTGTATAACAAAGATACTGTTCTACTCATTCGTTGTATAGCTGCAGGCGTACAACATGAAGTGACCTGGTAGAATTATATTAATAGATTTATGAAAAAGTGCCTGTGACTTGGGGCCGTTGAGACAAGCGTTTCCACCCCGCTACCGATCTTGTATGCCGAAGTCACTGTCCGTCCCAATGGACCAAGTGAGCAATAATTGTACAATCAAATGTTTTGTGGCGATTATGCTCCGATTCCTCGAGGCGGGAGAATCTGTGCGCGGAGAAATTACCGTCAACTGTCTCTCGGCGTGAACGCTGTAGCCTGGACGCGACAACTCGTGCGAGCCCGCGTAAATCACCGTTGTTCATTCACTGGACCCAGATTGGTGCAATTAACACGACGGACTCAGAAAGGCCACGACCGTTGGCTGTAAATGACCGCTGTAAATGACCGGGGGACACTTGTTTGGTTTAGTCGATCAACAAATCGCGTGACACCACCGTCCGTGATTGCGCCGTCACTTCTGCTCGAGCGGGCACGTGGACGGTTGTGGAGTTTTAATGTTTGTTGTTCGGCTAACGCGTATTTTCTTGTGCTTGGATGTGTTTACTGTTTATTTGTCATTGTTTACACTGTAGATACGCAAAGGCAGTCGCTGTTGTAACGCAAATACAGCGCGAGTCGCTGGTATCACACATTTTAGCCATTGCTAATTAAAGACGTTTTACTCGTAAACCTCACAACTTGTGTGTAGATTTTACAACATGTGTATATAATAATGTTATGTGCGTGCGTGTTTATGTGTGCGTGCGTGTGTTTTCTATTTTTTAATACTTCACAGAGCGAATTAATTAGTCAATGGATGGATCTTTGAAATGTATTGTCTTAAGACAGACAATAAAGTATTTTTTAATTTGCACCAGTAAGGCTTGCGTAGTGAATTAGTGTATGCCGAGTGCCAGTACTATTGTAGAACTTATACACACAGCTATAAGAACTGTACAATAAACACAATACATATATATATTTTTTAAAGTTTAAATGACACAATGCCAGCCAGATACTGTTAATACAATTTGAACAGTTGCTATGTTGGAATTTAAATGTCTCGTTTTTCTTTGTCCTCTTTTATTACACATTATGTGCGCTTGTATTCCGGTACATACCCTGCACAGAGTTCTTCCTAGCTGTATATCAAAGTTAATTTGCCTGACGATGTATGTGCGCATGTGCACGGCTACTCGACTAGAGTGGTGACATTATTACGCCATTGAATCGGTTCGTTTATGGACCCCGCTATCTATTTTATCGGCTGTGCTTCGGGGTTGTCGCCGCGGGCAGTCGGCGAGATGGACTGGACGCCGCGATAAGTGACCGACAGCCAATGCCGAGAGCAACAGAACCAGCTAAACATAACCACCCGGCCATGCAACCTGTCCGCGCCTGGGCACCGTTGACACAGCACTAAGGCTGTACCCACCGATGCTATCGCAAACCCCTTTCCCTCTCCTCCCACCCTCCCCCAACCCATATCTAAACAGCGCCTGTCGTTTGACCTATATCGGCTGTAGCGGACGAATCCAGTCAGATTTAATCGGCACAGAAACGCGAGTGACTGCAATAAATAACTCTTAAAAAACGACCTCTATCCGCCTGGCCACTAAAAAATAGGCGATGCGTTTGGCTGTCGTCAACCACCGCGATATGTCCGCCCGAGTCATTCCGGCGAGCGAATGCCACCTGCAACGGGAGCTCTTCCGTCGGCCATTCAGCGCCGCTGCTCGGCTCCATTCATGAAAATGCAAATGAAGCCGGGCCGCGCGCGTCACGTGCCGGTTTTATGAATGACGCGGCTGCGAGGCCGAGGCTGGCGGCCGGCGGCCGCGCGTTGATTCATTGAGAAATAGCAGAGCCAGCGTAACCGGTCGCGCGACAGGAAATGCTGGCGCGTAGATAGTAGTAACGCGATCATCGCCGTGGCAAGACGCAGCGGCTCGCAGCGGGACCTGACGAGAAGGCGATGGTATAACGGCGAGATAGAGATTATTACTGCGCGAACTAGCGGTGTTTGTTCGGCGTTCGAACGAAGCTTTCACACCGGGATCGTTCACTAGCATGCCCAGTTACACTGGCGCTAAACACGGCCGCCACAGGAACGACATGGGACCGCTACCGGATCGGCTGTTGGTGAACCTCGGAGCGACATCACCGCGTTCACTGCACGCCGTCGAGCGACTCATCAAGCGCGGTAAGTCAGCGTTTCCTCTCTCCAACACACTCCCATTTCCCTCGGCCTACTTCCCCGCCCTATTTACCGCTCCCTTCCCGTTGTCCGCTTTTTTTACGCCCGCCTGGTCTCTGACGGCGCGGGTTGGCCGATGCCCACCAGCGCGATTAGCGGGCGACTATTTCGGGTAGTGCCGCGGGCCCCGGGTCGGTGGCTTAGCAAGCGAATTCGGACGGTGTGAAACAGCGTTCGTCCGTCCGCAGTCGTCTCACAGCTGACCCTAGGGCCGCTCCCATGTGTTCGTACACTGCTCCTGTCGTGGCTGGATACTGCGCGACCTGGACGAACGAAGATGCTTGTGGTCAGCCGTCAAATTCGAGCACTCCTGCCGTGGCATTGTCCACGGTCTGTCCTCAAGTGAGACAAGACGACAACGTCACGTTGACATCAAGATTTAATTGTGAGATTTGCCACTGACACTATTGAGTTTCACCACAGACAGTGTACCGCGTAGAATACACGCGAAGAAATCGGAACACGAGTATCAGACGATAACACTCGAGAGGCGTTGATTAGATGTGTTTCTACGTTGTAATGAGGACCGGAAATTGACCGGATTTATGACATCTGTAATTATTATTATTAAATCAGAATATTAAATTAAAGTAGGTTTGCATTAAAATAACTGAATTCAGAAATATCGTAGTACAGTGAAACTACAAAATAGTATGATAAAAGTACAAACCCCACTGGTAAAAAGCCACTAGGACATAACTGCACTGGACATAAGCCAGTCCCGTGAGTAGGCATATAATATAAATTTAATGATATAGTACTACAGTAGTAATTGCCGTTTAATTGCCTTGAATGTTTAGTAATTAAATCACAATTGATTCGGATGCGTAATAACGAAAAAGCATAACTAGTATAGTAAATTAACACCAACGTGACATATCAGATAATGGATACGAATATATGAAATAATTGTGCATATAGCATTTTTCGGTTATAACGGACAAACGTGCAATGCCCACTTGAAGATGGGTATACAATACAACATCGTTAAATCGAACTTCACTAACTGGACCACTCTTTACAATTCGAAACAAAAGTTCCATACAGTCATGATGTCTTGCGTACATACTGAAATCTGGACTTCTCAAAATGTGCCCAGGCCTTAGTAACTGCGAGCTAACAAAGTTGGACTGTAAACTGTATGACGCATAACTGGACACATCATTGTGAAGATCATTCGTAAACATTTGTCTCACACCCGAAGGACACGTTAAACCCATTATGGTTTATGTGTTGTAAACATGCCTAGCCTGGGCTAACCAAGGAGTGACGTATACACGCTGATGAATGCGTAAAATCAACGCTTAACCGCTTTCCGAAACCACACTGCGCACAAACGTGTCGACCTTGTTATATATCATCTAGGAAAAATTAACTGAAATAAATATCGACGCTCATCTGTTTGCGGGTATGTCGCAAATATCGGCGTAATTTGATACATGCAGTATGCCGACTCCATTTTGTGTTATCGAAATAAATCAACATCTCTCCTTTATCTTGATGTCTACACGCCGAGTTACTGACATAACCGGCGATTTTGCCGCCGAAAATAATTCGTGGACTTTTAGCGATGAGTTTGCGCAACGGTTTGGTGGATGCTGGCTGTCTCACAATGATATTCTCTGCCATCGCGCGCTCATTATCGGCTATTACATTATTTTCGGTGGAGAAAATTGCGTCGACGTGACACCAAGCACACTGTGTCGCGGTCACTTGTTTGTAATTACGCCTAAATGAGCCGCGAGTAGTCACTAAACACACTGAGTATGCGTGTGTACACACTGGGCCATTAACGAGCGCGCTCACGTTCCCGCGTTTTCCTCGGCGCGCGCGCGTTGTGACAGATGCGGCGTAACGTACGGTTTATTGTGTAACGCAAGATCACTTATGTCGGATTTTAGTCGCTGGGCGCACGCCAAAAGTGATGCTTGTTTTCAGCGCGGATCATGTTTTCGTAATCGGCTCGACGCTAAAAAAATAAGTTTCGTAAGCGGTGACTGTCACTAGGTCCCCGAGTTAGTTGGCAGTGGCCTCGCCAAACGACGTAACTCGATCGTAGCAAGCGACAAATACGGATCATACATCAAGATTAAGAGACGGTTATTAATTAGGCCCTATGCGTCGTAATGACTGGTATAGCCGAAATAGAAAGAAATAGATGATGCGCATTAATCGCTATTTCACTTTCCCAGAGCGTTGACACCGGACACATGCGGGGGTTGTGCCTCGGTGGAGCGATGCGGCTGAGTGATTTTTACTTCGTTTTCACTGTTGCCGAGGGGTAGATAACGGAGAACGTTCTTGATTTGAACCTGCCGTGCTTTCTTCGGCCTGTGCGAAACGGGCTGATGCCATCGCGCGGAGATATGGGAAATCGCAAAGGGAGGCGTCGAAAATTGAATAGGGCGGACCCCCAGGGTGGATTCTAGAAGGGGTGAAATATAGCGCGAGGCGCCCCAATGAATGGGAGAGATGTGAGATTAGGCCGGGTGTGATAATGATAGCGAGCGCCGTGCCGTGGTCGTTGTTAACAGCGAGTGGTATGTGTGTGGTAGCCGTGTCTAGCGACGCCAACCGTTCATTAAAGTGTCCCCGCTTATTAGCGCTACCAATAAGTAGTTGTGTCCACCCCACATGTATTGCCCGTGTAATTTTCATTCACCTGTCCGTGTTATAGATCTTATAAGCCTGTGGATGGTTTCGTATGATAACGTGGAATTTGCAGTGGAAATTCGGCGGGTTTTGGACTGTTGAGTTCTGGTGGAAATCCTGCTGAGTTGAAATAGTACGTCACACCGAAGTCACGTACAGTTATTATTGTTAACAAGATATCAAGTATGTATGTATGTATCAAGTATGTATGTATGTACATACGCACGAGCAATGCATGATTGTATGTTATGCTTTATCAGTGTATTTTCCTTGCATACATTTCTACCAGAAAGGCCGGTTTCTTCATTCGCAGTGGCGGAAGAAACAAATCTGGTTTCTTCTAAAAGAAATACTGAACACAACTCTCTGAATGGGTTTTGCATGACACCTTTTAGAGTAACGAGGACTCGAGTGGTTAAAGCTGGACAACTTCCCACCATTGTATTCATCGATTGACCAGTAATGCACGTTAATGCGACCGACTGTTCCGCCGAGAATCGTTCACGATTTCACACCCGGTCGCGCGCGGGCGAAAACGAATGTTTAATTTTCGCCGACGGGCAGGAGTAAAGGGGAAATTAGAACCGGCGGTGATGGATCGTGCTTTATGACCGTTGCGGGCGCCTTCAGAAGTTTGCTGCGTGTTCCTTGTCATCAACCGGCTCCAGATCCTTATCTGTGCGCGGACACAACGCCGGGGCGAAGGCTTAACACCTGCCCCGGCTCAACGGTAATTGCCTGAAACTAATGACGTGCGCTGATCATACGCATCTCACTCGAGACGGGGTTGTCGCAAGGAGGGTGAACAAGGCTTGATAACAAACCCTAGATCGCTTGTTGCCCGCATATGTACTTAGGCTGGGTGTATAATTACGCGACACGGCAAACTATAATACCCCGATTACTCGTTTTATGTGCGCGCCAGTCTGAACGGACACGAGCGGTCTTAAATAAACGTTCTCAAGGCGTCGGAGCGGGATAATTGCTGATACTTGTTGAAGCGAAAAGTTTCGTTTTGCACTTTCCGGGGAAGTATCTAAGCGCTCTCGTTGTATTGTCGGTTTCCGATTTTTTTCGCGATCGGCTTGTCTATTCCGTTGGTCGTAAAGCATGCCAGTGCTCGGCCAGTTAACAGGTTGGGGGTCTTTATCTGCATATTGCAACAATTGCGGCGTGGGTGGAAGGTGGTCGCTGATTAAGTAGGGAGGGCTAATCGCTGAAATATCGTCTGGCAGCCTGTCGTAACCAGAAACTGGTAAATGTAAGCGCGATTACAATACGAGGCTGATTTGTTGCTGAGTCCGCGATGATATATCATTGCCTCGGCCCGACGCCGATAGCGACCGAACGAGTCGACCGACCGAAATATGCAAATCGGACGAGGTAAATGTTCGCGCCTCGGCCCTGCCGTACCGGTCGGTGTCGGGGGCAACCGTCGGAGATGGGGTGGTGATAGAGGCGTCAGGGGTAGATAGGAGGGGGTTGAGATAGAGGAGATAGGGCCGCGGTTGGGGGTGAGTGTTGTGACTGTGTCTCTCGGTCCTTGGTCACGCAACGGGGGTGTAAGAAAACAAATCATGCATCATCTACGAAAGTTCTTCAGTTTTACGCAACCACCAGTTCTACCCGTGTCGCCTACATTCAAACTGTCAATCGTCAATTTGTCCCGTATTTTGTTGTGTGTGATCTCCGTAGTTTAAATATCAGTCTTTATGTTGTACTGCATATAGATGTATACTTATTACAACACTGTATTGTAACAAAGTTATAAATAATTGTTATTTGATGCACACGCGGCTTGATTTTAAAGTTTCATCAGTGTCGTTTATTAGGTATACTTGACAACTTAATTCAGTTGCAAATGCAAATGCTCGGCGCGTGAGATATAATTAAATGTATTCCGTCTGATGACATCAGTTAACGTCACCCGCGGATATTGTTTTATGGTTGCAAACAACCAATTCGTCACCTCGTGCAAGCACACTATATCCCCCGGCTGCTTGTGTGAATGTGAATGCGATAGTGCGACACGCACTCATGTCTAAAGTCGTTGCCTTGCAGTCGAGGCGATTTGCGAATCTTTCTATTACGACCACTAGGCGTCTCGTTATATTGCGGATAATATAATGAGATTTGTTGGACACCTCAAAGTACACAAACTGTTTCCAGTATATGCTACTTTGAAAGAAATAATGCGACATCTTGTTGGCAAAACGAGCAAAATAATTGTCTAGAATAGAAAACGGATGGTGGGCTGTCCAAACTGAAATTTTACTCTTATAAATGGCCTCTGTACGTCGAGGGTCTTGTCTGATTTTAGTAACATTTAAATCATAAAAATGATACGTTCTTCTTAGGCCCAACTCCTAAATCAAAATTGTATATTGTTAATGTTGCAATTTGCGATTCACGAAACACACAGGAATCATGTGTACTTTGCCGTGAACACTAATTTACACACTCAAATTGCATTAACAGTTTATTGCTAACACTGTCTTCCTGTTCAACACTACATGGATCTAACGTTCTCAGAAAAATTGCTATTTCAAATTCGAACGAACACACATATATCACGTAATTAGGTCGTTGGCCGCACCCTAGTAACGTTACAACGGGTTCGGTGATGGATCCCGCTGTGTCGGGTCTTAGAGCTGGCGCTTGCCTCCCCGGTCGGGAATAATACTGGGGTCCATCCCACGCACATCTTCACAGGATCGCCGTAATTTGCAGTCCGGACGCGTTCCGCCCACCGCCAAACTCCAAAGCCCCGTCCGCACTTGACGTTCTGGTGTTAATGACTTCGCAAATACGCGCGATTCTTTGGCGCGGTTGACATGAAAGCGTCGCGCAAGTGCCGGGAACACTGGGCCATGTCGATGTGACGTTCATCCCTGCTTACGTCACAGGTGCTAATTAGCGACTGGCGGCATCTCACGCGCCGGATCCCAGCACGCGGGAGATTCAGGGCCCATTCGGGGTGTCGCGTGTGCTTGAATTTGTCAAACGTTCCCCGAAGGCTTAGGGGGCGATTACAGGGCGGCGATGTCACCCCGTCGGGTACAAAGGCAGTAGGGTGCAGATGTTGACATTGGAATATAACGTCCGTTGTGTGATTAACACTGATTAATTAAAGACGTATAGTTGTTTGAGGGATCTGTTATTAAGTGCCGATTTCGGTTTAATGAAATGAATATTAGATGGCATGAGTGTGTCATTGCATTGCAGTAATAAGATATGCAAAATTTTATGTAATGTTTTACTTAGCGGTCACGGTGACCTGACATGAATGTGATTATAGATGATTATGTGTCTTTGCCGCTGACCTATGTAAGATGTGCAACGTACTGAACAATGACAAGACGTGGCCGATTGAACAGACTTACGATACTGACACGAATTACACGGACTAATCACGAGCAGGAGTTCACAAACAACACTGACACATTTAAGCATTTATTTATTCAACCATACCGACATAGTAGAGTGAGAATAATTAGAAAAGCCCAGTTCGTTGTCGTTGTATCGTGAGTGGACCGTATGCCCCCTCCCCGCCCAACCTCCGTTGACCGGGTTGTGGCACTGTTGGTGAAATATGACGTTCGGTTGTCATCGCCTTGACGTAATAGGCCAATTAATTATCACCGGATAATTAATTACCGCGATAAATGCGGCGAGATTGAGCAAGAATTAATTACTTCATATCGGTCGTTTTCCCGTGACGTCCGACAGACGCGCGGGCCCTTAAGGGTGATTCCCCTCCCATTTCCCTCCCGCCCCAACTCCCATCGTTTGATCTGCCGCCGTCACATATCCCCGCTCTCGAGGAATTGTCACACGAAGTCTGGCTCCTGGATTCTTCCATCGCCAAACGCGTTCCCTTCGTTTCAATGACGTACGAGGTACTGGCCGTTGGGGTGAACTAACTAACCCCCGCCCCAACCCCTTCCCTAACTCATCCGTCTCGGGGATCATATCTCGTTCATTAAAATAAATACATTTTTATGATAACGTTTTGTGAACGAACCAAATTGAAAATGTGCCGGCAAGCATTGCACTGGTATAACGCCGCTGTCTAAAAACATGCCAAATATGTTACACTGTATTAGTGTAATATGCGATGTGTAAATATAGACGTATAGTGCATGACGAGATGCAACTATATATAACGGTGTTGTGCGTTTCGAAGAAGGGTTTATGTGTGTGCGTTCGGTGACACACCCTTGTTCAGATGTGTCATTCATTCTCCAGTATAGTGTGGTGTGTGGAGGGTCGTTTCCACAATTGTATGGTCTGTAATATTTACCAACAGGATTGGTAAATCAGCCGTTTTAGCAATATCTTCATACATTTCCTCTGTGGGATATTATTTTTAAATATTTATTGAGACCGACTGTCCATCAGATGTTGAGGTTCCTTCGGTCGGTGGCAAACCGGAGTCTTTGAGACGAACGCGCGGTCTTGCGTTACGTGGCGCGGGAGAGGGTCGGGGATTGGAACGAGGGGGGGTTGATTCGTGGGGGGTGCCCGGTGCACGAGGGTCGGGAAGAAAGTCAACCGTTACAATCACGGGCGGTGTCCCGCCGTAGCGCCCTAATCCCGACTTCCTGCCTATTGTCTCCCGACCCGATTGCGCCACGATTGCGCAATCGGTTATTGATACCAGCCGAGTGTAATGATCGACTGTCCATCGACTGCGTTGACCAGCAGTGGACACTAATGTGCCTGGGGGCGGTCCAGCTGCCGTGATGACTTCTGAACTGGGCGCAGTGGTCCGGTGAATAGAAGGGAAGTATGCTAATCGAGAGGGCTAGGACCAGGGTTTGAATCTAACTCACTGCAGTTTCAAAACCCCCCTTTATCCCCATTGCAGAAGAGGACACTACAGTGAAATAATACAGAAGGATTTTACATGTTCGAGGCGGAAGATTTTAAAGGGCACCCTCGACATGCCAGTTCTGCAGTGTTGATGTTGTTATTATTTAAAACTCTTCTGCCAAGCCAACACCGTCGCCTCAGCGACATATTCCCTTTTCTCTTCTCTCAAGCCCTCCGGGGCGATCGTATCTCACTCGACGCACGGCGACATTATCGACCAATCTCCGTCGCATCAACCTCAACTTAAATTGGGCCCTGTCTAAATAATAATAATCGCTTGCCTATTTAATACGACACCGACGGTTTGCAGCGCAATTCGACCGCAGCAAAACGACGTTATCTGATTCGCCAGTCACGGTCGGCTGACGCCTCGACCAGGGGATCGACTAAGATTAACTTTTCACGAAACCTCGTTGCGGGCGAAACGAAATCATGTCGTCAAACGTGGACAAGTAAAGAATGGTGACGGAAATAGGTTTTCTATAGCGCTGCCCCTGGCGATGTCTTTGTTACCAGTCTCTGGTAGTTAGACTTCGACGACACTGCCGCCAGCGAAGCGACGCTGGTAGAACTGTGGTCTGTTCTATAGGCGGATGATTCAATTTGTTTTCTTACTGCGCAGGAGACATTGAGTCAGATTTCAACTGTTGTTAATGCAAACATGTAATCGTAGTTTCTTCCTTTTTATATCCCAGTACCTAGTTAAACGGCACAGTTTATTGTCGTTAACGCAGCGACGTTTGCATCAGTGGACTTGTGTGTGAATAGATACAATAACCGGGACCCGAAATAGTAAAATAATTTTTTTCGTGCCGTTTTTTAATTGAGCAACAGTGGGTTGATTTTGAACAAGATGTGTGTCATATGAATCTGTTGTTATTTAATTGTTATTATACACGCGTAATATACACTCCGTCCAATGAAAGTGTGCAGTTATATTTTATAATCGCTCACATCAGATCATGACGTAACTATTTCTTTACGTCATGACGTGGCCATAACTGTCAAAATGACGCGTGCAATTACGACGGAACTATTTCTTTACGTCGTAGCGTGGTCACATCTGTCAAAGTGACGCGTACTATGCTGATGAAACTATTGAATACGTCATCGATGCCTGGCAACGACACGAATTGTTTTTAAAATCATTAGGCGTGTGAAGTAAATGCAATGTTGCATTTTTTGGGTCACAGACCGACTTTGCTGGTACTGCATGCGATGTGAACGCGTGGCCGCTGTCTAGCAGCCGACGGCTGGCAGGGCGGACTCAAGTGGCATTTGGCGGCGATGCAACAGACTTTCATTCATGAAAACGGCAGCCCTAAGAAACACGGACTTCGGACTTTTTATCTGCGGCCGTCGCGTTATTTACAGAAGTGGCTCAGTCTGCGACGTTGTATAAACATTGCGGGTAACAGGTTGTCGTCCAAACTGGGTCGGTTGGGGCCCGAGCGCTAACTGCGTTACATATTCGTCAATGTTACGCTGTGCGCAAACCGAAATGAAGTTGTTTTAAAGTTTACCATGGTCTCATTTTAAACCAACTTACACGTCCATCAAGTCAGCCGTTTTAGGTTTGTTTTGTTACGAAACAGAGAATTTGTTTTAAAAAAAATTGCTTGCATCTGTACAAAGTCCACAAATAGCACGACCGCATTGTGCCTGCAGTGTTTTCGCGTTGTTTGATCGTGATCGTGCCAGGAAAGTGGGAGAGAAAAGCCGTAGTGTGGGGAGAGGCGTAACAAATTGGCCGTGTAAGGCGGCGTTCGAATAAAAACCACCCGCTGAAGTCGCCCGTAACCAAACGGAACGTATCAGCGAATTGCAGCTATTTTTAGGCGCTGGCTGCGAGAGGATGTTGTTTTTGCCGCTCGTGCTGCCGTCTGGGCTGGAGGGCGCGCGCACAAGTTTGTGCCCGGTGGGAGCCAGGGATGCTCGCCTGACGCCCTGGCGCCTCTTACTTCCCTCATGCGAGTAGGACAGGGGAGTCGTACATCACCGAACTCCGCGGATCGACACGGATCGATGCTTTGGGTTGCTTGCGGGTCCCTGCTGCGTCGAGGGTTTGCTGTTAAGTGTAGCTTGGTATCGCAGCGTTGATGGAAATATGCCACTGCTTCATCAGTACTGTTGTCCGACTGATTGACCGAACGCGAGTGGTCATGATTGCGGCTAAAGTGGTTAGCGCTGTTTCGTGGGGTCCGTGTTGGTGACGACCCAGCGTCAATTCGCGTCGCTACGGTAACGACGAGCGAGCGAGCGTGCCGCCATTAATTATGAGAAACCCGAGTACAAAAGACGTGCGTTACGCGTCCGACGCGTTTCGTACTCACGATATCTGGCGATTTTTCTTCGCTGGTGCTGAATGGCCACTTGACCGAGCGCCGATTCAGCCTCCGTTGGCGGGAAGGAAGTCGGGAAAGAAATAAATAAGCACGACAATACCTCGCTGCGTTCGCAGATGAACGGTCGCTTGAGCACGGGTCGCGGTTGTCTAGAAGACAAAACGCCGTGATATTTACCTTCACCTAACGGTGTCGAGTTGTCCTGCGTCGCTACATTCGACTGACATTCGCGGAGAAGTTAATGCCAGTACATGTTTTACGACAGTTATTTGAATAAAACAATGACCAAGCATATATAAACCCGCCGAGTCGTCAAGTTTAAGTACGCACCATTATTTTATTGACACTTATTGTGGAATCTAGTAGGGAAAATGGCGTTTGCTTGTTTATGTTTTGAAAACACGCGATGGTTTATTGTATCTCGAGTAGTGTATCTTGTGGGGCTATTGTTGGGCAGTGTCGCCACCTTCCGGATTAATAATTTACAACCAAATAAACTACCAGATGGCGACTGTGCAAGTGCATATCATCGTTAGAATTACCACTTGCCGAATCACGCCGTGAATGTTATTTGTAGACATGTTCCCGTTTATAAATAGTTATTTATTATTTTGATTTACTCAGTATGAAAATGCAGGCAGACATAAACTATAAACACTAAAATACATAGGTGCTTACACGAAAGTGTAAGCACTTGTTTCCTGTGTGGTCCCTATCTGTTGCTTTTGGCACAACAGCAAGTAATTAATTATACATTAATATTAAGTATTATTACCTCTGGGCGATATGTCTAATGAGGTTTTGTGTACAGATGTAGTTACTTAGTAACAATAAATGTTTGACATTTTATTTTAGATAATCATTGTTTATTGGTCATTTTATTAATATATTTACTGTCCACGCGATTGCTTCCCTGTCTCAATGTGTATTTCCTTTCTTACAGAAATTACCCAGAATGCCGTACCACCACTGACCCCCGGAACCAATCAGAAAATGTCACAGGCATTGGCAGCAAGTTTCAAGAGCTTTGAGAAGGAACAACAAAGACTTGGTATTCCAAAAGGTACTGTCTGAAATTGTGCAGTTGTTTGTTGTAAACAAATGTTAACTCAGAAATAAAATAATAAATAAATTTAATAAAAATATTATGTAACACTTTCATTAATTTATACTCTACGGTGCAATACATTGTAAAAAAATTCAAAGTAGAGCTATGTTTTAAAGATATATCTTTATAATTAAGATTGTAAACGAAATATGTAAAAACAATAAATGTAGGTTTACAATTTACTTACATCTGCAAAGACATAATGTGAAATTATGACATGAAATATGTTTTACCATGAAGTGTGGTTGGTAGTTGATACTTTGTTAAAATAATTTATAAACTGTGATGGGTCCACTTTATGGCACAACTGCCACCCCAACCAAACAACAAGAGATAACAGCCGACAAACAACAAACTGTGATGGGTCCACTTTATGGCACAACTGCCACCCCAACCAAACAACAAGAGATAACAGCCGACAAACAACAAACTGTGATGGGTCCACTTTATGGCACAACTGCCACCCCAACCAAACAACAAGAGATAACAGCCGACAAACAACAAACTGTGATGGGTCCACTTTATGGCACAACTGCCACCCCAACCAAACAACAAGAGATAACAGCCGACAAACAACAAACTGTCATTGCCTGTGCAACAGCGTGTGATGGAAAACCGTTAACATACGTACTCTGGGATTACTGCTAATTTACAAGAGATATGTTGCTGATATGTCCTGATTGTTGGCAGATCCCCAGAACTGGCTTGCGGTGCAGGTGATGCAGTGGCTCAACTGGGCTATCTGTGAGTTCAGCCTGGAAGGCATCAACATGGCCAACTTCAACATGTTGGGCAAAGATCTGATCCAACTCGGACGCGAGGCGTTCCTTAGTCGGGCACCCCCGTTCATGGGCGACATCCTCTGGGAGCATCTGGAGATTCTACAGAAAGGTGAGCCTGGGAGAGTCTGTTGCCGACATCCCTGGAAATCATTAAATGGAAACTTTTTTCTTGCTTTCTTTTTTTCGTAATTGTCGTCGTAAAATATGTCTCATTGAGGGTTTCCTTAAAATTGCGCACTCTTCGGTTTTACTGTTGCACGTTACTCTATGCGTGCGCGTGTGTGTGCGTGCTTGAGTGAGAGTAAGTTTGTTTATTTGCATGTTACTGTGTGTGTTTGACTGCGTACGTGCATGAGTTGGAAACAGTTTACATGTGTGCGCGCGCGTGCTTAGGCTGTGCGTATATGTTGTAGACGTCGTGCGTGCGTGTGACTGTGAATATGCATTCATGTACTATTACCAAGTCAATTTTATTACGTGTGACATCCATCTGTTTCAACAGAGGTAGAACAGGACAAGGCTTCTCTACAGAACGCGCCGGCCAAGTATTCAGAACCTGTGAGTGATGGTGAAGCAAAGTTCTCCATAAAATCTGGTAAGTTTCAAAAACGTCACTTGCTTATTAGTATTAATGATCAAGTTTTTAGCTTGGAGCTCACGAATCAGCGTAACTTCTATGTTCACTTGCTCTTTACATACTTCTTAACATTAAAAAAGCTTTAATATCACAATATATGTAGTTAAAATCTTTCTAATTATATATTTTTACTAGGCTACTGTGATGGAGGGTGTATAATTGCAATACAGCTCTTTTGATAGCAATAATATTTTTTTAGAGAATAATTAGTTAATTAATTTTGAAATTTCTTATGTGAAATGGTAGATTTTATTTATTGTAATGGTAATGTATAGTTTTATTATACTATTTTTTAATGTGCTTAAAAGTTATCTAGGTATTGAACTAACAACAGTTTATATTTTATAAACAAATCGAAGGCTAAACTTGTTTTAAAGATAATTCCACATGAATTACTGCAAATGTTGCTAAAATCTCTATAAACATGCTGTTGCCATATGTTCAGGCAAACGTGAGTTTCTCAACCTACTTATCTTTACTTCAGCAGCATACAGCAGGCAGCACGAGACAGTGATGTCGCCGCATCCGATGCCCGTTGGAACGGTCGGATGTTCGTCATCTCCCTACATGGAGGGTGAGTTGTTGTTCTCTCCTAGGGACCGTTACACTAGGACAAAGAAAATCCATCGTTAAACAGAATCGCTTGATAAAGGTACATGACTTTTTCAAAATGCAAATGGCTGCCGCGGTATCACACAGGATACCATTTCTGTGACACATTGCCGTAACGTGTCCCGGTGACGTGTCCTGGTGTTGACATTTCAGTATACAGGGTCACCCTGAAGGAGTGAAATCGATTTTAAGGAGAACAAATGAAGCTGATGAGCTCATAAGAATGTCAGTGAAACGGTCCCATTTCACATTTTCCTGCATCACAACGACAGAAGAGTAATTAATACTGACCTTTCAAAATATCCAGATATGAGAGAATTTAATTAGGTGTATATGTGCTTTCACAGCAATGGTAAATTGCTACTTGTTGACAGCAAGATGACGAGCCGAACTATTAGACTAATTCATGCGTTCTTCTTTACACATATATTTATATGTGTCTATGACTGGCCACCGTCGTTTGTTTTGGATGTGCATGTTTTTTACAGCTTATTTTGTTTGGAGGAAGTGTGAAAATGTTTGTACATAAAATATAACATTAATACTTAGCCCAGTTTACTCAGTCGGCGTAACAGATACGTAGTTTTGAAGCGTTCGTTCACGTGTTCCGTCGCTGTCGTTCGCAGGTTCCTACCACATATCTGAGTCGATGCAGGCCCTGCACGGTATGAGCGGCGACGCGGTGCTGAGTTGCGCGACAAGACAGCGCCATCGACCGCAGCATTACCAGGACGACCCGGACTACCAGCGGCTGGACAGTGGCTACTCGAGTCAGTACTGCGACCAGAGTCACACGGAGTTCTACCCGAGTATGCCGGAGCAGAAGTACTGCACACCGCCGCCTCCCTTCATTCAACTCAACAGTGGTGAGTGTCAATTGAGAAACGCCCTTTGCTCTTCTGGCATCCACGCAATCTTGGTTGCTTTCTTCTGTCCACGACGGCGATGAAGATATCGTATAGTTTCAACTGCAGCCAGCGTGAGAGAAACCATTACCAATTATTTCTTTGAAAACCGTGCCGTTCTTTGTTGTAAAGTCACATATCAAGCAAACATCAGAGGGGCGCACGCGTATTTACAGTGGATTTTCCACCAGGAAGGCGCCTACGGTCGAGTCGAGTGCTGGCAGATGTCGGAGCCAGTCGGCGGAAATTTACGCCGTCTAGCCCCGATTTCTTTTTACGCGGAATGGACCGCCGGTTTGACATTAGTACAGCGCGAAGTCAGTAATGTGGTTGAAACGTCGGCTACATGTGATATCATACATTGGTGACTGAGACGTCCCCTCAGTATTGGGTGGGTCAGTCGATCGACATGTTTGATGATTTCCCTTTGAAGTTGGTAAATGAGACAAAGATGGGCCGGTGTGAGATGTGATGGTTCCGGTAGTCAGACAGGGCGCTGGCTGTCATTCAGAATTAACGCCGTCTTATAGCTGGGCGTGAGTTTAAGTTAGCCGGGGCCTTTGTAGTGGGCCGTTCTAACAGTTGCTTCCCGGGTGATCTATGTTGATTTGGCAGTAAGTAGTATTGCTGTCCGGCTACATGTAACGTGTTACGGTGTGCGAAGTCCGCGAATGGCCGGCTATATACGGGGTGTTATACAGTGGACACTAGAGGAGCGTGTTTGTGAGTGTGTTAGTTTCCTCTCCATAGCATGGTACCTATAGTAACATATATGTCAGCTGGTGTTTACGCGCTATAAGCTAGATGACTACACTAGGCGGGCTTTCTCAGTGTCCGGATCGACACTGGAAATCTTAATCCAACATTTATTTATTATTTTTGTTCTTATGATTGCATGTATGTTTTTATTTTTTTATTTTTATGTCGGACTATCAACGGTCTATGCAGAGTGTACAGCGCTTTACAGATGTTAGCAATAGTAACACTAACATTTCTTTGTGCAGTCGGCGGCTACATCCCAAAGAACGGTCAGCCGGAATCATACTACGGCGAACCCCCCTACCACACGGTGCCACAAGTGCCGCCTTCGTCGGTGCCCACCCATCGGTCAAGCATCGACAGCTGGACGGAGCCTGACCTCGCCGACGGCTGGACGACCACTGACCTGGCGTCGTGCGTGCGCCAGTCGCCCTCTGGCGGCAGTTACTGCAGTCTGCAACAGGCGGCGAGTCGGACCGACTGCGCGAACGGCACGATCGACATCAAGCCGGCGATCCAGGCGGCCACACTCGCTGGCTACTCGGGTGAGCCTTGGTCCGTCTTGCGGACAATATACTGCATTGCTATCGATCTGTGGACATGGATGGGTGATTTGGGGCTCAGGCTGTCAACTATTAAAACGTGCCGGTCTTCTAGACAAATTACAACAGCTTATCCAGAAATCGCATTAAAGTAAATGCCTTAAAAGTATGATTTTTAATTTGTGGACTACTATGGGTAAGACCACGAACGCCATACGGTTTGTGATAGGTGGTTGTGCAGTCGACAAGTTTTGTATATGCTTATTTGATACGTTTTTTCATACTTTTTCATACAAATTCGCTAGTTTTATATTCGTCTTTTTCTTCTTTGTGTATGACATGTTTTACTGAACTTGGAAAGCGCATTTGAGTAGTTGAGGTTGAAAAGGGCGCTAAAGAAATATTCATATTATTTTGTATTATCATAGTGCCCCGTCTCCGGATGCAGGCTATGTGGAAGTGCTGATATTTACGGTCGTGTGTTCTGTGGCAGGGAGCGGCCCGATCCAGCTGTGGCAGTTCCTACTGGAGCAGCTGACGGACAAGAACTGCCAGCACTTCATCGCATGGACGGGCGATAATTGGGAGTTCAAGCTGTCCGACCCGGACGAGGTGGCGCGGCGCTGGGGCATCCGCAAGAACAAGCCGAAGATGAACTACGAGAAGCTGTCGCGTGGTCTACGGTACTACTACGACAAGAACATCATCCACAAGACGGCGGGCAAGCGCTACGTCTACCGCTTCGTGTGCGACCTGCAGGGCCTTCTCGGCTACACGGCCGACGAGCTGTTCGCCGCCTGCGGGGTGACGCCGCAGCGAGACAAAGAAGACGAGTGAGCGCCCTCTGGTGAATGACCAGGAACTGAAGGGTTGACGCGTTTTCGTCTTCGCTGTTTTAATGGCTGTGGCCGCATGGTTGAATCTACGTTGGGAGGTGGTTTTTACGGTTTTCGATGACCGTGCGACGGACTGGCGGTGTGGAAGAGGGTGTTGCTTGATGTCGTGCTAGACGCGCGACTGGAGCGAAGATCGTCGTTGATTGACACGGACACGTTTGCAGCGAACGATACGTTTTATACGCCAGATGGCGCTGTTGTTGCCGGATGCTGGTTGCCGGCCATGTTATTGATCAGCCGAATGTTCCCATCGTCTGTGCCTTGAACTTCACCGGACACGCCCCGGAAGCATTGCGGGGGTCGTCTCTCCCGTGCGTTTATTACCGATGTTGTCGTCGTGACTTCGTCCATGTTGTTTGGGAGTGAGCGACATACGGGCTTGTTTATAATTAACAATATTATTGTTGTTGGCTGGCTACGGTATTTTCTAGCGGGAACACCCCGGAATGACTGTTTCTATGAGAACATAGCTTTTTGGTGCGGACATCGTCTCAAGACTGTGGCTGTGTGTCCACGGATTGTGTGTGTGTGCGTGTGTGTGTGTGTGTGTGTGTGTGTGTGTTTGTGTGTGTGTGTGTGTGTACGTACGTACGTGTGAGCGGTTATCCTGGGTGGAGACTCTGAACGAGCAGCAGTATACGTTGCCACGCAACACGCAAACGTTCCCCGCTCGTCAACAAAGTCAACCGTAACACAATCTATACGTTTTACTGAGCAGTGCAATAGGTCACATCATATTTTTTTGCGTTTCAGATCATTTTTGCCAGACGTATCCTTATATATATATATACATATATATATATATATATATATATATATTGTATATATATTAAGTGAGCGTGCGATTCGGTACTCTTTGGTGGCTACAATGTGATGTTGACTGAAAGGCGAGAGAACGCGAGAGAGTACAGTTTAAAAATATATTTTTATTCCACAGATGTTGTTTACACGGACTATTTTCATACTGTTTTGCGTAATGTAACGTTCGATAAGCATGCGCAGCGCAGCGCAGGTCTGTTGTTTTAACTGGGGGGAGGGTGCGTAGCCGCGAGGTGGCGCCAAGCGGTGTCACGTGTTCAGGGCGCTTGTAATGGCTACGGTGATTGCGTCGCTTTAGTTTCGCTGCGCGTCAACAAATTGTGCCATAGTAAAATAGCTGTCTCTTGTTATTGCTGGTGTAAAATGTGACGCAGGTGCAGTTTTTAATCTAACGAATCATTATTTCAGGCATTTCGACTGGTGTTGTGGTCTGAAATCGTCCCGGTGTGAAAGTGTGTCAGCTCAGCTGGTGGCGTTATGTCGGCTTCCTTCGCCGTTTCCGGGCACTTGTACAAATATACTTCGCAAGGGCTGCTAAACGCCATTTGTTTGTGTGCCTTTTAACGTGCGTTGCCACGGGTTGTAAAGCACAACGTTCGTAGACGCACGTCGACAATCACCCTTGTACTAAATCTTAGATTGGATGAGCAGCGTCAGACTGTATTCCGATAAACGAATATTCTTTTGTATGGAGAATGTTGATAGCGGTAAAGCCCGATCCAACGGTCTACAGCAGCGACACGTTGACCACGTGGCAAATTTACGAAGCCGCCATGATGGTTCTTCTGTTTATGAAGAAGCGACGGAACCGCTGCGGACCATGGCGTCATCAGTGTGTGAAGGAATTACGTAATCTATCTTTCCCGTTATGACGGCATCTTCCCGGGACTTTGAACTGAAAGATAGCGCAATGTCCGAAATAACATAATGTCAATTATATGGATCATTTACTGCAGCAACGACGCAGCAGCATACGTTGTTTCCCGGTGTATATGTTGTAAACGCATCTCGGGTGATTGACAGCGTTGAAGATATTGTGTCGGACACAAATTGCCTTACCCCGGCGTGACTCCCCTGACGTCACGCATTCACCGGTGTCAATACCGGTTGCTGCCTTACCTATGTCGTCACCGGTGTCTTAATGTGTTTCAAATTGCATAAGTACCGAATAATGCTTCTCTGTTGGCAAGAGGAACAAACAAAACATGTGTATGAGTAAGTTTCAGCATTGCTCTGCTGTTTTAAAGGTGCAACTATGTCGACGCTGATGACGCCGTTCTTTTGACGGCCGAATTTGCCGAGTCATCGCGTCGCGTGTGTCATGTATGTGTTCCATGGTAAACATGCGCTACCTTTCTGAACACACTTGCCAAATTCATTGCGTATATCGTCTTAGCATTTAACGGTTTTTATACACGTCGAACGGTTTTAAGAATGAGGGTAGTTATCTCGCAGAAATTGCATTTAGTCGTTTTTATTGGCCGCCATCTTGGAGTGAGATTGGCGTTAAGTTCCTGACATTGGCTGTCGTCTCTTTGGGATTTAGTGTCTATTGACGAGTGTCGCCAGTGCTAAGGGAGGGGTGTGATGTGAAGGAGGAATGGAGAGTCGACATTGGAAATGTTGACGTCTTGCGTGCTCCGAGTCTTATATTGCTTATCCGATTGGCGGATGGGTGACCAGCGGGAAAGAATCTTCACTGCTGGACCGCGCTAGTTGTAGATTAGTACAGATAGACATTGCTACTTGTTTCTAGGTTGTACATATTGCTTGATAGTTGTGCTACTGCGATTATTTCAACGCCTCGTGTAAAGTTTAACTTTATTTCTGCCTTATTGCTCTGGTGGAACATCCTGCCCGCGGGAGCGTTAGTTAGTTGTTATACGCAGTTACGCAAGTTGCGAGGTATTTTTCATGTAATTAATAGCTCCTTTCAGGTACAACCAATTAGAACAATTATTTACAATATATGGAACGGCATTTATGATGCAATATACGTTAACTGTTGTGTTTGTTACCACCACTTATAGTGCATGTACGTTGGAAGAACTTGCGTAGCTACGTAACACAATTAATTAACGCTCCTTTGTGTCTCTAGCCGATTGGTCGAGGGAAGGCCGACGTTTCAGTGGGTCGTATCGCTAGAAACAAACACTAGTGGTTCCTGACTTTTCCGAGATAGTCACGTGACCTTCTCGGCCTTCCGTTGTTGGTGCTAAATCGAATTGTCGATGCGTCTGTGTTGTGTTCTGGTGTTATGTAACGTGCGTTACGCGTCGTTGTCCTATAGCTTGTTGACCCGATCTCATGAATACGTCTCGATCCAAACTTGCCATTTGGGTGTTGCTAAATTGATCGAAGTTTGTCTCCGAGCGACTGTGGAACATTCAAGTCATCTTCGCCATGTTCCCCGGTCACAACTCTTGCCGCAATCTTTGTTACGCGGAAAATGTGTCTTCGATCTGCCCCTTGTTGCTGTTTAATGAATGATTCGTCTCGATCTGTTGGCGCGTGTATTTGTGTGGCGATATAGTCGCTTACTGTTCCCGCCTATGTACACAGCGCGTTGCACTCCGGTTCTCCGTTGAGTCGACGCGCTGCATGCCGGGATGCCTACATCCTAAACATGAAATGCTATATCTGGATAAATCGCCGCCAGGTGGCAACAGACGTCTATATACATATCTCTGCTCCTTGCACTTTTCACGTTTATATTGTATTCAGAGTTCTACCTCTGATCGTGCCTTGCACCTTTGTATTCCAATTGTGATACTTCATAGACACTACCGAAGTGGATGAAGTGTTCTCCCAGAAGTCTTTGCGAGTCACGTGTGCTCACCCGTTGACTCGGTCTCAATGGCAGTTATAGATCCAAGATCTTCAACTTTTCTCTCAAGTGACTTGATTATTACTACGAATACTATTATTATATTATAAATATTACGAAATTGTAAATATTTATTCTTTGTGTATGTCTCTATTGGCGTATGATGAATACGTAGTTACAGGTTATGACGTCGTACAATGCTTTATCTTTGGAATAAAAATGATTATAAAAATGCACAATTCTTTTTGTCGCTTCCAACTGCAGAAACGATGATTAGCCGTTATATGAAAGTGAACAATTATAAGTAATCGTTTATATGAAACATAATCGAGTTCCGTTGTGTGGTAGTTTCGCGTTTGACGATTCTGCCGTCAAATAATATATGTACAACAAATATGAAGAACATGTATTTGGTATGCTTTATATTATGTTTATACTATTATACGTGATTTTTGTTGTTGGATACCGAGTTATATCGTAGTCATGTTTTAGACAGTTCTCGTGTGTGCGCCAGTGGTGGGTCATGTTGACTTCAGCGGTGGTATTGTTGTCCCTCAAATACGTACTGTCGCGGCTTCGTCATGTACAAACTGCCGGTCGCTAAGCCGCGTTATGTACGAGACCACATCCTGGTTAAAGAGGGCACGACGTGTTGCCCCTCTCTGAGCGCCCCCGCGGAGAACGTCTGTACGTTACCCGCGTGCATGAGAGTGTAAATGGACTCCCGTGGTAAATGGACCTTAGATCCATCAACAACAACGAATATGGACCTCCCTTGTGAATAAATGGAACTGTTTTATTTATTTAATGATACAAGTGGTTCACTGGTGTTTTAAAATAAAATTGTGCTATTTTGAAAGGTACAACTGTGCCAACAAAATTGCCAAAACAGTGTTAGTAGCCTAGAAAGATATTGAAACGTCCATAATTTATTGACATCAGTACGATATGTACACATTTGTGAGCAGTTTTTTTACCGTATAGCACAGCCACCAGTGAACCTCGTCTAAAAATCCTGACTTACTAAACATTATACAAAATAAATTTTTCCACAGGGGGGTCTATATTGAATAACTCATTGTGGAAAATGGTCTCGTGGGTCCATATACCACGGGGGACCGTTTAGAATATCATGGCTACTGCCGAGAGACCCCCACTGCCATTCAGCAAGCGACCGCTGCCCCTGTAGACTGTAGACGACGCCTGTTGTCTCGTCCGAGGTCCGTCCCTAGTCGGTCGATGGCTCCGGTCGGGTCGCGCGAATGTCGGCGCTGTTATCGCTGCTATTACAAACGTTTCTTACATTTCTACACGGCTTTGTACCTGTATTCCGGTGGTGTTGGAAATAAAAGGAAATTCCATTACAACGCATGCTTGCTTTTTACCGTATTCGTGTGACGGACACGACTATTCGTGCTGGCCAGAAACTACGCCAAAACCCACCCGTATGCATGCACGCTCGCAAGCTGATCACACATTAAAACTTAGTTGGGTTTTGAGATCTTTTAAATACACATTTTAAATATACACAGTGAATCAACATGCCCCGTACACTATACATCACTTTCCTCAACTCCATAAAAATTATAACCTCTACATGTAATGAGCAATTTAAAAATAAAACGGTGCAAAAGACGAAACATTAAATCCGTTTAATATTCCGAATGTCGGACTGGCGACGGTAATCTTGCAAAAGCATAATTTATTGAATAAAATCCAATACCCAAGTGGCATCTATATATAATTTAAGTATATATATATGCATATATATATATATATACATATATGATCAATTAAATATTACAATAACTATTATTGATGTTGTACTTACGCATAAAAACAGTAAAAAGGTTAAAGGTAACTTAGAATGCAACTTTAATTAATCGCATCACGCATCGTTCAATGTAGTTCATGCATAATAATAATACAGATATATGGGTGTGTGCGAATGTGCATATGATACGGTAAGTATATACATGCCAGAATATATATATATATATAATAAACGTCTGAGCTCAGAGGCGTAACTTACAAGAATCATTTGGCAAAATCGTGAATACAGATGCGCAAGGGTCATCACTACACCAAGGGACCGCCGAAGATTTAGGATGGGAACGCGATTTCAAACAAATAAGTCTTGTGTTTTTTACGAAAGGTGTATATAACAACATTTCACATAAAAACGTGCACCAAACAAGTAAATAAACCCTAAAATTATCCCCCCAAAATATGTCAATTGTTTCCTTTTGTGCATGCTATCTATCTACCTGCTCTCCTGGCGCCAGCTCATGGTTTACTGTCATCACATCGGGAAAAACGGCAGGTCAAGACACATTTTGTGCAATATTATTTGGCACATCTGGTTGATGTTCAAATTTATTGCGTGACTAGTTTAAGTTATATGTGCAATCGGCTTAACAAAATAGTTTTACTAAAATCACATAGTGAATCGACTGTCATTGCTGTTTCCATTTCCCGCTGAATTTTCACTGCGCCCAGTCTTAACAATATAGTAGTTTGCCCGATGATTCCAACAAAACCAAAGTAACATATTTTCCAAAACATACCACTACATGGTGGTGGATATTGTAGATAGATTACATTTTAAAAATGACTAGAGAAAATTGAATTGCGGAAGCAGGTGTAGGTGAAAGTTTGTGGCGTACCACACCAGTGTAAATGACGTAATTTCCACAAGTCAAGCAGTACGTTACTTTAGGACTGATATGATTAAGGCAGGCAGGATATGCACCTTTAACATCGGTATTCACAAGCATATAGACGAATGTAAAAAGCTCGTGTTTCAATAGAAAACGTAACCCCAATTTGAAAACAATTCATGATCAAAATCTATATTATAAAACAGTTTGTTCTCTGTTTGTTTGGGCACCCACATCTCCGTCAGTTTTGCATGTATCGGGCTGACATTTTGCATGTGATCTTTCGGGCCCATTGAGATGGTTCGTAAATTTAGACATTTTCGAAATTCGTCCGGGGGGGTGGAGAACTTCGGGGGCTCAATATTTCAAAAAGCTGTACGTGGAGTTTCGGGCCCATTGAGATGGTTCGTAAATTTATACATTTTCGAAAGTCGTCCGGGGGGTGGAGAACTTCGGGGGCTCAATATTTCAAAAAGCTGTACGTGGAGTTCCAGCCGCGGAATTTAATGTTTTTCTATATCATCGTAAAAATAATTATGCCATCTACAAATATGCGCTGGTTATAATGCAAAACAATGGAATAGTTTTTTAGTTATTGACGTTTGAAAATCCTCAGCGCTTAACATGCACCAGGTCTATCTGTCGCTGGTTACGTCCGCACGCTTACAAGTAGCACCCTCGTTCGCATTTCATATATTTCCTACAGATGGAGCTATGCGTCATTTAGCATCGAAATTATCGCCCGTCAAGTTAGTGTATTATAAAAAGTGAGGGTTAAAAGTTATATTGGATAACTAGGAATACTACATATCTATATTATAAAACGAACTGTTTTATAATATAGATATGTAGTATTCCTAGTTATCCAATATAACTTTTAACCATCACTTTTTATAATACATTAACTTGACGGACGGTAATTTCGATGTTTGTTTGTGCACCCACATCTCCGTTAGTTTTGCATGTATCGGGCTGAAATTTCAACCAAGCTGGTTACGTCAGTACGTCAATTGCTGAGTTAGACGGGTGAGCGATTGAGATTGAGATTTCTGGCAATTGATTGTTCAAACAACTAGGCCAGTGACCAATTACCATTTTTTAATGCGGGTAGGCTAGTAACATTTGAGATGGGTTTGGGGTGTCTGGACTGCCTTTTTTCCCCAGGCAACGCCGGGTAACTCAGCTAGGTGTCACATAAATGCAAGCCGTTCCAGAAGCCACTGATTAAGCATAAGCTTGCGATTTCTATTCTTTGTGTTGCCTTCTTCCTTACCTATATGTCAGTTTCGTTTTAATATAAATATTTGCACAACTAGCGTTTAGTCAACAGTCAATTAATGTGTTCAGTGGGTTATCGACTTTTTATTATAAAAACCACAAATGTCACTGTTTTTTATTTTACCATCTTAGTGTTTTTGTTATATAGGTTTTATTCCAAACTTTCACTTTCAATTTCGTTTCGATGATTTTACCCGAGTCTTGGAAATATTGTTACCTGCGTAGGTCTTCCAAAATCAAGCTAATGCATTTAGAGTAGACATGGCTATTTATAAAAAAAATAGTCATAATTATTATTCAGCGTTGGTTTTACATTGCATAAGAACATATACATGTTCATGTTTTCTTGAAGTATGGGTATTGTTTGAAACCGTTCCTTTATATAAACAGAACTTATATGAAACAGACAACTGCGGCGAAGAAAAACACATGTAATATTAGCTGTAATTTAATATTAACATCGTCAAATATGATATATATATATATATAATACACGTAGGCGGATATCGACGTTATATAAGACCGCATCATTATTATTATTACAAATATATTTGCTATTTCTATTCGCACGGCCCACGTTGTAGAATGTAGACGTATATATATATATATTGTAATAATAATAATGATGCGGTCTTATATAACGTCGATATCCGCCTACGTGTATTATGGATTCCGATGGTTGATTGAGGCCTACATCTGATTTCATATGTGAACTTATATAGTTCGCAGTAATCTGTTATAAGATTACTCTAATACGCAGCGAGTTTGTTTCAATTTCCACGAATAATTTTTTTTGTAACTACGTTAGTGATAGAATCTGTTACTGACAAAATGCATTATGTATGCCAAGTTTTAAAACAGTTCTTACAATACGAACTAGTATTACTACTACTCCTACAATATATATTTTGAAAGTATGATTTCATTATTCAGAGTATAGATTTCTCTGTAGAAATCTCGTTATACCAGTTTTCGTTCCTACGTTTTTGTATAATAGAGGACAGGTAATATTCCACACTTGCAGTAAATTTAAAAATAAAATTGCACAACCGTCATGCAAAGGAGACGTCACGTGATATAATGTAACGTATTTTTATTTTATATTTACACAATTGATACATCAACATTCTGGCTAGAAAACGTTCGACACTCGTCTACTCACTCACACGCTACAAACGTCAATATATTGTAATAAAATGGCACATGATAGATATGTACAAGTAAACTTAACGTGTCCCGCTGAAACGTAACAAGACAGTAGATGCGTAGTGTATACAGAGATCTGTGGCAGAACCACGCTAATGCAGTCCTCCGTCAAAAAGTATATTTTAGACATGTTCATTATGATCGTTCACGTTAACACACGGATGATATTTAATAAGATTGCCATCCAAACGAACAATAACCAAATGACAAGTGGATGGACAAGGCAACCATTGGCTTATTATATCCAGAGTCCAATAAAATATCTACAAATGTTCTGGAGACAGTTGTATGTAATGACTACACGTTCAAAATAATGCTATATTCGCAAAGCACGTAAACATTGCTTGAAAACAGGACCGGAGTTTCATATCTACGTAATATTCATAATTTGAGCACTTGAAACTCATTAAATAATAAAACCTGTGACCCGGCCACAATTATTCAGTTATAAATCTACCGACCGTCACATACTTTTATAGACGCTATATCAGTGCACAAACCACAGGCTGCGCATTCTAACATCCGGGTTCACGTGACACTGATTGTGTCATGTCTGCCGTTTTGACACAGGTCCTGCCAGTTTCATAAGAAAATTAAGTCAGAAAAATACACCCTTTTATTTAATATGGCGTTGTTGATAGTTTGTTGTGCTGAAAACTAGTGAAAGAAATACATTCAATGCTCGCTGTTCATGAAGCACTGTCAGTTCCAACAAAGTCTGCCGCGAACCACCGAGCGGTTTCAGTCCATTCCTACTTTAGACATTCGATTCTTAGACGTTTCACAGAGACGACAAATGTTTCCAGCGTATCTTACTGTCGTCTGACGATTTTCAATGCAGAAACAGGACCAGAAATATAAATATGTAAAATTGCACTTCTAAAAATGTACATCGTTATGTTATATACACATGGCATGTTCGTGGGATGACTCGGTCGTTCAGTACAGATTAGTGTCGGGCGCGTTTTGTAGCGTCGGCCCTAAAAAGCCTCCATTAGACCACATTTGGCCGTTGTCGGAAACGAACTTCTGCCTGACGTGGGTGAAATCGTGCGCCAGGTTCTGAGGCGGGTCGCACCGTTGCATCGGATACGGAGAAGGCGTCTCTGCTGAGGCGAAGGGCGTCGTAGACTGGTCAATGTCTCCACCGAACGACTTACGTCCAGACTGCAAAATGCCGCTCAGGTTGAACTTGTACGTGTACTTGCGACCAGGCACCTGCGGAGGAAACAAAATGTCTCATGGTTATGCTTATAACAAGATTGAACAAGATTAGATTGCAATCCAAAACTATCCAATACAAAATTGTATCATACGTATCGATATGTAACCCGCTTTCCTGAGAGATATTTGTCAGTTTCGATTTTAGACAAAGAAATAGACTCGGTTCGTAGTCCTACATAGATTTTGAAGACGCATTGCTAGATATAATAGATATAACACGACTGTTTCTAGTCAAATTAAGTGGCGATAAACGAGCAGAACAATTTAAGAAGTATATCCGTAACGGAGGATGCGTTTGCCAAAAAATTTCGTTACTAGTTTGACGAATTTGACGGAATAATTTCCATTCCATTTCCTGAACAGCAATGCCTTTCTCTCAACAAATAAACCTCTATATTTGATCAACTGTCCTTGTAAATTACATAGCTGCATGCGCCATTTAAAGACACATTCTTACAGGATGTTGCGCACAAAAACGAGACTATCTGTAAAACTTATATATTTTAGTGAATTTTTACATATATCTGCAAAACTATTATATGTAAAAACTCAATAAATTATGTATGTAAAGCTCACTACTGTGTGAATACAACAGAACACGGGTCCACCACAATTACATGAATGAATGAGAGACGCAGTCTGCGCGTACCTTGCGTAGAATCAACTTGTCGTAATAGTAACGCAGTGCCCGTCCCATCTTGTCGTAGTTCATCGCCGCCTTGTTCTTGCGTCTGCCCCAACGTCGAGCGACTTCCTCTGGGTCCAGCATCCGGAACTCACCGTCCGGTCCCGTCCACGAGATGAACGACGCGTTGTCCGAGTCGGACAGAAGCTCCAGAATGAACTGCCATAGCTGGATCTGTCCGCTGCCTGCAACGACGCCATACTGTTTCACACACACGCCCTCTAGCGAATGCACGGCAACTTATTTCAACGGTGGTTTCCACATGTTAGTAATACACTCGATACAATAGTAACGGCAGATACGGTAGAACAAATATTTGCCACAAATATATAGGGCCTAACCCATTTTACTGAAGAAACATGTCCACAGCCTGCTACAAGCCTACGACGCCGTATCATATCTCACATGCGCCTTCTAGCGAATGCACGATGTACTTTTTCTACGGTTGACGACACGCGTTAGTAATAGTAACGGTTTACTGGCATCTGAGTAGATACTTTGGTAACCATTGGCTTATTATATCCAGCCTTTAGCTACATAACACATTTAACGGAAGTAATATATTTTACACAGATTGAGATATGCATTATAGAATAAGAGGTGGCTATATATATATATATATATATATATAAAACGAAAATAATTTAGAGAACATTATTTTGAAGTTTTTTGGTGGTCAGCCGTAGACTTTTAACTCTAGGAAACATGGAGCTATACGCAGCTAAAGAAGCAAGTGGACGTTTGTGTTAATTACCGTTGTACGTATAGGGGAGATAGAAGCCCCCCGCTTGCAGCTTCTGGTGGAAGGTGACGCTGGAAGGGGCGCCGGCCGTGTTGGGTCGCGCCCTGTTCCCGTGGTGGGAAGGTCGCGTCCGTTGCTTCCTGGAAGGAGAATGTCTGTCCATCGGCTCTAGCGTCCTCTCTGGGGTATCTACAACAGCGGGGATAAATTGTTAGACTGCAGTGAGGGAGGTGGAGGGGGAGAGAGGGGCGGGAAATTGAAAGTATATATATATATATATATATATATATATATACATATATATATATATAAAGAGAGGGGTTACAAATAAATAAAGAAGTATACAATTAATTGAGGCAAATGGGGAGGGACGAGGAAGGTTAACGATGAAGGGAAGGGAGGAATGGGATACGGGAAGAGGATGCATGCAAGAAGGGACGAAGGGGAATAACCAGACGGCGTCAACCGTAGCCGTGGCATTGAGTAGTACACTAACTTAACGTTAGACTGCAGTGAGGGAGGTGGAGGGGGAGAGAGGGGCGGGAAATTGAAAGTATATATATATATATATATACATATATATATATAAAGAGAGGGGTTACAAATAAATAAAGAAGTATACAATTAATTGAGGCAAATGGGGAGGGACGAGGAAGGTTAACGATGAAGGGAAGGGAGGAATGGGAAACGGGAAGAGGATGCATGCAAGAAGGGACGAAGGGGAATAACCAGACGGCGTCAACCGTAGCCGTGGCATTGAGTAGTACACTAACTTAACGGCACTATAAAGTCAGAAGACCACCGACTTCGTAGAGACACGGTGCTACATGTCACGGCGCAAAGACTCGGCACAATATAGACACACATCTAATTCGACATACACTCATATTATTGAACTATATCAGACTGCCCGAGAGGTGTCGTATGTCGACCCACGGAGCTGTGTTTGTCTGCCGAAGAATCCGATGCCGCCCAGCATAGTCCGACACTCGCCGGAGTCACCCGAACGGATACGTCACACTTCCGGCGACCGCGTTTTGCGGTAGAACGTTAATGTTCCTTGTTCTATTTGCGGTGTCACTAAGTCAGCTCGTGATTCTGTTGTGTTTATTTTGGTCGCTGTGCTGATGCTTGCTCAAGCGGAGTGTCTGGTTTGTGATTGTTAATAGCACCAGCGACTTGTTAGATTTTGCGCGTCGTTTTTGAAAGCGGATGTCGTGATACGCTTCTGTATACATACTAAGACGTCGTTCGTGTGATACAATTGAACGAGGCATTTCATTGACTGGTGATACGTAAACTATAACCAGGAACCTTGCTGTTGATGTCAGTGGTAGCTTTTAACACATGCCTTCAAATCGAAAACGAAACTGGGATCCCAACAAAACGGCACCTTTTTCTAAAATAAATGTATCGCGACTATCACCAGTATCCAAAAATAATCACTTTAATTTACTCGTGGTTTGCGGCTATCATCAGTATCCAAATAAGCACTTTAATTTACTTGTGGTTTGCGTTAATACCTGTAGTACCTAGGCTTAAACACAACTGCGATTACGTAAACAATAGTAGCAATCGACGTCATCGCATGAGCCACTTTGTTGGAGATGCCCATACCATGACGTAACTGCCAATCAACTATACCCTGGCAAGCAAAACAACCGGACACATCCGATTATGAAATTACAGCTGCACTTTGGTAACAAGATAACACTGTATATCACCGGGCATGTATAAAAAAAGTATTTTCAAAAATGCTTAATTCTTATTTTTCGATGAATAGGGCTTGACCAATGTGCATCTAACATAGAAAATGTCAGCCCGCCTCGTACTGGATTCATACAGTTGAACGTTTTTGCTAAGTGGAGACCCTTGTTGGGTATTCTGCCTGCACGGTACGCATGTAGGTAACCAAAAAAACGCGCGTGCGTGTGTAGACTCGAACGTTCGTATAATGTATTTCCAAGAAATCGTCTAGTTTGTTTTAATGTAATGTGTAACAACGTCAATTCCGAGTACATATACTAATTGAACTGGTTAGACACCTGGGTCTCCAGCTCCTCAAAGAAAGAGAGTTTCCCGCGAACAACGCACCGTTTTCACCCCAATTGTGCCTTCCTCGGTGTTGTAAGCGAATATCTAAGACATCGCGTGATTTATGGCAAAAACGAACTCAGCATTACGCAAGCTATTTCAATTGACGCGGCATGCTGATACATTCACAAAGGACAGTAAAGTGCATTTTCGAAATTAAATGATGATTAATTGAATGGTGACCGCGAAAAAGCAACCGTTTGCACGGGTTTACCTTCCGTCTGTGTTGCTATTAAAATGATATCATGGCCATATTTCAGTACCTCTGACAGCAGTATAGGTCCTACTGCGGATAGTGGACCGGGATGTGGCTACCTAAGCCACTGGGTCAGACATAAACTCAGTTTCGACCCGCACGAAACATTACGTCATCCTCAACAAGAGACGCCTACAGCGGAAACAGATTCTAGTTTTCCGTATCATATAAACTATGATGTCGTCGTCAGCTATCGGGGTTAGCACGCACGACTTCAAGTCAACGGCAACAGTCGATGATTATCACCCGGCTGTTTCAATGTCTTGATACGACACAGAAGTACGAGATATCATCTGTGCGTGGCACATCAACAAAAGCGGTCTTTGGAACACAGCTGCTACCGCTAGATACTACGTTTTCCGTATAAGGAAGTTCCTTCCTGTCACCTCTGACACGTATATTTAGATTACTCCGCCATTCATAAATCTCTCTACAACATGATCTCACAATATACTCATTTGCATAATGAGTCACGACGTATGTAAATAATGGCGTTTATTGTGCATTATAACGCAAGAGTAGTTCAGCCGCTTATGTCTTTATAACGTCGATAATAAAAGGTTGTTATCTTAAATCTAACTTTTGTTACACATAAGTAGACCACTTGTGTGTTCGGCGTGTGGTTGAATAACTGCATGAGGCCTGAGGGACGACTCTAGTCAACCTACCACCTCGCCCGATTCTCCGCTAGACCTAGCGCCGTGACTCACCCAAGCCAACCGAGTCTCGTCTGTTTTGGGATCATTAATTCTGATACAAAATTAAATATACATCATTTTCGTCAGGTTTCAAACCAGCTCTAGTGGAAGATTTAAACTGAGCAGTCGTGCCTTTGCACACGCAAAACTTTGAGCATGCAAGCGCAACTGAAACCCCTAATGTGCTCAAATAGCGGGCTTTCTGAGATTTGCTGGGGGAGATGAAAGAGGGGTGAGGGGAAGAGAGTTGTGTATATAAGGTGGAAATATGGAGGATGTGAGGGAGAGAGGGAGGGAGACGAAGGATGGAGGAACTGAGGGATTAGAAGGATAGGAAGGAGGGAGGAAAGGAGGGAGGAAAGGAGGGATAAAGAACATACACTCAATATATTATCACAACAATTAATAGCATTATATAATGTAACAACTTCAGCGCTGTCATAATTGCACTTCCATTTTTGATTTAATACGATAATGCTCTAAACCAACCCCCGATAAGCAGTTTACTGTGATTCGATAGAACCTCATCAGAACACGAGCCAGAACTTGCCTGGGTTCACGAAACTAGTCCACTAGTCTTTAGCTAGAACTGGGCACGTCACACACGGTCCATTTATAACGTTCCCAGAATCGAACGACTCTCACTGAAATGTCGATGCCAGAACTTTTCTAAGAGCATTTTAATGGCCGACAGAGTGAGTGACAAGTGTTCCGTGAGTTAACACATGACAAGTGTCCAACTTCCAACGAATGTCCACAAATGACAAGTGTCCACACATGACAAGTTTCAGTGCTGACACCGATATAGCCACACCGAGATCCCAGGTGTGCAGTAAAAGCGGACTCTGACATCATCGCGTACTAAACTTAAACGATTCCCCAAAAAACAAGTTTTTGTATCATCGACAATTTTCTTTTTAAGTAATAATTTAGTCTAATTAACTCGGTTGAAGCAGGAAAAAATCGGGGACGTAAGAGTTTGTTTGGTGCAAAAGCGTATGATTGACAGAAACAATACTAATTAAGTGTCGCTCTGCGTCACGTTATAAAAAGACACAAAGTGTCAGACGCCGAATTGCTAAATGAACAAGGCGTGTATTCATTAGTAGTATATGAACAGTGATACACAATTATACATACATGCGTCTCCGTCATTTTGACACAGCAACACATTCTCCGTCAGGTCATTTGATGTTTAACGAGTAATTGATTTGCGAAAGTGTCATTGCCTTTTCCATACAGATAATTGTTTATATATATATATATAATGTTTTTAATACTAGAATATAACATATTTATTCAAGCTTTAATATCAATATATATATATATGTATATATATTGTTATAAATGCTAGAATATATATGTTATATTATATATATAATACAAATATTATGTTATTAAATATTAATACTGGAGGAACAAACAAACAGACTCGTGAAAATGACACACGATTAAAATGATGAATTAACTGTGTCTTTATATAGGTAAGTCTATGTATTACACCGAATCTATCATTTGTATACTATTATTCATTATTATAACTGCTATTGTCGGCGCGTTGTCCTTTAGGATATGATAGGAATAAATCACGAGGAGCGTCCTCGGTGTCGCAGCCCCGATAAGGACATCACAGCGCGCTGACATGGCGTTGTCACCCACGCGTGGCGGGGTCGATCCGTACGGATGGCTCCAAAAATATCCGCACAGGAAGCTGATATGATTGTGTCTCCCCACACGAGGTGCGAGCTCCCGGCCCGATGACTTCAACAAAGGAACACCGACAACGTGAGCACTTGTAACCGGTGATCGCAATCTCGATGTTATGTTCTGTTACCCTATCAACATTTGTCATGCGGTCAAGCCCAAGTAGTATGTCATCCGAAAGGATGCGATGTTATACACAGTGTATCGAGTTACAATAGTGACGTCCACGCGTACTGCTGTGCACATTGGGCCGTGTATAATTGATTGACTCGCTGTTCACGCGCTGTCAGAATCTATCAGGTTAAGATCGGCCGTGAATAACATCATGTAAGTGCAGGACACCTCGGTGACTATCTTGTTAAATCTGGTTAAAGATTGGTCCTTATATATTTGATTAACTTTCCGTTCACGCGCTGTCAGAATCTGTCATGCTAAACACATCGGTGACAAGATGCATATGACAGCAAGACACCCCGGTGACAAGATACCCCCGACAACAGGACACCCGAGTGACAAGATGCGCCCGATGACAGGACACCCGGGTGACAAGATACGCCCCGTTCTGACATCTCTGATATAAAAGTCGGCGATGTATTGAGGCATTAAACTACAAATAATTACTGGCCTTCCGAATTCCCGTTGCAGAATTATTTTAACCAGCAAAAATGCCCGTCCTCTGACGGGATGCCTTGGTAGTTGACAATGTTCAAATTATTTCATTTTGTGTAAGTACTACTGCTCCCAACTTGTACTCACCCGTGTAAACGATTCCTTGAGGTATCCATCCGCAATCCTTCGATGTTTGCCACAGCCGACAGTCGGCGCTGCTATCGTTTCCGCAACAGTTCCCCGAGTAAATCGGAAAGGAAACGAAATTCCCCGTCACTTCAGTCTCCATCTTTATGTCCATTTTAAACGGCGACGTCGACGTTTGGACGCTGTCATTATACGCCGGTGGCGTCTTCAGCTGGCAGTACGCCGGCTGATAGTCCACGAAGGCGCCATCGCCGTGGAAGCGAGCCATATTTTGTTGATGAGACACATCGAGCGCCGAGTTCTTCGCCTTCCGCTGCTCTTCGGCGCAGCACGCGACGTTTGGCAGTGAGACGTTCTCGCGAGGATGCTGAGACGACTTCTGACAAGGCGACATCAGCTTTTGTTCCTCCATCAGGGAGTGCACTATCGTGACTATCTCGGCGTCATCTACCGGCGTTGACGTCGTCGTGCCCGGGGTCGCCTGCAGGGGGCGCTGGTAGGGTCGTGTGTTGTACGGCATCGTCGCCGCTCCCAGCTCCCGGGAGACGGGGAAGGGGTGAAGGTAGTCGGGAGTGAAGGTCTGGCTCGACTCCGGCATCGATACGGTGAAGTCAAACATCTGCAACATTACATTGATTATAGCTAGTTATGATTATAAACACTACGCGAATTAATAATGTATACGTTGTGTTGCGATTTTTCCAAAACGACGACGACGACGACGACGACGACGAACGGTACACAAACTTCTAAAAATACTAAAATAACTTGGACGATATGAAACCGAACACGTGATATCATACGAGTAATCAGCACTAAACCACCCAAAAGGAGAAACGTCGCTTTGGCGCAATGACAGCGTAATGGTACGTCGATTGAAAGGATAGTGATATTTGACACCTACCCCAAAGTAGAACGAAGGTACGGTGATATTACTCAAGGTACAACCCCATAAAAGAAAATATCAGGAGAGGAACAAATAGTATTGATATAACTTGAAATGATAAGAAAATTGTTTGGTCGATCAGGAAATATATAAGTATATATACATATATAAAAGTGAAGTTAAAAGATAAGATCTTCTATACGCAGTATTCATTTATTAGGATTGCTCAATCCGCGTTACCCTTCACCTACTGACAGACCTTTTCATTCGAACACTATCTCGACTTCTCTGGGAAGATTTAAGCCAAACTGCAATTACTGCGCGAAGACAATTCATATACAAACTTTCACCGTAAAGAGAAAAAAGAAAGTATATTACTAATTGATATAAAGCAACATGACATGATGTAACAAGAACATAGAAAAGCTAGAAAGACTACAGCGTGGAGCATAATAAGGTGATTCCCGAACTTAGCCATGGAGAGGCGGTTTGGCGTATCGACTGTTATTATCACAACAGTATTATTATACAGGTGTACATTAAACCGAAGACAATCAATCGATCATCACATGAGATACCGCTGTGATAAGCGATAATAAATCGATATGTCGTGTGTCTTAGTCTGCCTATTTATAACACAAACGATGCTCATCGTTGACCGCTATATTAACATGGTAGATTTACATCGGCGGGGTCATTGTTCGTTGACCACGGTGTCCGGTGGAACTTTCTTGTAGTGAATAAAGCTATGATAACGTCTCAGTTACCTATACCACAACGTTGGCGTACTACAATAAACTGGTCTGCCGTAGGGGTGGGTTTATTTACCAACGCTATGCCACATTGTGAGTAATCCGACCACAGTTGTCATGTTTATGGGTCTATAATCTCCCAAGTTCGCTAGCTCCCATCTACAATATAACCGAATCGCAAAAAAATAACTGAACTTACACGAGATCTGTCTGATCCGTCACTGAATTGACAAACACGTAGGATGTGTTTTAACACAATAAGTTAGCGTCACCATTGCGTTTAATATGTACAAACAACTACATCCGGTCTCGTACTTACAATTACTACGTAAACCTGTCCGTCACAAAAGGGGCGGTCGCCTAAATTGCCAGGGGCAGTGCCGATGGTAATCACCGAGACCCCGTCAGATAGTCCCTACTACTTCTCTCACAGGCTCAATATACCCATTCTTCCGTGGCCATATTTATATTTGTTGTCAGGTCAACAAGGCGGAAACTATTTGCCCATACACGGTACATGTCACTTAGTGTCGCCCCGCGTGAAGTCAATCAGTGGAAAGAAAGAAGTGCGTGCCATGCGCGCACTGTTCACACACTGTACGTGAAAGATTCCAGAGCAGCTGCTTATTATTATTATAATGTATATGTGCATATAAATTTATATATTATAAATTATATATATATAATTTATAATATATAAATTTATATATATATAATATATATATACATTTATATATATATATATATAAATTTATATATATATATATAAATTTATATATTATAAATTATATATATATATAATTTATAATATATACATTTATATGTACATATACATTATAATAATAATAAGCAGCTGCTCTGGAATCTTTCACGTACAGTGTGTGAACAGTTCGCGCATGGCACAATTATTATAACAATTATTTCTTGTAATTAATCGAAATGGTATATATTATATATATATATGTATATACAACAAGTAAAAATGTGTATTGTATACGTTGTATGTATACAATTATATACCTATTTGTAATATACATACATATATATATATATATATGTATATTACAAATAGGTATATAATTGTATACATACAACGTATACAATACACATTTTTACTTGTTGTATATACATATATATATATAATATATACCATTTCGATTAATTACAAGAAATAATTGTTATATTATATACCTATTTTTAATATACATACATACATATATATATATATATGTATGTATATTAAAAATAGGTATATAATTATACCTATTTTTAATATATATAATTGTATACATACAACGTATACAATACACATTTTTACTTGTTGTATATACATATATATATAATATATACCATTTCGATTAATTACAAGAAATAATTGTTATAATAATTGTTGCTAAATACCATTGAAATTGATAATAATAATAAATTAAATAGTTATTAATGAAGATAGTTACATCAGCATACATTAATCGAACAACGCATTTAACATATAATCATTTCATCATCATCCTGGGTTTTACTCTAAAAAAGATATGTTCCCAGACTGTGCAGGACTTTTTATTTGGCATTTCACTAACGTGCCGCTTAGCACAACTGGGAAAATAATAAAGACAGTGGCTTTTTGTCAACCTTTTCCACGACAGGTAACACCCAAATTTAGATGAACATGATCGAAAGGTGATAGCAATAACGCAATAATTTATTCTGTCGGCAAACGTAAATTTTCACACGTTCTGACAGTGATTGAAATGTGGTGATACAAATTATATAAATCACTGAACTTTATTAATCACTTAATTAATATCATAAATACTAAAATCGTAGTTTGAGTAGATGACCCGTTGCCACACAGAAACCTTCGTCTGGTAAATATAAGTCACTAGGAACAACGCTTTACAATACTTTTTCTACAAGATTCTACAAACGTTGACTTGTTATGGCAAAGGTTGCCCGTTGTGGCTGCGCCGCTTAATCAGGTCAGTGTAGAACTCCACAAAAACAGACACTTCCACATCATTTCTATGACAACTTCTCATACCCTTGTTGCAACGTGAACTGTCGAAGGCAGGAAGCCTACCCGGATGTCCACGAATACTTCCAGAGAGAGTGAACTTCGCTTGCTCACCTTACGTCTGCGCTAAGCTGTCCGTATATCGTAGCTCCGTCAACACCATCAAGACCAACAACGGACCACAAGGGCAACATCCGATAATGACGAACTAGAACCTACCACCGGATACCGTCAGACCACGCCGCTACAACGCTCAGACGTCTTCGACCTGTCGACCGAAACCTTGCTACCGACTGACACCAGTTGCCGTGAAGAGGTATCGGCTCGTCCCGGGTCTGTGCGCCAACTGCATCCTGGGATCGACATACAGCTGACAGCGCCCACTTATACTTCCGGCGATTTGCTGCCGTCTGTCGTGTGTACATCCGCCCATCGTCGCTTTTTGTGCGCATCAAAGGATTCGCTTGGGCCTCGACGCATAAATAACTCACTCCGACTAAACTCAGATCAACGCATCCTGCTCATAATATAGAATTATTATTATTTAGAAAGCGAGTGTTACTTACTTCAAAGACAAGTGGGTGTGGCGCGAGCCGACGACAGTAAACATCTGTCAACACCGTCTCTAGTTTAAACCGTTTTGACGTGTTTTCGTGTGAAAATAAATCACAAATATAAATGACACTATTGTTGAGGTTATCTTGTTTGACAGTTTTTATGCCACCAGGAAATATTGTGGTTTTTTTTCTATATTATATTGTGTTGATTTCTTTCGTGTGAAAACAAGTACAATATATATATAATTGTTAACGCCATCTTAGTTGCCGGTTTTACATCTCCTGTTTAAATTATTGTTTATGTTTGTTTCAGTTTAGATTGATTTGACAACTTTTAGTATGAAAATAAATTTAAATCATAAATATCATATTATAGTCGTCTTTTTGTACCACTCGTAGAAAGTATGTTGTTTTTGGTTCAATATTAAGCTGTTTTATTTTCACTCTGAGTATATATTATAATAACTATCAATTATACTAATGTTGACGCTATCTTACTTGCTTGTTTTAAAAATGTCTGTAGAAATTAAGAATTTTTCTAGACTACTCTGATACTTTTCGCTTCACAACATTTTGACACTAATGTTGATATCATCTTAATTATCATTTTGTACCACACATATAATTTGTTGACCTTCTTTTCGTGTAAAAAATACACGTATGGTACTATTGTTGATGCTATGTAAGTTGTCTGTTTTATACCACCTGCTAAAATATCTTGTTTTTGTTCCACATTAAATAGTTTTTACTACTTTTTGTGTGAAAATAATTTATATTATTTTTGATGTCATCTTACTTGCCTGCTTTTATACTACGTGTAAAACTATTTTGAATGTTGTTTTATGCTGTTTTTTTTATTTTGTTTTACTTTCTTCTCGTGTGCGTATAAAACAATCATTGTCGCATTAGTAATGCCCTAGCTGCCTGTTTCTGCAACTTGTCAATTACGTTGATTTTTTTTATTTGGAGTAGACAGTTTTGACATATTTTCGTGTAAAAATATAAATTATATTTTGGTTGGGGCAATCTTGGTGGTCTGTTTACATATCATCGGTAAACATTATTTATGTTTTGCGTGGGCCAATATTGGCCCACACAAAACATAAATATATATATATATATACAGATATATATTATATATATATATATATAATATAATATATATATATATATATATAATATAATATAATATAATATAATATATACATATTATATATATATATATGTCCTATATAATATACATATTAGTTACACATACACACACACACACACACACACACACACACACACACACACACACACACACACACACACACACACACACACACACACACACACACACACACACACACACACACACACACACATATATATATATATATATATATATATGAGTGTGGTACACGTGCGCACGCGTTTGTGAGTCCGTGCTTGCATGGATATAAACACACAATGAAACACGTTCGCACACTTACACATGATCAGGTTACATCCGTTTTGGTGGCGGCGGGTTGTTTAATTCGTCTCTGATCAAGTTGACTCCCGCGCGCAGATTCGTAGTGTTTATCTCGTCCAACAGATAACATCTACCTCTCCACCACATACGTCGTTGTTAACACAAGCTCTTGTTTCTGTTTACAGGAAGCGGTTTAAATTATATTCCTACGGCTTATAGATGGTCATATGAAAATAGTTGTATAAGAAGTTGGCGGAGAATGTAAATAATAATAATAATCAAGTGTTTATTATTATTATTATTTATTATTATTATTAATGCTATCATTATTGTATTATATATATATATATATATATATATATATATATATACAGACGTATATATATAATATCATATAATAATTATTTATATATTTATTATACACGAATAATGTAATTAATGTTAAACAGTTTTTATTTTTATTTATGACTGCTGATGACGATGAAGCTTTTCAACGCCGACAACATCACTCGCTCAGAGGGAAGTTTGAGTACGTTGGCTCCTAAATATCCTTCTAAATATTTCTAGTTATATCACATTTACACTTCGTTTGAAATATAGTTCTGTCCAGTAGTTCTTTTCGTGCTATTCACTATCTTTGACCCGTTCTTCCTATTTATTATAGCAATAAATTACCCATACGTAAGTTTACGACTTACACCCATTTAACTCCGTATTGGCTTTCACCTGCGTTCTTTGGGACACGCGAAGCGTTCTTCTGCACAAAAGTAATATTCGTTGACCTTAATCTGCGATAATTTTCCGCGCAAACTAATCTTCTTTCTGCTCTGCGTCACAAAACTGACAACTGATTTCTTCTGAACAGCCGTCATTCTGTTTTCGGACATTTCTGTCATCGTCTCCGTTGTCTGTCAGCCTCAGTGCTCCCAAATATGGCCGTGGTATTTAATCTCCTTGGTGCTGTTACCGCCTTGCCAACAAAACCATATAATTACCCGCTTTTACGTGGCAAGAAAATCTGGAAATAAACTTGCTTTGTTAATTGTTTGTATCTGTGTAATGACCGCTGGTACGCCGCTCCTGTGTGCACTATCTATAGGACATAATCTGATTCACCTGTTGAGTTGCACCCTGCCAAATACCGACGTCGGTATTCGTAAACAGATAGCAGTTAAATTATATTTTAAAACTGTGGTTTGTTAAACGATGTTTGGGTGGTAATTGTTGAGTAGAATCAAACAAATTACACGCAGTACTTCATGAAAGTATGACTGTGACGATTGAAATGGTTCACCGTTGAAATGGTGACTTCTTGATCCGTATTCGAATATTAGGCATTGTCACAACTAGACGAATGACTTACTGAAATGTCTATCATTTTAAATAGAGGCTGTCTGTTCTAGTTCAGTAATTGTTAGCAGAAAGTTAACTAAAATCAGGTGTTCGTCACCCGACATGTCTGCGGATAGGGACGCGTGTCTCTGCAATAAGTGAAAATTACAGACATTACCGGCTGCTTAATGTTTGAATGTTGTGTGAACAATTTTAATATTTCGCGAGCGCCACTTTCACATTGCGAACACTGCTTCGAGCCTACTAAAGCAATTTAGCGAGCAACAATATATACGTGTTTATAATTGAAGAACGGAAATCGTATCTTTAAAAGATCGCCTTTCTCCGCAACAATAGGCGAATTATTCCGATATGTAGCACGAACGGAAACAGTAATATAAAATACTTTTGACAGTAAAACTAATGTTTTGTAACAACTGACAGCGTAGTGGAAGTAGAACACGTACGGGGTGCAATATGTAATTATATATATATATATATATATATATATATATATATGTATATATATTGCATAGCGCCTAAGGTTTGCGCCGAGAATAAAATAAAGGATGTAATGTACGTTCTTGTATAGCGCGGTACCAATAGACCTTAGGACTGCGTTGCAACATCTCGTTTAGGCATTGTTCAATCACGCTTCAAATACTGCGCGAAATCTATTCGTTCACATTTTTCTACCACTGTCTGTAGCTAGGTACTCATTTGTACCGCTGAGTGAGCACATGCAATGTTCACCGTGAACGATATTGCGCTGTATTTGAAGCACCACCAATGCCTGTCTTTGCGAATATCTCAAGTCAACAATATTTAGAGCCGGTTACCCGTTCGCTATTATGTTGACGTTTAACCGTGATACAGTCTGAATATAGTCTCTGTGAGTGTCGTTGCGGCGAAGCAAAAAACTGTCATACGAACAATTAAGCACAATTGGCGTATTATCGCAAAACCGCGCTACGCTCAGCAGACCCGCATGTCGTCACCGCAGGAACACCTGGCACTCGCCGCAGTCGACACCTGCGAGAAGTGTGATTACCCACATACACATGTACAAGACAATAATACACCCGTAGGACACGTAGTATACGCTCCCTTCGTTGACCAAGACGTGTTTCCAGAACCTGTTTGTGTGGCAGACTCTGCGGTCGGAAGAACTTGTGCTTTCAACGGCGGGTTTTACCGTCTGCGATGCGGAGTCTAAGTTCAACATCGTCAAGTCATCGATCGGAATCATGGGAACAATAGGGCGTATGATGACGACGCCCTGGGGTGCAGCAAATGGGGATTCAGCGAGTTCGCACATCTGTAGATCCGCGGACATTTGCGTGGCCAGCGGGGGTGGTCAGTAAAGTCAGCGGACAACCGTCATGGCGGATGTTTTCGCTGACTCGTATGAGAAAGCAATAAAACCCCCGCGAGGCCATTATGTCACGGCCAGGCCGTTGTGTTCGCTCCGTTATTATGTTACGAACACGCAGCTAATTATGACTAACAAGACAGAGATACTTGTGAACGACGCGCACGAAACCAGACGAGTGTTTTCGCGAGCGTGTTTGTGTGTGTGTATATGTGTGTGCACACGTATACATGTATATGTTCATGGTCACAAGGTATTAGACAGAAACACCCATATATGCCTCGATGTACTGTTATAATAAAATGAAATTTTGTGAAAAACAAATATGTAGGTATATTTAAAGCAGTGTCATACACACTTGTTCAATACACTGGTCGACCAGGGGAGGACTCCTAAAATGCGAACCAAACGGGTAGTGTTATAGTCGCAAACGCGATTGACGGAAAAGGGTAGAAACACAATTGAACAAACGCAAAACGTATAAATCAATTTTTTTATTAAAAAACATAAACGTTGCGTATCGATCGTGATAGTATACAAAGAAGGCACGTAAGCGCGTGCTGTATCGATGTTTTGCATAAGTTTCGATGTAATCTTACACCAAAATGTATGACCAATCCGCCACAACGTCTGTCGGAGTGTGCGATATGGCCGTTTGGGCGCGTATTGGTTCGCGCGTACACGTATTCAACCCGTCCATGTGATTTCGTTTTTTGGCAAAAAATCAGACGGGCGTGAAAAAACAATGTTTAGAAATGCCCCACGTTACATCCAGTGCAAACCCGTCCAACCCAGAAAGGTCTGCTGACGACTATGAATTGACACACCCGTGCAATACGAGGATACATCCGGAACTGCCGCTTTTGTACTTGTCAGTTAACCAGCAAAACCGTTTGGTTCCCCCCAGCAACGTTGAAACGAATATTGGTTATCTTAAACACGTTCCTCGTGATAATGCCAGATATTATAATCGTCATGTGTGGCCGCTAGACGGTAGGTCGGTCTAACGTTGTCTATTAGACACGCGACTGGCAGCCATCTTGTTTTTTTCACATGCATAAAAGAACAACTTAATTACCGCAATTTGACTTCCGATAAGATTGGTTTGTTCACTATTTCCAAGGAATGCTATTCACTTAAGAATAAGCAGTGAACTGTAATTCCGTCAAGGCACGGAATGAAGATATTTCTTTGTAATAATGCTCTCAATAAAGTACTTTTTTGATAACGGTTAATTGTATATGCAGCATTCCAAGGCAGGATCATTGTTTGGAACGAGTGAAATACTTTTAGTCTAGAAATACAACACTTTTCGAAATAATATGTTATTCTCCTCACCCATAGGGAAACTTCATTAGTCAAGACGACCTTACATGAAGGAGGACCGTGCGGAAGACATACCACAGAACTGCTACTGTTGACACACGCACGTCCCACCGCATTCGCCAGTCACGCCATCATGCGTGCGCTGGTGCATTCAGACAGGCTGCGTTACTTCAAAAGTGACATGCGAAATGGCGGCAAATTCCGAGTCAATATTGACGCAGTGTTGTGCACGCTTTTACACGTGTCTCGGCGCGAGAATCCGAGAACGCGACATACGAATGCGGCACCGGAAATCGGCCAAAAACGAGGCTACGGGAAGGGAAACCTATTCGCCGTAAGGAGGCGACAAGGGACATTAGCTGGGACATCAAAGTCAGATATTCGCTGCTTTGACGTTGGCCGGACATACAGGTTGTTGGCTGAATGTGTTTGGCCATCGAGTAAGTTACCAATGACGAACTTACGGTATATTATAACAAGATTGTTCGCGAATTCGTGCAAGGAAAACAGTTTTGTTTTGCATTTGTCGGAATTTGTACAATGTTAGTGAATACGTACACGTCATCCACACCGCTTTCATGCTGTATCCGGCAGTATAGTTTTTATTATACTCCTCGATCGTCGCAATTTTGCTGAATAAGTATTCTTTGTATGCACCAGCATATCACATCCGCGTTTGCAGACTGTACCATGCGTTATATGTGTAGATGAATGACTTGCACAGCCTGATATGTTGTAACAGGATACTTCTATACAAAGACCTGTCTTGGTGGTTTATGCTGCAATAGTTGTTACATGTCAGTTATAAGTTATAACAAGTCATCTTATCGCTGACAAATTTAGATGCTAACTATAAAAGTAACCCAATACTGGAATATTGCAGGCAGGCGATGATTTGACCAGCCTGGTCTATTTGTTTGCGATTTTTTCAGGCACTTTTCCCTTGGGAACGTCGCTTTGGGTCGGCTTCAAAGCGATGCTTGGCTTCTTCGTGTCAGTCCTTAATTGACGCGCTAAATCAATATTTGCTATCGCGAACAAGTGACACTTGCTACTCGGTCGTAAAACACACACATCCGTCGCATCCCTTGACAGACGACAACGCAGCGAGGCGACCGAGCGATGTGTCGGGCGGTAACATCACGAAGGGAACACAACATCAAAGTCGGCCACTGCATGAATAATTATTGTCGCTAATTACCTGCATATGTCTTACCTTGCCTCGTCGCTTGATCAACGTATCCGGTGTGTGAAACACAGACAATTGCTCGCAATGCTGATCGCAGACTTGTCAACCCATTCAGTGTGATAGCGGTCCTAAGTGGTGTGGCGATAGGATATGTGCTACGAACGGTGGATCGACACACGTTGACCAACGAACGGCAAGTGAATTATCGTAGCGCTACCGTTGCGACTATCTCGTATCCGCTGTTGTTCGTTCGAGCGCCAGTTGCATTGTGCGTCGGTCCAGCAAAAGCCCCCCGGAAGCCGTATCGCCAAAACACCGAGTGACTCATGCCAGTAACGGACGGTATACCACGGCGCCGTGCTCGCTACGGCCTAGTCACCCCACACCACCCCCACCGCAGCCGCCACCCCGCCGCAGTTCCCCGTCACTGAGCGTGCGGGGGCGCTATGGTGACACACGTGTCACCCTAATTGAAAGTGTCCGCGTGCGTCCCGCTCTATCGTGGCTGCGCAGGAAGCGAGTGTTGGACCCGTGTTTTCCCGAACCCCAGCAGTCACGACCCTCGATGTGGGAATCGTTGGTATCCTCATTGACGCATGTATGCGTCAAGGCAGTCAGATAAATTGTATTTCCGTAAGAAATTGATCACAAAGTCGGTTAAGTAAGCCCACTTATTTATGTTGATACACGGCCAAACATATTGACAGAAGAGCGCATTTTATGTATATGATGACCGATAAACGTATGCTAGAATGCTTTCCATTTAAATAATATTTACGATGTTTACCTATATATACGCAAAGCTTAATGACAGGTATGGGTTATTGCTTCCGGTTGGGTTCAATATGATGGCGTGTACAGTCAAACTCCGCCTTACGGTTAACTCAGTAATACAGCCACCTCGCAATTAAGGTCACTCTACGACTGTCCCAAATTATATCCATTACAGTAACATATAGGAAACTAGTCTAAAATTATCACCTCACTATTCAGATCACCTTTGGCCAGTCCCGAAGGCGGCTTAATAGCGAGGTACCACTGTATGGTGTGGAGTGTGACGTGTAGATCCTCGTGCATGTATCAATGGACTGTGACGTGTAGATCCTCGTGCATGTATCAATGGACTGTGACGCGTAGATCCTCGTGCATGCATCGACGCACTAAATAAATTGTGTTTCCCGATAAAGTTATTTAAAATGTCGGTTAGGTTATGTAAACATGTGTCGATCGATATACAACCAAAAATATTGACATATTCACAACAATGTTGGTCATGTATCGACCTAATATGCTACAGAATGTACTTCCATTTAAATACGATGTAAGATGTTCCCGTTCTGACTGGTCTGGATTACCGACTGTGGTAGGGTTGATTCAAGATGGCGGGGTTTAAGTTAAGGGGCTATGACGCAGAGGTCCTTCTTGGTGGCAAGTGCAATATATTTGTCACCACTGTTGTTTGTATAAAACGTAATGCATTGGGGTGAATTGTGCCGGAACAGGGGCCATACAACCCGCGTCAATAAAAACTTCAATCCACGTAGCATACAATGCCAAATTTCCGTCATTTTCGACGATCTCCATAATATGTCAAACTTCCTTAACTATATGTCAATGCCCAGTATACATGCCATGTAACACGTGTCGACCTTCTGTCACGTATGACAAACCCCTTAACTGATATCACTGTTCCGTAGGCGTGCCAATCCTCATAACATACGTCAATCTCCCGCAACCAATTTCAACCTCAGATACCCCACGTCAAACCACTGGTGCCGATTTCAATGACGGCGATATATGACTTCATGAGGCGCCGACTAATGTCGAGATGCAAATGAAGCGTGCAGACCATATCTGCTTATTTGACAATTAGTCCAAGTGATAAGGTGTTTCAGAACGCTGACGTCTGCCAGTGCCGCCGGGTTTCGCTGACGAAATTGCAGTGTCGTTGACATACGGCAAAATAGGCGGGCGTATCGGGTTAGCGTGGAAACAGAAAAGCGCACGCCAGCAACTCACTCGGGTGGCGTCGAAAAGGCTACACTGCACAGAAGCAATTGACTATATAACGATTAGGGACAGGTTATGATGAGGTAATGTCCCCATCAGCCAGAGTTGAAACCCTCGGTAACGGGGCGAGATTGGCTTGTGGCGTCACAGTGACTCTTTGGTCATCTTACATATTATCGTCATCGTCTTTTTGAATGGCATGCTCTCAGTCTGCACAAAAAGTGAGTGCGCGTTAGTGAGTGATTGAGATCGCACGCAGTGGCCGATGTCACGTTCTGCTCGCACTTATTTCCTATTTCCATAAAGTGTCTCTGTACCTAACACTAACAGAAGACATCGGTGGTTTATTTTCGACGGTGTGGGCAATTGGCAACGGTCCAGAATCCATCGACGGAATCATCATTCATAACGTGAAACGCGATATCTCACAAACTTGTTCGACGATCGTTATCAGGACCCGACACTAGTACAACATACTAGCAATTTGCTTAATACCATGAGCGCCACCTCAACGGCGCGACCACACATTGGAGAATCACGCAAGACTAAGTAAGCTTCGGCGAAAGTTACAGCGGTTTGTCAGAGGGCGTGGTGGAAAGAGAACCGCTCTAGTTAGCACATTTCAGTTTTCAATCGGCGTGGGCTGAAGATGGAGAACAAACACGGGCATTGACGACGACACTCAGTCGCTTACTTGTGGCGGCTATCCCAATTGGGTGGTCCGTGAACGCTCATCGTTTATACGACCGACGTCTGACAAGAAGACTATGTAATTATATGCAAGCAGCCCCGGTAAGTCGAGCAGGCAAACTAGCTCGTTCCTAATTATACAACTTGAGGAGGTGAGGCGTGACGGAAGCGGGGCTCTCAGAGGCTCGGGACGCTGCCTCATTCCCACTCGGAGTGGGAGGTAAACCGCACAAGTCGAGGCGACGGCGACGGCGACGGCGGCGGCGACTATTGATGAATGCACATGAAAACGCGTGCCCATAATTAGGACATCAGTATTGAATACCTGCAAGTAAACTGCTTGGGTAGGACGAACAAACTACACTTTGATGGAGCCGTCACTCGTTAATGGAACAAGAAAAAGCTAACGTAGGCCTTATATTCGGAGCTTTGATGTCGTTTGTACGACGATTGAGTCGATAAGTGAAATATATCATCTGCGCTTAACATAATCACTTTAAAAAGTAACATTTCAGCATGTTGTGTTTGACATACGGTTGAGTGATTGTATATTTATTTATGAACAACAATGTTGAGATACAGTTAAGACAGTGTGTCTCACGGGTACAATACGATACAAGTTTTTTTTGTACCCGATAACCTGTGCATTACTCTATCAAGTTTGACAGCAGATTTAAAGGCTAGACTGTTTTAAATGAAGCGCGTCAAACCAAGTCGAACAAAATCGCCTACTTAAGAACACATTGTCCGTTTTGTGTACAATTATAGACACCGACCGAGCAAATAAACACACAAAGATTAGTTGTACAGAGAATCTAGTAATATGATGATAATAATAATACTAGTAATAATAATACTCGTTGACATCAGCAGCGGCAGCATATTCGTTATTGTCAAATCATTATATAGTTTGCAATTCCACGCAATGCAATTCGGTTGTTTGTACAGGTCACCAACTATTTTAGCAGTCTACGATGTCTTCCCTAGCACGTGGTCTACCTTACTACCAATTAGTATAATATCCTTAAGACTAGAATAAATATACCGACAGTGTACTTCCCGCTAAATTGTATTTAATAATCCCGAAAAAAATGTTCACAATTTAACTTGTCTTCCGCGAAATATACACAAAACGTCCACATGATAAACTATGAATGGCTTAACCACAAAGCTTTCTGGCGTTCAGCGGGGTCGCGATGTTCCCTCAGTGAAGACAACCAATTCAGCAAACTTCCTGTTAATAACTACTTCCCTGGCGGAACAGATAACCTCGCTTTACAAGCCGTTCAAGTCAGCAAGTTCCAACCGTCGTTTGGATTTATCAATAGTCCTACGCTCTTTCATTTACATGCGCCCGTCTTTGTCAGATTGCTATCGGTTTTGTTTTGAACCTTTTTACACTGCTATCGTTTATGCCGTTTTCGTAATTTACGTCTATAGATAGTACGACGCGAGCCATCTAACAATCAACTCTCTTCATATTATGCTCCGTACCATGACTCACAAACTCAGTTCGACAAAACTCTAGCCATGTACGTTTTACACTTGGGTACTGTACATATTTCTGAGCAGTACTGGAAGAATCTAACTATAATCGAGCTAGCGTAGGCGTATGTGTGTGTATGCGAGTATGTTAATGTTTTCCTTCTAGACGGCATTCACCTCATCGCCAAACCTTAAGGGACTCAACCATGATCCCTCGGAAACAAGTAACTGTTGAATCTGGTTCACAATTCCACGTTTGTTACGGTTTCAGGGTTTGTTGCGGACGTCAGACGGACGTTAGTCGATTGTTCGTAAGGTCATGCCCGCTTTCTGCTATTGATCCGTGGTTGGGGGCATTTTGTGTAACGTTGCGAAAAACTGTTGAAATTTACGTCGTAAAAACGGCAGCTATATGAATACTTCGCGAAGCCCTCCACTACGTGTGTGTCTGTGTAGTGCTAATCGGAGGATGTATATTTTTTGTCAGTAATAATAATGAAAAGAATAACATTGACTGGTTCACATTTTAGTAAGACCATCCAAAAACAAAGACACTCTAACACGATGTCATATGAGGCAAGCCACGTCGTCCGGGCTTCCAGTTTACAATTTAAAAAAAATTGGAAGGCTGTATCCCGTGAGTGCAAAATATGGATTACAACAAAAAGAGGCACCTAGCCCGAGCCAGCAGGTGTAAAGACGGGAGCGAGGAAGAACCTTGGGCGAGCCCAGTGTGTCATCACACCCAGGCACGAAGAGGGGATGAGTCATCATGCGAGGAACAGGCAGAACCCCTGATTAGGGACAGCAAGCCCAAGTTGAAATCCCAGATAACGGGAACCAGACGGAGACGACCTCTACGGAAAGACGACCTCGGGCGATATGATGAACCCTTCACGGGGTCTTTTCTCGGTCTCCGTACACGAAGGCCGCTTCACACAACAGCGGACATATATCATTTACATTTTACATTGAACATAGTTCCATAATCAATCACACCGATTTGACGGGCGATTGGACGTATACTTTCGCGGGCATGTCGCCCCTGTAGACACAGGACGGTGAACGCGCACGACATGTGTAAATGTTGCACTTGGAGCAAACGACACGCAACGTCGACTGTCAATCACAAATTGTAAACACAATAGCCCGTTGTTGTTTTTGCCGACGTTAACATTGCCAAACACGACAGCGCCAACGATGTTCGGTGGCGCTGCGACGCCAACAATTTGCATTCAAATACAACTAATCAATCAGTTTTCGTCGCGCTGGCGACGCTACGGTCGCCATCTTGTGAATCGAGTCGAGGCGTTGGCGACGCATAACCGAGACAATTGTCGTTATTGTGGAGCAGTGTTGCGCGAACAAAGTGTCACTGAGTGTCAAGGTTGATCCGTCGGGTTTAACCTCGGTGTTGGTCTGACGGACACCCTATACCGTGTGCGGTTTCGTGCCCCAGATGAAATCATCGAGGCAGCTGTGGTGTCGAGATCGGCAGTTATCAGCGGGCCAGTTTATTAGCGGCCGTCGCGGGTTCGTTTGGCAGGACTGTGCGGTCTCCTAGCGTATGTTTACACGCACGCAAATAAAGTGTGACTCACTGAGACCGCAATAGAACCGGGCGCAGGTGTTTCACGACTAAATAACGTGGTGACTGCAGTATGAAGCGTATAGTGGACCAGCGACATGATTCATAATTAGCCACGTGAGGCGACCCTGTTCTCTAGGCTGGATTACACCCAACAGTTTATGTAACTACAACGATAAATATTACTACATTCGTAGTATGAACACACCGCAGGCATTCACAGATGGGCGTATGTTTTTGCGATAGGCCGAATGCAAATGGGTGTCGAACAGTCACAATACTAAGTGACTTAACTTGTTTGAATCACACATTAAGTGACTTAAGTAGGTTTAATTGTACTCATGAATGTGTCATGCTGACCAGCGACATGCCTACACACGTCAACAAATTGTTTCCGGGGATAAAACGGGAAAACCCGCGCGATTTAAAAGTTCTTAAAGGTGCCTCTTCAGTTCAAGTTTTTTCGCCCATTTCATTTCAAATTTATTTTGCGAAAAACCAAACCTACCTAGTATCCACTACAATATATAACTTTGCATTTTGTTTATGTAAGTTAGTTTATATGAAATCGCCAGACAATTGATTAATTTATTTAATATTTGCCCAAACTATAATTAAAGCAAGTGATTGTCATAAGTGGAATCTTCACGTGAAAGCGAAATGTGATTATGCATTTGTTTCTGTTTTGTTGGTGTCGACCTTACTTGCTCTCAAAACACTTGTTCAGTTGTTTCAAGGCTAATTACCAGCCCAGAAATTGACTTTTGTCAATTACTATATATATGTATATATATAACGAACATAACAATATATTTCAACAATTCGAACAAAAGTAAGCACACCCTTATTTCAAACCCACCGTGGGTATTACTTAATCGATTTGCACCCTGCCTATTTGGACATCAAAATCAGATTTGCGATCGACTAAACCAATCGAGGAAGCAGCTTTGACGACAAGTGCGATCTTTCATTTTCCCCTTAGTGAAAGTCGTTGTGTAAGCAACAGTTCTCGGTGGTGATCAAATCGGTACACACATAACTGCGTGTGACAACTCGACAAATCATACGTCATGTTTTTTCGACTTTCCCCACATCCGGTGTACCACGTTCGCATAAAGAACGACCTTTTGCTTTTCCCACGGATCATCCGGCTGTACGTACGAGGACATTGACAACGACAGTGATAGTTGCGTGACAGGTTTCGACTTCCGTCTGTTTTATACACATCTGTAGATCATAACCACTCGGGCGCAATTTGGTATGACCGACGAAACGATGAAAGACGGAATATTATTTTAATTCTTTACTTAGTAGCACTATATTTGTGTTAGTTTATCTTAAGCAATATTGTGTTTTTAATACGCTGGTGACAATGGATGTTGCTTTCCTCTTTGATCTTGAAACCCGAGATTAGGCTGGCCTTGAAACGCGTTGCGTTCTAAAAAATTTGATATTTTATAACTAAGTTTTACTTATTAAACATTACACTGCATTATGTACTTCATAGACATAGGCCGGCCTCCCAATATTTGAGGTAGGGGTTGAATATAGGATTAGCCCCCCAATATTTGGAGGCTGCAAATCGAGATTTTTTGAGAGCCTCAAGGTGGGTTATTTGGCGATCCACAAGAGGGGGTGCAAATCATGGTTTTTGGAGAGACTCAACCCCAAGTATTCAACACGTTCCGACGCCAGTGTTCATATTATGATTATTTTAGCGGCAAAAGAGGCAAGAACCACGTAGACAGACAATGCCAACGCATGGATGGGTAACATGATGTAGGCTATAAAGAGGTAGTAAGAACCACGTAGACAGACAATGTCAACGCATGGATGGGTAACATGATGTAGGCTATAAAGAGGTAGTAAGAACCACGTAGACAGACAATGTCAACGCATGGATTGGTAACATGATGTAGGCTATAAAGAGGTAGTAAGAACCACGTAGACAGACAATGTCCAACGCATGGATGGGTAACATGATGTATGCTATAAAGAGGTAGTAAGAACCACGTATACAGACAATGTCAACGCATGGATGGGTAACATGATGTAGGCTATAAAGAGGTAGTAAGAACCACGTAGACAGACAATGTCAACGCATGGATGGGTAACATGATGTAGGCTATAAAGAGGTAGTAAGAACCACGTAGACAGACAATGTCAACGCATGGATGGGTAACATGATGTAGGCTATAAAGAGGTAGTAAGAACCACGTAGACAGACAATGTGGGTAACATGATGTAGGCTATAAAGAGGTAGTAAGAACCACGTAGACAGACAATGTCAACGCATGGATGGGTAACATGATGTAGGCTATAAAGAGGTAGTAAGAACCACGTAGACAGACAATGTCAACGCATGGATGGGTAACATGATGTAGGCTATAAAGAGGTAGTAAGAACCACATAGACAGACAATGTCAACTCATGGATGGGTAACATGATGTAGGCTATAAATAGGTAGTAAGAACCACGTAGACAGACAATGTCAACGCATGGATGGGTAACATGATGTAGGCTATAAATAGGTAGTAAGAACCACGTAGACAGACAATGTCAACGCATGGATTGGTAACATGATGTAGACTATAAAGAGGTAGTAAGAACCACGTAGACAGACAATGTCAACGCATGGATGGGTAACATGATGTAGACTATAGAGAGGTAGTAAGAACAACAACGGAGGATTAAGAGGAGATGGAACCATTATGATGATAACTATGATGATATCATGTGTAGTTTTATACACCATTGAAGTTTTACACGTTGCATTATCGGCTTCCTGCTAGCGTTCAGTTAACCAGAATCTGACTCAACGCTAGATAAAAACGTAATCGTGCCCCGGGTTAAGATTCGGCGATTTGAGCGAAGTCATACGACGACATGAGTCGAATAAGATCGTCAAAACCAAGACGAACGCAAGGCTGCGGAAAGGGACACCGGCGCCGCTAGTTCGCCCGTACGTGTGCGCTGACCTAGTGTTATTCGGCCTGTCGGTCTATCAATCTAGCGGCCACCGGAACTGCCCTACTTCCGTGGCTAGTTACCCCGCCCCTCCGACACGTAATGCTCGGCGGGGTTTGTTTGACTGCGGGTATTCCCCTCTCGCTCGACTAACCCCGAGCCGGCAGTCGCTGTGCCGCACGGGAAGTCTATAGAGAGCGAACCGGCATATTGATGAAGTACGCTAAATAAATTAACTTTCCCCACATATGTGAATGAGTTAAACCAAGCCGACCTTGTCGTCTGCTGTCATTTATTCCAACAGCTTCGTTGACGTGACTTCCGAGTCGAAGGTTCATACAAAAAGTCACGATTTTATTGTTTATCTGTTTTCGTGCGTATGTGTGTGTGCACAGGTAAAGAAGAATGAATGCTAGTTCTTTATACTCAATCCTGCTAAGCGCTAACATTGTCTCCATATCGGTCCGTCATCTAAGTAGGGTGATAAGTTTATCATGTTTAATCGGTTAAATATATCGTTGCCACTTCTGGATCTCCGGCATCTGTCGAGGCGTGCGGGAATTTGCTCTTTGCGTTTGAAGTTTCAAAACTTTTCCCGCGACCTTCTCAACGAGCTGGCAGGTATACAAATTGGTACCCGTCTGCCGCAAGTTAGGTGTCGATCCCGCTGATACATCGCATGTTTCGGGGTCTGGACGGCGTGAATCACCCGACAGAGCTCGGCCGAGCAGCGCGTCTAGACTCGGAGGCACCCCTGTCCGCCAGTCTTGTTCGTCGATGCTACGTTTAGTCATGTTAATAACACAGCGCACCGGCACCCATTTCACGGCAAACGGATCGGGTTATGTCTTTTAGCATTGTTATTCTGTGGTTTGGTTATGAATAAAACAATTTTTTGTTCTCTGTGTTCGCTTGACGCCGCGTCCGATCATGTTCTTCTTTCACCTGGCCGCGTGGCCCGAGATGGACCAGGGCAAGACGTTTTTGGTTGCAGACTTAAGGATCCCTTCTCCAAATGATTGTTTTCGTACATCTCGATTCTGATTCATTTTGAAAAAAATCGAACCGACATTGCATCCTTTACGACATGTTGGATCGTTTGTACATTTAAAAATAGAATTTTGGTGATATATTCGGATATGAAATATAGGTATTACAATTTTTTTTTTGGAGCGGGTCCATTACAAAATTGCGAAAAAGGGCAAACATGATCCAGCCCTATATACATTATATATAGAACAGGTAATTTGTAATAGTGAGCTATTAACACTCGTAAGAACCCCGATTAACGATCAAAGGAAATTATGTCAATGATCTTAACAAAAGTATGCCCTCTTTAAAAAAATAAAACTCGTTTGCACATATTAGTATTTCCAAAACTAACAGTAGAAATATTATAGAACTGCTGTATTAATAAGTGAACAACCAACGTATGAGAAGGACCACCTTCTTTACAAAGTTAACGGTCCTGCTGACCATACATTTTTCAGCTCAGATGTAGAACACAAATTGTGCGACACTGCGCAAGCAGATTTCGACGAATTCGTTCCCAATAGATCTCTTTAGACGGACATGTTACATCCATGTTCCCTTACACGCTAATCGGCTGCAGATAAGCAGTAACACGTCGGGTCATTAATGTCTGTCTTCAGATAAAGCCTCTCAGTAGTGCACTGTGCGCATGCGTGGATCTGTCAACACCAAGGCGATAACGATACACTGTTATTGCAAGGAGAAAACCCACAGCTCGATACGTATTCATTGATCCACTGTTCCCAGTAATTCCGTCCTTGGGAGGCTCCTGTACACCAATCCGGGAGGAGTGACCGAGATGAGAGAAAGGAAACAACCGACATGACAAGAGAGATTAAGTAGCGTTATATGTACTTTGCCATCGTAGACATGCAGAAAACGGCAACGATTATTATTTTATATAGTAATTTTATTCAGATTTGTATCATTTATAAAATTTTCATTGTATTGCACGAGAGCATGGAGTACAACACACTCGGACCAAAATCGCTCGTGTAAACTCACTCGCGAGACCGATTTGCGGGGCCAATTTGGAATTGCAACCGGTTTCAATTCTACGACAGTTGGGATTTATAATGCAGTTGACAATCAGCGAGCGACAGGTCTGAGATTCATCGTGACAACTCAAATGGAGATTGGGGTGAATTAGGCCTAGATCGTAGGGCCTGCTTGTAGGGTCTAGATCAGTGCGGCATCTTGTACATGTCGCAAAACATAATCGGATCAAAATCGGATATAAATCGCTCGTGTAATCGGACCTTAAAGCAACAATTAATAGTAATGCATTATTAATAAAGCATTAAGTCATATTGAAAGTTCTCCGGTTATAATTTTCTTTAGTCTATGATTGTCTGCTGCCAGGCAGGTTGTTTCATGTCAAACGGTCGCTTCGTTCCGTTACATCTTTGACAAACGACACGTATACAGTATGTTTGCACTTAACCTAAACGCCACTAATAGTGCAGAACAGAAGGCGTCTTCAAAGGACCAGCAGCAAGTGCGCCCGATGATCCCCGCCAAAGACAACCCGAGTGGTGTTTATTGATGTGTCCGTTAACCCCAGCGTGTCAACTTCAAAGCCGACGTTAACCAGGTATTATTTATTGCTACCGATCTTTTTATTACAACACTTGTGCCTCGGCTTGTCGCCCGCTTATCCGCGGCTGCGGTGAACATTCACAGACTACGACTGCACGCGGGAGCGGAGTCTGTCTGACGGCATAGGTCGCGCAACTGTATAAATTATTTCTTTGACTGCAGTGAAATTATGTTCTTCCTCGTGAATCTCTTGTTCAATGGGTGAAGTCCGACTTCTGCACTGTTCTTCCCCGTGGTTCTCTTGTCCAAGGGGTGAGGTTCAGCTTCTGTACTGTTCTTCCTCGTGGTTCTCTTGTTCAAGGGGTGAGGTTCAGCTTCTGTACTGTTCTCCCCGTGGTTCTCTTGTTGAAAGGGTGAAGCTCAGCTTCTGTACTGTTCTTCCTCGTGGTTCTCTTGTTCAAAGGGTGAGGCTCAGCTTCTGTACTGTTCTTCCTCGTGGTTCTCTTGTTCAAAGGGTGAGGCTCAGCTTCTGTACTGTTCTTCCTCGTGGTTCTCTTGTTCAAAGGGTGAGGTTCAGCTTCTGTACTGTTCTCCCCGTGGTTCTCTTGTTCAAGGGGTGAGGTTCAGCTTCTGTACTGTTCTTCCCCGTGGTTCTCTTGTTCAAGGGATGAGGTTCAGCTTATGTACTGTACTTCCTCGTGATTCTCTTGTTCACGGGGTAAGGTTCAGCTCCTGTATTGTTCTTCCCCGTGGTTATCTTGTTCAAGGGGTGAGGTTCAGCTTATGTTCTGTTCTTCATCGTGATTCTCTTGTACAAGGGTGAGGTCTAGCTCCTGTACTGCTGCACTGCTCTTGCGGGAGTTGCCCTCCACTACTCCCTACCAGAAGCGCCCTGTCTCCTCTTCTTCAGAGTTTCTAGAAATCCCGTCCTCACACAGGTCTCTCATTCATCTCAGCTGTGTATGGTCGTATCCTTCTGTGACGTTTTTCCGTCTCTGTTTTCTTCTATAGTCTATCCGTTTCATTCTAATCAATCGGCCTGCCCACATCATCCTGCTTCTTTCTATTATCCATTTTACTATCGACACATCAGTCGTCCTTGAACAACTCTTGATCTCTTACAAATGTGGTCCTATCGGCCGTTGTTCAATTAGCGGTTTTATACATAATCAAATCGCTGCATTGCCGGTTACAACGAGGCGACTTCAGGACACAAGCTTCGACCAGCAAAGTTTTCATGGCGTCATGACTTGTCAACTAGCTTCACGTTAACTCATTGAGTGGATGCGTAGATCTAGCGCGGTTAGGGCACTTGATTGTTGATTTAGGGGACCGGGATCCGAGTCCACCTAACCCAAATCCTTAGCAAATTTCGTTTAACCCATGTTGTATGTGTCTTTCAGAAGCTGTTGGTCCCGTGAACCTCGTATGAGTTGTGACTGAATGTGCAGGAAAACGTCGTGAAATCGTTGTAATCGTGTACGCCGCACCTTCTGCTTGATGCTTTTGTGAACATTGCTTTCTCCAGCCCGACACTTCGAATGCATACGTAATTCATCAGCCATGTTACGCTGTCTGGGTCAATATTGATTGATGTCATGTTTAATTTGACGACTTATCATAGTTGTTTGGTGTTCACACAAATCTCTTCGTCTTTCTCCAGTACGTCTGACTCTCTCAGCCTGTTGCATACAGTCAATATTTACACATTTCCGATTACCGTATATCAATGCTATAGTACCCGGGTGCTCGGGAAAGCAACGGTGCTGATGGTTGCGCACTTCGTGGCTGACGTCTGTCCAAAGAGACATCTTCTACCCGTCCTTGTTGTTGCCTTGTCTTACATTTGTGAGATGTTTATCGGTGTTAATGTCAGTGTGGGGCTATGTCAACGGCGGTATAGCATCCATGTTTCACGTAGAGTTTTACATTTCTTCCATTTGTACCATTTTGTAAAACGCAAGAAAGACAACGTTTGGTACATGTACTACCGGCTTTACTAGCTCTTGCGAAGTTTGATGCAAAGACAAACTCGGCAAATCTGAGGAGTTCAAATCTTGCATAACACACACATACACACACACACACACACACACACACACACACACACACACACACACACACACACACACACACACACACACACACACACACACACACACACACACACACACACACACACAATAACACACACACACACACACACACACACACACACACACACACACACACACACACACACACACACACACACACACACACACACACATATATCAATGATGCGTGTCATTTCAACCTGGCAAGAAACATTTAACGGTCGGCGCTCTCTACATATTTGTTTTAAAATATTATATTGTATATATATATATACATTTATATATATATACTTATATATATGTATATATATATATATATATGTGTGTGTGTGTGTGTGTGTGTGTGTGTGTGTGTGTGTGTGTGTGTGTGTGTGTGTGTGTGTGTGTGTATGTATATATATATATATATATATTTATATAATTATATATATATATATATATGTATATATATATATATGCTGCCACGCACGTTTCTTTTTATGATTTATCTAATGTTTCAATTATGCGATCTCTCATTTTAAGTATACAACTAAATACATCCATTCATTCTACGGACAGGAACAAGCGACATTGATTTAAATAAATCAATATCGTTTGTTTCTGTCCGTAGAATGAATGGATATCTTTATATGTATACTTTGACTGGATGTATTTAGTGCTAACCTTACCATGCTCAATATAAGTACGCAACTCTTGTCCGCAAATAAAAATAGCACTTGCAATGACACCGTTCTAATGTCGGATTGCAACATAACACGGTGCAACATCGTCCACACTGGGTTATTATTGGAAGTTGTGGTTTTGGCTCGCCTCGTAGATGCGCTGATAGGGCTGGGAGAGGCACGAATGACCCGGATATAAAATATAAAAACATATCGTCCGATGCTGGCGACAGCCATTTTAGAAGACTATCCATTCGTCATCCCTTGCAGAACATATACGTAATGTGTACGAATGCGTATGTGTCATGTCAAATGACTCATTGTGAACAAACACTGACGACTGACTTATAAAAACATTGTTCCTTCTCCGACCATCCTAAATTAGAACTAAGAAGTAGAAATAGTTATTGTGTTGAAATGTGCAACTGTTGTAATGACACATTGACGACCTCGTTTTCGAAATCGCAATTTAATAACAATTCTTTTAATTTACAAACCATTATTTCGTCTTTGAATGCATGCATGGCTATTCGTGTTCGAACGATGTAGTCTAGGAATCGACACCAACGTAGTCATTAAAGCGACTTTACGTGTTCCTCATTAATTATTACACTGTTCTTGATACAAGAATAAATAATGTTGTGTTTAATAAACCGAAGTTTTGGACATTTCGGATCCCTATCAGTTATTTCGTCAGCAGTTGTTTGAGGTGCTTGCAGGTGTCACGTGACCGTGTTGATGGTCGTCACGTGACAGCACTCACATACGCTGCATAAAACACACCACCAAGACCCTGCAAGAAAGCTGTCATTTCCGTTTAAAACTTTACTTAGTATCATTAAACGCTGAAAATATTGTATTGCAAGAGAACGGCGAAGAAATGTGAAGTCCACATTTGAACAACAATAATGCATAACCCGCTCTAATCAGATGCATGCCGACTTTCTTATGGGCATAGTGACGTCGTTTGCATTTGTATAATCAATATGTAATTGGTTCTACATACATTTATCGTCCTCTGTAAACAAAATAATACTTTCAAATATATACCGACATGGTAGCAGCATGGGGGCACGTGCCCCCTCAAACTCTGGATTTTTTTTAATGTGCCCGCGCTATCGTGACCTGACCCCAGACCTTCAAGTGTTCGTATTTTGACAATGATCAAGGGGGTGCAATTGTAAGTTTTTCGAGTGCCTGAAGTGTTCGTGCTTTGGCAAGAATCAAGGGGGTGCAATGGCGGTTTTTGGAGAGCCTAAACTGTTGTGCAATTGGATGTTTTTGGAGAGCTTCAATTATTGGTATTTTTTGTGGGCCTTAAGGGGGGTGCAATTGGAGTGTTCTTGGCCCCCCTAAATTACCCTGTCTGGATCCGCCCCTGACTGATATTTTACGAACGTCACTAAAACACACATACATATTTCAACAACACGTTCTTGACAATTGTTGCCGGCGCATAGATTTCCTTATTCCCAACGTCCCGTTTATTTTTGGAATCGTATAAATCCTACACACAAACATAATCAAACGAGAGTAACAATCGGTGATATAATATACGATTCCAGGCTGACAGCGGAGCCAATTAAGGCTGTAACCAGTCGGCTTAACTGATAATAATGTCAAATAAGTAGGTATACATATTAAGTGAACTGGTCGGTGTCAACCCCACAAATAACATTATGAACAATATAATAATAATTTCACGTGTAGCATGTTGATAAAGTTTCTATAATAGACCAGATGTGTAAAATGGAACAACAACAATATTAAATAGTAAATGTTCAATTAAAGTATATATAACAAACATTTGGTGATCCCAACTACCGACAATGACTAGAATGTGATTATACATATGAACAGATGAATAGGTGTTTCGTAATGAATTGAGGTTCTGCTACAGCTTCATACCTACTTACAACAATTGCTTTTAGTGATGATACAATATTGTTGTTGTTTTGAGTGATAATTGGAATTGTATTCCAGATCAACGGATCTTTACATAACAAACTGTTTGACGATCTTACAGTAGAAATGGAAGAACGTATATGTGAAGTTTGTCTAGTTCCGTGAGTGTGTATGACACAGGTACATGTAAAATATCGGATAAAGCATGTGGTAGGCTCCTGTGAACATAATAATACATACATTTTCCAACTTCAATTTCATATATATCTTGCAATTTTATTAAATTTAGGCATGTAAAGAGGGGTGGGAGAGTTCCCAGTAATTTCTTTTAAATATGGAACAAACAAATGTTTTGCATAATAAATAATTTAAAAGGAGTTTTGTATGTGGATCCCCACAAGATGATTCCGTATGTCAAGTAGGGGATAAACAGAAGTATAATAAATTGTTTTAAGGGCAGAAACAGGCGGTTAACTTTATTAATTGCGTATAAAGCATTGGTTAGATTATTTTTGCATACATTTATGTATTCCTTCCAATCAAGTCTTACATCAATACGAAGTCGTAGAAATGTTACTCATTTTATATGCTGAATTATTTTATTAGACATTGTTAGGAATAATTATTCACTCTGAGAAGGACGGGATCTACTGAATAACAGTGGCGGCGGTGAATGATGTTCCGGTCGGAGGTCTTCTTCCTCCGGCGTGTGTTTGCTGGTGTAACAGAATATCTCCACTAGACCCTCCCCCAAGGGGGGATACCCTTGGATATCTTCCCTCACCCAGAATACATGTATCTTGAAGTACTGAAGTATGAAGAGAGGTGAGTGTTTTGTTGTTGAGGCGGCCGATCTCGTTCAGGAAGATATTAGGTGTATGGTGGTTTAATTTTATTGGAATATTGATCTTTTTTTTGTAAATTAATAGTGTGCTGTTCACAAAGTACCGCTTAAATGTGGGTCCGGTGAAGATTATTACTAAATATCTATCACCAAGCGAGAACTTTATATTTGAGCTTATGATTGATAAAAACGCGTTTAATTGAAATTCACCAATCCGACTTTACCAGGAAGGGTCTTCCTGCTTGGAATAACCACTCCTACGGCAGGTGTTGTAGGCAACAATTAGGTATATGTATATAGTTCATGTAACCCGGATATGCCTTACAAAACAAAGGTATTTGCAGAAGATGACTACCTGCAACATCAGTTGTTGTTATATGAACATTTAAAGCTGCATTAGCTAAGTATTTCATATTATTTATGAAACAGTGATCATTGCCTGATGCGCCATATTTTAGGAGTTGGGAGTATAATATATTTTTTCCCACGAGTGGAGAAAAAATCCAGAGAGGGAGAAAGAAACCTCAGTGTATCGCTCACGGGGCACAAAATACCTTACCCCATGGAAGGTGCCCTAAGAGGAACACATGTAACAGAATCACGATTTATAGTGATCGATGTAGCTGGTGACATGACTTTAACGGGTATTCTATTCTACGTTAGAGACACTAGCAAAAATGCCCGTCACCTGACGGGATGCCTTGGTATGAGACAGTCGTGAAAGTAATATTTACAAAATGTTAGAAAACAAACACAGAGCATGGTTACAGAAACACCATAACGCGTTCGCAAATACTGGTTGTTTGTTCAAAATAACGAAGATCGGAGAGAATGTGACGTTTACGTTAATCGATAGGCCCTAGTCGTGATAGTATAGAATTGTCATATAATATTCGCATTGCTCGTGCTATTGGCATGGCGGTAGACATAAGCATTATTGTGTCTGCGTCTACTCCATGATGCCGAGTCTATAGCGCAGGAGCAGTTTTCCCGAAATGTTTGCCGCGTGCGCGTGGTTCCTGCAATACTTAGGTTACATTTTACGTATTACGCGCTCATTACCCATGAAGGTGTTTTGACAAATATGGGGTATTTAAAAAAGATGTAGGGGACACGTCCTATTCTATGGTCGTAGATTAATCCCTGAAAGTATGGCACTCGTGGTTCAAGCCGTCTAAAAGGGAATCTGTAACCTACATACACAAGCTCGATTATAATAAGATAGCATCAATGGAAAAATGATGGAACGTCTTTGAAAAAACACCCTTTTATGGAAAATATAGCAATTAAAGGAAGACTGTAAGTGATCAAGTTCGATGAAACGAATTTTCGTATTGGATATTATAAAAAAGAACGCACATATGAAAAAATTAAGAAATTATAGAGAAAGAGTAGACTGGAGAGAAGGTGAACAAATGGAAGACCTGTCGCGTCGTAATATACCCAGAGGAATACATTCTGATGGTGTGTGCGCGCGTGTGCATGGGCGTGCGTGCTTGTGTGCTTGCGTGTGTGTGTTACATGCACGTCGTGCACCGTCCGTACACGTGTTGGACGTATACATGTACGTCATGTACGTCATTGTTGCACACATTACCTTCAAACAAGCCTTGTTTATTATCCACCCATGGGCTGACGTCAGTGTTATTTACATTACCTTCAAACAAGCCTTGTTAATTATCCACCCATGGGCTGACGTCAGTGTTATTTACATTACCTTCAAACAAGCCTTGTTAATTATCCACCCATGGGCTGACGTCATTGTTATTTACATTACCTTCAAACAAGCCTTGTTAATTATCCACCCATGGGCTGACGTCAGTGTTATTTACATTACCTTCAAACAAGCCTTGTTAATTATCCACCCATGGGCTGACGTCAGTGTTATTTACATTACCTTCAAACTTGCTATTAACATTTGTAATTTATTTTAAAAACAACGATACGTAAACATATTTACGTATTTACTGATTACATTTAAATACTAGGAGTATCTTATACAAAATACTAAAAGCCAAACATCTAAGCTACTAAAGATATCGTATATAAAACCATTCACAGTTACTAGAGATTGAGCACTATATCAATATAAAGTATTAGTTAATTTTGAAAAAAGGAAATGAATACAAATCAACTGGAACAGTTTATTGTTCAAATGTGTAATGGGTATACTTTGTTAATGCACAATGGAGAAATCAACGTTTTATTTTTTATCTAATATACAATGAAAACCAGGGAAGGCATGCCAGAAACCTGAGATACGCAGATCATATATTTTCTATTGCAATCTTGGTCGAAATAGAGGGCCAAACGCAACATTTATACTTACGAAAATGACATACTTAGTAAAGTGCGGAAGAACCGACAATAAATGCAGGGAAGAGGAATACAAAACACAAATTGTAAAGTTGCCGTCAAATAAGAAGGACACAGGGTAGAAACAATAAAAAGATATATAGGTTTAGTTTCGACACCTTATCACTGAAGACGAGAAGTGTAATGAAAAGATATAAAAAAAACAGGAAGGAAAGGGCGAGGACAAATGTCAGCACCATGATGACGTAACTGATAACTAATAAACTGGACTGTCTACTGAAAATGAAATGCTACGTGTGGTCTACATTGATTTATGTTGCCGAACCAAGACCGATTGTGAAAAGAAGTCTTGAAACAGAAATCGGACGTGTTTAAGTGTGAAGAGAATGTTACGTAAGCGCTACAGTAAACCTGTCACTTATCGAGATGTGCCCCTGTGGGATAGAATAAAGAGACATCCGTATAACAATGTCTAGAAGCACAAACGCAGGTATTTTGGTCACACTCGCAGACACGAAGACAGTAGTGTTTGGCTGACATATGCAGAAATAGGCCGACATATGCTGAACAGCCTGGATGTCGCAATAGAGACAGGAGTGGCAAAGGTCGCCGACATTCCAAGATGAGATAACATCACAAGGTGGTAATAAACCAGGGCCGAGTCAGATGGAGTCTAGATAGTAATTTATGCATACATAGATACGTAGCGTGTGCGTGTGCGTGTGCGTGTGCGTGTGCGTGTGCGTGTGCGTGTGCGTGTGCGTGTGCGTGTGCGTGTGTGGACGCCTGCGCGTGTTTGTTTGTGTGCGTGCGTACATGTGTGTGCGTTCGTGCATGCGCGCGGGTGTTTGTATACTTTTCCGCGCGATAATGAAACTGGAGGTACTTTTATAAATCTCCGCGATATCATCGAAACATGATAATTATTTTTTAAGCACAGTGGGCAGCAGGACCCTCACTACATACGGAATACGCTGGACCGTGAAAACCCGTTCCTATTATGATGTTCCTCACATCTAAGGGAATATAACGCAGTGCAAGCCACAACCGAGATTTTCAAGGTGTTCGTCTTAAGGGGATGTTCTTGATACCAGAGATCCTTGTAACTTATAATAACCTATAGCGAATGTCCTTTGTATAGATGTCTTCATTCATACGGTGGCTACTTAAAGTGTTGCAATAACATGCAAGGTACATATGTTCGGGCATAAACTAGGACAAACTATACCACCAGAGGGCATGCTTGTCCTAAGACAAACATGTCTTCGCGGACCCTAATAACAACCACAGCGTCTTGTCAGATTGCTCAATACCGCCTGCAGAAGATAAACATGATTTGCTCAGAGAACACATCAGGGGATCTTTGCGGTCACGGGGTAATTGAAGTCGGAGCCGCGAGTCGCTTTTTATTACCATCAAAGATCGCGATTGTCGCCAGTTATCATCGTTGGAAAAAGCAAAGAAAGAGCAGGGTCTTGTGCCGGTTATTTAGGACACTGTGGGTTGTCAACATGAAAGGAATCTGAAGAGGTGACGCTGTGGGGGGTCAAGGGAGACTTCTGCTCAGTCTCGGTGACTGGTTCGTACATCTTCCTTGTCCTCGTCATCCTTGGTCGGCCAGTGTCAGAGCATCGATCATGAACTTTTCATGACGGTCGAGTGGTCAACCCTTTATTGGATTAATTATTTCAACTTTTTCAAATAAAAAATTCGTCATCACCTATGTTAGAATGTTATATCCAACAGACCATATACAGAACAAATATATGAAATAAATATTAATATACACTAATTTGATATGGCAGCCCTGATTTTGCATTGATTATAGTTTTTTGAAAAATGGCAATAGACCAAGCAAAAAGTATAAAACTGGTACGTTGCCTCAGGGCAACAACGTCCAATAAAGGGTTTAAATTAAAGGGATACAAAACGCATTTTGGGCCTATGCATCTCAAGGAGTTAATAAAAACTAACCATTGGCAACTACAATCAATAATATTATGCTATGAGTACAGCAGACCCAGCAGTGAAAAAACATTTTCATCGCCAAGTCTGCTTTGTCGGTGTAACTACTAAGATTTCACTAGAATCTCCCACTTTGAAAATAAATTCTGAGTAAATCACTGGCGTGATGTTGTTGTTTGTAGTTGCAAATCGTTAAATTGCATTAACTTATTAACTTGCGCAGATGTATAGGCCCAAACAATTGCTTTGTGTTTCCCTTTAAAGATGGATGCTCAGCCATGCATTCAATAATATTCAACATCAGGGTGTTTGCAGATGAGATGCGTGTATGTTATTTCATTTTCATCTTGTTTTCGAATTGGTGATCACTGCATGAACATTGACACGGGTTCTTCTTTAACAAGATTTAACAAGATTGCCACCCAGAGAATGTGTGCGCGCGCGCGCGCGCGCGCGCGCGCGTGTGTGTGTGTGTGTGTGTGTGTGTGTGTGTGTGTGTGTGTGTTGAGGGATTGTGTTACTGTTATTTATTTAGCTACAAACGTTCATATAACACAACCTGCCACCATCCGTGCCATATAAGCATAAAATCAGAAGTAAGTGTTTATTTTGGAGTTACAATGGACGCTTCCTATAAAGAACATATTGGATTTTTTGGAAAACCGTTTCCTACATCCTATGTTCCTTATTTACACGGGTAGAGTGCCAGTGTAATACTATAAATGGACCCCCGTCGTATATATGGACCGGGGGTCCATTTTCTCCTATATAAAATGACTTTTCAATCTGTTGAGTGAGGTAGATTTGGTTAATTAGTGTAGGTCTTATAATAGAAAACAAAACTATGCAAACATGTTTCCAAACCTTACTGGTAGAAATCAACCATGTCCATTTCAGGATCGTTTTACGGTTACGAACATTGTTTAAAAAAATTGAAAGTACCATTTTGCTTTTCAGGATAGCATATTTTTAATGTCTAGACATCAGTAAACCATAATCTATAATTTTTAAGTCACTAAAACATACTGTTAAGTTTCCACAGGGGGGTCCATATACAACGCCGTGGTAAATGGACCGGACGTCCATTTACAATCTCACGCGGGCCACAACGGGGATTTCAAAGTAGTGTACTTTACGCGGATGTTCAATACCGCAGTAGTCCGTCTAGCAACCATCCACTGTACAAAGAAATCAGTGACTAAGTACAAATTGGATGCGAGCCAATGTTACGTAGCCTGGATCGTGATTACCGTCTAAGGTTGTGTTTGAACTACGGTGAGAGGGAGTCCGGTGTAACGGGTTAGAGAGATCACACGCAGCGGCGGTGAGCCACAGCTATGTGACATATGCGATATTGTTTGTGCTGGTCTGTCTGCGAACTTGCAGACAACTTACACGCCGCCTACTAGTCAGCTCCGTTAGAGGGGAATCTCACCGCTACACCGTCGGCGTGATCAGCAAACATCTATACCAATGTAAGTACTTTGATAGCATTATACACACACATTATACCTTTGGAAAATTACAAAGTCGTTGCCCGTTTCCCCACTCACTGACGCCAAATTGGTTTCAAAAGGCAACATTACTTTCCGTGTCACATCCGTTTATTTCAGGCGACCTCAGAACAAATAGTTGCCGTAATCACTCGTTCAAACCACAAAACTGGGCTTTGTTCGAGAGAGGACGCGTTGAATGGGGTTCTTTGTATGCAAATGTACGGCTAAAAGTTCAACTACATAATGTACGACAATTATATCACCTTCTCAATATTCCTAGCTCATTTTCAAAGTGTGAACAGAATGGAAATGCAGAGATCTTTATCAACATAAATCAGAACACATTTACCAATAGGCTAAAATTAAATAAATTATTTCTTAAACTTGACCAATCTAAACAAAACATAAAAAGATGAGTTCTTATACAGCGCGATATCCAAAACTCGGACAGCTCAAAGTAAAATAAATATATAATTTCTTAAACTAGACCAATCTATATACAAATAATAATAAAAAGGTAAGTTTTTATATAGCGCCGTATCCAGTTCTTGGGACTGCTCAAATCGCTTTACACTTAATTTCCTCGCAGACCTGTACAAGTGATGTATCGATGTCTCTGGGAGCATCCAGTCACGCTTCTATTACTGTGCGAAGAATATTTGAATACAAATATCCACCACGGTTTATAGCCAAGTACCCATTCGTACAATTGAGTGAACTGGAGCACCGTGGAGTGAACGAACTTTCCCAATGTTCGAAACGGCAGCAGGAAGATTCAAACTTGGAATATCTCGATGCTCTAACTACACACATCGCCCCACAAAAATATAAATAATAAATAAGACTTTTCAAAACGATCAGAAGAAAACCGGTAACTCGCCCATTTCTGAATAAAAAATACATTTGTATGTTGAACGACAACCTGATGTTTGAAAAGCATTACTGTAATATATATGTATAGTTCGCTGAATTCAATACAGTCAAGCTGCAGCAAAACAGAATCTTTCTGGCCAAATATGATTTGTTTGAGATTCTACAAGTTATTGTTTGTAAATATGCCTATGTCTGGGTTGTAGCCGTCAACATTTACAAACTCGCTACTATTTCCAAGTAAATACTAATTAAAAATATGTATTAAATGCTATTCCGCGAATGCCAAGTTAAAGTGTTTTTATTCAGTAGTCAACAGTATCAAAAACTTTCGTAATATCTATAAATACATATATGTCGCACATTTTCTATGTTCTAACAAATTGGTAAAATCATCAACAATTATATCAGAGCGTGCGAAGTTGACATATCTTCTCTAAACTCGTTTTGACTCGAGTTTCAGATATCACAATTTTTAAAGCATTCTAGTCGAAAAATTAAGACATTGGCTAATGTTTTAGCAAATGTGTCAGTTGCGATGTTGGACGTAAAATTGGTCTGTAGTTGATTAGGGTTTAGTAAAGGTTTCTCACTAGATTTAAATAAAAGTATTGCTTTTGCTGTTTTCATCCGTTGTGGAAATGCCATATTGAACGATAGATTACGTATCCTGGCAAAACATACCCGCCCTATGGAAGGGATGACTTGGGATAGTTCGTAAGCGGGGTAGTTGAGCATCTTCATAATCAGGTCAGAGACCAAGTCACCAAGTCCTTAGTTAATTCCATAGGATGAGCTAGTGGGTGCTACATATAAACATACGTAGAACACGGTTTCGAGAAGTATTTTACGTCACACATTCCCAACTGATCGGATGACGGTGTACATAATTTCGAACAATCACATGCGTAGCATTGCAGACAATTGTTAAACGTCTGGCACGAACCTTGTAACCGATAAAAACCCTTAACCCAAAAGGAATTTGAAACACAATTTGAAACAAAACATTACGGATCCATAATGGAATTGCTGATGCTGATGGGGGTATCAAGGAAACAAATTCATGAATATCTAAAATAGAGCATTTATTCACGTTTTCAAAAACTGAACATATCAAAATAAGACGACTAACAACATTTACAACAACCTTTATTACAAATATCGACATCAAAATATATGCAGATAATCTAAAAGGCCAGGGCCTATATGATTAAATAACACCCACAGAACAACTGAACAACAAACGTTCAGAACAAAGCAATAATTACTATTTTAAATACAACTTACCAAATGTTATACATAACATCCCGGATTTAGCAATAGACAAGATAGTAACTCATAGTTTGCGAAGATTCTCAAGATATACCAAATGCTACATGCTACAAAAATATAACTTCACGTGCACTATACTAAATTGCCACTTATGCCAACTAAAAATGTTTTAATTTGTATACTCGCTTGTTCATGCTTACACGCACACACGTGTACACACACACACACACACATTACATTAGTATAGTTCATCGTCACACAAACAACATATTTATATGTAAGAGTCATACTATAAAAAACAAATTGGACATAATTATTATTTGTTTTTTGTGTGATATAAAATTCAGGAATACATACAGTATATAAATAATAGATGTACTAGTTTTGCTGCGATAGCGACAAGTTTTTGTCTCAGTGAGAGTCTCTTGTCTCACAGCAGTTGTTTTCTGTCTTGTTTTTGCAAAATGTAAGGGAAGATCGGGTAAGTAGTACCCCTCAAGAAGACGAGTGAATAACTTTGGTTTTAAACGCCACAGAACGTTACCAAAATTAATTTCAAAGAGGTACATCACATACTGGATGACAATACTCAAGGTAAATAAACATTTTATGTTATGACCACTTTTCAAAAAAGGCCAGTGGGTAGTTTTTAGCCCACGTGAAAGTAAAAAGTACCGCGTATAGGTGGGTAAAAGTATCAATATTAACGCAGTGCACATGCACATCTAATCGTTATAAACGATTAAGAATAAGGATTAATTCTTATGTATCTCCCATACGCGTCCCCTCCGTTCCTCATACCTGTATACGCTATAATTTTCGATTAAAATCATTTTGTAATAACAACACCATTTTTGTTATAATGTTTTTAAAGAAGTACTAGGAATCATATCACACATGCAATGGCAATTACACCAGCTAACAGTAAGGAACATCCCAATTAACTTGGCCCAGAAAAAGGTTGTTAAACAAATTTACTATTGTATGTCTTTGCACACATGATACTTTTACCTTCCACCAGGGGTATTACTACTAATATAATAATAATAATAATAATAAACTTCTATAGCGCTTATATTCCCAGGAATTTTAGCTCAGTGGCGCAACATGCAAGATTCATTGGGCAAAATCGTCGTTAACATGGACAAGCAAGAGTCACCATTAGAGCAAGAATCCGCCAACGGTTACGGTGGGAATGCAATTTCAAATAAATAAGTCTGGAGGTTTTTTTACGAAAGGGTACGTATAGTTTCAGATGATTTTAAAGTGATAGGGAGTTGATTCCAGATTTTGGATGATGCTTAAGAAAAAACACGTTTGCCAATGTCAAGCTTGGTTTTCGGAACAAACACTAATTGCCCGAAACGCATGACAGAGTTTGGCTTAATTTTTTATGAGTAGACCGAACCGGAGGTAAAACATATGAAAAAGGTGCATTCGAATGATTGTCAGTGTTCACGAAATATTACTTGTTCATACATGCACCGTGAAGAAAACACACCACTCACCTTATTTCCGTGGCATTTTAGATCATCGAGTGTAATACATGAATTGTACCTGCTGTTTTCCGATCGGCGTCTTCGGCGACGCAGTTTTGATTTGCTTAGTAATGTTCACCTGTAGGGTTACTAATCAGCCATCAGTCATATTCGTAGTGTAATCCAGTTGTTGGGAAAAGACAATCGCATCGGTACTATTAACCCGACGGATCGGATTACACGCATCTACCCTATACGTTGTTGATATTATATATATATATATATATATGTATTTATATATATATATATATATATGTATGTATGTATGTATGTAAGTATGTATGTATGTATATATGTATATGTATATGTATATATATACATATATATATGTATATATATATATATATACATATGAGTAGTTATATAACAAACATTAATATAATACATTCATACGCTTTCACGACAATAATTAAATGCGTTGTACATTAAATTACATTTTAACGAGACTAATAATAATAATAATACATTCTACCGTTGATTTATTTCCGTCATTATGTACATTGCATATATATATATATATATATACCTTCTTATGAGTTGGTGTCAAAACACAGAACGTTCTTTGCGTTTGTTCATGAAGTCACTAACAAATAATCCTGATGGAGTTTCGATGTCGAGTTAACCCTGGTATAATAATTCGTGTAAATACTCATTGAACGAATTTGTTATAACAGGCCTATCACCGATAATAATATAAATTGTTATCAAATTGCACAGGACAGTTGCACACACGTGGTATTTCCACCATATGTTACGTAACATTTTCCAAATCCCGGATACGTTGCCTCGATGCTCCAACAATAACTTACTACAATAATACCGTTTAACGATTCGTAAAACGGCTATTAGTTTAGCTTTGTACGATTTCTTTCTAAAATCGCCATCTTGGTTTCTATTTGAAAAAAACTGTCTGTACAACTGTTTTTCTTTCCGACACGCATTTTTGAACCCATTCGTATAAGACTAGGTTTTTATGTTTACGCTTATTGCTATTATTAACGCAATGACGCTGACAGGGTCGGTTATGCAATTCAGTGAAATCGGTGTATAAATACTTGTATGCCTCATTAATATCCGTGTAACGAAGCACCGTGTCCCTCCCACGGATCTGAGTGCTTGACATTACCCACACTTGTTTTTGTATCCTGAGTGCGCCATGTGTGTGTGTGTGTGTGTGTGTGTGTGTGTGTGTGTGTGTGTGCGCGTGCGAGCGTGTGTGCGTGCGTGCGCGTTTGTGTGTGTACACGTGTATGTGTACATGTGTGTATATGGTGTGTGTAAAATTATGATATGCATTATTATTATGCGTAAATTATTAGTTTAACGCATATAAACAATGTTTGTTTAGAAAAGGAATTCCATCAATAGTGCCCTAATTTGTGACATAATTTCTACATATTCTTTTTATGTATCGTTATATTTTATTATACCTGTGTACGAATATTGTTTTAAAATGTATTCGATTTATTTCAATGTCGATGTTTCAACAATTTAATGATTTGTGGGCTCTTCTTTCGGCGTAGAGTTATTGGAAAAGAAACGTATGCTTCAAGAGTTTGTCTGCAAAATGTTGAAAATTATTTATTATTGGAATATTGAGTTATTAGAAAACAAATAAACGAGTTGATACGAATGAATTATTTACAATCACAGCGTTAAATACGTTCGCCACTTAATCAGGACCGCCCATATTTGTGTTTTATGTACACTATTGTATACAGGGAGATTATTGATTGAAATAACCATATTATTATTATTGTTGTTATTATAATTATAAACAAAGCTCTAATTCCGCGACACATTCGATATTTTCGCAACCACGAACACTTTTTTGTATGAATTTTCGTGGGCCTGGCTTAATACAATTGCGTTTATTTAAATGTATATTAGGGGATGTTGACTTCGTGTTAATATGCAGCGAACTGTCTTATTATATTATTCAATACATTGTTTTCTATTATCAAAGAAATCTAGATACTATTTCTACAAAATTACTTATGAATATTATCGACGAAGTAATTTCAAACGTTCTTATGCTCAAGAGATATGACAATTGCCGAGGATATACAAAGGGTCAAAATGTAGCACACATTTTCCAACCGCACACGGACACACACGCGAACACGCAAGTGCACATTCGCACGCAAATGCACACCCACACGCACTCCCACTTTCGTGCACATAACGTGTAACAATTTGTATATATTTTCAACAAAGATGCTCAATTCAAAGTGTATGAAATCACATGGTGTATAAATACATAAATAAATAAATAAATAAATAAATAAATAAATAAATAAATAAATAAATAAATATACGTACGGTCTTCTGCCTTCGATTTTACTCTACACTTAAAGGTTTCTACTCAATTATTTTTTTAGTCTCAATTCAAATTAATTTAACAAGACACAAATTACCAAATCTACATAAAACCCAATACAAGGTCTTCATGCTAGTTTGTTTATGTAACATTTTGTATTTTGATTTGGTAAGCTATTGACAAGTATTAACTTAAATAATTCTGGAACCAGAACAAATTCGTGATTGTCAAAATGACTGCACGATATGATTACTTACATGTTTCTCCATTTATATTGTTGATTTTATTTGCTCTCCCAAAATATCATGTAACCAGCAGAGTCAGTGGGTTGAAGACTACCTCTCGGCCCGTAAATAGCTTTGGCAAGTTACCACGCAGATAAGGACCAAATTAAACTCGTTCGTCCTTATAAACAAATGCACGCTCTTTTCTTATTAAACCACCTCAGGGTATTATTTATACTATTCACAAAACACAAATCTGGAAATCAAAGAACCGAATTCGCGTTGCGTTAAAACATATTTTTACCATATGCTGTGGATTCATGTCTAAAGTCCGTGTTGTATAAACGTAAACTTTTTTTCGATTCAGTTAGATCCTCAGAATCAGTTCTTAATTAAATACGGCGTCTCTATGGAATGATACATGACTGCACATAGAACGACGGCCGTGTATTCGTGTGAAGCTATGTAGGTATATAATAAAAAAACATGTACTATTTTAGTCTTTACATTTCCCAACAGTAACCATTGTGGGTTGCAAATCAATCAGATTATACCTTGTTGTTGTTAATAAACTTATTATTAAATAAGCATCACGAAACTAATAATATATGGATATGGGAAATTTAAAACAGACCTATTTGCAAGGCACATATAAATCATAAATAAAACCTACATTTAACAGTGATAATAATGTTGGCATTTAAAACTAAAAAGGCCGCCAATTTAGATCACTTAACGATCTATGTCCCGTTACAATGACAAATCGAACCGTATCTATTCAGGGAAGGTTAATTAAATGAGTGTTTAAAAATGTTCTGCTTTTGCTGAGAACCTTAAAATATCGATGTTAAGTACTTTTATGAAATCAGGTGAACCTTGCAATACGTACGGTTGTGGATATATAAAAAGATAACATATAACGAGAATATTTTGGTAATCAGCAGTTTTCCTCGGCGTTGGGTAGACAACGTCGTCTCTTTGTTGGCCGTTATCTCGACCTATTCGCCGCTGTGGCTATACAGGCACGACATTTGTCATGGCTTGTGTCACAGCCGGATTTCGGACTGTGCAGTATGCTATCAATGATCGGTGGTAATCTTATCATAACAGTTCCCACACTTCGTTAACTTATATAAAAGAAGAGTTTTGCCACTTTTTAAACATGTAAAATTCACGGGAACCAGCCGGTAGAGCAACATGAGAAAATAATAATAATAATTATAGGCGTCGCAGAGGGGGGCATGGGTTTGAGCCCCATATTTAGAGTGGGGGCTTATGTGATTTTTTGATGTTTTTTGGTTTGGTGAATGACAAGGAATGTGCAGTTTCTACAACCACAGAGGGCCATTCAGTGCAAATGGACGCGAAGTGGGCCATGCACGTATCAACAATCTATGTCCATTGACGCCCGGTGCCAAGCTGGATAAAAACGACCATTACCGCCGACAGATTCATTATCTTATCTACACAATATTCAATCATGAGCAAATTGTTGGATTACGTATGTCTCTCGTTATGTTATTGTGTGATCATTTGACCAAAGGCGTTCACTTACGAGGCCGTTTACGCGTGAACATCAGTCATAGGTATCATTGAAATATACGAGGTACTTATGAGGCCGTGCACAATAAACTACGGGGAATGCATATAGCCTTATGTTGGAAATATCTCCCATAGAAAACTCAATTGGGCCGCAGTGAAGCAAGTACTACCACAAATATTTCTCTTTTTGTTATTCGTTTTTTTTCAGCCGCATTCTACTGTAGCTTTCCCAAGGACTTAAATACCTGACTAATAGATCATTTTTTCATGGACCATTCCTTCAGAATGTTGTATGTACAATGCGTTGAGAATTATAGGACATACTTAAATGAACGAAACTTCTTAAAATTACTACATGATATTCGGCTTAAAAAGTAAGGCGACAGTATTTACTAATATATATTGTAGCACTCGTTAACACCATTTGACACGATTTAATAATATTTCCAATCAGGGCAAAATATCAGATGACAGCATAATAAGGAAGCCTTTGATTTATCGAGAGTCCAATATGTATGTATCTTTGATGTGTAACCCACTAACCCGCCTTTCTGAGATATTTGTTAATTTTTGTTTTTAAGCAAACAGTTGTATTCACGAACGAATGGGAGAAGAACCGTTGTCGCGCTTACATTTATCCGGGCGTTAAATAATATCCGGGTGACGCTTCTGCGCGTGCGCGTATCTAGGGGAATGTATTTAGCACCAGCTACGACTGTCGCACTTTCATTTATCCGGGCCTTATGTATGTTTACATATATATATATATATATATATATATATATATATGTCTATATATATACATAAATTATAAAATGTTTGCTTCCCACAGACATAAACAATTTCTGTCATAAAACAGTTTCCTCTCCACGCACACGTCACGTGACTTACTCTTATATTTGGTCACAAATCTGAAACAGCAAATTATACTTATGTACTGTAACTATAACGCTCGTATTACGACAACAAACATATTTAACTACTGGATATTATTTATCACTACGTGATCTACTGGTGCCAAATATTATGCCTTACATATGCACATAAACATCACCCGGATAAAATTTAACGCCCGGATAAATGTAAGCGCGACAGCGTTACCAAAGTGGAAGGTAAAAGGAGACAAGGGTGACCATGGCTGAGGTGGGAGGCATATGTAAATAGAGATTTGGAGGCTTTTTAAAGAGACTGGGAGAGGAGCGGAGAACGGAGAGCGAAGATAGAGGGGATGGAGACGGTTTGTGGAGACGGCAGTGCAAGAACAGTGAGGGAAAGCAAAAGGAAAAAACAGAAGTCAAGGATCAATATCGAGGCCAGCTTCACCCTGATGTTCGATGTAAAAGTGGAGAACGACATCTTAATTATCTACACTGTTCTTTCAATAACGTTGCTTCAGTTCTTCGTGTTTTTTTTATTTCTGATGGATAGTAGTTTTTAATAACATGCCCTTATATTAATTTGCCATTAGATTACCGCTCTTCTTAACAACTGACATCCGTCAATATTGATGCGAAAAACATGATGGATATACGAAAGAAAGACGCGGCAACCAAACGAGACGAGGGCAACTACGCGCTTCCGGGTGTATTCGATGACGTCATTTGATCGTGACGTCAGGTGTATTGATGACGTCATCTTGTTAAGAAGGGCGGTCATCTATACAGATAAACTGTATACATGGGGCGCGATAACAAAAAAATTGTTCAATAGCATAAACTACCCTTAATAATGTTCAATAACCAGAGAACAAACAGTGTTGTCAATATTTCCATAACCATTCTATTTGATAAGTGATATTTTTACTTACTTCACAGTCAGTTTACCTTTTTCCGGTGATGTCACTGGGAAAAAAGGTAAACCTGCAGTGACATAAAATATCACCAAACAAAACAAAAATGTCACTCTTTTTAATCATCACTCACATTCTATTTGATCCCGTCTTAATAACATTATCTGTCACAAATAATTATAAAAATCTCACGAATTACCTATCAGATTACCTAAGCACATGTAACATTAATAAACACTATATTCGAATTAAAGCGCGGTTTCAACAAAGTGAAAAGTAATCGTGCCTTCAAAAAAGTGTCATAAAACAAACTTGTCCCGCGTTAGCCATTTATGTGAGGCAAGGCCCTCCTCTTCGATTTTATAGATTGCTTCGTTTCGTACTCGATTTGTAAATTTATTAACCAATTTAGCATCCCCTGTGATGTGCTTGTATAATAACAAAAATGGTTTCGGTGAAATAACTGGAAAAACAGTAAGTTATGTTTCACCTGGTCGGGTCAACATTCGACAAAAACCGAAAAACGTGGTTCGGCTCTATGTATAGAGGGCGGTCGGCAGTGTTGGAAGCTTAACCTTACTTAACCTTAACCATAACTAATCCCAACTATAACTAGCCCCGACATCCAACCAGAACTGACTTTACCATGAATAATGATGATAATAATATTATATAATAATAATAATAATAACAAAAACAACAATAACTGTAATTAACAACATATACATACTAACTATTTATCCCGTCGGCTGATTGGTTCCAACGTATTCCCCTTAAATATGTTTTATGATTCCAAGCATTTTTTACAATGTGTGTACATGCTGGACCCGGACATATGGTATTATAAAAATGTTAGTAGGCCTAATAATAACAATAATATATAACTTATTCCCAGAACAGACGACTGTAGCAACCTGTGTATTATGAACTGTGTTGTCATTTGGCGGAGTGACGTTGTGTGCTAAACTGTTTCTAGAAACGAAATTATAAATATCTCTAATCCCGGATGTCAATACACGAAGCTGCACTTATATGACTTCTGTGAAGCAAAGATAACGAACACACATATGCATGCTATTTACGTCGGTTTTGATAACAGTTACTAATAAATGTTAATAATTTAATAAACTGAGTTATTCGTCCATGATAATGATGGCATGTTTATCACCAGCGGGTCAGTTGACGTAAATTTATAAAAAGGTGAGCAATTATAAGTCTCTTTGACCTTAGACTCGCGCCGATGTCACCAAAACAATAACATCATTAAGTAAATAGGTCGGTCGCGTCAGATCGTGACACCAATATTTGAGGTCCGTTCGACAAACGACTTCGCAGTAAAACCGCGACCAACTGCGGTTTGTTGTGCTTATCGCATTCCTGCATTGGCGTTGCGGTCGAAGTTCTCGCTTTCTCCATGGCAACGCGAATGATAGACAAATCGCGCAGGATCGAGTCGTGCTCGATACCCTGTGCCTAGACGCTCGTTGCCAGCTGAGTCATCCTGGTTGGGCAGTATAGAATCTAATTATTATATCAGATTGTGTTGAAATAGGCGGCGGCCACTCTAGCACATAGACAACTGTGTGGCGACGAGGTTGAAGTGACCCCCTGGGGTTGCTCAACACCGGCAGTAGCACCGTACAAAACAGACACCGATAATCAAACAGTAGCATAATAGGATATCGCGTATATGTATTATCACATAAGTGTTTATGTAAATCGACGTAATTGCTTAAACGAACGAACAAAAGAATGGTCGAATGAACGAACGAACGAACGAACGAACGAACGAACGAACGAACTAACTAACAAACGAAAGAAATAACAAACAAACGACCGAAAGAACCAATGAACGAACAAAAGAACGAAAGAACGGAATACAGAATGACTGAAAGAACAAACAAACGCACTAATACATTTTAATTGCCTTGGAGTTCAAAGTGGGTCTTTTCTCATACTATTAATTTTTCGGTCGATTAAATCATATTTTGTCAACCATACGTAGTACTACAAATACTAACATGTATATTAATTACGCCATTAGCGCCTAACTTCTCCGAAAGCACAAATTCGTCAACTATTGCATTATTGTTTCAAGAGATAATATCTTATACAGTGTATCACGTTTGAATACGGAAGCGTATGATAAGGAATCGAATATTGGTGAAATGTATTTATACATATTTATTTGGTCATCACTTATCTCATTGTTCCCAAATTCAAGACCAGTAGTAGCAAAGACGGACATAATTTGTTTTCTTATATTTAAAAAACAGTGTAAGCTGACGAAAGTAAGTTCAGAAAAAACTAGCGCAATTACAGTCACGCACAAACGCAATATGTACACCAACGTGCACGTGCATAGGTACATAAGCCCACGCACTAGAACAGAACATATTATGCGTACAAACCCACTGTTGTTGCACCGACCACCGTGCACGTACGTTCATCGGCACGAAATTACACACACGCACGTGCGCGCACTAACGCACGTATGCGCACACGCACATGCGCGTGCGCACACACGTGCAAAGGACAATGCACGACGCACTGAGTGTACGCGACGGAGATCGAAATGAAAAAAGCCGGGTAAGACCGCGTCTCATCATCGTGCATTTGCGCGTGCAAACATGCACGCACGCGCCCTGCACCGACGGCAATGAAACACGACACTGAAGTGACACCACAAGCCGACACGGCACGCGCTCCCGTCTGTGTAGACACGAAGATAAATGACCACCGGTCTGGTCACCTAAAGTCCAAACAAAAACTAGCAATACTGCTGACGCCACGCTATTGCCGAAGCGTGCGTCAACACAAATCATAACAGTCGAGCCCTGTCACTTTTTAAATGCTACCTGGAAACGCGAGACAACGATCTGCGCTGACACAAGAAACGTCGTCACAGTTTGACACTCGTTTTCTTATCGATAACGCATCTCAAGCACATTTGACGATGCGAGTAAGCTTACAATTTTTTAACGCACGACCTGGAATTTCAACGATGAGCTTGATTGACAGATAAACGAGTTTAAACAGCAGCGTCAACACCCGAAGCGGCATTCCATACTCGTGTTATTTTTGCATTCCTGATATTTGTGAACCGCAGAACAGTTACATAGTTTGTTTAAAATATGTTGTCAAACAGTGCACAACCTATCATTCCCGCTGCGCAAAGTGCGCTTCTTATAAAGGATGCTCTAAAAATAAAACAACACAAAAGGGTCAGAGAGTGCGCCCTATGCGCAACTGTTTATACGGTTGACGAGCTCTAAAACTCCTTATAGCCGATGGTACGACAATGCAGGAATATGATGTCCGTATTTAAAGAGACGAAAACAACGCCTGAGTGGAGACATAAGAAATCGCACTAGCCTGAACCGAGCTTCTCTTTGACTTGCTTCTTTAGAGTCAGGCAAAAATAGGGCATATAATTATTAGGAATAGAACACGCTTTACAATAGAGGTGTTTACTTTTAGATCGCACCGTGCCAAATTACCGCCAAAGACAAGTACCGATCAGTACAATTACTAAGCCGTGGGGCTTAGCTACCGAAACAACCTCTCGATCTACATATGTTTTGTTATGGTTTTCTAAGTTATAGCATATAGTTATCCCGTGTTTGTTTTTACTTTATTGTTTTATATGGCACGATGGCATTGTATGAAGTCGTAAATAGAACTTGTATTAATTAAACATCGTAATATTATGGTGTGTAATGCAATGCTGTAAAATTCACTCTCCGTCGCGCGCGCATGTGCGCGCTCTCTCTCTCTCTCCCTCTCCCTCCCCTTCTCCCTCTCCCCCTCCCTCTCCCTCTCCCTCTCCCTCTCCCTC
>CM034540.1:49576931-49583186 GCA_020002185.1 Paraescarpia echinospica | reverse complement strand
TACTACTACTACCACTACTACTACTACTACTACTACTATTACTACTACTACTACTACTACTACTACTACCACCACCACCACTACTACTACTACTACTACTACTATTACTACTACTACTACCACTACTATTACTACTACTACTGTACCACTAATACTAACACTACTACTATTAATACTACCACCACCACCACCACTACCACCACTACCACTACTACCACCACTGCTAGTATTACTACTACTACTACTACTAACTACTACTACAACTACTACTACAATGACGAAGAAGACGACGACGACAACAACAACAATAACAACAATAAACCAACAACTACGATATGTTATAACTACAACAACTAATGTTTCAAATGCTGCTGCTGCAGCATTTGAGGCGTCAGTACTTGTCGGTGCCGTTGCGGGGGTCCTACATGGCCAGCGCGTGAGAGTCGTCATGTATTGGAGAGACAACAACAGAAAGATATGGAACGCTCTTTGTGAACTCAATGCCAACATCACCACACGTACACCCGCCCACACGCACTCACACCAGTAAGTGCCCAAGTCTCCTGTACGTGCGATTGTGCAAGGATGCGCGCACAATAGCGGTTTCCCAGCGCCTCAAACGTGGACTATTTTTGCTATCTACCCGGGGGTAGACTCATGTAAGCGAACCGGCTTGGGAGATGCACAAACAATTCTCGGAACTTGTCAACGCACGAATAAACGGTAGTGTGCTAGTGAACATGAATGGCCTCCCGCCAATTAGGAATCAAACATTTCACTGAGAGGAAACACCCTATCCCAAATCCCCTGCTTGAAAACGGCTGATAATCCGGTGACATTAAAAATGTTGTGACTAACGCATCAAGTCGAAATATTACCTTATAATGTTACTTGGATTTCAGTCCACGTGTAAATCTTCCAACATTATTCGCATGTTCGAAAAGATGTTAGACAATTCTGGATCCAACATGATAGGAATGCACGTTGACCCAAGTTGAATAGAAAAAGTGGCTGCATTAGCCGTTTATATATATATATATATAATGTTTCTACGTGCGTTTAATAACATTTATTTGAATTCTTTTCTTGCATTTTATTGCATAATATAATACATGTGTGTTAGAAACCTTAGATTTGTTGTCATCGTAATTAGACGAAATATCTTAGTAGCCACCCCTTAGCGGTCATACACGAGGTCAGTGTCGAACACAGGTTGTGGTTAACAAAATAAATGACTCGAATAAAACTAGGCCAGTCAAACCAACATGCTACCGTCTGTTCTTACCACGCGGCACTGTGGCGTTGATAAGTCGAAGGCGATGACGTCATTACCCATGAATCATCGCCGCAGCTGGTGTCTTGATTTGAACTACACTCCTGATTTAACCACCCGGGCCAATGACGTTTATACAGATACGTTGTAAGATATAGCAATTAGCTGTGCGAGAGAAAAACAAAGTTTCTGTTGCAGACATACATGGGTCACTCAGGGGTTAAATTTTCGAGAGTCACTTCAAGTGGTTTGGGGCAGGGGGCCTGTTCACAGGAATCACTTCAACTAAAGGTTTATATGCAGTTCTTTTGACGTTAGGGCCATTTGATGGATCCAATACATATCGTTGTTTCCCTGCGCCACAATCATAATTAAGTACTTCCGTCAAGTTGTGCATGCCAAAATGTCTACACAAGAAACATAATTATTATATGTGCATTACATTACAAAGGCGGCATGACATGTTCCAAACCAATCTCTACGGCAGGCGGTTAAACAATTGTCCTTATGTTTTTGTCACAAAAAACTGTTGAGTCAGAATGTCAACATAAACACGCTACAGAATGTCTGATATGCACATTCAGTATCCATTCAGTATCCATTATGATGGCTTGACGGAGCTTGATGCTAGATAGTGGAGCAGCTAAGTGAACATTTTCAGGGGAATCTTTCAAATGGTGATACAAGCACCAACATTGGCATGACTACTCATCAGATATCACTTTTTGAGAAAAAAACGTTAACCACCGGGAAATTCAAGATGGCCGCTATTATTCAAGATGGTCGCCATTTTCCGACATAACATACTATTTTCGCCATAACATTTGACAGAATAGTCCGATTTGAATGATCTTTGTGTCGAATCATAATTATGTTTTTGACAATGCAGAAGCTGAATTTGATGGGAATCCCAAATGGAATGAGGCCCACAAAAGAATCTGAATGGAACACCAAACTGAAGGAAAGAAAGAAGGAAAGAAAGAAAGAATGGAAAGAGGAAAGAACTGAAAGAAAGAAAAGAAAGAATAGTGGAAAGAGGCAGAAAAAAGAAAAGAAAGAGTCAAGAAAGAAAGAAAGAATTTGAAGAAAGAAGAAAGATGTGAAGAAAGCAAAGAGTGAAAGAAAGAAGAAAGAAGAAGAAAGTGGAAAGAATGGAGGTGAAAAGAAAGAAGAAAGAAGAAAGAAAGATAATGAAGAAGAAAGAAAGGAAGGAAAGAAAGGAAGGAAGAAAGAAAGAAAGAAAGAAAGGAAGGAATCAGCAGTGGTGCTGGTGGTGGTGGTGGTGGTGGTGGTGAGGTGGTGAGGTTGGTGGTGGTGGTGGTGGTAGGTGGTGGGGAAGTAGTAGTGGTAGTGGTAGTAGGTGGTGGTGTAGTAAAGAAAGTGTGTGAGTAGTGAGTGGTAGAAAGTGAGAAGTGGTAGTGGTGAGTGGTGGTGAGTAGTAGTGGTAGTGAAGTGGAAAAGGAGTAGGTAGTGGTGTAGTGGTAGTGGTGTAGTGTAGTGTAGTGGTGGAGTGAGTAGTGGTGTGTGGTAGTAAGAGTAGTAGTGTTAATAACAGTAGTGAGTAGTAAAGTAAAGAAGTAGGTAGTAGTGGTAGAATGTGGTAAAGTGAAGTGGTAGTGAGTGAGTAGTGGTGTGAGTGGTAGAAGTAGTAGTGGTGAGTAAAGAGTGAGGTAATTAGGTGGTAGTGGTGAGTGGTAGTAAGTGGTAGTAGAAGTAGTGGTGATGATGGTAGTAGTGGAGTGGTAGTGGTGAGAGTGAGTGCTAGTGGTGGTGGTGAGTAGTAGTGAGTAGTAAGTAAAGTGGTATTAGAGTGGTGGTGGTGGTAGAGGTGGTAGTGAGTGAGTGAGTGTGAGTAGTGGTAGTGAGTAGTAGTAGTAGTAGTAGTGAGTAGAGTGAGTGAAAGTAGTGAGAGTGAGTGAAAGAAAGGTGGTGGTGAAGCAGGTTGTGAAAGTGAGAGTGGTGAGTAGTAGAGTGAGTGGTGGTAGTAGTAGTGAGTGAAAGGAAAGAAAGAGTAATGGTAGTAGTTTGAGTAGAGTGAGTAGAAAGAGTGGTAGTGAGTGGTGGTAATGGTGTGGTAAGTGAGTAGTGGTAATAGTGAAGGAAAGTGGTAAGAAAGGTAGTGAATTGAAGAGGTGGTGGTGGTGAGTAGTGGGTAGTAGTGAGTAGTGGTAGTGGTGAGTAGAGTGAGTGGTGGTGGTGGGGTGGTGGTAGTGGTGGTGAAGGTGGTGGAAGTGGTGGTGGTGGTGGTGGTGGAAGGTGGTGAGTAATAAAGGCGAAAGAAGTGAGTGGTGGTGGTGGTGAAGTGGTGAGTGGTATGGTAAGTGGTGGTGGTGGTGGTGAGTGAGGTGGGTGATTGGAAAGGTGGTAAATTAGTGGTGGTGGAGGTAGTGGTAGTAGTGAGTAGTGGTGAGAGAGTGAGTAGTGAAAAGAAAGTGAGTGAGAAGTGAGTGATGGTGGTGAGTGAGTGGTGTGAAAGAGTGAGTAGATGGTGGTAGTTAGTAGTGAGTGAGTTAGTGTAGTGATGGTAGTGGTTTATGAAGTGGTAGTGGTAGTGGAAAGAAAGGAAGAGGCAGTGAAAAAGAGGAAGAAGGTATGGGGTGGCCTTGAAACACACATTCATGGACTGGAATGGACAACACCAACGGAGAGTGGAAGGAATGGCCACACTTAGGTGGCTGGAACCAGGTGGAGGGAATGGCAGCTCTGAATGATGCACAAATACATACATGATACTGGACAATAATAAGGCAGACAAACACACAGGCAGCATTGTGACAGACAGGTGAGAGGAGATGGATATAAGAAAGAGAAACCGACTCAACATGGAAGCGTGTGTATGTCAAGGCACAACCAGGGCACACTGGTGACATCACTGCTGTGAAGCTCAGCATGAAGTACAGTGTCAGTTAAATTATCTTCCTACAGCTGTGTAATGGTACATGTAGTAGTTAGCATTAGTATCGTAGTATATGAGCTTAGTATCCTAAATGCTATCTAGTGAGCCCATATAAATTAGATTAGTTAGATGTAGTTAGATGGCCGCACCTGATTCATACAGGAGTGCTGTGCATTGGCATGGTTTTCAAGCCAAGGATAAAGGGGGCTTCAGCTACCTGGATCGTGTACAGATCGCATGGGACTTATGACACTGGATGAACGGTGTAGGGCATTCTCCTTTTATGCCCGAACCTAGTTGTATCCCATACCCGGATGTCCCTCACTCTGCGGTGATAGGTGGTAAAAGGATAATTCCTCGGCCTTGAACCCATTAAGTATTCCCTAAGATGGCCAGTTCAGAAGAATTCTCATTTAAAAGGCAAACTGACTGGAGCAAATGTTGTCTGTGTCAAACTATTAAGAAAGATGAAGAGTTGAAATCACCGCCAACCCACTATTCACGTAGTGCTGAACATGATGGCCATTCCATGATTGCATCCAATGTTCCACTCTTCCAAGCAATTCACCAACTGCCTGTTACTCTGGTTCCAGCAAGGCTAGGTGAAGGTGGTGGCACAGAAGAAACACTGAGAAAAACAATGCAAATTATCATCAGAGCTGTAGTCTATTGTTCAACAACACCAAGCTGGAACGAGCTAGGAAGAGAGTATCTAGTGTTCAGATTAGTACAGAAGAGGGACGCAGCAAGATATGAAGAAACAGCCTTCAAGTTACAGAATCCCAGTGTTTCATATGTTAGAAAGGAGATCTACCATCTGAACTGAGACATGCAATGACCACGCAGCTCAACAAAAGACTGAATGAGTGTGCCCGGAACTTAAACGACGGGAGGCTTTTGGCCAAGCTTAGTGGTGGAGATGTTGTGGCGCAAGAGCTGAAGTATCATAAACGTTGCTTTGCTGGTCTGTACAACAGGGAAAGGGCCTACGTCAGCTACCTGTGATTGAAGACCCATCAGCTCTTAGAAGATGGATGGTAGCTGGCCCTGAAATCAGTCACCAAGAGCTCAAAGAGCATTCCTCGAGAAAGTGGACCAGCTGACTAAGGTGATGAAAGATATGAGCAATCCTTTCCAGGAAGAAACTGGGGACCTGCTTAAACTGGACACAAAGGACATTGCCCACCCTAGTACTGCTGACATGATTGCCACACATTATGAGAGGGGCCGAATCTGTTTCCAGGAAATCATGAAGGTGCTACAGAGTGAAAAAGTATCCACATTCTATGATCCAATTAAGAAGAATAAGATTGGCTTCTTTGGACAGAACCCAGTTCCTAGTTACAGAAAGGTAAAGGTACTGAAGGAGGACTATCACCTCTTCTCCGAGCTAGTTATCTTATGCCAGAGCAGAGAGTGTGATCTGCAGGATCTGCAGTTGGCATGGCATGAGAACCAATCCTTCCCAGCTGCATTGAGTGACAATGGAAAGCTTCACACCTGCGAGAAGTCCCAACTTGCTACTATTCTTGAGGCTCAAGTCACTATGTCAGACATCGAACCAGGGGCTGATGTCATCATCGTCGACGGTTCTGCGTTGGTGAACAGTCTGCCCCCACGTACCGCCAAGACGTTTGAGGAATATCCAACATTAGACGTGCTTCTCACAATACAAGTGTACTCTTCTAAGTACAAGAGAACATACATTGTGTTTGATGTATACAAATGATCAAACCTGAAGACTGAGACAAGGTCAAAGCGAGGACGGGGGCCAGACGGAGAATGATAGCCAAAGGAAAACTACCCTACAACTGGCGGAGCTTTTTGAGGGACAATGACAGCAAGACGGAATTGTTCACCTTCCTGGCTGACAAGATTGCCGAGATGTGTGCACCAAACACCGTGATTGTGACCTGTCAGCAACCAGTCATTCAGCCTGGGTGATATGGTTCTTTGTACTCATGAGGAAGCGGACACGCGGATCTTTGTACATGCCAGACATGCAGCATCAGAGGGTATAAAAGTTCTCATGATCAACGCCAGTGACACAGATGTTCTAGTCATGGCAGTTAGTGTTCTGCAAGCA
>CM034540.1:49519431-49566931 GCA_020002185.1 Paraescarpia echinospica | reverse complement strand
TGTCGGCGGGCTCGAGTGAACTACAGGCGCTTGCGCTAGTCAGAGTAAATATCAGCTCGCCTCGTTTCTCGGGCAAGTTAGACACAACTGAAGTGACCGCTGTCTCCGCACGGACTTGTCTGAATATTGGGGTCAGATACTGCATTTCTCGTGTGTTTGCGATAAGCAAGACATATGATACGGTATCTAGCACCTTTGATAATAAACTTATGTAAGTGTTTCGCTCCGTATCACCTTTGATAATAAACATACGTAACTGTCTTGCTCCGAGAAAGTAAAGTTAGTAAACTCAATGTTATGTTTAATGTTTAAAGGAAGTTTCACGGTAAGTAGGCGCGATATACAATGACAAAACTATAACATGCTGATTTCCATGAAACGGAATGTTAGTATTTCACAAAAGATTTTGAGCGCAACGGTGTGGTAATCAATAAAACGCAAACTTGTTTACGAACAGGGGAATAGTAGGTAGACTGCAACACTTGCGCGGGGTTCGGGCTGAAGTCTGAGTGTGCGGTGAAAACGTCTCCTCCTCTGTATTAAGCATAACCTGGTAAGATTGTGAACAAATGACGGGGACATCGGCATATAGATAGATTTGTTCTCGAAAACTGTATCTCGGCGAGAAGACAGAAAGGAAAGAATGTTGTTTTCGTTAAAAAAATGAATCGCAGCTTTGCGCGCTGTGTGGTGTGAACTGATTAAAAAATAAGTTTGTATTCTTAACGCCATCAGCCCTCGACAGAACTGTTCAGCATACAATACCAACTCGACTTCGGACACTCAGCAACTGTATGAAGAATATTCGTTCATTTATATCAATCACTGTCTGGAACCAGGTTGGCCCTACTCGTTTGTTTAGTTGACTCGAACTTATTGAATTGAGGCAACGGTGACTGATACCAATTGCCAAAGCTGTGAAAGACCAACAGAAGGTTCGAGACCAGGTTTTCTCGTTTGTGACTCCGAAGTTCTAACCGTTACGCTGTAGCGCTCCTGTATTACTCTATTACTTTTTCATAGTTGTTTCGAAGAGAGCTTTAGTAGCACTATAATAGGGACAACTAATAATAGTCCTGTCCACAGATACCATCAGAGTCCATTCACGAAGATGCCCCGTGACGCGGTTCGGTCCGCGGTGGTCAGTCTACATTATAGTGATCAAGTCCCGTCTCTCGTCCAACTGCGGGCTGTAGCTGACCAATGTTGGGCGGGGCTCTTGTGTTGATGGATTGGCTTCAAATGAGATCGTCACCGCAACTCAATCACCTTTATATAAACGACGTGAGAATGGCGGCTACAGCTTTTCTCATATCGACGTCAAAAGTGGAGGCTTCATTCGGAAATTGCGCTCAGTTCATTGAAACTAACATTAAATCATGGCTAATTATATGCATTGCTAACTCCGTATATGAAATGTTATCCAGCTTTGATCGTCTAGTTCTCACTTAAGTTTTGTTCCTAGAGTTAATGACCGATACTGGAGCTACTGCTTTCTCTGTTTTGCGCCAACTCTTTTTGAAAAATGCACACTCGTAGTGTTAGATCAAATTGGAAATATTACACTATTCCGCCGTCATTAAACATACCTTTATGACATTGCGTATCCACCTTAGCTCCTTGGCGTAACTATCCATCTGTTGACAACTTGAAAACCTCTCGTCGATTTTGGTGTTAACCAACCCTTTTGCTTTGATGCGCCTGTGGGCTTGGTTTCCCGAGGATTTAGTATTACACACGAATTAAACCTGTTTCCGCAATTACATTTGTCTTGTTTTTAATTTAGAATCATTTCACCAACAAAACTTATCCATTACGTCTTCGACATGTTAGTTCGTTTGTGAAAATGTGTAAATTTACCCCGGGGTAAATTTACTATGAATATTCTAACCCCGATGTCAACATAGTATTGTAGTATTTTGACTCCACTTTTGGTATTTTGACCCCACTTATCACACCCAGTGTGGATATAACACTAACATACACTAAACCGTTTCTCCGAGGAGGCCCAGACAGATGTGAACCGGCAAAGGCGACTTTCTTGTTCGTATTTCCGCAGCTCCTTTAAATTATTATTTTATCATCACCAAATGTAGAAGAACGTGATCACCCCACCCACGTACCCAGCAGATATTTGACAGGCAGGGAAGAAACCCCGTTCGCGCGACTCTGGGCACGCAACACCAGTTGCCCCCTTAAATAAACAATTGAAATTTTTATGGACGATTATAGAAATAATAAGTATACAAATAATAATAGAAATAATAATTAAAAAAGTAAAATATTAAATTCCCTAACAGGTACCTAAATTGGACTTTTGGCTTATCAACTACTCCTACTGTGACACGTAACGATGTATTGAGCGTGGTGGTGCAGTGGTTAGAACGTCAGACTCTCCGTCGAGAGATTCCCTATTCGATTCCTCTTGCTGCTTTTTTGAACCTTGGGAAAGTTCAGTCACTCCACGTTACTCCAGTTCACTCATATGTATGTATGGTACCTGGCTATAGGCAGTAGTTGATAGTGTACGAATAGTCTTCGCGTAGTAATTGTAGCGTGGCTGGATGCTTCCCAGAAAAGTCGAGATGGTGTTCGATTGAACAGGTAAAGTGCTTTGAGCAGGACTGGATATTGCGCTTCACACTTTACTCCCTGACAGACCTGCTCAACCGAACATTATCTCGACTTATCTGGGAAGCACCCAGCCAAGCTGCAATTAATGCGCGAAAACTATATGTACACAAATAGTCACCACTGTCTATAGCCAGGTATTCATTCATACAGCCTAGTGAACTGGAGCAACGTAGAGTGGATGAACTTGCCCAAGGTTCGACACCGCAGCACAGGATTAGAACCCGGGTTCTCTCGATTGAGAATCCGATGCTCTATCCACTGCGCCACTGCACTCAACAAAACTATAAGTGTTTCAGTATATGATCAATACAATTATCTTTACAATCCACTTTAATACACAATTTATGTTTGTAATAATAGTTCTGCTACCACGTGTGTGTGTAGGTTTTCAGGCTGTCTCATAGATATGTTATCAATTGCTCCATCATCAACTACAGGATTGCAAATTGTGCACATGGATTTATAGGATCAGTATCAACTGAGAGCAAAGTTGAGATAATAAACCAGAGTCGATTATTGCGTCAATAAACTGACGATGCATGAACACATCAAATGGAAAAATTTAGACCAAGTGATGGACATGGCACAGTTAATGCATATAATTGGACCTCGTATTTATACTGGACAGCTGCACTGGTCTCCTGAACGCAGTAATTATAAACACTAACTAGTTATCCTTTGTTTTTACAGACATGTACCATATTTGTTTAACTATAATAAAGACTTCTTGACTGGTTTGTAAGTACTGCTCTCCAATTATTATTTTTAGTTGGATTGGTGTATTAAAATTAATGTTCTATTGTTATTGTAATAAAAAAGTATCAAGTGTGTTGGCTAAACAATTATTTTCCCATGAGCATTCTTATTACAATTTTATACTAGGGAAACCATAAAACAATAACATTCCTATGCAAGCTTCATCTAAAATTGTTGATACTTTACCGAGCCAGCTCATTCGTTTTCTGCAGATAGTAGATGTAGCCAGAGGTATCAGGACATCTATGTTCGTTATATAGTCGTTCCAGTGCATGACCAAGATCTTTCGCAGGCATTTAGTGTGGAATTCATCAATTTTGTTTTCCTTGTTTGTTTTTAGTTGCCATGTTTTATATGCCATATAGGAGGGTTGGTATAACGTTTGAGTTATAAAAGCGGAGTTTATATTTCAAGGTAAATTTCTTGTTGTTCCAAATTTTCCTCAGTTGGATGAAGGCTGCTGATGCTTTCCCCACTCTGCAGTTTAGTTCACGATCGATGATTCCTTGGTTGTTGATGGGGTTGCTAAGGTAGGTGAAGTTTTCGACTGTCTCTACTTTTTTTCTGGTTGATCAAAACATCTGTGGGTGGTTGTTGCTCCCCTGTCAACATGTTTTTGTTTTATTTTCGCTGAAGACAAGTTCCAAGCCATCAGTGTATCTGCTGACTGATTCCACGAGACGTTGTAGGCCCGGGATGGTGTCTGAGAGGGCAGCAATGACATCAGCAAGGTCCAGGTCTGATAAACGCTCCTCCTTAACCCATACAATGCCTTCATAGCCGCTTTGGTGAAACTGATTGCGAGGGGTAACTGATACGCTTGACATTTCTCAATAATGCGTCTGAATGTGGATATCTGCTCAGCACGAGAGCGTTTGGGCTTAAAGCCTGCTTATTCCTCACACAGTTCGCCATCTACCACATCTCGCATTCGGTTCATTATCATCTGGCGGTACACTTTTCCTGGTATTGACAGCAGTGTCACACCAGGTTGAAGATACATTTGACAATATTGACACGGGGTGCTTGCATGCATTTGTACGTGGAGGTATAAGCAAATAACTATCATTCATTTAGTCACACATGCGAGCGAGATTCGAATAAGCGAGACAAATCGATTTCAAGCAACCAAGAATAGTTTGAGATAAATAAAACGTGTCGTCTACGAGCTGTATCAAAATACATAAAACAAAACACCGGAGTGTAACGCGCAAAAGAAAAGCTTGAATGTCAGTTAAATGTTAGCTTTTTTGGTTAACAAATAACTGTACTATTAAGTTGTTTATTTTTGTGAAAGTTATATGATTTAGTAATAGGCTCTTGCACATATATGGCAATTATTAGAGACGCCCGATTATAAGAGTATCCATTGTTGACCAAAACCAACGGAAACGTAAATATCAAGATCACATAACGAGTTCTAAGATATGGTTAGCAAACTAATCACATTGCTTCGGCGCCGGAACCGGGGAGGGGCTTTGAGGAAGGGGCTGAAGATAGAATTAACCCCCAATATTAGGGACGGGTTGTGCATTTTCTGGTGTGCAAAGCGAGGTTTTCGGATAGCCTGAAGAGCTTCAAAAATTGTGAATCGCGGCGAAAAATCTTCAACAACAACCCCCGCGTCTTCCGAAGTCATCGGTCGAGCCAACAGCGGTGAAGCTGAAGTTACGTCGTCGCGGCGGCAAAAAATCTTCAACAGCATCCCTCCCCCGTTTTCCGATGACATTAGTCGAGCCGACAGCGGAGAATGGAGTGGTGCTCAAGTTCCAATTTAAATCTTGACATATTAATGAATACAGATACTCACCTCAATCCTTGTTCTGAGTCTCACTCATAGACACAGTCAGTCTCGAAAATGGAAATGCAATAGGCAAGAACAGGAGGCAGAGCAAGGCGACTGTCGCTGCTGTTCCGACTACGGGAGCCAACGTGACGTAGCGTGACGTCACGTAACAACCAAAATGTAAGCGCGTTAAGTCACTTCCGGTAACGCTACAATGTCATTTCGTTTTAAAATGACGGTGTCGAAGCGAACGGGATAAAACTTTCATACATCTATACTGGGGGAATGGGGGAGATGTGGAGAACGAAAATTAAACAGACTAGAAGGAAATAGAGACGGTTAATGGAGACAGCAGTGCAAGAAAGAAAAATAAAGAAAACAGAAATAATGTCGAGGCCAGCCTCACACCGGACATTCAGAGAAAAGAGAACAGCACTCCAGTTTCCATACGCTGTACCTCACGTGGCCTATTCGTCACTGTTCGCTGTGACGCCATGTTGGTTTTCTTGCCATATGTTCATGAATGCATGGAACCAAAATTAAATTCCAGACATTAACCTAGGTACTTCACAGCCGCCGTCCACACGTCCAACGACGCACACGGCAAAGCTTTACTCCAATGCCACCCACAGATTCCACACCAGCAAGAACTGCTACGAATACTCGTAACTAACCTTGACCACGTTTTGCTGTCAAACAAATGTGGCACTGTTACAAACAAATGTGACCGCTCGTATAAAAACAATCTGATTGTTGCACGACAAGGAATGTCTTTAAATTCCAAGATGTTAACCAGGGTCGAAGTGATTCAACCGCGATTTCCGAAAAAAAAACCGGCAATATACGAGCCACTGAATACAATAGTGGGCCAAGTGCATTTTTACGTTTTTCAGGAGAAACGTTCAAAGTTACAAGGCTGTGATAAAATCATGGTAAATCAAATGTTACTGACAACAATATTATTGGTTACTATCATAGGAGTGATATATTGAACCAAATGATCGTGTTTCTCAGATTTTGGCATTTTGCAAAAAATACGAATTTTGACCTAGACCAGAGTGGTCCAGGTCAAAATGGCCTGAACAATATGCAAGTTTCTATCCTTCAGTGCAATAGTGGTCGTCAAAACCATCAACTCTGACGATTTATTAAAACATATTCAGTAAAATGCGAACAAATGCAGTGATGTCTAAAATAGATAATACTTCCTCTCTGACTCCACTATCTGTCGTAAAACGTCACATTCTGGCATAGTTTTGCTGGCCATGTGGCCAGTCTTCGTAGGTGCGACCATCTTAGATTACGCATTTGGCGCACTATTGCTCAAGTAAACAAGGCTTATTATGAATGTAATACTGTACTGCCCTCTATAGAGCAAAAATGGAACTTGATTTAGATTAATTCAGAAATGACAAAAATGCACTTAGCCGACTGTTGCACGCAGTGGCTCATATAATATATACAACACCTGTACGGCCGGGTTGGTATTTGTACGGAGGTAAGTAAGTGCAGCTTCAAATAGGAAATGGATTTGAAATGCTGAGATTGAAAAAACCCGCTGCGTGTGAGGCCTTCTTTCTGTGTATTTGGTTTGACAAAAATAATATATAAATATACATATTGTTTCGGTAAATTGGACAATATATTGTTCCAAGTGCTGATGTCCAGTTGCCTCTTTCAGTGATTATTCGCGCCATTGGTGCATAATAAGATATATCCCCAAAACACAAAAGAATAGGTAGTTAGCATTATTTACATTTTCACTGGACAAATTGAGTGGTACGCCATTCTCCAGGGGCCCCATTTGTTTAGTCATGTACAACTTATCGGGAAATTATTTTCTGCTGCACGCAACGCCGTAATTGGCAGCAACAGAAATGATATAGTCTACAGTCGGCGAGGACGAGTTGATAATAAACAATACAATTATTATAACTAGCAAAAATACCCGTCATCTGACAGGCTGCCTTGGTAGTTGTCAGTCGAGATAGTAATATTTACCAAATGTTAGAAAATAACAACTGCAAAGTAGACTAGCCTTTGACTTTGTAGACGTCTGCATGCATTATTCTTACTTACGCTTGTTGGTACATTAGGGCCCAAGTATTGTAAACAATGTTACGCATGTATGGATACAATACGCCTTCTCTGTGGTTGTCTTCCTACGAAATCTCACATCGTACGTTGTTTGAATTGTTTAATAAATACACACCGACCTGGCGCGCATTTACAAAGCAATATTACGTCTCCCGTCTATTACTTAAAACGGTTCGTTCTTTTTGCATGTGCACCTACATCTCCGTCAGTTTTGCATGTATCGGGCTGAGATTTTGTATCTACCGGGCCCATTGAGATGGTTCGTAGATTTAAACTTTTTTCGAAATCCGTCCGGCGGTGGAGAACTTGGGGCACTCAATATTTCAAAAGGCTGTATGTGGAGTTCCAGCCGCCGATTTTAATGTTTTCTATATCATCGTAAAGATAATTATGCCATCTACAAATATGTCGCTGGACGTATGCAGAAATTTTGAATAGTTTTTCAGTTACTGACGTATGAACATTCTCACATGCACCAGGTCTACCTATCGCTGGTCACGTGAGCATTTCGCCGCGTCAGCCCCGTGAGCGCGTGCTTCTTCTGGCAAACAACACACTGCAACAATTCCGTGGAGTTCCAGCCACGGAATTCAAGTGTTTTGTTATATCATTGTACAGGTAATTAGTCCATGTACAAATGTGTCACTGGGTGTATGTAGACATATGTATTAGTATTTATGTTTTTAACGTTACAAAATCCCGGACGCATAACCCAGCTGCCTGTTGCTGGTTACGTCAGTTACACGGGTGAGCGCATGCGATTTCTGGCAGAAGGTTGCCCTAACAACTAGGCCAGTGACCAGTTGCAATTTGTTAATGCGGGTAGGTTGGAAACATTTGGGATGGGTTTGGAGTGTCTGGAACGCAAATGTTGGGCATTTGAGGTTTGGTCTATTTTCAGTGTTCACAATTATGTCAACGATACTTTTTATATTCCAGTGCAAATGATTTGAGGATGCCTTTATCCCCTGGGCAACGCCGGGTAACTCAGCTAGTTTAACATAAACAACGCAGTTTATATTAATAAGGCATTCCTATCATTTGGACGAGTAGTCAGATGGGCGATCTGGCGGTTAAAAAATATGCGAAGACTATCCCGATGTTAGCATTGTGGCAGTCTTGATTAATTGTTGTACCCTGTAAATATTTACACTGGGTGCAAGAAACAAAGCACAGTACAGCCACAGTCACGTGATCCCACCGCGGCCGCGCAGTAAATTAAGGAGGAGAATGTAGGTTACAAAGATTTACTGTAGTATCAGATTTTTCTTTCGTTGGTCAACTGACATCATCGTCTGTTAGTCTGTTAGCCTGGAAGCCAGCAAGTTATAAGATCTGTCGTGTTGCCCCGAATTTCAGTAACTAACCAATCAAAAGGATCGTATCGGAGTAGATAATAATAAATTAACTTCTTCTGCGCCTAAATCCTTGGAAACCAAGCTCAGTGGCGCATCAAGACAAAAGGGTTGGTCGATATCAGAATCGATAAGTAGTATTCAAGTTGTAAAACGACGGATGATATGCCAGGGAGCTGTGGTGGATAAGCAAAGTTATAAAGGTAAGTTTGTTTGAATGACGGCGGAATTGAGTCATATTTTCAACTGATCTACCACTAAGAGGGGCACAATCCAAATAGTTCGGGCAGAAACATCCGTAGTCCCAACATTAGTATTGATTTAAGAAAAAGGTAAATCAGAACTAGATGATCGAAACTGGATAAGATTTCTTGCAGGATATCACGCAGGTCCTACCTGGCATCTGACTGGCATGTACCAGGCACCTACAACGCATCTACCCGATATTCTACCCGATTTCAAACACTCACTCAGGAAAACACCTGTGTTTCGAAATTAATTTTAAAACACTCGAGTGTTTTCAAAATTAATTTCAAAACACTCACCTGCCCATGTTCAAAACACTACTGTTAACTTGAAAACACTCACCTATCAATTTCAAAACACTCTGGTCTGGTCTTATAATGTTATAATTGATTACCCGGCGTTGCCCGGGAGAAAAGGCAGTCATGTGTCTTTTGTGAGCGCTGTTGAATTTTTGTGTCGCCGCGCCGCCGTAACTTCAGGTTCTCCGCAATCTCGGCGGACGACGGGGCGGAAGACGAAGGGTAGGGGCGGGGTGGGGGTGTGGAGGGTGCTGTTGAAAATATTTCGCGGTGACGTTCACAGGGGGCACATAACGAAGGCACTTTCAAAAGGTCTAGGGGCACGCCACTCTAGCGCAGGAATAGCGCGACTAAATTTCAAAGTTCTGGGTGGTGGGCACGTGTCCCCACCATCCTGTGCTCGTCTATGTAAAGCCCGCCGCACACCGCACGATTGTCTACGATCCGACGCATCGTGCTTAATCGGGGCGGTGTGGGGCTAGCTCAAGACTATAGTGTTTTCAAATTAATTTCAAAACACACAAGTTGTCAAATAGGGTAGTGAATTGAAATTCCTACAGCAATTTCAAAATACTCATCCCTGGAAAACATATGAATGGGTGTATATTTTGAAATTCATTTGAAATTAATTCAAAACGCCCTACAGTGCTTTCAAATTAGGTAGTGTTTTGATATTCCTACACTGGCATCTACCCAACATATTCACGCCACTCTGTCCGCATGCAGAGGTCCACGATTGAGACTCGTGATCATTGAAAGCAGCCCTCGTGTGGCTGTCCCAGCCAAATAGAGATTATATAACTTGCGTGCATAGGCGAAATGTAAAGATATCTGGCCAAACAATTAATAATAAGGTAACTTCTTTGCGCCTAAATACTCGGAAACCAAGCTCAGAGTCGCATCAATACAAAAGGGTTAGTCAATATCAGAATCGATAAGCCATGTTAAAGTCGCCAGCAGATGGATGGACACCCCTAGGAGCTAAGGTAGATACGACAGATGGATGGACACCCCTAGGAGCTAAGGTAGATACGCAAAGTTATAAAGGTAACTTTTAAAATGAAGGCGATATTATATAATATTTTCAACTGATCTAACACTAAGAGGGAGCATATTCCAGAGAGTTGGTGCAACAACCGAAAATGCCCTGGTTCCAATATTAGTATTGACTCTAGGAACAAAACGTAAATCAGAACTAGATGATCGAAGCTGGATAGTTTTTTTTTACAGTAGTAAGCAATTAATATAAATATGCTGGTTGCTTACATGAATGTGCCTGATAGGTAATGTACAGATCTTAAAAATAATAAGATATCGTACAGGAAGCCAGTGCAAAGACTTCAGAAGAGGCACCGAGTGAGAAAACCGTGGAGAACGAATTACAACTCTAGGTAAGCAATTAGGTACACGTTGTAACCTAGTGATATCATTAAGGGCAATATTGCGAAAAGGGGGATTACGATAGTCAAGCCTACTAGTAACAAGTGCATTTGCGATAGTTTTTGCAACAGAAAGAGCCAAATAACGGCGAATACGTCGTAGATCACCAATATGATAATAACAGCAGCGACAAGTTTAAGAAATATGCCGTCTGTAATTGAAATTATCATCAAAGATTGTTCCAAGATTTCGTGCTAATAGTACTGGTCTAACATACTGGCTGAGCAAAGGTGTGGGAAAAAGCTTTTAATTTTGTCACGCTGCCTCTGTGTACGTATTATAAGAAACTGTTTTATCAGCATTTAACTTTAGTCTACTCAAAGTCATCCAAACGAAAATGCCATTAAAACAATTTATGAGCAGAAGTAAGGAGCAATTACTATTAGGCGTAGATAAAGAAATGTAAATCTGGGCATCATCTGCATAACATTTAGATTATGACTGTTAATAACAGAGCCTAGTGGTGTTGTGTACAGAGTGAAAAGCAAAGGTCCAAGAACAGAATTCTGGGGAACACCACATAAAATGGGTAGTGCAGCCCAAGAGCAGTTCCCAATCTTAATGATTTGGTATCTATGATTTGGGTGTGAAGAAAACAAGCTCAGATCTGTGCCAGATATGCCGTACCACTTTGACAAACATTTAATTAGAATGTTATGATCGATGGTATCAAAGGCGGCAGATAGAGATTGAGAAACTAGAACGTAATAAAATCAATTCACCAGATAGTTACGCTAGTACATAGAATAAGTACAAAATTACCCACGGATGTATACCTTGGCAATGGCAAGACGAATTTATAGTTTAAATTAAAGCGAACACAAAAATCCCACCAGTAACTGAATAACTAAGGCACTCGTATACAACCTGCTCATCGTGGTAAGAAATAAAATGCCATTTCTAAGGCTAAGTGCAGCCATGTCCATTATAATCCAGAACTCGACCGAACTTCGCCTTTTCAACTCTGAAACTGTTCATTGCGACCCAGCATATCTCGCTCAAAACGGAAAATAGCTTTGCTGGGCAAACGCGGAGCGCTTCTGTTTTGAGGGAACTTGGAAGACGGATTGTGACGTCGCGTAATTACGTTATTTCCTACGCCATCATCTCGAATATGGCGACATATTATTTCAAAACAAACTAATTGACGTATCAAGTACGTCGCGGTTTGGCTACGTCACAATCGAATTTTTACGTGTGACCTCCGTCAAGCTTTGCCTTTGCCAACGATGTTGATAACGGTTACACACGTGAATTAAATTATTACTGCTGCATGACATCTCATATGTCAAACATTCCCACCCACAGTTGTCACTTTAAACATTTTCCTTATGTTTTTGTTATAAAGAAACACTTCGGTGACCAGAATTTCAACTAAATATACGTCGGAATGTCCAAACCCACCACGTGTTTTAATCTGATGGCTTGACGGAGGTTTTGGTAAGCAACATGTCACGTCATGGATAGGTTAATTAGCTAGCCATTTTGGATCTGGATATAGGCATATATTTTGGATCTGGATATAGGCATATATTCGGTCAGTTAGTTAGAATACTGCGCCGAGGTGACCACGGGATCTGATGTTCATTGGTTAATTAGTTACACTATTTACAAGGCTCATTCTTTAACGGGTCTCTCGGAGTCGGCGGTAGAACACGTCCACTGACTCGGCCACGACAACATTGTCTGGCAGGGAGTTCCACGCTACGATAGTCATTGGTAGGAAGGCGAACTTGTAGGCGTCCAGTGCTTTTAAATTTGATTAAAATGCTTTGCTTTTACGATTCGTACAGCTACAATTGTTGTTTATATGTGTAGGCCTATATCAGTTCAGGCACGTAGCGTGGTTGATTTGGGGTGCATTTTTCAAAAAAAACCTCCAAATGCACCTCCCTGAGATATCCAACTGCACTCTCCTTTAGGCTTTCAAAACCACTCCAACTGCACCACGTTGAAACATCCAACTACTAACACTAGGCACTCCCAAAACGGAACCATTTCCATTCAAGCAGTATTCTTCTGCCTCAGCGGGTGGGTGTGTCGGTGTGTGGGGAGGAGGGTGCTTACCAAAACACCGCACTCCAGCCTACGGGCCTGTAGTTAGCCACTTAACAAGCTTTTAAGCAGTATTGACTTGCCTTCCGATACTAAATTTGACGTAAAGTACATTTATAAAACACAATATGGTGACTAACTGCAGTATGAGTGTATCCAGCTGATTAGTTTCTGTGGCTGATCCAGTTTTGCCCTGGAATAGACGCTCCTCAAATGTGATGGTTAACGTAAATTGTAAACAACGGTACATGCTTGCATTAGAAAGCGTTTGTAACATGTATAATCATAACAGGGTCCGTACACCATGACAGAAACCAAATTCGAGGCTATTTCAAGGCTAAAGAAAGACAAATTCAAGGCTACGTACAGTACAAAAGTTACTGTAATCACTGTAGGTCTTTCAGTGCCTGTAATTTGCTAGTGGCGCTCTTCCACCTGGCATTGGATTTTGACAGGAGAGTCAAGTCCCCTGACAAACTCCGCACTGGTTGCACATGTACATTATAACATAATAATATACATGTACAGATCGACTTGGAAGTGAAACGATTCCGTTGTTGCAAGTTGTAACAGTGGCGCCACGCTGTGGACTGATACACAGCTAAACACGATTTGGTTGGTATCTGATCCACCCAGTGGCGCCACTGTTCAGGCTTAGTTTCATTGTAAAATTACAATAAAACCGAGCATAACAAATTCCATTTGGAACGTCATTCACCTCGAATAGGTCATAACGTTGAACACGTAAACATAACTAAGAGGATACCCAATAAGTGTTCTAACATACACTAGGGTCTAGGGGTATTTGTCGTATATTAAACATTTTTTGGTTAGCATTTATACGATTGTTTGAGAACTGGAGTGCATTTTGATAAAACGCCATAGGGCCAAAGTGGTTAAATGTTCATTAGGATACTGACAAAACTATTTGTCACACTTTGTAGATTGGACATTGTAGTAATTTCACAGAATAATAAATGTATGGAATAAATTATCTACTGACCATGGAAGTGCTTTAAAATAAAATTTCAAAATTTTCAACCCATAAAAAATTATGAATATGGGGGCATTTTTATCAACATGGTACTCCTTACACACTAACAGGCAAAACTTTACTCATAATGTGTGTAATGTAAAAACAGAGACAACTTCTGGTTTATCTTTTCTGTACAATTTAATGTTCCGGAAAGTTCACCAGTGTGACACGTTGCGTTTTAACTGGGTGTGGTTGTCATGACAACCATGCACAACACAATAAGAGCATAACCAGCTTGTGTAGATCAAACATCCTATGCACAGCACAAATATCCTTCAGCAAACAACAGTCCTTCTATAAGTTGCATTGGTGTCCTCGATCTACTTTTGGTGTGCAAGAAAAAATCGGCAAATTTCAACTTCCTCTGAAGATGTAAATATTATTTTCAAATCTATGGCAAGTTTGGACTAGAATTACGGTTAGGTGCGGTCTTTTGCTCATATTCCTTCACATATAATAAGTGCTTTGAGTCAAATTATCATTTGTATAGGTTACTGCATATCACTAAATGGAGTGAATTTTGCATCGGTAGAGATCAAGAAACATCAAAGAAGCATAACAAGACTTCAAAGTGAAAGTATTTCAGTTCACACAAGTTGAACAAATCTATAGCAACTGTTGGTTGTTTATATGCATGTTATACAATGAATAAAATACCCATCCTGATACTATTTTGAACCTGACATGAAGTGAGGTGATTCCATGGTGACTGCAACTGCGTATTTGGGACATATCTGTCAATCAACAATTCGTACAAAACTAGAACTATTTGAAATTAAAAACTACTCTCACAAACCTAACGAAAGAAAATCTGAACCAAGATGCAGAAAGCTGTGCAAATCTGTAAACGACGAAATTGATGATCGAAAACTACTTTGGTTTATGTAAAGCATGTGTATGTAACAATGGAGTTCGTCATGAACAATGGGACGTACCTGTCATGTGTACAGACGAAACTAGCTGCATTATACATCGAGATAAATACGTCACCCCCAAGACAATTTACACAAGTGTATTTATCAACATACAAAGACTAGTTTGCATTTATGAATGATTGTTTAGGCAGTAATTCACCGACAAACGACGTAGATGAATTTTCACGAGGAAAGATAATCACCCTGTACTCCACTCAGGAAAACTCACCAAATCCAATTGTTTTCATAAGGCAATAGTTGAGTAACTCAGCAGAATCATGCATTGTATCACTGGAGGCTGGTTAAAGGTGATTCAAGCCAAGTCTGTGAGCTGCCATATAAACAGTGAATCACAACATTGTTTAAAATCTCTTATATTTCAAGTGTGTTTAGCCAGAAGACCTGTAACTTACAATAATAATAATCTGTAATTTGTGCAAATGTGCATTGCCGCCCCCCCACTATCCACCTCATGTTGCTGCTCTCAAGACAAGGTCCGTGGTCCATGGCCCACACTTCATCCAACACTCTGGTCGCGGCACACCATCATTGCAGTCGATCTTGTGACGACGTCACACACATGTGACACCAGTTCTAAACAATTACAAGCAGCTTGACCAAAGTACCTGATGTATGGCGAGACTGCGACACAACCACTGGCGTAGTCGTGCCTCCCATGCCAGTTCCTAGACTCCCAGCCCCGGGTATAAATGTTCACCTCCGGCGGTCCCAGAGTCCAGACTACCCCACTATCAGCCCCATGCCGAATCTGTATGTCCCCTTCACGTGGTTCGCGTAGCCACTCAGTGCGAACGTGAACGGCAGTGGCGGAAGTTTCTTCTCAAATACGGCACTGACGCACCAGTTGGAATCTACCTGACCTGAAATAGCGAGACACAATGCCTGATTACGTCCTAGATACTTTCTCACAAACTAGATAAATACTCGCATACCCGTTTTATTACCCTACTATTAACACACCTTTGTAACTTAAACTAAACTTAATTATTTTATGTGTCCAAAAAATAAGGTACACAAAAATAATAAATGTCAATTTTCTATAACGTCCGAGTATATACAGATTTCACCACCATGCAGCACAAACTCACCCCTGAATGTTAAGTTTGCATTTGGAATTTCTAGTTGATATCCTATCGTGGTCGTGCATTCTTGTGTCCGCAGACTTCCTTCCAGCTCTACGCCCAGTTGTAGGTTCTCGCTGGCTTTGTGGAAGTAGCAGAGATGAGCTCCGCCCGCGGCCGGAGTCAGGTTAGCACTGGCCTGCCAGCTGTCACCTACGCACATGAACATAGACACCGACTTCAAATAACTTCTCAGTATGATCCACTTGTCTATTTATTATACTACGGACACACTGATTGTTTGAAACAAAAACATTATCACAGGTGGATCCAGGGGGCCTGGTTGGCACCTGACCCCCTAGACCTTAGGAATTTGCCTTTTTGAACGGGCCCTTGTGACCGTGCCCCCTCAGACCCTTGGTAATACGTGCCCCTGTTCAGGTGACAATAAGCTGAAGTTATGGCAACGCAGTGGCAACAAATTTCAACAGCACGAACCCGTTTTCCGATGTCACAGTCGAACCAGCAGAGAAGCTAATAAAGAGCTGAAGATACGGAGGTGAAAAGTTTTCAACAGCACACCCGTCTTCCGATTTCATCAGTCAATGCGAGATAGGAGACAGTGCGAGACAATTCATAGTCGAGCCAGCATAGAAGCTGAAGAAGAGCTTAAGATACCGCGGTACAGCGACAACAATTTCTCAACAGCACCACCCCCCGTCTTCTGATGTCACCAGTCAAGCTGAGACAGGAGGTTTTCGTGCCCCCCCCCAACTACCAGATTGGTGCAATGCTCAAATATGTTTTTTTTATCTAATGCAAGACATCAACTGATCACTGCAAGACATTTGTTTCAAATTTTTCATTGTTTTCTATCTCTCCAAAAACACACTTAAATAATTATTAACTAACTAATTTAGCCTATTACAAATACAATAATGTAAATGGTCCACCAGCTTAGATTAAATGTTTGGCACTGCCAAAGTTACTGAATAGAAAAAATTAACAAATTCACCGACTTGAGCCCATAAAATGATGTTGCAAATTCTGTCTGGTCACTTTGAAGCCAATGTACCCATTTATAATCAACAGTGGACAATTCACTTTGTATTACTGAACATTCTTCAGGATAGTTCGTTTTCAAATCAGAAACTTTCATTTTTCATATTCAAGATGTTTAATTTACCTGGTAGGCTTTCGTCAATGTATCACGTCAACTTCATCAGTACCGATGACGCTGAATGACGTCATTTTAAAAATTCACTTTGTACTTTTTGAGCACTGGTGGAATAATTTTTTCACTCAAAAATGTTAACACTGCAAAGAAATGTGCTGGTAAAGGCAGAAGCACAATCTTAACTTTCTTAGTGATGTCACCTGGTTCGTTTCTCACTGCAGAAGAGGGCAGAAAAACAGGAAAGGGAACAGATACAAACTATGAGGGATTTCTCACTGTACAGATGTACTGACTTTTTCACAAAAAATTACAAAGTATCATTGTTTCGTTGAAACTTGGAATTGGATAACTCAAACACAGCATACCTGTGTATCGTCCTGCTAATGTGTAGATGGCTATTTCGTTTCCAGGTACTGTTTGGCCGTATTGATATAAGAGCTCCGAGCCTAGACTCAATCGCTGGGTGACATTCTGTAGATACTGAGCCACCATGACACCTGCAAACACAAAGTACACGTTCCCGTCACACGGCAAGACCAAGCCACTAAGGCATACTATTATGAACTTGTATGAGTGAAGAGTTTCATCTTGGCTAAAATTAATTATTCTTTAAGTTTCTTTCTTTCTTGTAACATTTCACTTTCAGCAAACTTCCTCAGACTACTCAGTGTTTCCCCTGGTATATAACAAGCGAGGCGGGCCGCCTCGCCGTTTTTCTATGCCGCCTCGCCCAAAATATGCCGAATTTGCCGCCTCGTAGCTGTCATACGCCCATTCTTTTTCGTTCTTTCGCGATATATTCAGCGTCAGCGAACGGCGCGAAATGACATCACAAAGTCACTTATGTTCCTGCAAAATCAAATATTTGTAGCAACGTCGTTTAGTCGTCTTAACGTCGCTCAGAGCAGTTAGGATTTAACTCCATTGGACAACGTGAAAGATGTCAGTTGTCCAATCACGGAATATTCCTGCGGGATCCCCGGTGTCTCCAATGGTGACACGTTGCGGAATTTCGACATACTAGAAATTCATGTAAAATGGCGCCCAAACGGTAACTTGCGTTTTGGTTTATGACGGTGGTGGGAGTGAAAACCTTGCAGGCGGATGGCACTACGTCACTTGTCGGCACTTGTGTCGAATCCGGACTCTTTTGAAGCCCAAATAAAAACCGTGCATCCTATTCACTAATCGGCACTTGTATCGAATCCGGACCCTGTTGAAGCTCAAACAGCGACCCGGTTTGCGCTACTCTGTGCCGCTGAGCTTGTGGCCGTGCGTTACCGCACAGCGTGCTTAAAATGAGAGATACAGTATACAACAGCGTATGTTGATAGAAACCGGGGCGCTATTTACGCCTCAAATGGACGTAAGACGCAATATACTTAAAGGTAAATATGCCTAGGATAATGCTGTATGACGGAACTATAGTGTATCTCACTGATGTATCAAAGTTAAGCAAAACTCAAGTTATAACGGCGAAATCAAAGTGGGTCCGGATTCGACGCAAATGCCCACAAGTCTATTCAACTAATAATATGTTCTATGCGGTTTTGTTTGAGCAAAATAAGGAATGTGATTCGTAAGATATCTTTGTGCTAAATATATGATACATATTCAGACAAAGTTGTGCAAACTAACTTTTGGGAAAGTTGATTTGAGTGAAATACTTACGAATATCAACCACCGAAGTTCACATCTCATAAAAAATGCCTACTACCCAAAACCGTGCTTACTAACGGGTTCTCAGTAACTTGGGTTAGACAATGATATGTTTGCACAGTAATTGGATATACTAAACAACTTATACTGTTTGATAAAAAGGACACAGTTTGAGAAACGTTCTTGCGATTAATATAATAGAAACATACTTTTGTGGCATTCCAGAAATCACTGTTTAATTAATTGTATAGCATTCTAGCAACAAATAAAATATCTTTTGAACATAAACCACCAATTTACCATATTATTATGATATTAAAATTATTTAAAGGTGATGATGAAAGAGTCTTCAGATGATACCACTGGATGCTTCCCAGAGAAGTCGAGATGGTGTTTGACTGAACAGGTCTGCCAAGGAGTAAAATGTAAAGCGCTTTCAGCAGTCCAGCGCTATATAAGAACTTACCTTTTACTTTTTTACTGACTCTGTCAGCGAGGTAACAAGGCCTAGGGTTAGTGCAAGAAAAACATAACCATAACCAAGTACCAGTGGTCAAGTGGAAACCACACCTTAACACGATGAAACAGTCATGATTACTGACTTTTATCAATCATGATTACTACATTACTACACAAGTAGTGTCTTGTTGTTTTATATCTTCCCCTCTATATTCAATAGTAAAGGTTAAAACGTACCTCAGAATGCACCATTTTAAAGCGTTTAAAAAAATATCCGGGGGAGCATGCGATAGCCTGAAGATCCACCCAGTGACAGTACTACGCAGAACTACCACTTCACCATTTAGCAGTAGTTGTCTGAGGAAGATTGCTAATAGCAAAATGTCACAAGCCGGGTAAACAGACACAGATTTAATAAGTCTGCATACAAAACTGAATACAAGCATAAATTGTGTTAACGTTTCAGACATGTCCATGAAATTGTTGTAGACCTCATTATTTGTATAAATAATTGTTATTTCCGGTGACGTTTCTGTTACTCTTTGTGTAAATAAATACTAGCGATCAAGGCATTTAATTGGGTTGTACTGTGTATAAGCGTAATCAATTAAATAGTCACAACGTACACAAATAATCATGGGCATAATTAAATAGTCGTACTCATACAAAGCAACGTATTCTCTGACCTGATTCATTGACAATGTCAGGGTTGCCGAGTGTGACAGATGCTGTGAAATCTTGTCCCTTGTAATCTGTTGTAAACTGTGTCGCCAGGAACTTGCTATTCTGAATCTACAAAAAGGTCACGTTCGTATAGGGTGTATTATCCAATCCTTATGACTGCTCGGAACGTTTTATACTTCAACCCTGCTCAACTGAGACCATCTTCACATATCTGGGAAGCATTCAATGATGATGCAATTACTGCACAAAGACGATTCATACACAAATACACTGTTGTCTATAGCCAGGTACTCATTCATACAGCTGAGTGAACTGCAGCAATGTGGAGTGAACGAACTTGCCCAATGTTTGAACCACGAATCTCTCCATCGAGAGTCCGATGTTCAAACCGCTACACCTCACAAGGTGAAACAAACTTGCAAAATATGATTACGATTAGGACATTTTACCTGAGAAATTCTCAACAATACTCTTGATATCACAGATTTACTGTTAAATGCCTTAGCCATAAGAAGTTCATGGATTGTTGAAGTTGCACAAATCCAACATAATAAAATATTAGGCAGTAACTAAAACACTAATTTTCAAAACTTTGTCATTACATGGTTTTCTGACAATGTGTATTTGTACCATTTTAGCACCAGGCAAACCCATACAAAATGTGTTAATGTGCATTACTTTGCACACTGTTTCCATAGTTACCTGAGATACCAATTTACATCTGATGGCTCTTGTAAACTGATGGATGATTTGAGCATTGAGGTTTCCAGATGGATCGATGTCGCCTATAACAATGGGAAATGCCTACAAAGAAAGAGGTTCCATTAGAAAAAGCATCAACATATACTATATACAAGAAACAATAATCACAAACTTGGTTGTAATTTTCATGCTTTCGTACCGGGTATATAGTTTTCAAAAATATATATACTGAGCAAATGCTTCCTGATTTTATACTACGAATTGGTGACAGTTGTAGATACAAAACAAGCACAAATATATCAGTTATCTGGGAAAGAGTAGACTTCAACAAAATATTAATATTTACTATTTTAGTTTTAAGAGACACGAAAGACCTTTTCAAACACCTTCAGCCATCAGAACAAAATTATGAGCCTGCCCTATGTGGTTGCACAAGTTCCCAAAGTCTGTCAAATGCATAGGTGGGGGGGGGTAGGTTGAATGATCATCTCCATGTAATGCAGATTCACTGAGAAAATACTGATACAATGCCATCACTTATCGAGTGAATACACATTAATGCATATTACCCTTAGCAGCAGCATCCAGCAAGTATTAGCTGTGACTTTATGGGCCATTTTAAATCGCTCACAATCGCAATTCCACACCACGTATTGGTGGTTTGAAATAACGCAGAAAATTACACATTTATCTGGACTTTTCAAACTACTGAATCCATCCTTTAGACCTGAGCTGTTTAAAAACAATTCATTTCTCCACTTGTTGGACCAGAAACAAGAAAATGTGAGGTCTGTACATTCAAACATCATTTCTGTTTTTACATCTGTCCACTGGATGGCGCCACTGGATAATGCAACACTACAGGGTTATTTTGGGCTGGATATGGCTGACATGGAGTGTCAGTCTACGGGCGGGTTGGGCCGACTTGAGATCTAACGTGTTAACGATGTGACAATTCTACACACAAGCATCCTGTCATATTCTGTCTACACTCACCTCAACTGGGCTGAACTGTTTCGTGCCAACGTAGGTGCAGCCAAATCTGTAGCCAGATGGTTGTAAAGTGCTCATTGTCATTGTGTGGCTGATCTGGAAGTGATTGCTCAGGCCCTTGTTGATCAGCAGTTTGGCACCCTCAAATGGCGTTGGGAACACATCTGCCACACAATCACATAATATAATAATAATTGCTTTATTCACAGACTCCATGCAACATACAAGTACATTAACATTGTTCTATAGTTGTGTTATAAACAATAGTTACAATGTACAGAATGAAAAATCACCCGTCAACAAAATGTATATACAGTGACTTGAACCAGTATTTCCATATTCTAGACATGTATTTCACATAGAAGGTTTTAACTTAGTTGCATCTGCAATTATTCTATCCGGATTACAATTTATGATGTGATGTCTGATTAGTGTAAAAAAAGTTTTTGTGAAATCTGAAATTTCAATGGAATTGTAGTCATCAAAACGCGCTTTTTATGCACAACGGTACAAGTAAACCCAGCAAAATGTTTTTATTATGCAAATACTGGTAGTACAACTTTATGACCTCTTTTGACAAATAAACTGAACAACATCACCTCACATACATCAATTGTGTAAAACCAAAGGCGGAGGAGGGTCATGGTAAAAATCATGTCATAATTTTTTGCAGTTATATTTTGGTATACCGATGTTTTATTACAAACGTTGTACGATTTATATTAGTACGACATGTCATATTGCAGGCTGGCGGTAACCTGGCCAATAAGAAATCATAACGCGATTATATGATAGGCCTCGACATAGGCCAGGGGTCTTTTTTGAGTTGTCAAGCCAATTCGGGCGACAATTTTTCATTCTGTACTTAATATTTTACTGGCCTGGTGGGTAACCAACATTACAGATAGTGGTAGATCGTTTTTATCCTATTGCAATTGACGATCGTCATTTTTTTATCGCTTGTCCTTAATACCAGTGCCGCAAATAAACCTAATTTCCGTCTGATTTTGTTTCCTGGCCGCTTCCGAAAGGAATCACCATCTTGTCTTGTGAAAAACGGTACTGCTAGTGGCGCCACTACCGGGTGCATATCTATGCATTAAAAATCCGCAAAGTGGCGCTAGCAGTGAAAAACAGTTTTGAGGAATTCGTTAGGTGTGACTAATTAAGGCTTCAACATACTGTTAACTGGACCGGTTAAATTTAAGGTTCTCTGTACTGATCTAAATCATAGCTCGACGCTATGTGTTTCTTTGCTGGAGGATTTGCTAAATGCTCAAGTCATATCGTTGTGAAGGCTGACGGCGAGGTTCTGACTATGTAGCAAGTTTCATTTTCCTGATAGCCATTCTTGGGTATAAATTCTTGTGCAAACACCAAACTTCCAAAGGGGCAAACGTATTTATTTTCCACACGGATAACGCCGAACGCTTACGGTCGGGTCGAGACGGTAGGTGGGTGCTGGCTGGTGTGCGCGGGCAGAATTGGGGGCTAGTCGGCAGAACTAATTGATCCCTAATTGTCAGCGTTACTCCGTTAGTCGGCTGGTATGTGCTTAGCATTAGTGATTGTGTTGTCTATTAGCAAGGTATTAACTTTTGTGCAGACAACTTAATGATGTTTCAACACGTGATCACAAATAGTAACAGTGACTGACTCCGTCAGTCAGTGTACACAAGTCACAACAACAGGGTCAGGAACGGCATGACTCACAGCGCCCCCACATGTTCAAACTGCACACCAACAAACGCTGACCACTATCCAATTTCACATATTTATGTTATTACCCTTGCATTTCTTGTGCAAATCTTCGAATGTGCCTGGGCCAGTGTCCTCCGATACGCCCTCCTGACCTGGACTTGCAGGCGGTGGTCCGCCGGGCGGCGAGGTTGGAGGAGGGGGAACCAGGGGTGGTGTTAGCACATTGGGAGCTTCCGCTGCTAGTACGTTGCCCATATTGAATGTGGCCCTGTTGCTTGAATGCCGCTCGGCGTTTTGGGATCAAGCTGAATACTGTACGGTTTGCAAACGGTACCCTTCTTTTTACGATAAGCACGTAATCCTCATGCCCTTGTAAGTTCCGCCATGTGCCAAGAAGGACTCTTTTTGATTGGCCGAGAAGACGACACATGGTTAACAACGCGTGCGCATATCGTGCCTTCCGGAGTCGACTACAACTTCCGGCCTATTCCGTGTTTCTAAAGAAGCGCGTGGTTAGTTGTTGTTTGTTTAGTAATCACTGTATTGCATTAAACAAACATTATTTCAAAGGTATATATGCGATACCCATTTCCATTCAGGGATCACTTTCATATTCATAAACAGTACGATTTAGTTACTCAACTTTTAAATAGTTAAGAGCTACAACTGTCCGTCCGAATGCCAGACAACTCGGCCCACGGACGACTCGGCCCGAGACGACTCGGCCCGGGCCGAGTTGTCTCGAGACATCTCGGCCCCATCCTGAGACAACTCGGCCCCCATCCTGAGACAACTCGGCCCCCGCAAGTCGGCTCGATGAAAAATTAATGCATGTGTGTGTGCGTGTGTGTATTTTTTCTCAAAGACAATGGGAATTCATCTGCCGTCATACTTTTTCATCGAGCCGACCTGATGGGGCGGAGTTGCCTCGAGACGATAAATATTTAACATAATTATTTATTCATATTTAAACTAACTAAGCCACCCAACGGTCTTTGATCAGAGTTTTTCACCAGATCGCATGAATGTTCAGTTATTCACACGTACTCCGAGAGTACGTAGCATGCCAATTACCCCGTTGACGTTGTGTCGTTTCATAGATAAAAACACACACATAGAATGTTTAAACTTCAGCACTTTCTGACAAGACTGGTTTACCCTTTGATGACGAGTACATGAATTAAAATAGCTCAGAGTCGATAGCTACCGAGCAGATCTTGAGTGTCAGTTTTGTACAAGCCAAGTTCGAAACAGCAATTAGACTCGTATAGCTTGACTGACTGATGGACCTCACAAATCATCTATTTTGATCATGAAGATTATTAAAGATGCTGTTGAAAAATGACTGTAATCGTATTCGTACTCGATCATAATCGTAATGCTTACGATAGGTGTGTGACGCATATATTGATATTGCTCCTTGTGAATGTCCATACTGTAATCACTTCCCAAAAATCTAAGTTGTTAGCATATATTCCAGTTGTTTGCATAATCTTCGTTGTTATAGAAAGTGTGAAAAGATTAGTCGGATGATACATTCTGACAACTTCAGAATTATCTGCTCAACGAAACAATGACGGAGTCGCAAGCGAGTTACCCCTCTGTGTCCATTCACACATTTATACTGTCGTAGTAAACAAGAAGCCGACAAACAACTACATTCGCTTCAGAAGTATCTGCTCAATGAAACAATGACAGAGTAGCAGGCAACTTAACCCATTGTGTCCCATCACACACCAGAAGACACACAAAGAGTGGTTTGAAATCTATCTAAGCTCCAGATCACTGCATAATGATGCTTCCAATTCTGACACAAATTCGAAGCTAGGTGGGTAATGGAAAAGACTGAATTAGATCCACAATTCTCTACTACACATGCTACAACGCATAACTGGTAGTAAATTTTGATGTGAACGTTATCTGTAGCATTGACGTTTCCTGTGAAAGCTAGACTGTAACTGCAAATACAATTTCATTGTGAGATAAACTACCATTAGTAACTTTTTTACGTCAGTATATTTACACCTTGAACAATATTTACTATTTTACGTTAGTGTATTTACATCATGAACAATATTTACTATATTTACTTTATGATCAAAGTTGCTACCAATATTTACTGCATTTACTTTATGATTGCTACCATATAGCCCTATTATAGTGTGCGAATATAATTGTTTCGTCTGTGGGCTAGATATGCAGCTAGCGAAATCACGACTTCGAAATTGCTTAAGTCTTGTGGCAATGTGTATGCTCCGAGCCGTCTATAAATGAGGACTGTAACCGCCTGTGTGCTAAGATATTACCATTGTGTGTGAAGGTGGTGGTGGAATCCTATTAAAGTTGTGTTAAGACGTTACCATGCTTTGTCTCTCACACACCGATCATAGACCATTCGCCGGTGTCTTAGTTCGCTGTGCTTAAAACAAACAACAACCAGTGACAACCAGTTTCGTTTTAAAAAGAAGCATGGCACTGACATGTTGCCTTGTGCATACAACTGGCGACATTGTCTAGATATATCATTGTCATCTAGCATACTATTTGAAATATGACAAATATTTTACAGATTCTACCTCTCATAGTTTGTCGTTACCAAGATAAAACTTGGAAATTTAACATTCTTACAACTCTTGTTTCTAATTATTATGACCATACTCTTTTGGGCATTGTACCTTATGTCATGAGATAATCCATATTGATCACAGACGATGAGAATGGTCTGTAATTCCCTGCTGGACGGACCAAATACTACACGATCATCAGCATACATAATATTATTTACACAATTATATCCTACACAACTTACTACATTGCAACCATTATGTACAGTGGATAAACCATTCACGTAAACACTGAACAAATAGGGGGATAAAATACATCCTGTCTAACTCCATTACTTACACAAATACTGTCTGACACATGACTACCCCATCTTACACACATTTGTTGGTTTGCATACTTCATCTGTTAATTGAAAAGCCGGATTCCAAAATGCGCTAAGTCCATTTTCCAAAGATATTAGATAATGACGGACCCCGGCATGGTCTCTAGTTATAGATGCTTAACGCTACCAAAACAGTTGACCCAAGCCGAGCTTAGTCCCTACAGATGAAGTCATCAAAGTTTGCCAATTTTCTCAAAACTAGTTCAGTCCAGCGAGGCCAATTTTTTTAAACGTAATCAATCCAGCTATGTCATTCGCATAAATGCAAATGGCGGATAATCAGATGACGATAGAGTACAACTCGCCGGTTTCCACTCAGGTGGAAAAAACATCACTAGAAAAGCAGAAAATATCAGGCAGAGGGGAAACATGCAGCAAACATATGACACCGACATATGCTGCGCTGTGAAGCTCACGGAAAATTTAGTATTACGAAAATTTGGCGTGAACTAATCTGCGATTCTGTCTATGAAAGTATTTACTGGATAATCGGCTAATATAATCATGTGATGTTAGCCTGGACTGTAAAAGAAATATATTCATTACTTAAAAATGCTAAGTCCGTGGACGCAGAAGTAGTCTCAGAACGGGGGCCGAGTAGTCTCAGAACGGGGGCCGAGTTGTCTCAGGATGGGGCCGAGATGTCTCGAGACGACTCGGCCCGGGCCAAGTTGTCTCGGGCCGACTTGTCCGAGGGCCGAGTTGTCCGCCTACCGTCCGTCCCAGTACCGGTATTTCGGATGGCCATGCTGTCATCCATTCCAAACATGACACATGCTCTATATCTCGGTTCTCATCATCATGACCCATGCTCGCGCATCGGGAGACGCTGCTGATTACATCAGTTTTAATACTCCATGGCATATCGCCGAAATGTCAAAACGCTGAAATTAAACTGAGTCTGAGCCAATAATTTTGCCATTCAGCGATTCACGATTCGGCTATTTCTTCTTCACTATTTGTCTATTACTAATAGCATTACTGTAATTTATTAACTTCAAAATTTTGAAGATCACTGTTGGTATTGGGAGTTTAGAAGATGAGATCCCAGCTCAGTGAATCCACGATAACTATTTCCCTGTGTGTTTGTTTATTTCCCTGTCATAGACACAAGATTACAGATGGAAGGGACCAATTGCTTATAGCATCTCTTCCAAAAGACACAGGCAATATAGGGTGAACGAAACCCAAGTTTCAACATGGTGGCCGATGCTAGTACCGAACCACCGATTGGTCTGCACCAGGATTCAAACCCGGGTTCCTCCGATCGACAGTCTAGCACTCTAACAGCTCCACCACTGCGCCCAACTGTTTGGGTTTTAACCAATTGTGGCTTATAAAAATGTGATATTACATGTAATATTCGAGAAGTAGAAGTAATTATTTGAATACACATTATCAATCAACTGTTCGAGAGAATGTTTGAACGGCCACTGGATTTCCAGTAACTGCTCTCTTTGATGTGTGATGATTTTGGGTGCGAAAATTTGTACATGAACATCATGGTTTTCACAGCATGACTGGAAGAAACAGCTAGTTCTAGGACAAAGTACACCTGTAAAACTAATTCAACGAACTCTGCATGTTGTGTACGATATCTGCCAGGGTTAGTGTACCAGTTCGCCATTTTTGGGTTATATTACGCATTTTTTATGCGGGACACGTTTTTCAAGTTTCAGCGTGTACAACGGACATGATTTTTTACATTTCCATGCTGCGTTTCTTCCACGCAATTCTATTGTTCTTCAAAGTTATTTCTAGTCCCATGTTAGACAGGTTGCTTACAAAGAAATACAACAGATATCCAAATTGTGTGTTGACAACCGCATTTTCGTTTCCTGGCATGGGCTGAGATGACTAGCCAAACTCAGTACCTCAATGGATATTATGAAGTGGGCCAAACCTGTCATAGGCTGAACCAACCGCAACATGTTTTTGTTACCCTCTCTAGTAGTGCGGTGAACCACCAAGGCACCAACATCACACAAATATTGTAACAGTTTCATCAAGAAACAGCAGTTAATTTTAATAGATGATATACTATGTATCAAAGAAATTTACATGCCTTGGCAACATAGTTGTTAGAATTAACCTGTAAAGTGTGACATTAAAACCTAAAAATTTATGCACACAGACAATATTTTATACGCGTCACTGACAATGATAATAACATTGCGGATTTCAAGAACACTATAGATATCTGTATTTCATATAAATAAAACATCAACTGTGCATGGAAATAGGCCTGTTTGTAGTACAGTTTTTTAAATGGATGGGAAATTTACAGGTAATTATGTCGTATGAAAGCTAAATTAGTGAATCTCATGCCAAATTCATGAAACTTAGTAGCTCGGCATTATTGTTAAATGTATGTGGTGTTTTCTTTCAGCGTGATGAGCCAGGCACCTGGAGAACCCAAGAACCCTGGCGGTAGTGCCGGGGATGGCACAGGGCCCCTCTTCCCCAGTCTACAAGAGGAAGTGGAAGGAGACGAAGGGGTGATGGAGATAGAGAGTCTCTGCATGCAATGTCACGGCCAGGTGAGGTGTCCCTCATTGAACTCCAGCTACTGAAAACTGAAAAGAGGGTGAGGTGGTGCAGTGGTTTGCACCATCCACCTGGCATGCCAGTGCTCTGAGTTCAACACCATGACTGGTCATGGTACATTTAGTATAAAAACCTGGCTCTCAGCATTAGGGACTGTGCATCTTTCGTGACTCGGAGATCATGTTAATGTCGGTCCTGTCTCAATTTTGGACATAAAAGAACGACTGAGGACAACATGCACCCTGGCAGTGACCACCCTCAGTGCCAGCATATAAAGGTCGGCTTGGCGATAATGTTCTGGAAAAGGCTGACTAGTTGACTGAGACCTCCTAAAACCATTGCATTGTAAACACAATATACAGACTATTCAGTTGCAGAGCTAGGGTTGTAATGATTTGATCATGCTGTATGCGATATGATGCACTGATGCATGACACAGCATATTGCTGCATCCCCAAGATATAAATTAAAATAGACAATCTGCTTCACAAGGTTTTGTTATTTACAATTTTCCAAATAAAATATGTCATCTAGTCTTGGCCATGTTAAGTTTTAGTACAGAAAATCTTTTAAATTAAATCTACAAACTGTGTCTCCTTGCAAAATTGAGTGCTTCCAAGGCAACATAGTTTCGCAGTGTACAGTAAGCTCCGATTTATAGTTTCTTAGTAAGTTCTATGTAGGTAACGGAGTCCGGAAGCAACATCATTGCTGAAAGTACTATGTAGTTATTGTTCTTGTTATATTCCAGGGGAAAACAATGTTGATGTTGACAAAGGTACCGTTCTTCAAGGAAGTCATCATATCATCGTTTGAGTGTGACAAATGTGGTTACCGTGACAACAGCATACAATCTGGAAGTAGGATACAAGACAAAGGAGCCAAGTATACAATCACCATAGCAACCAGTAGGGTAGGTCATCAGATATCAATGGAGAACTATCCATTGATATTCATCTTTCACATTTGGGGTCATCTCAGAACGACAATGTCCGATATCAGACAAGATTACTTTCATCATAGATGAAAGTTTGTAAACATTGCTATGATGATATCAATATATTAACAGTATCTGTCCGAAGCATAAACTATTGACATATGACGCCAGACAAAACTGCCTCTGACCCCCTCCCCAAACAAAAGTAATTTAGTCTGTTATTAGACATCAAAGTTCTGAGATGATCCCTTATGAGCCAGTACATAATTATGGCTTCTTTCCCATCATTCATGTACAAAATCAAAGTGTGTAAGTTTTGTAAACCTGTTTTTTAATGAGATGATTTTGTTCAGGGAAAAAACCTGATGTATTTTATAAATCTGTACTGTTACCTATCATGTATTTTCATCCAATCAACTGCCATATTTACATTCACTGCTCACTTTTTTAAAATGTAAGAAAGCTTAGGCAGGTTCGATCATCTTGTTCTAATGTAGTTTTTCTTTCCAGAGTTGAAACAAACATTGGAATTACTGCTATCTTGGTAGCTGCATCAACTCTGGTGTTTACTTACTGCTAATGTTAGGCCAGCAGCCAGGAAACACAATAACATATCACTGTTATCTAAAGATTTATCTTTTCAACCTTACCCTCTGTATGTCCTAACCACTTAAACTGTTTACCGATTTATAGATTACTTAATCCTTTGGTTTTCACATGCTTCTAAGCAGATTGTAGCACAGTAGATTAATGCTACATAATGTTATTATGCTAAGGTACTGAGACCAAGGGACCATTTCAGTATCATTCTTAGCAATTCACAACTTATTTGTGAATTGATAATTGAAGATGATGTTTAGTTAAACCCATGTACGCAGGCACTATGGTAACAAGTTTATATAAGAGTTGTGAATATTATTTTGTAATTTATACATAATTTGTGTTGTATTTATTCAGTTTTTTAGTTTGAGAAGCAACGTATAAGTCAGCTATGTCCTTTCAGCAGCAGCACACTATACTGTGCATGTATTATATTTTTGTTGAATAAACTTTCATTCATTCATTTTTATGAGCTCATAAGCCATATTTTGTTCTTTAAAATAAATTTTGCTACTTAACAGTGATATTGCATGCTGAAAACTGTCAACAAGGCACACCACTGTGTCACTTTCCCCGGTGTGTAACGAAATAATCTCCTCAGTGATACGGTGGTAGCTTTTTGAATTTGGAAAAAGTTGCTAATTAATATTTAACAACAGCTCCTGCTTAATGATGGAATTTCCTTATGAGCTCGTTCTCTTGGTGAAATGTTTCCTGGTTCATTTTTGTGTTTCTGCTGGCAGGACTTGAACAGACAGGTGGTGAAGTCGGAGACAGCTACGTTCCACATCCCATCTCTCGAGTTTGAGCAACCACCCAGCAAAAAAGGAGGTCAGTTATTGCTTCTGTTTCTTTCTTATAGTATTGTATTATATATGATAATTAGCTGAGTTACCCAATACGGCTCACAGAGAAACGGAAGTAGGTTTGTGCTGCCCTTTGGACAATGTGCTATCATTGCCACATGCACGCTTTGTCAGCTCGCTAACCATAATACCTCTACGGGTTACATACCAACTGCAATAACTTGAAAGGTACACAAAATCACTGGATTCACCCAGCGACTGATTTTAGTTATTATTATTATCTTTACGATTATGCAAAAAACATTGCAATTCCAATGTTGCAAAGCTTGCAACTGCTGATGCACTGATTTGAAATGTTTACTTAGTAATACCTACTAAGATCTTCGTCAATATAGCACTCCAACTTCTTCAGTACATGTGACGTATGACGTCATCGTACATTTGTGATATAATTCAATGCTAAGTTCACCAGAAAGCAACATGGCAGCACGAAGTCTACAGTACATCAGAAGAAGACACACACTGACCAATACCTGAACTTTGCATCCCACCACCCCAAACAGCAAAAGTTAGGAGGGGTCAGTACCCTGATGAGCCGGTGTGAGACGATAACTTCAGAAGAGGGGACAAGAAGGAAGAGGAGAAACACCTAAGAGGAGCCCTAAAACTTTGTGGCTATCTGTCTTTTGCCTTGAAAAAGGTGACGGATAGCAACACGAAAACGTAAAAGACCTACAGAAGCAAAATAGTCGTCCCATATGTGGAGGGTGTGTCAGGGAGAGTACATCAAGTACTGAAGAAGTATGGGGTAGCAACAGCCATGCGTCCCCACACCAGAGCTGTAACAAGTACATTTATTTTGTACTTGAGTAAAAGTACAAGTAACTTTGGAAAAAGCTACTCAAGTAAAAGTAAAAGTACTTTTTGAAAAATGTACTTGAAGTACAAGTAAAAAGTAAACAAATGTACTTGAAGTAAATGCAAAAGTACTTTTCTAAAAAAACTGTTGACATGGTCACCCACTGCAAACAAACAAGTAAATTCAGTAGTGTGCAAAACAAACACTTTATTGAACAGGACAGGATCCTCAGCAGGATACAGTGACAGGCTCCTCAAACAAACTATACATACTATGCAAGACAGTGACAAAAGAAATAAAATAATGGTAATACCCTATTCAGTAGTGTGTACAGTGAACATTAAATATTGTCTATGACCAGGCCTGAGGGTCAATATGTGAGACAAAATATTGAAAACATGAACCAAGAATACATATAAACAACATTTATAGGCCCTAACAATACTTATTTTATTATTAAGATAAATCTGAGTAACCATTAGCAGTTTAAATTGTCACAGCTAAGGGAATGTTTTGGGGCGATAATGTGTGAATTTCGACATGCGTTTATCACTAATGCAATTCGGGACGTTATTCAGGTCACTAATAGCTCGAACCTAAATCTAAGAACATATCTTGTTCATATTAAATGCACTTGCACCTTTTGTACAAATAACGACGTGTTATGGTGTAATACATTTGCACAGCAAAATTGAGGCAAGAATACCTTTTACCTGCGTAAGTCTAACACTAATAATTTACCGACCACATGTGTAAGGAAGGTTCGAAGGTGATCAACAGATCTGGCATATCGGCGCACACAACAGACATATCAACTTAACAGTAGCCCCGTGAACTGACTTAATCTCAAACATACTGGATAAGTATGGCAATGGATGCTGCAAATGATCGTTTTCAGCTGATCCTTCCATAATAAATCTTTGAACGCGAATGACATCATATAATCTTGGCTATATTCACGCCACCTGGTGATCATGCCTGGTAATGGCAATGATAGGCCAATCAGAAAAGACTACCAGTTGTTGCTCCGGCTGATATCTATTTATAGATATATGCTGGGGAAAACCAGTTCCGGGCTTCAGGCATTATCGCTCGTTACTAATATTTTTGGAGCTCCAACTTTTTAACTTTAAATTATGGATACTTCGTTACATTTATGAAAAGTACACACATTTGTACTTCGTTACAAGTAAAAGTACTCCTTAAAAAATGTACTTCGTTACTCACGAAAAGTAAACTTTTCTACTCAAGTACAGTAACGAAGTACTTGTACTTCGTTACGTCCCAGCTCTGCCCCACACCATCCTCAGGCGCCTGTTAATACACCCTAAGAACAAAGTGGAGCCAGAAGAACAGGTCGAACTGGTGTTTCAAATACCATGCAAGAATTGTGGTGCTGAATATATCGGGGAGACAGGAAGACTGTTCAAAATGAGACTTGAAGAACATAGAAAGGATGTTGACAACACAAGGAAAGAGAAATACACGAGTGAGAAAAACGATCAATGTCGACCTTCGACAAATCCACCCTCATAGACAATGCAACAACACAATATCATATCATAGACTGGGAGGGAGCAAAATAGTGGACAAGGAAGCCAACAGAAGAACATGGCAAATAAAAGAAGCCATATGGAACAGAAAGGCCAGGACACCAATCAACCGAGACAAGGGGAATTTCAATCTATCTCACATGTATGATGATGTCATATGTCACATGTACTGAAAAGTTGGTGTGTTACACCGACGAAAGTCTCTACAAGGTAAAATTCACGTATTGAATATGTCTAAAAGAACTAATTTGCATAGAAATTAACTATCCTGAAGAATGTTCAGCTAACTGAGCTGAAGGAAGATACTTACTTAGCTAGTTATATTATGTTCAGCCTGTTTTATACATCATCTCTCTTTACATATTGTTCCACAGAAATCACAACTGTTGAAGGCCTCATTGACTCGGTCATCAGTGGACTGCAGATGTTTCAGCCTGAAAGAAAGGTATGTTACTATTAGTAAGGATACACCCTCATGTATCTGTCTACAACAGTCTAGTGAATAAAGACAGTTATTTTTAGTAATTGCCGCGTCACGATTATGATGTTAAATCAGGCAAGCCGCATTTTGCTGAAATATAAATTATTGTTTATGGTGTGATGTTTGTGTTAAAATGGTTGAAATTATGAAATATTCTACTGTTATAGGATTATTGTTATATTATTATAAGTTATCAATAAAAATAAAACTTGGATATCTACACTATCCGGCAAGCAGTATTTGTTAGATTGGCTGCAATTGATTCACAGCGAAAAATAATTGTTCTGACCAAATGCTTGTAAACATTTTAAAATTTCATGATGTTTATGTTTTCCACAAAGATGCAACTTCCCTATTTGTGATAAAGCAACATTCCAATGAATTCTTTAGTAGAGCAAATATGCAGAAAGTATCACAAACTTCTAAAGATGCAAACTTTTCCACTGCATAGTAGCATTGGTGATATTGTGATGGTTGGTGTTTAGGAACAGGATGCTGAGACCGCTGCCAAAGTTGATGCCTTTATTCTCAAGTTACAACAGCTGAAGACACTGGAGAAACCTTTTGACATTGTTAGTACTAGTTTCTTTTGTTAATAACCAATTTAAGGTAGCTGCACCAGGTATCATGTCAGTTGATTTCTTAATTTTTTTCTTCATAGAACATTAGTAGATGTCAGTATGAACATGTGTACTATTAAGAAAACCAAGGCATTATCACCATATGTCACCAATCAGTCCTTTAAAAACTAGTATTTTTAGTGTGTCTGTGGAAAGTCCCTTTTCAGATTCTTGGAAACTGACGATGTTTCCATAGTGACGATCACTTGTGCGTCAGCCCAGTTCAAAAATAAATTAATTCACCATGAATGCATATAGTCTGGTTATTCTCATGCCACTATGCTGTTGTATTATAACTGCCTAAATGTGTCAAGCTGTCAAATCACCAAATACTGGCTGGTAGTTTTGTTTAATCTCCGATAATGCCCGACCTCAGCAATGACACGTGACTGACCCCAGCAGGTGTCAATCAATCTTGTCTACCACAACAAGTTGAACACATGGCCCTTCCTAACATACTATCATGAGACAACTTGGCGGGAAAAACTTGGGAGGAAATCTCAGTAATAGAAGTGTCTGTCAAATTGTGTTGAAATAAGCCACTTGCCAGTAAAAAAGTCACATTTCTAAGCAAAAAACAAGCATCTGGTGACACATGTATTATTGGTAACAACCAGGAAGTATTACTTAATGTAATTTTTTATAAAAACTACAATACTTACAAAGCCATAACTTGGCATATGAACTCGGCTTGTGTTTACCCAAAATTGCACGGGATGGTTTTATGTTTGGTGAAGGGGTCGTGCCAAAAATGCAGTACAGATTTTTGCTGTCTTTCAACATTGTAGCAAAATGTTTATGAAGCTGTATCAAACTTAAAGGGAATAAAAACATCTATTGCTCGAATTCATGTTATATTACATCCTGCTATTTATTTCCACGTCCACCAAGCCAAAAAAATCATAAAAATTCAATGAATTAGAAATTCCACATTTTATGCTGTGCATCCGGACATTTTCGAATATGCATATTTTTGGCGCACTTTTCGGGATGCCGAGATGTGACGTCACTTATGACTCAAACTCGCATCAGGCCAACCCTTTCCATGCATTCAGAGCATGTTTACAAGTATAGCTTTTGGGTCGAAACGAGCGTCAGAATGAGTTATTGTGCAATATTCCGACGTAATACAAACACTAGTCATCATAGAAGAACAAACATTTATCTTACGGTTCCACATGAATCAAATTTTATTCAAAACAACGAATGCGAATGGGCCTACAAGTCGACTAGGTTTCGCCGAGCTTGGGCTCGTTTTCATAATAATTATATCGAATGCAACCAACGGGAGATAATCTACACCAATAAACATACATAGCAAACATATTGTATCCAGCTACATAAAGTAACGTGTATAATCTCATAATATCACTAGAATATCGATATATGAAGGAGTTGTACAATTTATCATAACAACTTAAATCAGTCAGAGAATTTCCGCTGGTCCCGCTTGCTCAGTGGGTAGGCGCGTTGGTTACTTATTTATTTTATAATCGGGTGACGCCGGTTCAATCCTGACAGCATGCACCTTTGATTTTCTTTACACTTTTTTTGTTTATGTTTTCACGAAGTAATATAAACAAAATCATTTTATACTATAACGTCTGAATGTCAATAACATGTTTGTACTTACAACCATAAAAAATTTTCTTTTGGGGAGTTTCTCAAAACGAAATAAAATGCCATTTTAAGGTGATTTTTGACATTTTTTTATTGTCTTTAAACACATTTAAATATCTCTAAACAACATAATAAAATTAATTGTTTTTGGTCTGGAGTATTGTTTAGTATAGTAGAGGCAAACTCTGAGAAAAAATGGTTAGCTTATCTTCAAAACTTATATTAGAAATTATTAATTCAAAAGAAGCATATAATAGCCGGTACAGCCACCTTAACAGCTGTTATATGGAACATTCACTTTAGACAACATATGTCTTGTGGGACTACACGGTACACCCATGGTTTGCCTTTGAGCCAAGATTGTTTCTTGAAACATGTCACATTTAAAAAAAATTACATTTCAAATCCTGGACTTAAAATGTTATTGTAGTATGAGTTCATTGTCTATCTAAGAAACATGGCTTGATCGGTTATATATGTGTGATTTTCATATTTTAAAGAATTCAAATTATGAAAAGAAATGCACAGTTTGCTAGTACATTTTGCTCTTTACCAGAGTAACTATTGCATTGTAACTATACTTGAGTCTACAGCAGAATCACTAACTTGTACCTGTTTAAACAATGTATTTTGTTATTTATTTGTTGTAGATTTTAGATGATCCAACAGGAAACAGCTTCATAGAAAATCCATATCCTTTTGCTCAGGAAGGCCATACTCCACAGTGTCGCATAACTAGCTTGTGGAGTTTTGAATATCAATTAGAACAACGTTGGATGAAACCACAAAGGACATTTTGTTGATTATTATTACAGGTGCATTTCCCAAATATAAATATAACTACCGCAATGCTATCATTGTGTTGTAATATTCTTCCAGTTTCCAACCTATTTTCTTCATGTTTCTACTCGAATAATCCAAACAAAACTGCATTCACTATTTCACAATGGAAGAACTGGCCCAAAGTGGAATAAATTTGGTTTTATCAGCTTTGTCATCCTTGGTCACATGGTTAACCATTACAAGATGATCTCTTGCCTTGGAATTGATATGCGTCTTAAATTGTCTCACTTTTTTATGAAACCCAGTTCTTTTTTCACTATGCAGAAGAAACCAGTCATGAGTTTATTCGATGTCAATTTGTTCATCTTGTGCATCCTTGACTGTTTCCACAAATGCTCCCAAGAGGGATGAGGGCACCACTGTCCTGCACTATGAAAGAAGCAAGGACCAGAACGACTTTCTCGGAATCTCAGATGTAAGTCAAACCTCATCCCCCACCCCCTGAAACGAAAGTTTGTAAATACTGATATGATGATATCAATATATTAACAATATTGCTCCAAAGTTTAAAATATTTATGTCTGACACCAGACAAAACTGCCTCTGATCCTCTCCCCAAATGAAAGTAATTTTGTTTGATATCGGACATCGATGTTCTGAAATGATACCTTGATTATAATTGTTTTTATTAAAAAAAGAGAATGGCTAAGCAGTAATGAACTACAAAATTAAAAGTAACGAGATTAATTTCGAGCAAATTGGAAAGGATGGATTCTATCTGAAGTCATAGTTTTGCGTTGTTAATGCAGTTGACGATTTAGTCTTTACCACGTGTGGAATCGATCAAAATTCACAGTAGCTTGTATTTTTATTATGTACGAAGTCTTTGTCATGGGATTGTCAGTCACCTAAAAGAACATGGTTTGTTAAACTTAAGAGATGAGAATATTGAGATGAGCTCAAACAAAAGTGTTGCTATAAAATCTGGTTATTGTGAATAGAGCAGGCATGGGATCGGTTCCAGTTTGGAATTGGAATTGACTCTCGGTTGGAGTAGATTTTTTTGCAGCAGCAGACATGAGCCGACAAAGTCAATTTTATTTGACTGAACAGTCCTGAATTATTTAACCATCTCTGATTAAATAATATATTGTGTACACGTTTTCACATACAGATCATAATGAATTGGGTCCTTATTGGGAATTATGTTCTCCTTGGTATTTTTGTAGGTTGGAATTGATAATTTGTTATTTATTTGCATGGTGGAATTGTAATTTTTTTGGAATTTGCTGGAATTGGAATTCACTAAACGGAATTGACTCCATGACTGGTAGTGACATCTAGTGTCATTTACGTTGCAGGAGACCGAGGTTAAAGAACCAGAATTGACTGTTCCTGAGAGTTTTGAAGGTCAGGCTGGCACGCAGGATCTCGATCTCAAAAACGAGGTGAGTCGTGTAGACAAATATAAGCAGAACTCACTGAATGACATTTTTTATAGTGTGTTGCATTTTATTTTTAGACGGATATTCACAGTTTTGAGAACCTGAATGTGAGTTGTTTTATGGTACACATTCATCTGTTTTGTGGTACACATTCATACTATATAGCAGATACCGGCATATTGGCACTTAGTCAGTTTGGTATTTCATAAACTTCCGTCATGCTTTGTGCTAATTACTGTTACTTAATCAAAGTGTTGTTCAGTTTAGGATATTTCTCTAAACTTCAGGGTATCGTTTCACTACAATTTTTTGCCTGAATTTATTCTTTAAACTCGATTTCCCTCCTTAACAGTGATCTTGTATACTGAAAACTGTCAACTCGACATCAGGTTGCACCACCGGAACACTCGTCAGTGGCTAACGGAAATAGTGTCCCCGATGATACGGCGGCAGCTTTTTGCATTTTGAAAAAGTTCCTTAAATTTAACAAAGGATTCTGTTTAATGAAGTATTTTTCTTCTGTGTTCACTGTCTCTGTGAAACAGTCCCCAGATTTCTAGATTAGTAGAATATTGCTTTATTTAGCAGTACAATACTCAAACAGTGGAGTGTACTTGTTTACAATACAAAATTCTTCTTATGCAAGATAATACAACACCTGAATGTTAGATTGATGTGGCTCTTTCATGATTCAGCCATTGATGACTGATTGCATAGTCAGATCTTTTATGAGCAACGCAACTCTTGGTGAGTGTTTGTAGAAGTATTGAATGATATTTCATTGATGTACCTGAGATGTTCTGTTCTTGTAGGTTCTCGTGTTCAAAACAAACTGCCCCAACTGCAATGCTCCGTGCGACACGAACATGAAAGTTGTCGGTATCCTTTGTGACTAGCATGACTATTTCTGAAGGTTATGGTTATCTATTGGCAGTCTTTGTTTAAATTCTGTCAACCTTGGTTAATAAGTAAGAATAAAGACATTTGATCCTTTTTACACATTTGAAATTATATATATGGTGCATTTCTAGTCAGCTTACGATATAATCCTACATCGTTACGATTAAGTTCTGTATATTGAAGAATAATAATGGTTTCTAACAACGCAACTTAACTAACTTTCATGTTTTGAATGGTCACAGCTCAAATGTTTCAATGGCAATCCAATATTTTGTTATTGTACATGACTATTGTATTTAAGTATGGTGAAGTTGCAAAAAAACAAGATGGTTTCTGACTGTGATTTTCTTATACAAACGTTTGACTGTTAAGTTGTGACATCACCCCACATTTATTCTTGAAATTAACGTTAGGACCAGATATGTAACGTGAAGTTTCAGCTCGAACTGAACATTAAATCTAAGGAACAGTTGTCTTTAACATGTGGAAGATATTCCGTATTTCAAGCAAGTGGTCATCATGGCAACAGTGTGTGACACGTGCGGTCACCGTGACAACGAGGTGAAGGGGGGCTGTGGAATTGAACCGAAGGGGACGTGTATAAAGCTAAAACTGACGAGACAAGATGACCTGTGTAGGGACATTCTCAAGGTACGTTCTGTCTTACCAGCGAAATCTCATAATCCAGGGTTCTTCTCATCACACTACATAATTGCATCCTCGCAAGCCAGGGGTAGTGTACATAGTCATCGCCCCTGGCAGGTCTCGTACACATTGTATGGAAGTTAGCTGAATCAAACTCGTAATTGACTTCACCGGTCATGACTGCACCATCCATGAGAACAGTGCAGACACCTGTCATAACTGTGCTTCAGTTCCAAGACAAAGCCCTCGATTTCGGGGAATCTCAATATAATTACCCATTCGACCATTCTCACGAGCCACTGGGCGATCTGATATATTCAAAGAACTATCTGGCAAGCGATATTGTTACCTGAGCTTATCTTCAGAGTTTTGCAATCTGCCAGGTGGTATTGAGACTGCTGTAGTCAGCAGTGCCCCCTGGTGCATGAAGAAACGTAATGGTGACAGTCTAATGCTGTTCACACTGCACAGTGAAGAAAACAAACATCAAAATGGGACACAGCACTGTGGCAGCAGCATAGTAAGTGAAACACTCTTGGTTGAGGGGACCCAGGTTTCAATCCGCCTGCTGCCGTCTTGAAGCACAGACAGTTTGTTTCATTCCCCGTTGCCTCAGTTCACGCATCTGTATGAATGAGAACACAATTGTGGATCTTTGTGTATAAATGCAGCATGGCTGAATACTTACCAAATAAGTCAACTGGTGTTTCAAATGAACAGGCCTGCCTGGGAGTGAAATGTACTGTGTTTTAAGCAACCTCACAGTGACTGGTTCACATATGGTTGATATTGTTATTACATATTTGTAATAAAACTCTTAATATTACGATTAAACCTGCCTCGGTGAACACGTGTCCATCCATGATGAAAACATGTCAACAATGGACACTTTTGAAAGTCCCATGTGACCATCCACACGTGCCAGGGGGCGCTGCTGATTATATCAGTTTCGGTACCCCCCCTGGCAGATCGCCTTGCGAAACTCTGAATCTGCTCAGCCAATATTATCGCTTGCAGGGTAGTTCCGGCTCGTGAGAATGATCGAATGGGTAATTATATTGGGATTTCCGGAAGTTAAGGGTTTTGTCTTGAAACAGGAGCGCGGGTTGTATGGGTGTCTGTTCTCACGGATGGTACAGGAGATTTGCCAGGGGTAGTGTATGGCATTGTATGTAGTCAACACCCCGACTTGAGTGTGAGTAGGGCACATTGTCCAAGTGGTAATGTGATTATTATACGGGGGTCATACACAGCTGGAGAAGTGGGGAGAAATATGACCCCACTTCTGTTTTGTCTGCAGTCGGATACCTGTGGGGTTCGGATCCCAGAACTGGAGTTGGAGCTTGTGGAAGGAACATTAGGAGGAAGATTCACCACCGTCGAAGGTCTCCTCATTAGCATCAAAGAACAGGTGAGATGTGACCATTAATCAACGACACATTTTTTAGGTTTGGAATTATTTAGTATTTTTATTCTTGCCAAAGTGTCTTAATATATTTTTAATTTACTTTTGTTTAATTCTGTTTATTTTTACTTTTTAGGTAATAATAACTGCATTTAGACCAAGTTACATTTTTACTTAACATTTTAAATTTCATAAGTATCTGGTATATATAATTAGTTTACAAATCAATTTATTTTATTCATTCGTAGCATAGATCGTATGTTTTTTTTCTGTATTGTTTATGATGTAGTAAATGTATAATGTGTGTGTTTTTGTATGTGTGTGTGTGTGCATTCATGCTTGCGTTTGTGTGTGTGTGTGCGTGCATGCGGGCGGGCGTGCGTGCGTGCGTGTGTGAAACATTTGATGTGAAGCGCACTGTAAATAAACTGCTATATAAAAATACAGTTGTCCTATCCTTAGATGACATGTTTGAGCCCTGTACTATCCCTAGATAACATGTTTGAGCCCTGTGCTATCTCTAGGTAACATATGTGAACCCTGTACTATCCCTAGATAACATGTTTGAACCCTGTAGTATCTCTAGATAACATATGTGAACCCTGTACTATCCCTAAATAACATGTTTGCGTGTCTGTTTCAGCTTGACTCCCACAATCCGTTCCTTATAGGGGATAGCTCCGATCAGGACGTCCGCAGTCGCATGAAGGATTTCTGCAGCAAACTGGATAAGGTATGTTTCCTATGAGGGTTCAGTGCTATTTCTTCAAGCTGGTTCAAGTCCTGTGTTAAATTTCTATATTGCTGTCTTGCATGGTATACAACCAATTTGTGGAGCGCAGTATCGCAGCAAGCGGTAAGAGCTTCAGACTCTCGAATCCTGTGCGGCGGTGTCGAACCTTGGGCAAGTTCGTTTACTCTGCATTGCTTCGTTCACTCGGCTCTATGAACGAGTACCTGGCTATTGACAGTGGTGGATATTTGTATATAAATAGTCTTTGCGCATTAATTGCAGCATGGCTGAATGCTTCCCACAGAAGTCGGGATTGTGTTCGATTAAACAGGTCTGCCAGGGAGTAAAGTGTAAAGCGCATTGAGCAATCTTGAGGACTGGATAATGCGTAATATAAAATTAACTTTCTCAGATTCAAGGTATTGTACATGGACATAGGCTTCCTGGGTGGCATTGGGCACCTGATGATAGGCTCAAAAAGGCAAGACCTCCTCGAGGTCATGCTAGAAACACTGCAAGCCACATGCTTCTCGGGAACGATAGTGCGTGACCACACGCTCGTGAGATCTGACACAGAACACTATTCTTGTGGACAATGCACCAACACCAACCAAAGAGACAGCCAATAATGCCGTAGGGGAGATAGCAAGTGCTAATTCCAAGACAGATGCTTAGCAATGAGATACTGCGCCAATCGAGTTGATAGCAACAGTGTAGCTGTATAACATAGCAATGTCTTCGGACTGCTAGTCTGAAGACTGGATACTGCGCTATATAAGAACTTACCTTTACTTTACTTTCACTTCTTCGTGTAATTTATGGTTTGTGGGTAGAATCACAGAACCAGAGAGGGTTGAATCTTGGTAGATGGAGCATGAACGACTTAAGGGAAGAGATCAGCACTGGGAGGATTGGTGGGAAGGTTGGTGAGAAGTTGGATGATTTGGACAGGCCACTTGATAAGGACGAACGAAGGCAGACTACCGAAGTGAGTAAAGGCTTAGAGACGTCATGGCTGCAGGAAAAAAGCTTTCACTCAACTGTAAAGATGAACACCTGATGATAAACAGCGATTGTATTCCAGTGAAGGAATGGTAAAAATAGACAAACTGGGAGAAGTTTGTAGTGCGGTTTCATTGGAAGTTGATACAATGTTGTCTGATACAATCTGCCATGGGCAAAATCTACGGTGCTCTGAACTATTAATATTAGGATGGCGAGGTGTAACTTGAAGACCTTGGTTTTGTGTGTAGGTAAATAGCTTGTAAGATCTGACTTCATCAGTAATTATGAAACCGGTGATATCATCGAAATTATGTGATAAATAGCAAGGAGAAAAACAGGAGACATTTGTTGTCAAAACTGTTATGCATGTTTATCTCTGATCCAGAAGTTAAACACTTTATGTGGAGTCCTATCAAACAAAATGTTAGTTATGTTAACATTGATCACTGGCTGTGTTCAAAACAAAATCATCCACGTATGATATAACCAAATTATGAGAAATAATAGTTGTACTTATTTCACAGTTAATTTTTTTGCTGTCAGCAATATTTGTCAGACAGCTACCACTAGATGGCGACAGAGTCATCATTCTGCTCAGTGCTATCACTCACTGGTATGACCCCCGGCCGTGGCCTGGTGTAGGCCCCCCATGGCTCAATAATGAGATATGAATCACTGATTGTGTTGACATTAAACCACCACCACAGCTCATTAATGAGAGGTGAATCACTGATATTGTTGACATTAAGCCACCACAATGGCTAATGAATGAAATGTGAATCCCTAAACTGAAAAAAATAATTAAAAACAAAAATGGATGTCACAAGATACCCCAGCTGATGCCCAGCAGGGAGGGTATATTAGGAATTATTGCCTAGCAGCAACCTCTGGACTCTAATTAGCATATAGAGTAGTGGGCGCTGCCGCCGCTGTTAGTGTAGTGAATCAGTCTAGCCTAGGATTTAGACCAGTGCAGCTGTGTATCCAGATAGCAACGTATTAAACATATTCTCTTGACGTGTTGTTTGTATGTTATATAATACATAGATACAAGCAGTACCGTTACAGTTAAGGTAGCTGGGATGGGTATCATGTCAGTTGATTTCTTAATTTTTTTCTTCATAGAACATTAGTAGGTGTCAGTATGAACATGTGTACTATTAAAAAAACCAAGGCACTAGTGTCATATGTCACCAATCCGTCCTTTAAAAACTAGTATTTTTAGTGTGTCTGTGGAAAGTCCCTTTTCAGATTCTTGGAAACTGACGATGTTTCCATAGTGACGATCACGTGTGCTTCAGCCCAGTTCAAACATAAATTCGTTCACCATGAATGCAGATCATATAGTCTGGTTATTCTCATGCCACTATACTGTTGTATGATAATTACCTAAATGCATCACACTGTTAAAGCACCAAATACTGGCGGTAGTTTTGTTTATTCTCCAATAATGCCCGACCTCCACCACCAGTTGCAATGACATGTGACTGACCCCAGCAGGTGTCAATCAATCTTGTCTACCACAACAAGTTCAACACGCGGCCCTTTGTAACACAATATCATTAGACAACTTGGCAGGAAAACCTTGGGGGGAAATCTCAATAATAGAAGTGTCTAGCAATTCGTGTTGAAATAAACCACATCCCGGTGAAAAAGTCACATTTCTAAGCAAAAAACAAGCATCTGGTGACACTTGTGTTATCAGCAATAACCAGGAAGTATTACTTAATGTAACTTTTTATAAAAACTGCAATACTTACAAAGCCATAACTTGGCATATGAACTCGACTTGTGTTTACCCAAAATTGCACGGGATGGTTTTATGTTTGGTGAAGGGGTCGTGCAAAAAAATGCAGTACGGATTTTTGCTGTCTTTCAACATTGTAACAAAATGTTTATAAAGCTGTATCAAACTTAATATGCATTTGTTTAAAAAAAAAACTGTCCGAATGTCAATAACATTTGTACTTACAACCATACACATTTTTCTTTTGGGGAGTTTCTCAAAATGAAATAAAATGCCATTTTAGGGTGATTTTTGACATATTTTTTAATTGTCTTTAAACACATTTAAATATCACTAAACAAAAAAATCAATTCTTTTTGGTCTGGAGTATTGTTTAATGTGTTAGGCATTGTCTGAGAATTTTTTTACTTTATCTTCAAAACATTTATTAATTTGATTTAAATTAAAACAGGCATGTCATAGTCAGTCTTACCACATTAACATTGATCACTAGCTGTGTTCAAAACATGATCATCCACCTGTGATATATAACCACATTATGAGAAATAATAGTTGTACTTATTTCACAGTAAATTTTTCTTGCTGTCAGCAATCTTTGTTAGACAGCTACCACCCCCATCTGCAGACTGGAAAGGCCCCCATCTGTGACCTGGTGTAGGCCCCCCATCTGCAGATTGGAATACCCCCTCAGCTGTGGCCTGGTGTAGGCCCCCCATCCGCAGACTGGAATGGGGCCCCCTCGGCTGTGGCCTGGTGTGACCCCCCGGTCTTGCGGTAGCTGTCTGGTGAAAATTGCTGATGGCAATCGAAATGTCACATACAAAAGTAAACTGAGTGAGAAATAAGCAATCATATGACCAGTTTGAACAATGCAATCTGATGAACCTCTTCAGTCATTATATTGTTATGTATTCAGATAGCCAAAGGCGAGGTGTTGGATATTCACCTCGTTCTGGATGATCCTGCAGGAAACAGTTACTTACAGGTAGGTCATTGAACAGGGTAAGAAAATACTAGGCCCTAAAGCCAATAAATAACATTATGTCAATGTATAAATGTAAAGTTGAATTACTGTAATGACATTGCTGTTTCTGTAGCAAGCATTATGAATTCAAGTAGTCATACGGGGCAACAGTGGTTGTTGTGCATTGACCGTGTTTCCAGTCGTACAATTGAAGGCTTTTATATTGTGTGATATGATTGATTTATTGTATTATTACTTATGTTATGTTACGTACATATAATTAGAAAAAAATTTGTTATGTTTAAATAATATATCGGTCCAACCATATAAGCATACACCGTATTTGTTACAAAATATCAAGACACATGCGATTTTTAAAAATTGCTACATGTAATCACAACTTCAAAAGCATGCCACAAGCACATATACACTGACATACACTCCCTCTTGCTCTCCCACTCACTCTCCCTCTCTCGAAATAAAAATAATAAAACAGATAAATATGGAATGTCGGCAGATAATCACGTCATAAAATAAATATCCGGCGTCGCCCGTCGTGGAATAATAAATAATAAAGGCGATGTCACATCACATCGATTAGACGATAAATGCGTAAACAGATAATGCGTAAATAAAATAAATGTCGGCGATAATAAAATCATGTCATGCGATAATAAAATGCGTAATAAACAGATAATGCATCATCGGCAGATCGCCATCATCTGGATAATCATCATCACGGCGATGTCATCATCATGGAATAATAAATGAATGTCACGGTAAATAAACAGATAAGCGTATCATGGGTCATTAAATGTCGTACGATAATGCATCATCACGTACGATGCGCCCGTCCATCTGGAATAATAAATAAAATGTCACGTGATAAGCGTCACATCATCACGGCAGATAATGCATCATAATAAAACCAGATAAGCGTCATCGCCAGACATCACGCATCGAAACCAAAGCGATAATCATCATGTAAGCAGATAATAAAATAAACCAGATAAAATAAAATGCATGAATAGCCCATCATCATCACGGCGATAAAGCGAAATAAAATGAATAAAATGCATCTTGGACAATGCGTCATCACGGCAGAGATAAGCCATCATCGCCAGATAATCACATCAAATAATGCGATGATAATAAAATAAAAATAAAAGCAGATGCAATGGACATCATGAATAATGCAAAAGCAGAATATAAAATAAAATGCATGAATAAACAGAATCATCATCAGATGTCATCATCACGTGATCTTGCGTCATCATCGCCAGATAATAAAACAGATATGCGATAATGCGAGGTGCCGCAAATAATGCATGAATAATAAAATGCATGGATAATGCATCATCAATAAAGTGATAATAAATAAAACGGAATAATAAAACGGAATAATGCATCGCCAGATAATAAAATAAAATAATAAAATGAATAATAAATGCATAAAAATAGATAATAAATAGATAATAAAATAATGCGGCGATAATGCGATAAAACAGATAATAAAATAAAAATGTGAATGTCATGCATCAGATAAATAAAACAGATAATAAATAATCATCATCATCATGATGGATAAAGCGGATAATGCGTAAAAATAATAAAACAGATGTCATCATGAACTTCCCCTCCACTCCCTCCATTCCATCTTTCCTCCGTCTCCCTCTTCCCTCCTTCCTCCTCCCTCCCTCCATTCCCTCCCTCTTCCTCCTTCCTCCTCCCCCACTCCCTACCTCTCCACTCCCTCCCTCCATTCCTCCCTCTCCCTCACCCATCATGCATAAGTCAGCGTGGGCTAATTCCAGGGCCCTAAGGGATT
>CM034540.1:49509933-49518431 GCA_020002185.1 Paraescarpia echinospica | reverse complement strand
AGAGTCCATTACAGTATCTGAGAACAGGCATCTGTGTCTGTGTCAACAGTGAATTGTATTGTTTCTAGAATCCGTTCGCCCCGGACCCTGATCCTGCTATGGAGGTGACACATTACGAGAGAAACTTTGAACAGAACGAATTGCTTGGCCTGAACGACATGAAGACAGAAAACTACACATCTGAGGCCTCATGACACGAACGAGACAACAAAAATCATAATGCATTTGCCAATGTATGCTAGTAGTCTAGTTTACAATGTATTTAAATTTGAATCCTGTGAGATTCGCTTGCCAAAAGTCCACGAATGTCATCTCAGTCAACAGAAATTTGGTAGTAGCAATTTGTCTTTAATGAAATGGCAACCAATTTACAAATTACATGTAAATCACCAAATGTCACCTAGAACCACAATCTTGGTGTTTTACAGGTCAAAGGTTTCAAATGTTTTACATTCAGATGTTTTACATTTGACCTTCTCCAACATGCAGATCTGCCAATTTCAAACATGGCAGTTGTCAGAACCAATTTCAAAGAATCGTAATAATTACGTCACACAGAGCCATCATTTGCACATCGTTGTGTACATGTTCCTGGTCAGAGATTTCAAATGCAAAAGAAATCGCGTTTGGCAAGCAAATGTCAGGGGAGACACAGTACTCCACTGTGGTGTTGAGGGTTACTGTTCACCGGAGAGTGGACAGATTGTGTCATCACCTGCGTCCTGTCCTCCACACCTGGACGCTGATTACTTCTCTGTCACCTGTCTGAAGCTGTTTGGGAGCTGCTGGCATGGTGAAGCTTCTACATTCACGTGTATGAAATTGTTCGATTCAGTGATTATACCATTTTGAGCTTGACAGACGTTACTTACATTTTAGGTGCCAGTGTAATTTCTTAATTGCGTCAAGAGAATAATAAATCGTACATTCGTGTGTGTTTGTGAGTGTGTGTGTGGGTGAGTGCGTACGTGTGTGTGTGTTGTGTGTATGTGTGAGTTTGTTTGTGAGTGTGTGAATATATATACGTACATATTAATATACATACGTAAGACCACTCGTACGTTATATAAAAATTTTCGGAAACGTATTTAAGTTTAGAAAGAACTGCTTGTTGTTTTGTTCAAAGGGTTTATGGCTAAATAACATCAGAACATTACGAAACAAGATACATTTATAAATAGATAATAAAGTCAGTGTGACATGTAAATTAAAATTCCTAAGTATTCGCATGATTGGTGTTGGACACGCATACTTCTTATTCATACATACTTCGCCTTCTGATCATTTCATTTGAGGTGTTTCATTTATGATGTCTCGAAAGAAACAATGAAATGTAATAATAGTATACGTATTGTGTGAAACAATAAATATGTGTATGTATCCTTCCTTTCAACTTCATCCGCTCAGTTTGGTGATGAGGCCATGAAGCACACTACAATTCTTATTTTTAGTTTATGTGCATACTTTCTTCCGATGTAAGTACTTATTAATATTATCAATTTTTTTGATATAAAATTGTACCTATGCGAAGTTCCCCATCTAAGACGGTTCCGGAAGACTACAAATGATCGGACAAAGCCGCAGTCTGCGTTCAATTATTTGTGCTACTCCGCCAGCTGTCGAAGACAATTACAGCGGCCGTAAAGGTACCATTCGATATGCAATTCAGCTGCAAGAGTTGTTAAAAAAAAAAATTAATATGGTGCCGGAAAACTGTAAATTTGTGGAAATAGAAACACGCTGACAAACTTTAGACATAAATCGTCTGGCGCAGTTATTGATGTCAGTGGGGTACCGCGAAGCTGCGTGAATGTAGGGAGCTGGAGATTTAATTAAATGTGTGTCTCGCTTTTTCTAACGGTCACTTGCACGCGATGACGCGTCGTATGGTGAACATAATTAGTTTCGACGTAACCGCACGCACGTGTTTACTGCACCCTATGTTGGACAGAACACTGCACGCACATGTAATACTATTATTTATTGATATTATTTGCGTTTTATGCGGCGGGATAGTGATCACTACAATAAAACAACAATATAATGATGCATTAATAAATATGCAGTGGTAACGACCGGCATTAAATAGACTCGTTTGATGCGTATCTGTTTCAATCTACTAAGTGATGTTAAAGCGAGCTATCTAAAGCGGGGGACGTTTTCCAGCGGTTGCTATTTCGGCCATTTTAATCACGAGCTACCTCCCACGTAAACAATTACGGTCGATCGACAATAAAACCCGAAAAAGTGTACACCTACGAATAATTTGCTCTCTTGCAATAGTGTATTCTGTGTTGTCGGTCGTTTTGCAAAATGTATTATTTTGAGTAGCAATTTTATATATGTTAAATATATATATATATACCACTAAATATAGCAAAAACGTATTGTCCTATCCATATTTTTCCTTGCAACTATTGCCCAAGAAAACTATGACAGGTAATGTAATAGTGAACGTGTGTCTTTAATTTAGACACCTCGACGCAATTTTTCAAAATATATTGAATTTTTTGCCGCCGCGTCGCCGTAACTTAACCTGAACGGGGGAACATTTCAAAATAGTCTGGGGGCACGGCTTTTATAACGAGCGTGGGCTCATTATGAAAGGTCTGCGGGCACGCCAAATTCCTAGTCTAGGAGCACGTGCCCCTGGATCCGCCTATAATTCAGTACCCATAATGTTATCCTGAGCACAGAACTCGAGCCTGCACAACCATGCTGACTCACCTACTTCCATACAGAAACCACTGTCACGCACGCACGCACGCACGCACATGAAAAGACAGACACTGTATAATAATTAGTAAACCAGGTCAGAGTTCCACAAACGTGTTTAGGTATGGGCCAACTGTTGTCCAGTTATCTAAAATTCGGCAAGATATTAAATACATTTCGTAGATACTCGTAAAAAGAATTAGACTTATACAGATACAGCTGCCTGGACTATAACCGCACAGGAACATTTTATAGTTTGTGTTTTGCTGGCAGCGGTCGTCCATTTAAATTTGCAATGACGTTCGCGAACTTGTGAATATAAATACATATTAATTTAGATTTCCGTGCGGCATGTATTGCAACTTATGGCAATGCCCTAAGCGAACGCTGCGACATTCGTAGCGATTGGCTGGGAGAGAAGCTACTAATCAACGTAGCGAGGACGCCCCACAGAACAACAACGGCTCAGGCGCGAGGAATCGGCAGGAGACAGCAGATTTTATTCGTATGTGTCGCTAGACCAGCACCGAGTACGGCTTTATAACCTCGGGCCCTGGTATCCGCTGGAAAAAACACTTCCAGGAACAGAGATCAGCGACGTCGCAAAACCAGGGTCTAACATCTGACATTTGTTCATTCGCTTACTCGCTCGCTCAGTCACTCACACACTTACTCACCCACTCACATGCTCACTCACTCAGTCACTCACCCACCCAGTCACTCACATGCTCACTCACTCACCCACTCACTCAGTCACTTACTCACCCACCCAGTCACTCACTCTTTCACCCACCTACCCGCTCACTCACACACGAGTTCACTCGCACACCCACTCACTCGTCCGTTGACCAGGTCGATCATACGGATGGTGCAACAAACAATTCCTCCCTGGTACTGTTATGAGCAGCAATGAAGAACTCCCGTGGCCGGAGACCTATCATTTTGCGACCGTTGTCCATTCATGTTTGTTCGTTCGCTACTGTTTCGTCCGTCATGCGACATCCCCTTTCAAATGTGTTATGGCGTGATGTGTCTTGGCCTCTTGGTCAACGACACTTGTCTTTTTCAGGCTATTTGTTGGGTATAATTCCTTGCAAAACTGAGCAAGTTGGCCTATGATAGTATACGGAAAACCCTCTCAGTGCTGAATCATCAGCAGAGAGCATCTGGTAGACGGTTCAAGTTGAAGAGCTTGCTGTCGGTCATTGTATGTATGCTTACTCCTTCTGAAGACAGAAAAGGCATGTTCCGACAGAGCGCGGAATCGAGTCCTTAAAGTCCTTGTTCAAACCGCTTTACATTTCACCCGCTGGCAAACTTGTTCAATGGAACACCATCTCAACTTACATGGAAAGCAAGAAATCAGCAACGTTGCATATAATAATAAGTGCATACTTTTATAAAGCGCCATAAACCTACACAAAAGTGCATTTGAAGGCGCAGAAATTAATTGCAGAAACTATTCGGTCACAGATATCCACCACTGTCTAAAGCCAGGTATTCGTTTATTATTAGCTGGGTGAACTGGAATGAAACTACGTGCCCAAGGTGCGAAACTTAATCAGGAGGATTAGAGAATGGAATATCTTAATTGAGTGTCCGAAACTCTCGCAACATTACGCCGCCGCGCTTTAAGGTGACCACCACAAACAAGGTCGGTGAAGGACACAAGCCTTGCGAATCAGGAACGCCTTCGATGATGATCGAACGTGCTGCACGGTGTCCTGCATATCTTCGTGGAATGAGGAAATCACCATTTATTTAACGGCTTTCATAAAATTGCACGTTATCATTTTAGTAAGGATCTACTACCATCAAAATTCTATAAAGTATTTGCAGTGCACTTGAATTGATTACAACGTATAACAATCATGTTTGTTGTTGAACATTGTAGGATAATCACGTAATAATAATAATAAGCAGGCCAGTACTTAGTTGTTGGCTTAAGAGTATTCAAAGAAATCCCTCGGGATTAAGACATGTCAGAGCCATGATAGTCGTAATTAATTACACCTAATCCAGACAGGTGTTACAACTAATACAAGCGTAGAGATCGGTGGTACAGTGTTTAGAACATCGGATTCTGAATTGGGAGATTCCGGGATCGAACCCCCTTGCTGCCAAGTCCGCTCACTTTTCATTGGTCCAGTTCCCTCACCTGTACGAATGAGTACCTGGTTATATATAGTGGTGGATACATGTGTACGAATAATCTTCGCGCAGAATTTGCAGCGTAGCTGAATGCTCCCAGATAGTTGAAACGGTGTTCAATTGAACAGGTCTGCCAGGGAGTACAGTCTAAGGCACTTTGAGCAGTCCCAGGAACTGGATACCGCGCATATAAGAACTTACATTTTATTCTTATTTTACAATTATCAAAGAACGACCGACCGACGTGGAGAGTATAGGTACTCCTGCTAAGTCTGCCAAGCGAGCAGTCACAGTCGCAACCGCTACTGACAACGAGAGCGAGCATCTAGACTGGAATGTCGTGTTAAAAGGAGAAACGGAATAGCAGCGATAAAGAAGATATCGTGTTATATGTTGTGTGAAAAATAAAGACAAGTGTGGAAGAATAAGAGAGAATGGCAGAATGGCGAGCGATGGAAATGACATGGTATCGTCGAGTTGCCTGTGGCACGCCAATCTTTGTTGAGTTCATGCCGAAAGCCTGTGGTCATAGAACAGCACATGAAAACACGGTTGAAGAATATAAAATGGAGGATAGTAAACTAGGTAGAATTATAAATGAAAAAAATAAAAGTACTTAGGAGTAACAGTTAGTGTCAACATGACGGTTTCACAGCAATGAGGAGTTGAGTGTTCAAAGTAATCAAATTCTTGGAATTATTAGGACAACATTTATATACAAAGGGCTGGTTTTACGATGGTTAGTCCTCATTTGGAATAATTGCTTATGAGCGTAGAGGCTATAGCTTTAGAAGGACATATTATATAATTATAAGCTCGAGCGAACACAGCAGTGACCAACTAAGCTTATTGCAGAACAGAGAAACCTCAAATGTGTAAATCACATAATAGAATGTGGTCTTGCACCGTCATTATCGTCAACATCGTCACCACCAATTTGTGTTTTAATTGCAAGGCTCCGAATTGAATAGCTTACCTCGTAGTTTGCTTCTGCTGCTGCCGTACGTTAAGGGCAGGGCGATAGGAAACTGAATGGGGTCATCTCAACAGTGTTTTGCCTTCCACGTAGCTGAACGGGATAGGCGTTAAATCCTCGTTCATCTGAAGTTACCAGACGTGTGTAAAAAGGAGGACTGCTTCTAAAAAATAAACATATACGTCAAGAAGACGCATGATGCTTGGGCAAAATATGAAATTTAAAAACCTTTGCCATAATAATCTCACCTCGATATGATCCGATTAAAAGGATGCACAGGACGCGAGCAATTTATCGGTATCCGCTAAAGCCGCTTACGTCGTGATTGAAAGCAGCGTTTGAAAGCGGGATTCGTCGGGGAAAATATCGCTTGCTCGATCGGACATTGACTCCTGTTAGCAAAGGATTTGTGACGCACGATTTGTGGCAAGCAATTGTCCTGAGAGAAGATCACTGACCGCCAGATCTTTGCCTATAAGACGCGGATTGTCGTTAAGTTTTAGATAGTGGTGCAGCGACGAAGCCAACGACTTGACCTCAGGAGCAACATCAGCAAAGTTGGCGCCGAAGATAACCGATTGTGGCTCGTCAACCTGTAGAACAAGAGGAGGGAAACGAGTCGCAATAAAGCCGACGCCAAGACGTACTTCATCAAGTCAACAGAGAAGGGAGAAACGTCGCTCTGAGATACAATCGCCATCAATACCGAAACACCATCGACGCTTGAGAAGCGACACCGCAATGGACATGGAACTGTTACTCAACGTTAACGGTGATGAGAACTTTTTGGATTACGATGAACTACGCGACATCCTATGTCCGTTAACGCTGCAGAACGGCTCGGCGAACGCGAGTAGAGACTGCGCGAACCTGTCGTCGCTGTTTGACTATTACGCTTATTACACGTCGGACTTTGTCCAGACGGAGAAGACCGCCATTGCGGCCCTGTTCGCAGTCATCTTCCTGCTCGGGGTAGCTGGACACGCGCTCATCGTGTATGTGCTCGTGAAGAGCGGCACTGCGATCACCGTCACCAATGTCTATCTAATGAGTCTGTGCGCCTCCGATCTCATGTTCCTCGCCTTCTGCGTTCCCTTCACAGGCGTTATGTACGTCCTTCCCAGCTGGCCTTTCGGTGTCGTCATGTGTAAGTATGAGTGAACAAAGAGTATCACTATTACAGAATGTAAAATTCCGTGTATACGATATGCATTATATATTAGAGGGAGAACAAGAGAAAGAAAGACAGAGAGGGGGGTGAAGGAGAGGGAGATATAGAGAGAAAGAAAGAGAGAGAGAGAGAGAGGGGGGGGGGAGGATATATATATATATATATTTATATATATAAAGATACGCATATATTTGTGTGATCTATACCAATAATGCAATCGATAGCTCTTGATGTGTTGGTGTGGAAATAATGTAATAAAATGTGTAAACAAAAATTGCATGATCTACATTGGCAAGAGTATTTTTATGAGCACACCTGTGATTTTCCGTTACTTTTATGTTGCATATACTTATTTAGTATGTATATTTTAAACTCATTTCACTTAACTAAACTTTTATACACTTAGTTTAATAAATATTCACATTTGCATGGTATATTTTATCTGAAATAAAAGCACAGTTTATCCTATTGTTTTATTTTGTATGTATTGAAAATTTTTAGGTACATTTGAAAGAATACATTTAGATAGCAATATGAAGAAGAAACAATAATTACTTAATAAATAACTTTAAGAATTATTAATGATCTGCACAAAGAATCTACCAATACAAGTAAGACATCGAATCGCAAACAATCGGTGTTAATCTACATTGTCATTCATTGTCCTTAATACATTTCGTTAATAACGTTTTTATCTGTGCATCTCTAATACTGACCAATCCGTGTGTCCAGGTAAATGTGTGAACTACATGATGGTGGTCAGCATGGCCACATGCATCCTCACGATGACCGCCATGAGTGTTGACCGCTACTTCGCCGTTGTCCACCCGGTCGCTTCGAAGGCCTTCAGGTAAGGAACTTTACAAACGACGTGTAGGTTGTGCGAGGAGGAAGCTTACGCACTGTCTCCATTTATCCTCATGGTTCCCTTGCTCCAAGGTGAGGTCTAGCTGCTGCACTGCAGCACTGCTGCTGTAGTTACCCCCACCATTGCTGCTGTAGTTACCCCCACTGCTGCTGCTGTAATTACCCCCACTGCTGCTGCTGTAGTTACCTCCACTCTCCTCTCTCCTCCTCTCATCTTCCTGCGATTTCCCAAATTTCTCGTCACGCAGTTCTCCCCCTTTCAGCTGTGTTCATCCCTTTCCCGTAGTCTTGGTGTCTGTCCGCCTCCGCTCTCTTTGCTAGTCTGCCATTCTCCTTTCTCATCGACTGGTCTGCCCACATCACACCATCTGGCTTCTTACTGCTATCACGTCGAAGAAACAACGTCTGGCATTGAGACCTTAACGTTTTGCTGACCCTTTCGACACAGCAGGATTAATATGTAATATGCTCATTTGCACTGTTGAAAATGTTTTAGGGATTGTTCCCGTTTTATGATATATATGTTTTTAACAATGTTAACTTTCATTATGTACGAATGTTTTTTATAGGAGCTACTAGACATTTCCCGATTCGTAATTGTAGAAATTTTTTCCAGAA
>CM034540.1:49467433-49504933 GCA_020002185.1 Paraescarpia echinospica | reverse complement strand
AATAATCTCAAAAGTTTGATCGGTAAAAGACAATTGTGAAAGGTACATTTATATGATTAAGATAAACATAAACTAACGTTGCTTGCTTATCGGACAGGGTGTTATTGTCAGTGTTTTGCTGGGCATAATGCGAATAATGACGTTATCGTATTTTTGCGGCAAGGCAGTTTCTCGTTTTAAAATTGTAAGTACTTCCCTCAAAGCGACTATTCAAAAAATCGTTTGCACAAATTTGATTAAATAAATGGCAGAGACTTACAATATGAATATCCTATGGAAGAGTTTGTTCAGGTTTCTGTTGAAACAATTTTCCCTATTGTGTATAGCGAAATTGCAATACACAGACACCAGCCTGTTTCAACCGAGCGCCGTTTTCACAAAAATTTAAAGCTGCGTTTGGAATGGAATGGATACTCTAAATCAGTACTAGCTATTTAATTAAGTGGAGTCTATACAACTTGTTAGCAAATTTTGCAAGTTTTTTTAGTTAATGTTTTCCAAATTTACAAAAAAAAAGAAAAACATTTCACGGCACACGAATCTTACCATTTTTGTTCTGCATAATATAAATGACTACGTCCAATTGGTCAAATTTTTGAGTGACATCTAATGTGATATTCAACAAAGTATAAAAAGGCTACATAAAATGTTATGTTAGGTAGAAGAAACCGTTCACCACGCGCGCATCTCAATTGTCTGCTTGCTTTACGTGTTACATAGTCAACAAATGCAAGCATGCATGCACGCATACATACATACATACATACACACACACACACACACACACACACACACACACACACACACACACACACACACACACACACACACACACACACACACACACACACACACACACGTACATACGTACATTCGTACATTCGTACATACGTACATACGTACATACGTACATACGTACATACGTACATACGTACATACAAACATACATACATACATACATACATACATACATACAAACATACATACACACACACACATACGTACATACGTACATTCGTACATACATTCATACATACATACGTACATACGTACATACACGCACACACGCACACACGCACACACGTACACACGTACATTCGCACATACGTACATACGTACATACATACATACGTACGTACGTACATACATACATACATACATACATACATACATACATACATACATACATACATACACACATAAACACACACACACACACACACACACACACACACACACACACACACACACACACACACACACACACACACACACACACACACACACACACACACACACACACACACACACACATACACATACACATACACACATACATACAAACATACACACATACACACATAAACACACACACACACACACACACACACACACACACACACACACACACACACACACACACACACACACACACATACACACACACACACACACATATACGTACATACGTACATACATTCATACATACATACATACATACATACATACATACCAACAATGGCTATCCGTTACTAGGCTTTGATGTCGTTTGATCAATATGGATGTATCTAGTGTGACAAAACGTGTGTTTCTATGGATGATGGAAATGGCCGTAAGTGGGAAACGAAATTGGGGCTATGAAGTATACCATCGTTATAATGACTTAAATATGCATAATCTTACTAATATAAGAGACCATGTTAATGTAAAGGCTATAATAGAACACACAGATGTTTGCCTGTCTGTATTACAGGAACAGCAATGGCTTCATATTATAAATAGAGAAGAGGGCAGAAATGGTAGTAGAAATAAACTAAAAACTTATAAACAGTTCAAAACAAAATTTGTAACTGAGCATTACGTTAAGAAAATCATGACTAGAAGTAATTGATCAGCACTTGCAAAATTTCGATGTGGCGTGGCACCAATCAGAATTGAAACTGGACGTTTTGAACGAAATTACCCCCCACCTGAAGCTAGGACGTGTTATACTTGCACGAATGAAATAGAAAATGAGTTTCACGTTTTAATGAAATGCCCTTTATATGTTAACGAACGAAAAGAACTAATAGGCTATGCAACAATTAATGATCCTGCTTTTTCCAGTATGAATGATCAAGATAAAGTTGTATATTTATTGAGTAATGACAATATAATAAGTAAAACTGCCAGCATCCTCCAAAAAATACTGCACACAAGATTACACAATACAACAAAATAATAGCCCATGTTTATTAAATTATTACTGTTTTTATTTGTACATTTTTGTTTTTACAAGTCTCTCATAACTCTTTTTGAGTGGTCTTTGTATACGGTGCTAACTTTGAATGTAATATATTTATTTGTCTTGTATTTTAATGCATGTATACGTGGAGTGAGACTCTAATAAAATACTATTACTACATACATACATACATACATACATACATACATACAAACATACATGCTTACACGTATACACACATACATACATACATACATAAGTAACTTAGCTCCTTGACGTAATAATCCATCTGTTGACAACGCTAAAATGGTTGATCGATTTTTAAGTTGACTAGTCATTTTGTCAAAACCAGCTGTCAAAACACACTCTACGAGACGTTGTTTATAACGTATCCTTATACACGTGTGTGTGTGTGTGTGTGTGTGTGTGTGTGTGTATGCGTGTGTGTGTGTGCGTGCGTGCGTGTGTGCGTGAGTGCGTGCGTGCGGGTACATGCTTGTTAATCCTAATTTGATCATGATGAGCGGGAGTCAAATTGACAAAGTAGAGTCGCAAACGTCTTAAATACCATAAATTGTTTTCACGAACCAACAAACTCGCCGGAATTAGTTAACGCAATGTGGGCCGATTGAACAAAGTTCACACCGCAACATTATCACTCACACAAATGTCACTTTTGAATGCATCCCACGTGTATACGCAGGCCCTCACCTAAACACCCACAGTATATATGGTTTTTCAACATACACAAAAAACTGTTTTATTTTAAATTATGAATCCAGTTATCGTATTCATAATTGCTTTATTTGTAATTCGTAATACGTATTAAAATATATACCTAAATATCCATATGTACGTCAGTTTATACATGAGTACATATAATCAGTCCTTGTATTACATATGGTGTTGATACACCGAGTAATTATTAACAGTTAAACAAGGCATATGCTATTCTGATTTGTGACATGTAAATTTAGTTGTTTGTTTATATTTATGGAGTGACTCCAGTGCTAGCGATATTATATATCTTAAAGGGAGTCTCCCAACCTTATCTATTACTTACGATATTCATTGTATATGTATCCTATTTATAGGTCAAATAAATTGATTGAGTTGTGAGTTCTAAGTAAACGGGTTGCACCGTTCGCAGCGCGTGCACCATGCAGCCTATTTAATGAAGGCATGTCCTACAGGTACATCTTGCTGCACTGACAAATAAACATTCGGCGAGTACAACGCATTGCGACAACATTTACTATATTTCCTTTTTGTTGTCGTTCTGAATAGATATTGCCGACCGTTAGCAGCAGTTCACATACCTGCACACACACGCTATCGTTAAAAGTTAAAGACAACCTTTCTAACGGAGAAGGCACTGGACCATGCATGCCAATGATAAATACGACACTGCCCGATACGACATGTGGAGAAAAAATTGCGCGAAATCCTCAACGTGTCCTGGCGCGAACATATCGCCAATCTTAAACTGTATGGTTTCTAAGTAAATACATATGTATGTAAGTAAATATAATAAGTAATTATTGTGTGTGTGTGATATATATATACATATATATGTATATATATATATATGCACGCCCCTCATACACACAAACACATAAAAGTATACGTCCACATGCGCACCAGGTACGCAATCACACACACACACACACACACACACACACACACACACACACACACACACACACACACACACACACACACACACACACACACACACACACACACACACATTAGTTTTAACACAACATAGTTTCCTTTCTCAACATGTGCTAACACCAAACAGGGGTGAGAATGGGTTAGACATAGTTTTGTCCTCACAGAATGAATTAGTTGACAATATCAAGATATGTGAGCCACTGGGGAGTAGTGATCACAACCAGATGCATTTTACAATCAAAGTAAAATCAGAAAGGAATAGTAAAAAGCAGTACAGGAAAAATTTCCACAAAGGAAGATATAAGGACATGAGGAAATATTTAGCAAAGATAGACTGGAATGACACACTGAAGAATAAAACAGCAATAGAATGCTGGAATATCTTAACGATGGAAATAGAGTGCATCGTCGATCAATTTGTTCCCTTGAAAAAACAAAAGAAACGGTCCAGAAATAAACATTTATCGAAAGAATTAGAAAAATTAAGTACAAACAAATTATGTGGAAGTCGTATAGACGTACTGGAAATGATGAAGACTACAACATTTATAAAGAAGCACTTAACCAAGCTACAACTGAAATTACAAATTCAAAGAGAAGCTATGAACAAAAATTAGCTAGTAATATCAAACATGACAGCAAGAGTTTTTATGCATATGTTCGGAGCAAACAGAAAGTTCAGGATAAAGTCGGTCCTCTAGAAGATAGTGCTGGTAATATAATATCAGAGGGATTCTTAATGGCAGAAGACCTGAATGAGTATTTTAGTTCGGTGTTTACCAGGGAAGATATTATTTTACTGCCAGTACCAGAGGCTATGTTCAAAGGGGCGGAATCAGACTATTTAGGACAATTAATTGTAACCCCGGAAATGGTAGCTAATAAAATAAGGGCTATGGAGGATAATAAATCACTTGGAGTGGATGGTATTCCGCCCAAACTACTAATGGAAATTGTAGAACAAATTAGCATACCGCTTGCAACAGTTTTCAACTTGTCATTAGAAGAGGGAGTGGTTCCTCTATAATGGAAAGAAGCAAACATTATACAGTTATTTAACAAATGCTCGAAACACAAGCCAGAGAACTACATACCAGTGAGTTTAACTAGTTTAACTAGTAGATATCATCTACTTAGATTTTCAGAAAGCTTTCAACAAAGTACTACACCAAAGATTACTACGTAATCTAATGGCCCATGACACAGGAAATGGTATAATTAACTGGATAGAAAAATGGCTGATTGATAGAAGACAACGGGTAATAGTTGATGGGGAGGCTTCAAACTGGAAATCAGTTTTGAGTGGGGTACCACAGGGATCAATACTGAGACCTATAGTATTCTTAATATATATCAACAATTTGGACGATGATATAACAAGCAAGGTGTTGAAATTTGCGGATGATACAAAATTGTTTAGAATGATTTAGTTTGATGGGGATAGACAGCATTCACAAGTTGATCTTGACAGGTTGATCAAATGGTCTGAGAAGTGGCAAATGTTGTTCAATTTTGGGAAATGTAAATGCCTCCACACAGGACACGGGAACGAAGATGTACAATATATAATGGGGGTACTGTATTAAGGATTACTGTAAAAGAAAAGGACTTAGGGTTAAACATTAGTGCTGATATGAAGGTTTCAGAGCAGTGCGGAATTGCAGCTTCAAAGGGAAATCAAATCCCTGGATTAATTAGGCGAAATATAGCGTATAAGGAAAAGGAACTTATAATACCGTTGTACAAAACAATAGTTAGGCCTCATTTAGAATATTGTATACAAGCGTGGAGGCCATATCGCAGGAAGGAATTAGATATGCTAGAAAGAGTATAAAGGAGATCGAATAAAATGATACCAAAACTGAGTGATGTTAGTTACCAAATATGCCTACAAGAAGTAGATAAAAAGGGTTGGACTCTCGATAAGCCAAAAGGCTTCCTTGTCCACCTGCCATCTAGAGTTAATTCTCTGGGTGGCAATCTTGTTAAATCTTGTTAATTAAGTCGCGACTAATGGAACCGAAAACGGAACGATATTGACAGAAGCGTGACAACGCTGTCATTTTCGAAACCATCTCGATCAGTGTCTTGGTTAGTTTAGAATAAAGGACTGAAATATTATCCATGTTCACATGTCATGCCTATCACGGCGCTGAGAAGATACAGTCAAAACACAATTCCATCATTTTCTACTGTTTCAAATGCTCACGGTCGCAATATTGTGTGGTGTGCGCACTTGTCTATACTTGTGTAAGTTACGACGAAACTTTAAAACAGTTGCCCAATATTGAAGATGTGCACACAGTCAGGAACATAAATCCAAATATGTGTGCTTAAAACATTTCGTAGGCATTTTAGTAGAACATGCCAACAAACTGTTTAAGGTAACTTGGGGGTGCTGAATAACAAAAACATGTTGACAGTATGTGGGAGGGGTCCATGACCCCCTAAATTAAAAACTCAACATGACGTCACATTAACGTCAAGCAGTAGGTAGAGCGTACTCTCGAGAGACGATGCTAGTGTGCGCTGTTGTCAGTTTCTGGAAATGTGGCAGCGTCCGCTATGGCTGTACAGTCCCTGCCGCAGCCGGAGCAGACGAAACAGGATGACAGTGGTAGTGCCGCTTGTTGTTTGCTACACGTCAAACGTCATGTAAACAAAACCCTTCTAATTAGCATACTATTTATCACGTAATAAAATAAACCCTTGTAATATGTGATTTTGTGTTACCGTTGCAGAAGCAGGAACGTCCAACATGTCAACGACTCCAGGTAGGTTGTCTTTCTTCCGGCGCCAGTGCCGAGTCCAAATGTCGTGGATTGCCTTCGTCTTTGTGGTATTCCTCTACGCGTTGACGACGGTCGTGGGCGAGGCCACGACAGGAACTGACCGCGGTCAAGTCGGCCACACGATGGGCACACGCGGTAGCCGAGACGGAGCGGTCAGCCAGGTGGTCAGCGGCACACAGAAGCGATATGGCATAAGTCTAATCTTGGGCGTGAGTAGCATTCGCTTGTGTGTTAATTTGTAATCCGTCCGAACGTCCGAACGTCCGCAAGTACGTATGTTCGTTACTCGTCAGTCCATGCGTTCATACGTACGTACAGACGTAAATGCGTGAGTGCATATAGACTGACGTTCATACCTCCGAAAGAGAAGCATGCACGAAATAATGCATGCACGCACGCAGGTACACACGCACGCACGCACGCACACACACACACACACACACACACACACACACACACACACACACACACACACACACACACACACACACACTAACAGACACACACACTCACACACACACAAACGCGTCCGCCATTATATACACACAGACACACTTTGCTACAAACACTTTATCACACACTTTATCACAAATACACACGCTCACGCATGTGTGTACTTACAAGCGTACGTACACATGTATGAATACAGGTATGTACTGTATGTGTATGTACATATATAAGGGCCAATGTCCCAAAAAATGTATAATTTGTAAAAATCGTGTCTTTTGTCTCTCACACCGTGAATGATAAAGTCAGGCTTACGGAAATGTTACCAAAGACTGGACTATGTAAGAGCCATCAAGATATATATATAGTTTTCCCACCTTTTTAATTTGTAAAATGGCAAAATGCAAATGGGGTATATCTTGATAGTGTACAGAAACAAATCATGTTTACAACACGAGAAATAAAAACATCATTATGTGTTTTCTAAGATGACCACTTTTTGCGTGTCCAGCGTCATCGGTATAGATTGGTCCACTATCTTAATTTACCATTGCTATTACTGGGTATTTCGACATGTATTCTTGTCTTGTAAACTTAACTAAAGAATCCTGAAAAAAAATTATAGGACGACTGAATCTAAATTTGAGGAAAATATACCACATTAAATTTTAAAAAGTAGGGTGGCGCTTTAAGTGCATGTCCAGTATCATCGACGCAAAAGCCTACCTACAAAAACCTAGAAAACGTACACCGTTTTAACTTTCTCATGCCTACCAGCTATCACCCTGCTTTAATTCACTCGATGACCCTTCCAATATTCAATTTATTTCTTGGTGAAAGAAGGAAAACCGAAATGAAGGCGTGCCCAGCGTTTTCGCGTGTCCTACGTCATCATAGCGAAAACTGAAAAACACGCTCAGAACGCATATATACCTTGATTCAGAGGAATTAAAATGGGGAATGCATCAGAGGTTGTCGTCTCCATGCAGACAAAAGCTTGTTTGACTCTAAGACGACACATTTTACGAGCAATGGCCCGATGTTTACCCAGTTTAGATGAAATTGTACCAGAAACGAACGTGAATACGGTAAAACCGCAATAGTATTTACAGCGATATTATTCGTATAAATTATATGTAGACACATCAATAAGCAAAAATAATGAAGGTGATTTGCGAATAAACTGACCTGCGAGACCCCCAGATGTCTAAGCTGCGTGATGACGCTGGACACGCAAATTTACCAAAATATATCTCGGTGCAGAATTAGAACCGGTACCCTAATGTATGGTCTTGATGTGTAAGGAACTTGTTGCTCTTCTTATAAATGAAAACAATTGATACATAGTTTTCTAAGAAATGTTATGTTTACAAACAAAAGTGGTGACATGGTCATTCGCTGGTTACTGTCAAAACGTTAACGTTTTTATGACTAATTTACTTTATGTATGAGCTCGCAGTTTGCATTTGGAAAAGAAGATATCAAAGCTAGCATATCAGTAGAATATAATTTGGACGAACTTGATAAATATGTTTGGCGAAATATAAACATTACACTTGGCGATGACGCTGGACACGCGATGACGCTGGACAGGTATGTTCTTGCATGCAATAATACTAATAACTGTAACAAATAGTCATTACATTTACATTACAAAACTGCAATAATCGACATTGACCTTAATAAATTTTATAAAAATTTAAAATATAAAAAGTAAAAATTTCATTTGTATATAATATGGAATATGAGCTGCGTACCTACAATCAGAGATTGTAATTTTATCTTAACAAAAAATGTCAGCGCTTGATCACCTTTTCGGAAGGCGAACTCTTCTACATATCCAGGAACCTTAGAATTGTTATCCAATCTGTTTGGCTATTTCAGCATTGACGACTTCCCGGGCTATCATGCGATTAGCAATGTTAAACACTGAGGACTTGTGAAAGAACGAGTCCGTCTCTGTTTCTCTTCTCACTCTCTGCGATAGCCGTTAATGTCAAAGGTATGACCGATTAACCTTTCTAACAGTTGACGTGTCCTTGTACTGAACCGTCTCTGTTTCTCTCCATACTCTCAGCCATAGCCGATAAGGTCAAAGGTATGACCGACTAATCTTCCTAATTGTCGACGTGTCCTTGTACTGATTTCTTGCTTCACACGAGACACCGTTGTGGTTTCGCTAACGTTTTCACTTGCTCGCATGGCAAGAACCCACAGCATGCGCTAAGTCTACGCCATTCATTTCCTCTTATCCGACCTCCACCCATACGTCTTAAAATTTCTCATCAACACTTTCTCAGTAATCAGATTTATTGACAGTCCTGCTCAAAAAGCGCAACTATCTATTCTATATTCTGCAGTCGACCGCATTGGGAGTTAGCTACGACAGTAGTGTAACGTGCGCGCTGTTTAATTGTTTTATATAGTCTTTTCTATTGTTGGCCCTCAGTGCAGCTTCTGTTACAGAGTTGTTGGGTACAATGCCACCGACATTCCCTCTGGGTATGGCGGGTGTAGTTTCGTTGTGGCATCGAATACCTTTTACAACAGGCGCCACTGTGTCTTATCATGTAGACCTCCTCATATAACCTGTTGGCATCATGATTGGCTTCTGGTAGATTAAATATAGTTTGCAGGTATACATAAGCAGACGTTGTACATATCGTGAAAAGACTGAAGTAATAATCTCCAGTTCTTTGTTCCCTCAGATACGAGAAACCTTTTCAAGATGCCCACAGTTTTAAGATATTTTAGAATTTCCGTAAGATCTCTGCCAGATGATAGTACCTTCCCCAGATAATATGGAAGAACTGCTATGTTGTACAGCTACATTGCTGCTATCAAGTCGATTGAGGCAGTATTTCATTGCTAATCATATGTCTTGGAATTAGCACTTGCTATCTCCCCTACAGCATTATTGACAGTCTCTTTGGTCGGTGTTCGGTGTTCGGTGTCAGATCTCACCAGCATGTGGTCATGGCACCGCTCAGGACATATCGAGATCTGAAGTCTCCATTTACGATATCGGCTCATGTAGCGCGATATCACTCCATTTCAATGACACCGGATAAAAAGACGGGTAAAATGTGAAGGTTTCGAATGTTAACGTGATTTTTTTTAAACAGTTTCCATATATCACAAGGCGGTTGTGGTGCGCTTGTTCGGTTTTCACTTTATGCAGGCTGTAATTTGATCATCCGATCTGAATGCGTTTATCCACTCAACAAGGCTTTTATCGAATGAATAAAGAAATTGATGCTGTCACGCGAAATTTAATATATTTACGAGATCGTGAATAGTGCACAGAAACTGATCGTTTTTTGTATCGTAAACTCGTGTAATATAATATATATGAATTTTGATTTTAGAAATTTCGGTAATTCGAGTTGAGCAGTCATATTGGTATCGCAGTATATAGCGTAGTGTGTTTTGTTGTGCGTTTTTCGACCTGTGATTACAAGCTACCAAAACCCTCTAACACAACCCTTCCAGACTTCCAAATGCACCCCCGTCGTATTACAAAACGCTCTAACTGCATCCCTTCAGACCTCCAACTGCACCCCATGTAGTTGCCAAAAAACTCCAACGACACCCATTTGGGACCTAGAGCGGAACAGTTTTCCCTCAAGTGGAACTCTTGTTTCAGCGGGGCGTGGGGCTGGGGGTGGGGTGGGGGGGGGAGGGGTTGTACGCGCACATCTCACACACCCGGCCTACGGGCCTGGAGCCTGAACAAGGACAGTCTAATAGACTGACCAGTGGGGACGATATGTAATAGTGGCAATTTCAAATAAGGCAGGTAATGGAAACCAGTGCAGTTGTCTAAGTAAAGGTACTGATGGTGAGAAACGTGTGCCTGAATACAACACATGCTAAATATTTTGTATACTATGACGTTTAGCAACATCTCTTTAAGCAGTGTTGTATAGCAGTGAGTTGCACTAGTTAAGGCGACTACTAATAAGTGCTTCAATATCGTTTTACCCGTAGGTAAAGACATGTGATGCTGAATTTAACGGAGATCACGTTTGATTGAAACAGGATCTGCATACTTGAACAATACATTGGCGAAAGCCGAAGTCACTGCCAAAGACAACACCCATACTATAACGGTTTATGACAACGCTGCATCACAACAAGCAGTTTAACCAGAAAATGGTTGATTACCGTTTCTTTTTTGTTTCGTGCTACTAAAGAAATCAACATTTTAGGTTTGTTTTAATCTGGATTGAGCGTCATTTCACTTGCTGCAATCCTCAACAAGATGTAGGCGCGACGATCCTTTACAGTTCATAGAGATTCTTGCGCATCTGGTAGTGAAAATGATACATTAACCACATCAACAGACAAACATGACACAATGAAATTCATGTAAATAGGCTGTGTTAAAATTACAGAATATTTAAAAATGAAGTAGGGCTCGATAAGTATTTAATCTGCTTGAGCCCAACTGACAGAATCAATTTATGTAAATTTCGTTGTGGAAATGACAAATAACCTATTTCTCTTGGTCGTTGTCTCCCTGAAAATGCTCAGAGGCTGTGTAACTTATGCAATAATGGAGACCAAGGTGATGAATATCATCATGTACTTGTATGTCCATTACTAGTAGAAGAAAGATAACATACATAAAGAAATACTTTAGAATCAGACCCAATAATTTGAAAAGGAACCAGATGTTTAATGTACATAATGTGAAACAGTTAACAGATCCTTCCAGATTTACTAATGTAATCATGACACAGTTTGTCCAACTAACAGATTCCCTATCAAAACTGTGACTTGCGTAGAAGAAACATTGTAGCTTATAGTTAATTTACTAATCATCAAACTCTTCGTAAAACTCATTGTAAATAAAACTCATTGTCATTGTCACACAAGTGATGACTGATACATGTCACACGATATGGGACGTGCACATGCCTGGACATACAATGGAGCTACAGCAAACACGTCAAATGCGGAGCAGTTGTCCAAGAGATAATTAATTATTGCACTGACTATTTCGAGAACTAATAATCCAGAAACAACTTGCACGCAAAGACAGGCAATGAACAAACAACAGAACCGCGGTCAGATCAGAACGAAGATCGTTTGTGATGCCGCCGAACGGCATAACGAAACCACGCGCGAACGTAATACGATTCGCATGGAGGTTAGACCACAATAATTTTCCAAATTTGACTTTCTTGGGGACCATTCTAATTAATCAGCACCAGTGTCGGATTTAAGACTGTGTGCCCCTGGACAGAGATTGGCAGAGCCTCGGGAAGGGGATAATTGGGGATTTTTGGAGAGCCTCGATCAAGGTTTTGTGAGCGTCGGGGTTGCAATTGGAGGTTTTTGGAGAGTTTCAATGTGGTTTCTAGGGCGAGTCTCAAGGGAGAGTTGCAAATGGAGGTTTCAGATGAGCCTCACCCCCTCCCCCGAATATTCACGACGTCCCGATGCCAATGATATTATTGAAACACTAACTTCATACATTGATTAGGTGGATAGCGTAAACTGTGACTACTCTCAATTAATCCCCAAGCACCTTGTTGGCCTTGCGACTACCACAGCCACGAACAAGCTCGTCAGTCAAGGTCTATTTGTTTCACAATGTCGTGTTCTATGTTCATTGCTGTGAGATAGGTGAGGAGTTTCTGGGTCATAGTAACTGTTGTTCGGAGCCTATTCTTGGTATTTCACAGTTTCGACAATGACCACTTACCGCTGCAGTTTGTGATCATGAGCACAAGTTACACGCGCAGTGTTATTTCTACACTAGGGAAGGAATCATTGACACTCTTGTCAAATATGAATTAATACAGGATGTGTGTTCTGCCTATGCCTTCATCTTCTTTGAACAGAATTTAGCGAACTGGATCAGGTCAACATCAAGGTGTTGATCCAGATCGTCTTTGTAGATGTTGACAAGCCTCGGCTCGTCACGGCATTCTGGATCTCTTCAAGGACTGAGCTTTTAAGTTTACCCAAAAAACCAAGTCTGCTCGTTTTCTGTTGAGCCATTTTCCTCTGCTCCCTGCCGCTCGTACTTATTGAAACAACACAACCTTTTCAGTGACTTCCACTTGCCACTGCAACGTTCATATCTAGTTTGGGATACTGCAGCTGTTTATTTTTTACAACTGACCCTGTTCAGAATATCTTGCCAGAAAACGGAGTATATATACCTGTCTCCAGGGTACACACGCCCATGTAAAATATTTGACTCGCAACGTATATTAGGCATTTGATCAGTAACTTTGACCAGCCCATCTCTGATTTGAGGATAGCTCTGCACGAGCAGTTTTACTGACGTCAGCTCTGCAGCACGTTGTATTGACCCGTTTTGGTACCCAGACAGGACTCAGCTGATTTGAGCTGATTTGTGGGGTGTCTTCCCGTTATAGCTACTTTTTATTCCCATTATAATTACTCATTACGTTTGACAGTTGAACTAGTCCCGTTATAGCTACTTTTTTATTTCTCCATTTCAGGATGGGGCAGGGGGAGCATTAACTATTTCAGACATGATTGAGACATTGTGACATCAGATAAACCTGTTATCCTCTGCATTGCCTTCTCTAGCTGTGTGTGTTGATACAGTTGGTCGACAGGCACCCATTGTCACACAAATGATGTGAATTCCAATCCCAATGCAGTTAGCAAGTTACTGTCATGGCTTCTTTGGCTGGTGGTTAGCTGAATTGAGACACTATCTCCATGACTCATTACGTGTTTAGCATCACAGAGAATAGTGCACCTGGATCTACGTATACAAGATGGACGTGATAGACTATGCAACAACCAAATACGGGAAGCCTTCTGCCTTGCACCGACGCTACAGGTTCCGCTGTAGACGCACTTGGGCAAATGGGAACAAGCACTGGGTATGTACCAGACACGACGTCAAGTGCAAGTCCACGCTGACAACTGACGTGACTGGTGAGTTCGTCAAGTGGAGTGGCGAGCATGACCACCCGCCAGACATTGCACAATGTGAGGTGACGAAGGCCATTGCTTCCATGAGGAAACGTGCTCGAGATGAACCCCACATCCCAGTCCAGGAAATATACAATACTGAGGCAGCAAAGCTGACGTCGCGTGGTTCGGACTTTGTTACAAACATTCCACGTTTCCATTTTGTAAAACATGGCCCTTACTATCAAAGGCATCTGCTTGTGCCAAACCTACCAACCCAACCAGAAGACATCATACTGGAAGGAGGTTATACGGAGACACTGGATGGCAAAGATTTCCTTGCATTTGACAGTCAACAGCAAAATAGAATAATAGGATTTGCCACATATGACAATCTTCGTCTGCTTTGTGAGTCGACTGACGAGCAAGGTGATGGCACATTTAAGACAGCGCCCAAGCTGTTCCACCACCTGTACAGCTTCCATGTCATTCTCGGTTCTGGAAACAACACGGAGGTAGTGCCTGTGATTTATGCTATGCTTGTGGACAAACGTAAGGAAACTTCAATTTGAAATGTGAGGATCTTGGACCGGAGTTCAACCCTCCCAAGCTGAGATTGGGCTAAGAGCCAGCTCCCATCAGTGTTGTCAGTGAGTTGAACCCTGGTTGTCAACTGTCTGGATGCAACTTCCATTTCAATCAGTGTTCATGGAGGAAGCTACAAAATGTTGGTCTGTCTGTGCAGTATGCACACAAGGAGAGTGTTGTGCGTGAGCATGTACGTTCTGTTACTGCACTGGCACATCTTCGTCCAGTCGATGTCCATGGGGGGTGGATGGCTTTGATGGAAGAGTGCCCCACTGAAGAATTTCCACAACTAATAACATTTAATGATTACTTAGTGGATATGTGGCTAGGTGATGATTCAAAGATTCCCATGGATATGTGGAATGTCCACACAGAAAGCGATAAACGAACCAATAACCATGTTGAGGGGTGGAACTCAAAGTTCATGAAGGTGGTGGGGAAACACCATCCCAACATCTTCCAGTTCGTGGAAACTGTGAAGACAGACAGGCAGCAAAGGAGCTCAAAGTTGCCCAACATGACGCTGCCATCCCGCCACCGCAGAAAAAAAAGAAATACCGCATTGTGGAACAGTGCCTGGCTGTGTTCAAGCAAGAGTATGCACCGGGAGACAGGTCAGTGTTAAGCTTTCTGCATGCTGCTGGACATTTGTTGAAACTAGAGTGATCAACAGACACTTCTTGAAACTAGAATGATTAACAAAACACGTGATTGATGACTTTTTGATAAACGAAATTATGTACTCTGTAGAATTAATGTAGTTGTCTTAATAAAAACTGTTGTGCACATGTATTTTTTTGTTATCTTTTTCATTTCAAATAACCGATAGTTAAATTTATGACTTTCCGGTGTCTTTTGAAAGTTGTCGTTCATTCATAGAGTAGGACATATTTTATGCATAAATCTCAATGCAGTCTGAAATAGCTAATGCTCCCCCTTGCTGCCCCCTCATGAATTGTATAATTAAAGTAGCTATAACGGGACTAGTTTGACTGCCAAACGTAACGAGTAGCTATAACGGGAAAAAAACTGTAGCTATAACGGGAAGTGGCTATAACGGGCCTAAACCGACTTGTGAGACCCCTGATTAGTGGGGGCCCATGGCAACTTCCCCCCTGCCCTGCCCCAAATCCGGCGTTGATCAACATTGTAATTTAATCAAGTCCACTGTTATTATGTCACTTGAAGTTGTATAGACATAGGCTAAATATTGAAATGAAAATCCGCCTCATGTATGTATATATATGTATGTATGCATGCATGCATGTATGTATGGACGTACGTACGTACGTACGTATGTATTATATAATAATAATAATAATAATCTTTATTGATACATAATGTACATTGCAGCATAGATGTAGCAGTATTATGAAACATGTAAATACATTACGTATCAATTGGAACAAAGCATCACATTGCTTGTGTTCCTTATTCATGTCATATTAGTAATGTAAACTATAATTCGTGTCCAAAAAAAAACAACGACAACATAATACATAAACATATTCATAGTAAACTAACTAATTATTTAATAGTGCATTATACGAGTACCGTAATACCGAACACCGGTTGCATCTTAACATGGAAAAATTACATTAAACAAAAATTTAGCATATGTTTGCTAGAATTAGACGCTTGGTCCTTTGTTTGAACATATGAAGATATGTACAATATTGTAAATAGTAATTTGTAATAAATGTATTCCAGATTTTAGGACCAACATAAGCCAAAGTCAGTTGTCTGCAGTTTGTCTTGCAGTATGGTATTTTATATGTTACTTCCTGCTTTGTATTATATTTATGTTTGGATATTTGCAGGACAAACACATTATGAAATATATCTGGCAACATACCCCTATTATGATTGAACATTAGAATACAGCATAAGTATTTATTTACGTCATAAATATTCATTATTTGATAAGATGTAAATAAAGGCTGCGTATGATCAATAAATCCTACATGACTTATTACTCGCAAAACTCTTTTTTTAGAGTAAATGAATTTTAGCAAGGTATATATTCGGGGCCCTTCCCCAGACGACATTACAGTAAGTGATATATGGGTATATAAACATGTAATACAGATTTAACAATGATTTATTATTTAATTTGTTTGTCACCTTTTTCATAATACCAATATTCTTAGAAATTTTATTTGATATATATTTAATGTGTGTGCTCCAATTCAATGTATTATTTATAAGCAGACCCAAAAACTTTATCTCATGTACAGTGTTAATTTGTATGCCGTCTATGCAAATGTTATTACTCCTTTCTCTTATACTGATCGTATTACTGAAGGTCACTGTGTGAGTTTTCTGTATATTCAAAGAAAGTTTATTAATTTTAAGCCATAAAGATAGTTTTTTTATTTCAGAGTTCAGAGCAATTTCCATTTCATTTATGTTGTTGCCTTGTATATAGATGCTCGTGTCATCAGCAAACATAATGGTAAACGTTGTGTCAGATAAAGTAGATAAATCATTTATATAGATAAGAAAGAGTATAGGTCCCAGAATTGAACCCTGCGGAACACCACATGTTATGTTTTTAAGGGAAGATTTTGTTCCATAAAATTTTACTCGTTGTTGTCTGTTACCTAAAAAGTTACGAATCCATTGAAGTATATTCCCTCTGATTCCATAATGTGTTAATTTTCTCAATAATATATTATGATTAACGGTATCAAAGGCTTTTGCTAAATCCAGAAATAACCCAATTACGTGCTCTTTGGTATCGATTGCCTTACTAATTTTGTCAATTAGCAGTGAAATAGCCATATCAGTGGAATATCCTTTCCTAAAACCAAATTGGGAGTTAGACAAGATGTTATGTTTCATTATGTAATTCATTAATCTATTGTACATTAATCTTTCAAACACCTTTGAAAATACAGGCAAGACAGAGATAGGCCTGTAATTATTAATTAATGATGTATCGCCATTTTTAAAAACGGGAACTATATCAGCTATTTTTAGTTGATCAGGAACATATCCTTGATCAAATGATAAGTTTACAATGTAACTTAAAGGATCAAGTAGGTTGGAGAAGGCCGGCTTGACAATAATAGGTTTTATGCCATCCCATCCAGGACTAGTTTTTTAAATTCTTGATAATTCCCTTTATCTCATCTGGTGTGGCTGGCGACAGATACTTTGCATTTTTATAAACTCCTTGGAGGTAATCATCAGGATTCTCTGATATGACTGGGATCTTATCAGCCAGTTCTGGACCTGTGCTTGTAAAATATTCATTAAATTTATCAGCTATGCATTTTAAATTTTTTGTTAGTTTACCGTCAATTAGTAATTTATCATTAGATAAAAATACTTCCTTTCTTCCTATAATACTCTTTAAAACTATCCAACTTTTTTGCAAATTACCCTTGTGCTGTTGAAGCTCCCGTCGATAGTATTCTCTTTCTGCTACAGTAATAAGACAATTTAATTTATTTATATATCTTTTATAATTAGTTTCATTGAAGACAGTCGGTTTTTTCAAGTAGTACATATACAATTTGTGTTTAGTTCTAATGGAGCGTCTGAGTCCCATAGTAATCCACGGTTTATGTTTTCTTGTCCTAATATTTGTTTTAGCTAACGGAAATGAATTATTGTATACAACTAATATATCATTAATGAAATGGGATCTCTGCATGCATAAACTTCATCCCAGCATATTTTATCTAAACTCTCTTTGAATGTAGCAGTAGTCTGCGCATTATATATTCTAGTCGCTATTGTCGTTTCTACCTTTGTGCTATTAGTCTGTTTAGTGAGCAAAAAAATTGGTAAGTGGTCAGAAATATCTGTATATATTATTCCATGCAATTGATAATTTGCACCAATTAAATCATTATGTATGTATGTATGTATGTATGTATGTGTGTGTATTCCTAACGACAACATACGCTGACCAGATATGTATATAGCGCAGCGCTAGGCAGATGTTTTTAAGCAGATCAAAGTATTATATACCCGACTTCACGACCAATATTGACGTGAACGATATCACAAATAAACGGCAAACCTACTTCCACTACTGCCAGCATTAACAGCAGCAACTGTAACGACATTCAACGTTCACATAAAAGGTTGTTTAATGGCACGATATGCGAAAATGATTGCTTTTGATTGAAATCAGTAGAGATGTCACATTTAATGTGCAGCAGAAGGAGTAGTGGAGACAGATGGTCTTGGCATATTCAGATTGATTCACTTGAAAGTATTTAGCTGCCTCGGTGGCACATTAGCTTTTATACAGGAGATTATTCAGTTGCAGTTTCCTTGGAAACGGTCTTTAACATAATTCACCGTTTGACTGATATCAACAGTAACGAACATTATAGTGGATGTGCATCAGTGCAAGCGAGGAGAGACGTTCTTGGCCCATACTGGCCCACATGAAGGTTTTCAGGCGTCGTAGAGCGCTGGCACTTCTTTCGCATTTGTATGACGTTACGGGGATTGTACAGTATTGTATTTGGCAGTCCCTTGGCTCTTCGCCGCGATAGCCCTTGGTGGTGTGGCCTTTTGTCCCGACGAGGGTGTCGGAGATCTTTGTCCATTTGTTGAACGGACCGTTGACTAGGGCACCTTTGCCTGCTCTGTCTTTGACGAATAAGGCACAGGGTAACAAAACACTCCATCTAACTTTGAACTCTATACCAGCCATTTCTGAAGAAACGATCTTTGGCAGGATCGGTTACATCTGTTTATCGACTTTGAGGAAAATTGAAGACGGACGAAGGCGTGAAATTATGCCGGACAAGACTGAGTCTCCGCTCAAGTGTTAAACAGTGTCATGTTTGTGTGGATGATACTGCCTAGGTCATCATATAACAGGTGGGGTGGAGCTTCCTCGTGGTCATATAATAATAATAATAATAATAATCTTTATTGATACATAATGTTAAGTATAGCACAGATGTAGCAGTAGCAGTAATATGTAACATGTATACATTACGTATCAAATGGAACTAAGCAACACATTGCTTGTGTTCCTTATTCATGTCATATATGCAATGAAATCTATGATTCGTGTAAAAAAAAAAATAATAATAATAAAAAAATAATAAACATCTTCATAATAAACTAACAATTTATTTAATAATGCATTATACGAGTACCGTAAGACTGAACATCAGGTACATCTTAACATGACAACATTATGCGAGTACCGTAACACTGAACACCAGGTACATCTTAACACGACAACATTATACGAGTACCTAACACTGAACACCGGGTACATCTTAACATGATAAAATTACATTAAAGCAGCATTTATCATATGTTTGCTAGAATTAGACGCTTGGTCCTTTGTTTGAACATATGAAGAGATGTACAATATTGTAAATAGTTATTTGTAATAAATGTATTCCAGATTTTAGGACCAACATAAGCCAAAGTCAATTGTCTACAATTAGTCTTGCAGTATGGTATTTTATATGTTACTTCCTGCCTTGTATTATATTTATGTGTGGATATTTGCAGGACAAATACATCATGATATATATCTGGCAACATACCCCTATTATGCTTGTACATTAGAATACAGCATAAATATTTATTTACGTCATAAATATTCATTATTTGATAAGATGTAAATAAAGGCTGCGTATGATCAATAAATCCTACATGACTTATTACACGCAAAACTCTTTTTTGGAGTAAATGAATTTTAGCAAGGTATATATTCGGGGCCCTTCCCCAGACGACATTACAATAAGTAATATATGGGTATATAAACATGTAATACAGGTTTAACAATGATTTGTTATCTAATTTGTTTGTCACCTTTTTTATAATACCAATATTCTTAGAAATTTTATTTGATATATATTTAATGTGTGTGCTCCAATTCAATGTATTATTTATAAGCAAACCCAAAAACTTTATCTCATGTACAGTGTTAATTTGTATGCCGTCTATGCAAATGTTATTACACCTCTCTCTTATACTGATCGTATTACTAAAGGTCACTGTGTGAGTTTTCTGTATATTCAAAGAAAGTTTATTAATGTTAAGCCATAAAGATAGTTTTTTTATTTCAGAGTTCAAAACATTTTCCATTTCCTCTATATTGTTGCCTTGTATAAAGATGCTCGTGTCATCAGCAAACATAATGGTAAACGTTGTGTCAGATAAAGTAGATAAATCATTTATATAGATAAGAAAGAGTAAAGGTCCCATAATTGAACCCTGCGGAACACCACATGTTATGTTTTTAAGGGAAGATTTTGTTCCATAGAATTTTACTCGTTGTTGTCTGTTACTTAAAAAGTTACGAATCCATTGGAGTATATTTCCTCTGATTCCATAATGTGTTAATTTTCTCAATAATATATTATGATTAACGGTATCAAAGGCTTTGGCTAAATCCAGAAATAACCCAATTACGTGCTCTTTGGTATCAATTGCCTTACTAATTTTGTCAATTAGCAGTGAAATAGCCATATCAGTAGAATATCCTTTCCTAAATCCAAATTGGGAATTAGACAAGATGTTATGTTTCATTATGTAATTCATTAATCTATTGTACATTAATCTTTCAAAAACCTTTGAAAATACAGGCAAGACAGAAATAGGCCTGTAATTATTAATTAATGTTGTATCGCCATTTTTAAAAACAGGAACTATATCAGCTATTTTTAGTTGATCAGGAACATATCCTTGATCAAATGATAAATTTACAATGTAACTTAAAGGATCAAGTAGGTTGGAGAAGGCCTGTTTGACAATAATAGGTTTTATGCCATCCCATCCAGGACTAGAGTTTTTAAAATTCTTAATAATTCCCTTTATCTCATCTGGTGTGGTTGGCGACAAATACATTGAATTTTTATAGACTCCTTGGAGGTAGTCATCAGGTCTCTCTGACATGACTGGTATTTTATCAGCCAGTTCTGGACCTATACTTGTAAAATATTCATTAAATGTATCAGCTATGCATTTTTTATTTTTTGTTAATTTACCGTCAATTAGTAATTTGTCATTAGATAAAAATGCTTCCTTCCTTCCTATAATATTCTTTAAGATTATCCAGGTTTTTTTTAAATTACCCTTGTGCTGTTGAAGCTCATGTCGATAGTATTCTCTTTCTGCTACAGTAATAAGACAATTTATTTTATTTCTATATCTTTTATAATTAGTTTCATTGAAGACAGTCGGTTTTTTTAAGTAATACATATACAATTTGTTTTTAGTTCTAATGGAGTGTCGGAGTCCCATAGTAATCCACGGTTTATGTTTTCTTTTCCTAATAGTCATGGTATCACCAGCTGAAATGGGAAAGAACTACCGAAATATAGGAAAAATACAGGTGATAAACAGCAGACTTACAGCGCCAATTGCGCCATCGGATAACGTAATACGCCAATAGCAACCGTTCTGAATACGATGCAGTGTCACGCATGTAATCATCAACCTGAACATTTCTACTATACAAATACTTTTTAAATGGTGAATCGCCGGAAACGTCCAAAATCTCAGAAGTTATTAGAACTATTATTATAAATCAATATTATAAATGTTGGAATTGCTATTAGGACATGTGATATGTAGGAAAAGATAGGTAGGATGAGCACCCTGCAAACTGTTTTCACTAGTTATTGCTTTGTCTTCTGACATCTTCGACGTTTGTTCCTCCTGAACCACACCGGTGCTTGCTTCACGGCTGGTACCTGGTCTTGGTTCCTTCCCTGCTACTTCTGCAGCACAAAACAAATCATCTAAATACAGTTGACATGTAGACGTTAGCTTGTAGATAATTGTAGAATGAAACCCTAAGACTGAAGAGGACCGGTAATTAATTATAATCTTACTTTTTTGCGATGTTATGGTGCATATACCTTTGACGCTTTCTTCGTCCAGCAGACATTTCCTTTGAGTAACTGGTTCATCGTCCACAGTCACACTGATTTATACTGCATAGCCACAGCTGCTACTTGGCCTAGCGTCTTCCATCCTGAAATATCAGTACGTTGATATCAATTAATAAACTAGTACGGTACGCGTGATCAATGTTGGCACTAAGCAAATTATCTACTAACAGTCCTGAGGTTTCCAATTACATAAGGCGATAAGCCAACTATTTTTGGAAGAGGAACATCTTCCGTAAATAGTTTATATAGAAATCTGTATAGTTTTATTATAAACGTATGTTCGGTGCATGCAAACTACTGTATAGCCTTAATATAACTATCAGTATTCGCACCCAAATAGCTGGCTTTAGACAGTAGTAGTGTTTGAAACGTCATCTCACAGCATTGAGCTATAGCCTATACAAATGAGGACATGAATGCCATTGAAATGTTTATTATAAATTACACTGTGCGCAACCCATTTCAAAGAGGACCGAATAAGTGTTAGCCTCGATTATCCAGACGCCGTGAGGTGGCAGGATTGGCACCTCACTACGGCGTGGATTATTAATCATGCCGATGTTACTAGTAGGGGACTTTACCCCAGATTCGGGTAGATACGATGATTGGCTCTCAGGCCAACTATGAAATAACAAATTAAATAAGGATACACTTTTATCAGATAATACTATACTATAACAACTATTCAACATTAAACTTATATTGAAACATGTCACACAAAAATAAACCGACATTAAACTTTGTTCATAGTTTAGTGCCGTTTAATCAAATGCATATTCACTATGTGGCAGCTCTTATGGCTGTCAACAAGGGGGCAGTCAAAACGCGACTCTGAGCCAGACTATCTTCCTGGCGAAGTCACGCAGCCAGGCGAGAATCGGTTAAGCGAGACTAAATAAGTGTCCGCGGACATCAACCGTCAAATCATTATGCAATAAAACACTAATTACTTCAAGATAATGCATACCTGGTGAAAAAGGAATCAATTCGTTGAACATATTTCTTGCCTTTCATTTTTTTCAAAAATGGCGCGGACGTTGTCTTTTCCCAAGATGGCAGAACGATCGCATCATCTCGGGAAGAGCCATTCTTTGGGGGAGCGGAGCGCTTTTTGGCATTTTTAGGAGCAGGTTCACCAAAATGAAGTTAGTTCAAACACCCCTCCTCTTATTTGCAGGTTTGGTTTATGAGATTTCATCGTACAGCTTAAGATAATTAATGATAGCTATATAGCTGGTTCAGCTGAAAAACGGGGGTGTGGATGAGGGTTTCGAGCGGTTTCGCTTTCGGAGCGCGTAGTCCGAACCCCCCAAAAAGGCTACCATATTTGCACGTTTTAATTCTGACATTCTAAACACATTTCACTGAACAGCTATAAGTAATTATGGACCTGAAATTCGTTCACGACACCATATGGGAGATACAAATGGTTGCGCTTACCATTTGGTACCAATGTCTCCGCCGATATATTCGCAAAGAGACTGTACGACTGTGTCCATGACTAACAGGCGTAATCTGCGTAGCTGATGATCTGGTGATCTACGGCGCAGGCGACACTGACGAAGAAGCCACTATAGTTCACGATGTCAAGCTAGCAAGACTGCTGCAACGATGCCTCGACATCGGCATACGCCTCAACGCCAGCAAGATGAAACTCAGACAGCACTCTATGACGTTTCTTGGCCATGTCATACGCACGAAGGCCTAACACCCGACCCGGCGAAGGTAGAGGCCATAAAGGACATGCCAAGTCCTGCAGATGTCGCAGGCGTGCAACCCCTGAACGGATTTGTGAACCACCTCGCAAGATTCCTGCCAGGTTTGTCCGAAGTGATGGGACCAGTACAACTGACCAGAAAGGATGTCCCGTCGAACTGATCGATGGCGCAAGAAAGAGCTCTAGGTGAAATGAAGAAATTAGTGAGCGAAGCACCAGTACTCCGCTTCTACGACCGTAGCAAAGAGCTCACCGTGCAATGCGATGCCAGCCAGCCAGGGCTAGGTGCAACCCTCCTCCAAGAAGGGCAACCAGTGGCATTTGCCAGCAGAGCACTCACAGACACCAAGACAAGGTATGCTCAGATCAAAAAAGAGATGCTTGCTCTGGTGTGGAGCATGGAGCAATCCAACCACGTATGGGAGACACGTGAACGTGATTTCTGATCACAAACCGCTAGAGTGCATACTATAGAAGGTTCTAGCCAACGCACCAAAACGCCTGCAAGGCATGATGACGCGTCTCTAGAAGTACGATGTCGACCCGATCTACGTACCAGGAAAAAAACCTCCTCTTAGCAGACACTTTATCCCGTGCACACAGACCGACCACAGACTTAATCGCCGTCGACTATTACAGTAATTTTTTGGAAGTCGACTTACTCCCAAACATAGAAGCCTTGTCTGTCATCAGAAAACTCAAGAACCACTTTGCACCATATGGCATTCCGGATACCGTTATCTCTGATAACGGACATCAATACGCTTGCCAGGAATTTGTAAATTCTGCAAGTCGTGGGACATAGTCCACGCAACAAGCAGCCCCGGCAACAGCGAGACAAACGGAAAGGCGGAGTCAGCGGTTAAAACGATCAAGCAAATCATGCGAAAGTGCAAGGACTCCGGCAGTGATCGTTTTCTCGTTGTGTTTAACCACCGGAACACTCCATCGCAAGGATTGCTGCACAGCGTTTGATGAGCAGAAGAACTAAGACATTGATACCTACTGCATCAGCGTTGCTCAGGCCAGAGGTCATAGACGCAAAGCGAACGAAACGTGACATCAAACGTGGTCAGATCAAACACGCAACCTATTTCAACCGAAGTGCCACAGTCAAACGAGTTCTAGACTTTTAAACTGGACAGAAAGGACTGGTCGAATGGTACCACCTTCAAACGTCTTGATGAAAGATCGTACGTCGTAGACACACCAACAGATGTTGTGAGACGCAACCGACTACACCTGAAAGAAACACGGGAACGAACTATGTCTTTGCGAGCAAGCAACGTACCCGATGCCGAAAGACCACTAATAAAATGATCCTTTATCTTGATACTTCAACTGAATTGAAGATGCGGAACGAATCAACCGGGTCGTGGTTCGACCCACACCACAATCCGTCGCGTTGAATCTCGCCAGATCTAGCCGCTGATCTCTGTGTATGACTAACGAGAATTAAGCGTGACTTCCCTAGACAATTACGTCACGTGCATCAACATATGTTTTTCATTGGTTATAACCGCTAGCACGGTAAATGCTGTTACCAAACGTTTTGCACGGCGCTGTGTTTTCGTACGGAAACTAAGTATTTCACTAAAACCAACTTTTCTGACAATTTACTTGCATAACATGAAACAAATAAGTGATAAGGAGTTACTATATGGATATCTTTCGCAAAGTTTTCTTCAGATTTTTATGAAAACGGCATGTTTATATTATTGACACGATCGACGACAAGTCAACAGTTACGAAATAAAGCCGTTCTCGGTGCCTCAAATATCGCTCAACGTGCAGTTACGTGCGCAACGTACTCTATTCAAAATGTTGTATAAAATGTTATTTAATAAGCCTAATGTATAAAGGAAGGTCACTGTCACGTATACTAGACCTAGTTGCTGCATAATATATATGGGTAAATTCACGAGTTGGCAAACCACTGGCAGTGTGTGACATATCCTTGTGACAAATTCAAATTGACATTTTCAATGTTTCTTTCCTGTTATATAGTGTAGAAACATGTATAATTTAATTAATTAGACACACGGAGATAATGACGCAAATGTACCTATTTATTTTCAACATGCAAATGAATTACCAGCACATCGGTTGTGGCCATGTGGGTGTAACATGGACATCAATTGAAGGCAATTTCTCATACTAACATGTTATTACTTGACCATAAAAAGCATGAAAATATCGCAGACTGAGATACTTAAACAATATTACGATCATGTACTTATTATGTGATATTAGTAATCTTGTGATGAAAGTACATGTGTAAGAAACTAATGCTGTTTCAAATCACCTCGTGTATAGGTACCGTGAATACGACTTCGTAACCCCTACTTGACCCAATTGCATAAATTTACAAGTGGTAAACTTGAGGAGCTCGTGAACTTTCCAGTTCGCCAAGTCGTGTTTGCGATATAAACGAGCCCATTGGAACGCTGCATAATAACACATGTAACATGCCTACTAATACAAGGATTAAGCATAATAACACATGTAACAGGCCTACTAATACAAGGATTAAGCATAATAACACATGTAACAGGCCTACTAATACAAGGATTAAGCATAATAACACATGTAACAGGCCTATTAATATAAGGATTAAGCATAATAAAACGTGTAACAGGCCTACTAATACAAGGATTAAATTTATCATATATGAAAAAAAATGGTGCAGGAGCATTACAGCACCCATAGGTTGTGGGTGAAAAAAAGGCAAACATGCAAACACATTTTGCACCATGGTCACATCAGCTGCAACTAATCCTAAAGGTAGAATTATCTATCTTAGCCAGTACAAATTACCAATAGCAATGTTTGCTATATGTATACGAATTATGGGTGAACAGACTTTAACTCTGTTGTCATGTACTTTGCCAGGATAAATCTGCAGTTCCGCGATGGTGTCTACTGGCAATAAAAATGTCTTTGTTCTGTATACATTTGTGTTAAAAATGAGTATGACACGCTCCATATCTTCTTTGGAGAAAGCAAACAGTTATTGTTCATTTAGTAATTGCGGCAGAGCAACAACAGAGAAAGTAGTTGCCGGTGAAACAAAGAGGCAAACGTGTTACACCCACAACCCAATAATAAGCAATACGTCTAAACTAAAATTGCCGGCCAAATAAGTGCCAGAACAGCATTATATACTGTTGTTGACAACTATCTGTTGAAGCAGAGCACCCTCACTAACTTGGGCTTCAAGAAACAATATATCGAGCAATTGGGTCGTGGGTGTAACACATATCAACGGTGTCCATTATCATAGATGCAGAAGGCAGAAACAACAGGTGGTCATATTTCCTACAGTGACCAGATTGCTAGCCACCCACAATGTCAGCATTCATAAATATACATGTTCACTTAGACATCTTCCAAATTAATATGATACATTGTATGTATATTAATAATACATATTAGCGTGAAAGATGACACAATGTTGCAGCTGCAAGCTGTGATGCATGGTCGTGGGTGTAACATCTATTCGTGGATACGATAGATACCTAATCTCCCTGTGACCTGCTTGGTACATTTTAAATGCAAATGTGTTAAATTCACTGCTGATGTAATATCTATATGATGCCCTTTCCATGAGATAAGTGTAAAGCAAGTGGCATCCTAAAAATATGGATACATATATATATATATATATGCGGTTGTGGGTGTGAACAATGTAAACACCACAGGTACATCCACAACCACAAGTCTGTAAGCCCCCCTACCAGTCTGTAAGCCCCCCTACCAGTGTTACACATGGTATCCCATCAATTGATTTGTTGGATCCCGGTAACACACATATAGAGCTATACCTGGATGCATCTAATAGAATGCATGACATTTCCTTCACAGATTAGCAATAAAATAAATTTACCCTGTTTCCATGTCACAAATTAGGCTTGCAAAAACAGCCTTCTGCAACGAGACATGTGCACTTACAAATAAATGGTTGCTACATCACTTTTTAGGCTACTTTTATTTTGTATACATTTGGTTATTCGATCTACTTGGGTATTAGTGTGGATTGCCTATGTGGTTAATGTATTATGAAAATATTATATAATAAAAAGGTGTGATCATTATGGTCATTCAACATTTGCACCTGTGTTAATGAGTATTAATTATTAATTTTGTATGACATTTGACAACCTGTAGAATATTTCCTATAGAATATTCTATAGAATATTCTATGTAGGATGTATTTCTATAGAATATATCCTGTAGGATATATATCCTATAGAATATTTCCTACAGGTGTGTTCTGTAGAATATTCTATAGAAAAAACAAAAACCCTATATAGTACTCTATAGAATGTTTTCCATAAAAAAAGTCTACCGGGTATTTTCTATATAATATTCTATAGAAAGCGTAAACAGGCCTCCGTTGTTAGGTCATTGTAGTTGTTACGTACTCTTGATCGGTTGTTATTCCTTGTCACGGGTGACGTTGTGAAAGCATTAACGGAGTAGGCATGCAGCAGGGAGGAAGACTGAGAGACCGTGAGACCGAGAGACCGAGAGACCGAGAGACCTGGAGACAGGGTGACAGAGAGACAGAGAAACAAAGAGTCAGAGAGACAGAGACCGCGAAAGATGCGATGTGAAAAGTTATTCGTCGAGCTGTACCAACTAAAATGTATTCAGGATGGGAATCACAATAAATTCGCGAAACCACACTGCTCATCTAGCATTGGCAGTGAACTCAGGCCTTCCAGACACGTTGTCGTATTTCCCATATATCGTACGACTGAGAAGGTGTTACTCAAATTACTCATCCAGTAGCGTCGTTTGGTTTTGGCCAAGGTCCCTGCGTTTTCTGTTGTTCCTGCGTTTTGGGTTACGTGATTTGACATTGACGAAATCCATCAAAGGTGATTATTATTAGCTTTCACAATTGCCACAGGCTCATGTGCATTGTCGGTTGCCAATATGTATCAGCACAATTCAGAAAGACTCCCTGCTAGTTGCTATGGTGGAACGTACCAGATTCACATATGCACGCGCGCACACATGCACGCAGACACACACACATACATACACACACACACACACATACGCACGCAATGAATGAAGAGTATTTCCAAGCGTTGGCCAACATGGGTTTGATAGGCAGGTGTTTTAACAACTATAACCAGTGTTAATCGTTTTTGGCCAAGCCTCCGCGTCATGAGCAAGATGTCAGCCTTCGGGTTATTGGGGCATTAGGGTCGTCCACAATGAGACCTGAGCATACCAAGAGTATGTTGATTGTAGGTGCAAATGGTTAGTTTGTGTTAACTCGTTTAGGTGCATAACACCAAAATGGAGTCTTTTGTTTTCCATGATTGTGTTGAGGGCAAGAACAGAGGTTGACGAGTGCAAGGACACGGTTTACTGTGGTTAAAATCTGGCTGATGTGTTCATTCTATTTAAGGTCTTTGGTGATACAAACTTCTCAGTCTCACAAGCTTTCAACGTGAATAGTACAATACGATTGCGTGTTTACCATGCTAGTCATATATGGTGGGAACATAAGAGAACATCTATAACTAAGTTGTATGTTGCGTATAACGAGACTTTTCGCATATGTCATGAACCTAAATGGTGTAGTGCTAACACAATGTTTGTTAGTTGACAATTGCCAATGTGCCAAATGTTAATTCGTATGGCCTAAATATGTGTATAATTTCATTGTACGAATTGAATGCTCTGATAATGTAGTTATTAGAGATATAGTAAAATATGATATAAAAATGTACGTCCAATATGGAGATATTGGTACAAAATAATAATGATACACAACAACGTGTTTATTTGATTAGAAAATCATAATGTGCATGTATGTATAATTATGTATTGTATGTGTGTATAGGAAGCACAATGACGCTTTTCTTTCTCATTGGAATGTCATATTCTGTAATAAACTGATTAATTAATTAATTAATATTCGTTCATTCATTCATTCATTCATTCATTCATTCACTTACTCATTCTTCCATTAATTAATTCATCATCCACCCGTCCATTCGTCTATTAGTTAGTTAGTTAATTAATTAATTAATTCATCATCCATCCTCCCACCCAACTATCCATCCATCAATCCACTCATCCATTCATTGTTGTTGTTGGTTGTGTTTCAGCCGTCGTGTTACGGACTCGGTCGGTCATGCCATCCTCTCGCCCCGGCGCTCACCAACTGCGTCGGCGCGTGCAAGGTCGGTCTCACGGTGAAGAAGTGCAAACGGCTGCGACAACTCGGATTCCGCTGCATCCAAGTGCCTCATTAGTCTCCCGTCTGTGCCCGGATGCAACAGGCATAGGTCACACTGTGCAGATCACAAGTCACGTGCACCAAGCAGCGACGAATCAAGACCAACAAACCGGCCATACAGAAGTGGTACCTCAGCAGTTTTCTAGATGAAGGACATCGTATATATATATAAATAATGTTGTTGAACTGAACTTAACATAACATGAAAACGACACCGCACAAATCATACATGTTATTTTTTCTCGCTCATGTCTGTAACTTATGATTAATACTAATAAACGACATCACATTAAACTGAATTTGCCTAATAGTCAAGTGTGTCTCTCATAGCTGAACTAATCTTGATGAATAACATCAACTACTGATACATTTGCCGGAAGGTGTTAGCGAATTGACTATTTAATTACGACTACGACTTAGTGTTTTTTTTAAATAGATTTTTACTGAATTGAATTGAAAAACCTTTATTGTCCATAGAATGGCTTATATAGTATGGACATTTTTCCTTTGGGCTCACACTGTGTTAGGACATATACAAATATAAACATTATATACACATTAGATATGTTTGGAAGTACAGTACAGTAAGTTTCAATCTCCTCATGGATATATGCACATACACACAATTATACTGAACATTGCATTTATGTGAATGCGAAATCAAACAAAACTCAGTTACCAAGAGATGCTTAGTAACATGCAGCGGTCTCTTGTTTTGGTGTCTAACTCGTGCAGGAAGTAGAGTCACTTCACCTTTGTATAAACAATACAATGAAACCGGGAAAACTGGACAAGGTTTGAACTGATGAATGTTTGTGATATATTAAGGACATTTGCTGATAGGGTGCAGCGGAGAGCAACAACAGAAAAAGCAATGTCACTTTGCAGGACCTAAACCTCATCCCCATTCAAGGGAACAAGAGAGGAGGAACAACGATACAGGGAATGGTTGGCAAGAGAGGAGGAACAACGATACAGGGAATGGTTGGCAAGAGAGGAGGAACAACGATACAGGGAATGGTTGGCAAGAGAGGAGGAACAACGATACAGGGAATGGTTGGCAAGAGAGGAGGAACAACGATACAGGGAATGGTTGGCAAGAGAGGAGGAACAACGATACAGGGAATGGTTGGCAAGAGAGGAGGAACAACGATACAGGGAATGGTTGGCAAGAGAGGAGGAACAACGATACAGGGAATGGTTGGCAAGAGAGGAGGAACAACGATACAGGGAATGGTTGGCAAGAGAGGAGGAACAACGATACAGGGAATGGTTGGCAAGAGAGGAGGAACAACGATACAGGGAATGGTTGGCAAGAGAGGAGGAACAACGATACAGGGAATGGTTGGCAAGAGAGGAGGAACAACGATACAGGGAATGGTTGGCAAGAGAGCCAAAATCGTTGTATTTGCAAATGCATTAACCCGTATGTTATGTAAAATGTTATCGCGGTTTCATAACTGGATGGCGCATCATCTTAGAAATATGGGCAAAAGTGTCATTATTTCGATACGATATCCGAGCTCCGTGTAACGTAAACAAGGTGGAATGGGTTGATGATGCGTCCAATTCGAAATATATGACGCGCATTCATGATACTGTGTTCCTGTAGACTAACATTATGAAAATAACAGTTTTAGTGCCTACATCGTTGTCTACATAAAGCAAGTCCAAATGTGTATTAGTTGTTTCCAGCGCTCGGCAAAGTTCTATTAACAGACTAGTCTGCATTATTTTGGTTACAATGTAATGGTCTTATGAGGTCTCATTCATATAGTCAGCCTTTTTCAGAACAAAACAAACCGACCGTTACATGCTGGCACTGAGGGTGGTCACTGCCAGGGTGTTTGTTGTCCTCAGTGGTTCTTTTACGTAGTATTAATTACTATTAAAAACCGTGCTATGATTATAATATGACATGAAAACCTATTCAGCTTTATAAAACTGGGTTAGATGTCATGTAGGCGTTACACGTGCTCGTTTTGCATCCAATTCATGCGATAAATAGCTCAGATCAATTTCACTCTTTTCTTGCCATTTGGTGTTATCCGATCAACTCGAACGGCATACACCTTTCATAAACGATTGGTGCACCCAACCGCATTGCAAATTGACAGCTTCGTGATTTTCGATTTAATACGAGCGCAACAATAGTCCTGAATTCACCATCAATGGTCGACGTATCTCTGTTGGCAGGCAGACGTAAAACGTGACATGTCACGTCATACATAGTGTGTCACGTGTGCGGGAGGACTATTTTCTAGACAATACTGGTGTGTTGTTGCTTCATACAACAACCTTATATTATGACATTCTGTCAGTCTCATTGTGTTTCAGCAATTATATGGAACGTCGTCAATATATTTGATCAAGTCATTTATATGGTGCGCATATTATGCATATTTTATTGTTATCAACTCGAGCTCGTTTGCTGCTTATGAATACAAAGATGTGCAGAACAATGCAAAACACTGTCTCGTCCACACTTCGCGTAATTTACGAAGCTTTGCTCTATACTTACTATATTACGAAAGAATATTCGTAGATAACTGAAATGAACGGCATATTAAATAAAATTTAAATACTATATCGACTTCATTTAATTATGCATAATTTAGGAAATTATTTCAAATGCACACACACGTGCGCGCGCACACACACACACACACACACACACACACACACACACACACACACACACACACACACACACACACACACACACACACACACACACACACACACACACACTGGCGATCATAATGCACAACGTTGCCAATGTCACATGGAGTCTGAGCATACCCAAGGTCGGGGCATGTTGCGTTTTCTCTGAAACCAATTTCGTGGAAATGACCGCTGATATTAGTATGTCTTCTGAAAGTGGAAAATCCATGACAAAACTTGCAAAATGGTGTGCGTGCAGAGTGTACGCGCCGTGCAAGCAGGGTGGCGAATCCTCAATACTTTACAAATCATGCAATTGTAACTTTTGTAACTGACGGCTTTATTAGTAACGACACCGGAAAGGTGGTATGCAAACTGCGGTTTACAAGCCGGCCAAATGTGTCATACAGATGTTGTGGAACTGTGACATCGAGACTAGCAGCCCGCCGTCTGTGTGAGTTTATCTTGGGTTAGCCATGCTATGCGAGAGAGCGCCAAGTCAGTCATGAAACGCGTGATTTAACGGATCTAGTGTCGTCACTGTTCAACACTAGTAGAAATGTTACCACGGATACTCTGTTTTACCAGTGTTGGACTAGCACCTGAACGTCTCCAACATAATACCGCCGTAGGCAAGACAAGCGAAACAGCAAACCCAGTTTGTCTGTCAGAATTGAGACGAAAAAGAATCCTCGCCGTGAGGTCGTCTTCTCTATTTAGTTTTGTAACCTATTCAGATTCTGTTTATGAAAACATTACCTTGATTTCCAAAGAAGTACAAACGTGATGTGTCACCATCGTGACAACGACGTGCTTGCATACTCCATATTAATGGAACAAACAAACTGGATATACTCTTACACCTAAACATCACATAGGGCGGTGTTGAAAAGTGTTGTGTCACTTCTAAAATCACAGCATTGGCTACCTGTTCAATATTGCATTATTTTCAAAATCTGTACAATTATCTATCAAGCCCTATCATCCGAACAAGCTGCGTACCTACATCCAATGCTCACTCCAGCAAAAAGGTCCAGACAGCGTCGGTCGGCAGATTGTAATCTATTTTTTTGTTCCCATAGTTAAGACGGACGCTTGAACTCGAACCTTCTCGCTTGCTGCGCCTACTTTCTGGACCTTACTCCCTATCGGCTTTAAGTCAGTAAGAAATGTAGTTTCATTTCGCCATCATCTAAAAATCTATCTTTTTAATACTACCTATCATTCTTAGCTTCTTAATAATTCCATCCATCTGTTGACGACTTTTGCTCTGTACTTGACAACGAGAATCCTTAATCCTTTGGTTTTGTTGCACAGTAAGCTCGGATTTTCCGAGGATGTTCGCATTACAGAAGTCATTCCATTATTATTATTATTATCATCATTATATTTATAAAAACATGGTTCAGCGGGCTAATGATATGCAATTGCTAGCGCAAGATACGTTACAATGTTTTTCAATTGGGAAACGTTGTGCAATTGCTATGGAAATACGTGACAATTGTCTTCTATAGGATTTGATAAGGATGTTCAATTGCCTGCGCAGGATATGTGATAATTTTGTAGTAGCTATGTACAACAAGATACTTGACCGTTTTTGTTTAACTTTTCAATATTATTGAAATTGCTACAATTGCTTCTTTCGTCGCTTGAAAGATCAGATTCCCAGAGATCAAACGAAAGCAAATCTAGGTAAATTAGAGCGTTACAAATATACAATACTAACGAGTTAATCAGTCACATACAACATGTAAAGGTCAAGTTTGTTGAACCGACACCACTACAGAAATAGAAAAAAAGCAAAAACAAAGGTAAGTTATATCTTATGTAGTGCTGTATCCAATCCTTAGGAGCATAAAACAATTTACGCTTACTCTTCGCTAGACATGTTCAATCGTACACGCAGCCATAGCTCATCACCGTACATGAGACGGTTGTTTAGTACAAACTCGTTCTTGTTCCAATGCCATGCCGGTGTAGGCAAACATGTTAACCCAACAGCACCAAGCAACACGACTATCTCACAACTACCATACGCCCCATAGAACACAAACTTGACATTCTTTCAACTACACCGGTTGGCTCCATCCTAGACTCCGCTAACAAGTGACCTCCCTACAGCAACATTTGTGGATATAACAGCCAAAACCGCCGTCATATCTATCCATGAAACCCGACCCACGAAACTTTCTAGCGATGCTCCCACTTCAAATGGACATATTCCCAACGCAATATGTCAACATATAGAAAAAGACAGTATGACTCCGATGACATGAAGAGATATATAGTTGCCATAGAATCACATATGTTCAATACGGTTTTGTCCAAGGGCGATTCACAGAGCTGCAGCTATTGAATTGCGATAGCCTGTCGGTTAACGCTATATATATATACTCAAAACGGTTCGTTGACAATGTACATTGACTTTTCCGAAGCGTTGATACGGTGCCTCATCCTAGATTATTACACAAATGACTCAAGTATGGAATATGCGGTTACAGCTTAAAAAAAAAAAAATTAACAACCGCAAACAAAGAGTTAAAATAGATGAACCATGTCCTGGCTGTTGTCTGCCGCGCCGAACACCAAACTGGTATTCGCATCAGAATCCCGATATTGTACAGTGTTTTTATTTGTTTGATGATCGTAATCATCATCATCATCATCACCGTCGTCGTCGTCGTCGCCCTCACCATCATCATCTTCCTCATCATCATTACCGTCTTCCTCCGCATCATCGTCGTCCTCCTGCTCCTCCTCATAACCATCATCGGCCGACCCTTTCCACTCCGATTCGTTCCTCTTCTCCCAGATGATGTCTGTTTCACGCAGCGATTTGCCCAGATCTCTCGGTCGTCCACTGCTGCCTGAGAAGCCTTCTCATTTTCCCCAAATGCCCTACATCATCGTTTCAAATAGGACTAATATAACTACTCGAAAACATAAAACCGTGGAAGGCCTCAGGACCGGATGAGACATTCCAGCCAATGTTCTGAAGAACTGCAACAGCGAACGCTCACAGCTGCCTACATTCATCATACAACAGTCATTTCCCACCAGAACTGTATCAAATCATTGGCGGGATGCTCGGGTGACACCCATTTTCAAGAAGAGCCCACGGAATCAACCAGTAAACTATCGCCCGGTATCACGCACGTCCATATGTTGCAAGGTAGCCGAGCACATCGTAATCTCAGAGACAATGAACCACATGGACAAATATATCATCCTGGTTTATGTCGCAGACGATGCTGTTTACGTCACATGATTTTGCCAGCTCATTAAATAGACACACCAAATCTGTGTGGTCATTCTTAATTTATCCAAGGCTTTTCAACGTGTGCCACACCATCGTCAGGATTTTACACCAAATGTACTATGCCCAGTCCTTGCCTTGAACTCTGAACTCATGACATGCAAGGCGACTACCTCACAACTACAATATTTAACAAGATTTAACAAGATTACCACACAGATAATTAACTCTAGATGGCAGGTGGACAAGGAAGCCTTTTGGCTTATCGAGAGTCCAACCCTTTTTATCTACGTGTATCCCGGCCTTCTGAGGCATGTGTCGATTTGATTTATTTTTAAACATATTCACGCTACTAGCACCCACATAATAAGCAGATAATCTATTCCGTTCATTTACAGTCCTTTGTGAAAATGAGAACTTTCTTATATCTAATCTACACTGTTCCTTTACTAATGTATAACTTCATGTCATCTAGTCCTTGTATCTTTCTTAACTTGGAAATAATATGTCTATCAATATTTTCATAACCATTCAATATTGAAGACACTTCTATCTGATCTCCCCTCAATCTCCTTGTCACCAGTGTTGTTAAACCACTTTCTTTTAAGCGTATTTCGGAACTAAGATCCCTCAGTTTTTGTATCATTTTAGTCGCGCTCCTCTGTACTCTTTCTAGCATATATATATATATATATATATATATATATATATATATGTGTGTCCTTCTTGCGATAAGGCCTCCACGCTTGTATACAATATTGTATATGAGGCCTAACTATTGTTTTGTACAGCGGTATTATTAGTTCTTTTTCCTTATACGCTATATTTCGCCTAATGAATCCAATGATTTGATTTCTCTTTGAAGCTGCAATTCCGCACTGCTCTGAAATATCAGCACTAATGGTTAACACTAGGTCCTTTTCTTTTACATTAGTACTTAGTTTAGTCCCCTGTTGTATACTGTACATCTTCTTTCCCATGTCCCGTGTGGAGGCATTTACATTTCCCAAAAGTGAACAACATTTGCCACTTTTCAGACCAATTGATCAACCTATAATGAGCAACACGTGGACCGTGC
>CM034540.1:49172433-49462433 GCA_020002185.1 Paraescarpia echinospica | reverse complement strand
GCGTTGGTATGTGCGTGGTTGTGGATTTTTTATATACTAAATTAAAGATTCTAATGCACATTTGTAAGCATGTATGCATTTTAAAGCATGTGACGAAGTTTTGTTCATAGCAAACAAAACAAGACATGTATATAGGAAAACATCGATGCAAACAAGCAAAGCAAACCACAGGTATGTTTTGTTTGGTTAATTGTGCTATATGGAAGAGAAATCTTAATAACACCTAAGATCTGAACAGGTAGAGATGTATAAGATGGCGGAAAGAACCAGGTGATGTGATATAGATTATATATATTATAAATAATTAGTATATATATATATTATATGCACTTGGCTGTAATTACTTTGACATACTTCTACTTTCATATAAAAAAAAAAATTTATTCTTGCAAGTTTGAGAGAACAACTGGGTTTGAAGAATAACAAGAACAAAGAGGGTACATAGAAGGAAGAACGACCTGAGAAGAGGTTTTCCCATTTTACCACATAAACGTGTTTCCCACAGGGTCCGGATGTTGTAATAAACGGCAATGTCATAATATACAATGTAGTGTTTTTGTCATATAGCTGAGGTAATAGGCATAAATTACAGTACAGATGTGGGAAGATTTGCAACAAGAACAAAGAGAATAGGCAGAAGAAGGATAAAGGACCTGAGAAAAGAGGTTGGAATGCAATGCAGTGTAACAGGTGGATTATTGAGAAGCCGGATGAGATGGGCAGGCCACTTGACAAGGATGGATGCAGGAAAGTAGCAGAAGCAGAACAAGATAAAGAACACAGGAAAACATGGAAGGCCACAGCTGAGATGAGAGGACTGCACCGTGCATGGGACATGAGAAGATCAGGGGAGGATGAAAGGTGGAGAAAGGACACTATGGATAAAAAATGTTGGAAAAAACACAGCTAATGGTTCTGCAATATTACACTTGACAGAAGGGAACAAGGAGGAGAGCAACATATAATTCACCAACAACTGAATGAAAAAAGTAATATTTTATTGTTAGTGATGAGAACGACATATTTGGTATCACGGTTTAATAACAAACAGAGTCTGTATAGTCAACAGCCGCACAGAGCATTCAATTCTCCCCATACAGAGACACTGCTACAGAAACAAAGCTACACACACATACATATGTATCATAAAACGGACCACACGATGTAACACAACTGTCATCTAGTGATTGTGAAATCTACGCATTAATATCATAGTACGTGTCAACGATTTGCCCACAAGTGAAACACACACACAGAAACATTTTGTCTATGACACACATGCACGCACATATACACACACTCGACACTTTTATAAATAATCACTACTGTTCTACATTTGCATTTTGCATAGCGACGACAAATGTTAAATGACTAGATCCTTGAGTATAGCAGATAAAGACGCATGCGTTACTGACTTACATCGCACAGGTGTACATTCACACATAACAACGATGAGTTCAGACACAACCACATCTGACAACCTCATTGATATCAGGGGACACTACTTTCCCCGTCGCTAAAATACTGAGATACATATTAAAATACGGCGTCACTGTTAAAGTCCAAGTTAAAACCACTTCCGACTTCGGGATGGTCGCGTAATTTTGCAGTCACAAAATATGTTAAACATTACTTTTGTGGAGATCGTGTGGGCATCATAAGGTATTGTGGGGAAATATATAACTAATGCTACAGTGGCGCCATCCAGCGAGTAAAACATGTTGATACACCATGAAGCTGATAGCAATTTTTGGATTATAAAGAAGTCCCACACAATATATTGATTGGGGAGGGGTTGAACCAATGCTAAACATGTATCGCATTTTAGACTTTGCAAACTTACGAGACCCTCCCTTACTACTGTTAGGGATCATCTCATAATGTTGATATCAGACGAAATTACTTTCATCTGGCCTCAACCCCCTATTCCCTCCCCTAAACAATAGTTTGCGAACATTGATGTGATGATATCAACATATTAACCGTGTCAGTCCAAAGCGTAAAATATCATTGTCCGACACCAGACAAAACTGCCCCAGAACCCCCCTCCCCAAACGAAAGCAATTTTATCTGATATCAGACATCGATGTTCTGAGATGATCCCTTAATGTTATGCTCAATTGCAACACTGATCTAACTTTAATGAGCTAGCCGGCCACTTGGTCAGTTCACACAAATGCCTACACAGATTCATCACATGCGTAGATCTTGTCCCTAGTTCTACAAAAGAAACTTGAGCTTCCTACATTAGATATGTGACAAGAACAATTTTATCTCTACAAAGGTGCACTGGTTGACCAAAAGGTATGTCTACTTGAGAGTTGAAGCTAGTCTATAAATGGGTTATATAAATGTACATCATATCTTAAGAATTACTTATCCTGACTAAATTTACAGTGTATGCGAAAAGAGGTTCACCCATGACTTAATAATGATGTATGAATGTAACCATGGTAATCAGTCGATCTTAGAGATACTGGTTTGCAGAATTTAATTAATGCCTATTACGATTTATATTTACTAACAAACAATAGCAGTTTGGTTGAATAAATAGTAATATTTTTGATAAAAATGAGATTTCTACCGCAAGTTTACAAAGAAAAGAATTGCAATGGTAGAACATTTTTATCAAATATATTCATCGCCAAACTGCTTCACTGCAGTGTCAGATACTGTTTCACAGAATTAAAAAATATAGGTATATAAATGAACTTTTCCATGGGACATCCCACAAGAGTATCCATATCAGCATTTCGAAAATTATGTGGATTCCCTGTATGCAGTCACGAAAATTGCACATTATCTTACGCATGACCTATTTTCACATGAACATTGTAAATAATTTGTTAAGATAAGATTACTAGTTTTTAGTATGATATGACATTTCTATAACCCATTTGCAGACCATAACAAGTAGCATTGCTTCGAAGCCAAATAATAACAAGGGCAGCTTTCTTAGCCAATGATCATTCCTTCTTTGCATTTGTTAAAACAACATCTACTTCTGCCTTAGATTTCATATTTTAGATCTTGCATGGATCCATTATATATCATAATTTAGGCAGTATATCAGACAACGATAACAGATTAAGATAACATGAGATTACTGGAACTACTCAATATCATGTGTATCATTATCTTCATATATGTGGGTGTATCTCTTTCATCTATGATATCAATCCACAACAAAATCTATACACATCAGATATGACCATTCTCCTTACACAATTGCACACTCTTGCTATTTGTCAGCCGCGTGTCACGTACAATGGAACTGTACATATTATTCCCTCCCGTGGGGGATGTCCATTTTGACTTCAGATTGTACAGCAACGAATAGAATCGATCGTTGATGCTGTCTAAGGGTTCAACGGAGCTCTGACAAGCTCCGACATTTGCGACGTGCCTGAGCGAACGTTGCGCATCACTCGGCATACGACCGTTCCTAGATATGACCGGCGCGATAGCAGCGGTTCGGTTGGATTGGGGCGGGTTCGAGGAGGTGCAGGAACTTGAGCTGTGAGCTGAGTCCGTCTCGCTGTCAGGCAGGTGACTAAGTGACTGACTCGAGTCTTTGTGCCACAGCTGCTTCTGACATCCAGCACCTTTCTTTTTCTTCTTCTTGTGTCCCGGTCGCGTCTGCGTCTGCTCCTGGATACTCTGCAAGCAGTGGTGCTTAAGGTTAGACTACTGGTTGCTTTTGCACAAATGATGGTGGTTGACTGTGGATGCTTGCTGTGGGTTAAGTATATGTGACACACATGCAAACCTATCCATTTTTAGAAAGCTCATAAACCCGACAATCCAACTATGAAATATCTGGTGAGATTACACAGAAAATGACAGCATGGTTGCCATGGGAAATATTTCCGAAAATAATACTTTTTCAGAACCCCCTCCACTATTTTGAGGACACCGTTTAGGGCAAGACATGTACTAAATTTCATCCGGAATTCAAGTTTCAGTGCTTTTTCTTTTGAAAACTGGATGAAACTGAGAAAAAGATTGATGTAGATGGCCAACAAGACCAAACTGCATTAAAAAGTGTTTTTCAATTAACATTTTTAAAACAAATAAATGCATAAACAACATAATAACCCAAATGAGACGCTTTAATATACATCAAAGTATACTATAAAATAAAAACTTTGCTAAAATGTTTCATCAACCAGTATTTTAACCTTAAATGTACATGGTGGATACTAGGTTTGTTAATTCTTTAGACCCAAACTGCGAACATCCGGATGCCCACTTCCCCAACCGCCCCGGTACATACAGCTCTGTATTTAGCTTTGACAAGCTTGGAAGTAGCGCCATCTTCTGGATTCTTATGTAACTTGTGTCTCTGGATTCTTAGCGTATTATCTGTGTTCTAGGAGTATTTATATCAGAATCATATATATCAGATGGAGAATCTTGCAATAATAATGATTCCGACAATTGTGGCTGCATTTTAAATGCATTTGATTGGGCATATGAAAATGTTTCAAGGCTGCATTGAAATGCAATAGGTTAGGGTACATGTCAACTAATGTTTACAGTGCATTAAATAACAGAAACATGCAGATAGGTATAGCATTTGTAGTAGGTTCATTTCTATTTGCAAATATTTAGACACACATTGCACCATCAGAGAATTTGTACAAGCATTTAGTTGGCTACTCATACTATATTTGTTTATTGTACAGTTTGTACATTACTTTATTTTAACAGTGTTCCTAAATATATATTACAGAAAAGAACCATTGCAAAAATAGCGTTGCATTGCAACACAAATCTATAGGAAGCAAAGGCATCACCGAATGAAAACAAACATTTCTGTTTAGAATAGTTCCAACTGGAAACATGAGATACAAATAAACACAACAAAGCGACTGTCATTAAGCACTGCTCTACTATTCACAATGGTGGCATGCTGTGAAGCACATGGGCACACTGCAAATTAAACAGCACAGTGGAACGCAGACTTACTTTGCTTGCAGAATTACTGGTTATAAACAACGGAATGTCATGTGATATTATCGTCAGCGCACTATCACATTCTGCAAAACAGAGGCAAGACAATAAGCAACAGATTGAGAAGGAAGCACAACTTGGCAGCAAAACAATGGCGACAGCTTGACGAGAAATTGCAGTGACTTTTATAACACACACAATCAATTTGTTCCACCCAATACATGAGTATGGTTTCATTTCACAGTTGTGATAATGACATAATTGTTTGTTTACGTCATGACGTGGTCGTCATGTACAAATACTCGAAACACACAATAATGACAAAACTATTGTTAATGTCACCTAATATAAAATGGCACAGTAACACAAAACAAATTATGATACCCGAGCACAACAAGTTACTGATTTAGAATTTGCTCATATAATTACATGTAGGAAACAAGAAGTGAATAGTCAAATGTCTGTAATAATAAAGAACTTTATTGAGATATGTTTAACTGCACAATACTTTTTATAGTGTCGCTACAATAAAACTATATATATATATATATATACATATACATACATACATACTTACATACATGGACATACAAGAGATTTAGTTATGTAAACCTACAGTCAGCCTGAAAGAACTTTTAGATATGGCAACATTTACAGCTATAACAAATATAAATAGATATAATAAAAAATACTAAATATACTAAAATCATGAGACTATGTATATATAACAAAATTATCAGACAATAAAGTTGTAAACTGTACTAAAACCCAGTTAAAGTAGATTATACTATCTTAATAACTACATACAATAAATGACCATAACATTATTATTATACATTAAAAGTGAGTTAAAAATAATGCATTTTGAGGCGTGCTTTGAAAGTGTCTATGGAGGTGATGAGTCACGGTTCCTTGGGTAATGCAGTCCACAGAACTGGTCCTGCAGGGGAGAATGATCAAATACTACGATAACATTATCCAGATGACAGGAGTGACATACTTGTCTTGTGTAGGCGGAGGTCATCTTGTGATGAGGGGGCGAGATGTAACTTCTGTCGGGACGGCGTCAAATCAACAGACTTGTAACGGCGGTGTTTCGTGTGACTCGGTGTGCCCTTACTAGGTGACGACATTGGTTCAGTTGTAGTGCATACGTGGGCTCGAGCAGTGAGGTGTTGACGAGTGACAAACCATGTGATGACACAGACAAAGACAACCGCCTCCATGAGCATGAGAAAGAGGTGTCTCTCTATCACCTGCAGTGGGAACAGTGGCATTATGAGTGAGACAAGTGGGAAAACATGTAGAGCAATGCTACATAGAACACATACTGCTACTTGGGTGTGAATCCTAGGCAGTAAATGAAAGATGACACAAAACCATAAAAGCCACTGAAATGTGGTTCTTGGGACAAAGGCTGAGAGTTCCATGGACTGGCTTGGGGTGTTAGTAATGGTAATACGCTGTTTTTTCTGTAAAAGATGAGGCTTTAAAAAAAGTAATAGTAACAGATCTGAAAGTAATAGATAATAGTTTATTACTTTTACTTTTTTATTATTACTGTGTGTGTGTGTGCGTGTGCGTGGTATGTGCGTGGTATCATGGTATGTGCGTGGTGTGCGTGGTGTGCATGGTGTGCGTGGTGTGCGTGGTGTGCGTGGTGTGCGTGGTGTGCATGGCGTGCGTGTGTTTGTCTGGTGTGTGCCTGTGTGTAGCATATTATGTGCATGTGTGTTTGTATATGCATGCATGCATGTGTGAGTATGCATGTGTATGTTTATTCTTGCAAAACATGATTCAGTTCAGTTATGTCTAATTTTAGACTTACGAATAATGTATACAGACTCATAGATAAAAATCCAATTAATAACTGGGTAGCAATCTGCTAAATGTATCCAGGCCTAAATGAACTGTGACTGCTAGTAACCCGTAGACTGCATTACGACACAGGTACAGGCCCAGGGATATGTAGCCACCAAACTGTGGCAAGAATGGTCACATCTGATGACAGTGGTGTCACAATATAACACAGGACAAATGTGATGACAGTGGTGTCACAAGGACACAGGACAAACATGATGACAGTGGTGTCACAAGAATACAGGACAAACATGATGACAGTGGTGTCACAATGAAACAGGTCAAACATGATGACAGTGGTGTCACATTGAAACAGGTCAAACATGATGACAGTGGTGTCACAACGATACAGGACAAACATGATGACAGTGGTGTCACAATGAAACAGGACAAACATGATGACAGTGGTGTCACAAGGATACAGGACAAACATGATGACAGTGGTGTCACAATGAAACAGGTCAAACATGATGACAGAGGTGTCACATTGAAACAGGTCAAACATGATGACAGTGGTGTCACAACGATACAGGACAAACATGATGACAGTGGTGTCACAATGAAACAGGTCAGACACGATGACAGTGGTGTGACAAGGATACAGGACAAACATGACGACACTGGTGACACTACAAAGAGACCGTGACGCACCTGTTTATGGAGCTGGTCTTTGGTGGCCAACAGCTTGGTGACTGTTGCTGACAGGTTGTTCACTTGCTTCTGTAGTCGTGCAATGTCCTCCTGCTGCTTCAAGTCCTGAAATATCCACAGCACACTCACTTAGAGCTAACTGAAACAAAACATAACAGACAAGACTGTCTTCTTGCTGCTTGAAGTCTTGAAACATCCACAACACACTCACTTAGAGCTAACTGAAACAAAACATAACAGACAAGACTGTCTTCTTGCTGCTTCAAGTCCTGAAACATCCACAACACACTCACTTAGAGCTAACTGAAACAAAACATAACAGACAAGACTGTCTTCTTGCTGCTTCAAGTCCTGAAATATCCACAACACATTCACTTAGAGCTAACTGAAACAAAACATAACAGACAAGACTGTCTTCTTGCTGCTTCAAGTCCTGAAACAGCCACAACACACTCACTTAGAGCTAACTGAAACAAAACATAACAGACAAGACTGTCTTCTTGCTGCTTCAAGTCCTGAAATATCCACAACACATTCACTTAGAGCTAACTGAAACAAAACATAACAGACAAGACTGTCTTCTTGCTGCTTCAAGTCTTGAAACATCCACAACACACTCACTTAGAGCTAACTGAAACAAAACATAACAGACAAGACTGTCTTCTTGCTGCTTCAAGTCCTGAAACAGCCACAACACACTCACTTAGAGCTAACTGAAACAAAACATAACAGACAAGACTGTCTTCTTGCTGCTTCAAGTCCTGAAATATCCACAACACATTCACTTAGAGCTAACTGAAACAAAACATAACAGACAAGACTGTCTTCTTGCTGCTTCAAGTCTTGAAACATCCACAACACACTCACTTAGAGCTAACTGAAACAAAACATAACAGACAAGACTGTCTTCTTGCTGCTTCAAGTCCTGAAACAGCCACAACACACTCACTTAGAGCTAACTGATACAAAACATAACAGACAAGACTGTCTTCTTGCTGCTTCAAGTCCTGAAACATCCACAACACACTCACTTAGAGCTAACCGAAACAAAACATAACAGACAAGACTGTCTTCTTGCTGCTTCAAGTCCTGAAACAGCCACAACACACTCACTTAGAGCTAACTGAAACAAAACATAACAGACAAGACTGTCTTCTTGCTGCTTCAAGTCCTGAAACAGCCACAACACACTCACTTAGAGCTAACTGAAACAAAACATAACAGACAAGACTGTCTTCTTGCTGCTTCAAGTCCTGAAACATCCATAACACACTCACTTAGAGCTAACCGAAACAAAACATAACAGACAAGACTGTCTTCTTGCTGCTTCAAGTCCTGAAACATCCACAACACACTCACTTAGAGCTAACTGAAACAAAACACAACAGACTGTTGTCTTCCTGCTACTTCAAGTCCTGAAACATCCACAACACACTCACTTAGAGCTAACCGAAACAAAACATAACAGACAAGACTGTCTTCTTGCTGCTTCAAGTCCTGAAACATCCACAACACACTCACTTAGAGCTAACTGAAACAAAACACAACAGACTGTTGTCTTCCTGCTACTTCAAGTCCTGCAATAGACACAAGTCACCCACTGACAGGTAACAAGTTATCAGGGTTAATCCATAAAGTACATCATGCTTAGAAGGAGTGGGTCTGTAGGTAAGTGTGACCAAGTACTACATGGGTGTAGGGGGTCTCAGGGTAAGCATTATATTCCGATTTTTGAGTAGTTGGTTTGTTGAGCTGTCGACATTGATTAGCCAGTTTTTGGGAAGTATTCAACAGCTTTACAACAAAAACCCAACAATGTGCTACTTTGCTTTTTCATTACTTTTACAGAGTTATATCTGCATGTACATAATGAATACAGCCACACAATGAACATAATTATTATATCTGCATGTACATAATGAATACAGCCACACAATGAATATAATTATTATATCTGCATGTACATAATGAATACAGCCACACAATGAACATAATTATTATATCTGCATGTACATAATGAATACAGCCACACAATGAATATAATTATTATATCTGCATGTACATAATGAATACAGCCACACAATGAATATAATTATTATATCTGCATGTACATAATGAATACAGCCACACAATGAATATAATTATTATATCTGCATGTACATAATGAATACAGCCACACAATGAATATAATTATTATATCTGCATGTACATAATGAATACAGCCACACAATGAATATAATTATTATATCTGCATGTACATAATGAATACAGCCACACAATGAACATAATTATTATATCTGCATGTACATAATGAATACAGCCACACAATGAATATAATTATTATATCTGCATGTACATAATGAATACAGCCACACAATGAATATAATTATTATATCTGCATGTACATAATGAATACAGCCACACAATGAACATAATTATTATATCTGCATGTACATAATGAATACAGCCACACAATGAATATAATTATTATATCTGCATGTACATAATGAATACAGCCACACAATGAATATAATTATTATATCTGCATGTACATAATGAATACAGCCACACAATGAATATAATTATTATATCTGCATGTACATAATGAATACAGCCACACAATGAATATAATTATTATATCTGCATGTACATAATGAATACAGCCACACAATGAATATAATTATTATATCTGCATGTACATAATGAATACAGCCACACAATGAATATAATTATTATATCTGCATGTACATAATGAATACAGCCACACAATGAATATAATTATTATAGATGTATGGATCTTAGGGGGTTAAAAAACGAACATAATTTTAAGGGTGTGTACGAAGCGTATAACGGTCTTGCTATTTTCTTAGAACCGCTGTCATGTGACACTTACCAACAGCATCACATGACAACTGAGAGAACCACGCAACAACACTGATTAGGGCTCAAGGTGGCTGCTGAAAGCTCTACTGAGTACAACAGAGGATTTCACAAGATTGCCACCCAGAGAATTAACTCTAGATGGCAGGTGGACAAGGAAGCGTTTTGGTCGAGAGTCTAACCCTTCCTATCTACGTGTGTCCCGGATTCCGACAGGTAACTTAATGACCTTATTAAACATAATAAAAAACATGCTTGTTTACTAGAGATGTGTACTGGATGACTCTATATGGATTGATGTACGTACTGTATATACTATATGGTATATGGTATGGTATACGTGGCAGCATACAACGTTGCATGCTCATGGTCATATATAAGACATCATTCTATATACATGAAACTTTGTAAAGGTGTGCATTTTTTGCCGGATGATTTATGAAATGTACACATACCTAATGGAAACCAGGTTTGGCTGAATAAAACGGTTTCAAAACAGTACAGAAAAACGAGTTCACCGGTATACGGTATACAAAACTAATGTTTACTAGTTTTAGGTATCTTGAGGTTTGTCGACAGGCGGTTGAGAGAGAGAGAGAGAGAGAGAGACGTACCCGTGCCTCGGCTGACTCGGTGGTGTTAGCGAGCTTGTTGATGGTCTGGTTGAGATAGTGGTACATGTTGTCCATGTACAGCTTGTAGCGTTGGCTGAGCTGCTCCAGGTAGCTGTAGACCACAACACACAACCTTCTTATGACCAGGCCTACATCTAGTACAATCCTATGTCTCGTACGAATCACTTTAAAAGTTTTTGTGTTAACGCAAAGTTATGTAAAACATTCCTAACTGATCTGCAGACCCTGGAATAATTGCAGAAAGTATGCAAAACTTTTTGAACAATCGATTTATGTCCATTTAATGTACGGTGCAAATCCTAAAATGGTAATTAAGAACCCATAACCAACAGGTTATAAATAAATAAAGGTGTTATGTTTCTTCCAAAGGGATATATATAGATCCCTGAAAAGTTTGACTCCTGAGGTGCAAACCGTCTAGAAGGAAAACATTAACATACATACGCTAGCACAATTATAATTAGAAGCTGACACTCAGTGGCACTGACCTGCTGCTGAGGTTAAGGTTCATCTCAAGAGTCTTGATGCGGTTCTTTAGCCGCATGTATGTCATCTCCTTCTTGGCCAGTCGGTTCACAGGTACCTCCTCCCCTCCCGCCTCTGTGGGGGGTAGGGGGGCGGCATCTTGCCCAGAGGGGGAGTCTGAGGGGAGCTCGGCATAGATGTCCTTCTTGGCTTTGACTGACGCGTTGCTTGGCGTGTCTGGTTGTGGGGTTTTTACTGTTTGGTTGAAGTCTGTTGTGGCTTTGTCTTTCCCTGTGTTGATGGACTTTACCTTGAACAAGTAAAACTAAAAGTAAAGGTAAGTTCCTATATAGCACAGTATCCAGCGTGTTGGACTGCTCAAACGCTTTACACTTTACTCCCTGGCAGACCAGTTCAATAGAACACCATCCCGACTTCTCTGGGATGCATTCAGCCATGCTGCAATTAATGCGTGATGACTATTTGTACGTTATCTACATCAATATCTACGACTGTCAATAGCCAGGTACTCGTTCATACAGCCGAGAGAACTGGAGCAGTTAAGAGTGAATGAACTTAGACGAGAGTCCGATGCTCTAGCCACTGCACTCCACATGTGAACAACTTTGTATACTTGTGTGGAACAGTGTGTGAGGATGGAGAGTAGCAGGAGTGGCAGCATGGAGGAGGGTGGAACAGTGTGTGAGGATGGAGAGTAGCAGGGAGTGGCAGCATGGAGGAGGGTGGAACAGTGTGTGAGGATGGAGAGTAGCAGGGAGTGGCAGCATGGAGGCGGGTGGAACAGTGTGTGAGGATGAGAGTAGCAGGGAGTGGCAGCATGGAGGAGGGTGGAACAGTGTGTGAGGATGGAGAGTAGCAGGGAGTGGCAGCATGGAGGCAGGTGGAACAGTGTGTGAGGATGGAGAGTAGCAGGGATTGGCAGCATGGAGGCAGGTGGAACAGTGTGTGAGGATGGAGAGTAGCAGGGAGTGGCAGCATGGAGGAGGGTGGAAGGCATTATGTGGGACAGAAAACTGAAGAAGCAACTACAAGGAAGAGTTGGAACTTAGAAGTCTGCGTGGTACCAACCTGGGTATATGGGTTGGGAACACCGACATTGACAGTGACAGAAGGTACAGGTAATAGGGTTTGAAAAGTCGTAGCTGGAAGATCGGCAGGACATGTGCAAAGAATGGGTGAGGAAGGTCCAGGAAAACAAAGCTGTGATGGAATGACAGTTGGAGACTATTAGCCAGAGAGATGGAGAGTATTAGCAAGAAGCCAGAGAGAGAGTTGGAGAGTATTAGCAAGAAGACAGGGGGAGAAGGAGAGTATTAGCAAGGAGACAGATATATATGGAGATTATTGGTAAGAAGACAGAGGGAGATGGAGAGTATTAGCAAGAAGATAGAGATAGATGGAGATTATTGTTAAGAAGACAGAGGGAGATGGAGAGTATTAGCAAGAAGATAGAGAGGTATGGAGATTATTGGTAAGAAGACAGAGAGAGATGGAGAGTATTAGCAAGAAGGTACAGAGAGAGAGAAAGTGAGAGATGGGGAGTATTAGCACGACAGAGGGAGATGGAAAGTACTAGTAAGAAGACAGAGGGATATGGAGAGTATTAGCAAGAAGCCAGAGAGAGATGGAGAGTATTAGCAAGATTCCAGAGAGAGAAGGAGAGTATTAGCAAGGAGACAGAGATATATGGAGATTATTGGTAAGAAGACAGAGGGAGATGGAGAGTATTAGCAAGAAGATAGAGATAGATGGAGATTATTGGTAAGAAGACAGAGAGAGATGGAGCGTATTAGCAAGAAGATAGAGAGATATGGAGATTATTGGTAAGAAGACAGAGGGAGATGGAGAGTATTAGCAAGAAGATAGAGATAGATATGGAGATTATTGGTAAGAAGACAGAGGGAGATGGAGAGTATTAGCAAGAAGGTACAGAGAGAGAGAAAGTGAGAGAGATGGGGAATATTAGCATGACAGAGGGAGATGGAAAGTACTAGTAAGAAGACAGAGGGATATGGAGAGTATTAGCAAGAAGCCAGAGAGAGAGAGATGGAGAGTATTAGCAAGAAGCCAGAGGGAGAAGGAGAGTATTAGCAAGAAGACAGAGAGATATGGAGAGTATTAGCAAGAAGACTGAGGGAAATGGAGAGTATTAGCAAGAATCCAGAGATATGGAGTATTAGCAAGATTCCAGAGAGAGATGGAGAGTATTAGGAAGAAGACAGAGGGAAATGGAGAGTATTAGCAAGAAGCCAGAGAGAGAATTGGAGAGTATTAGCAAGAAGACAGAGGGAGAAGGAGAGTATTAGCAAGGAGACAGAGAGGTATGGAGATTATTGGTAAGAAGACAGAGGGAGATGGAGAGTATTAGCAAGAAGATAGAGATAGATGGAGATTATTAGTAAAGAAGACAGAGGGAGATGGAGAGTATTAGCAAGAAGATAGAGAGAGATGGAGATTATTGGTAAGAAGACAGAGGGAGATGGAGAGTATTAGCAAGAAGGTACAGAGAGAGAGAAAGTGAGCGAGATGGGGAGTATTAGCATGACAGAGGGAGATGGAAAGTACTAGTAAGAAGACAGAGGAATATGGAGAGTATTAGCAAGAAGCCAGAGAGATATGGAGAGTATTAGGAAGAAGACAGAGGGAAATGGAGAATATTAGCAAGATTCCAGAGAGAGATGGAGAGTATTAGCAAGAAGACAGAGAGAGAGAAATGGAGAGTATTAGCAAGAAGACAGAGGGAGATGGAGAGTATTAGCAAGAAGACACAGAGAGAGAAATGGAGATTATTAGCAAGAAGACAGAGGGAGAGAAATGGAGAGCATTAGCAAGAAGACAAAGTGAGATAGAGAGTATTAGCAACAAGACAGAGAGAGAGATAGACAGCATTAGCAGGAAGACAGAGGGAGATGGAGAGTATCAGTAAGAAGACAGAGAGAGAGAGAGATGGAGAGTATCAGCAAGAAGACAGAGAGAGATGGAGAGTATCAGTAAGAGATTAGCAGTAAGAGTATCAGTAACAGTATTAGCATGCAAGAGGAAGAAGCTAAGTACTGAGTGACATGGAGCCCACCCTGCAAGAGGAAGAAGAAGTTGATATTTACCTTCGTGGTGTAGTTACTGGTTGGTTCAGGTGAATCCTGCACAACTGGCTTGTCCTGTCTGTCTGGCATGACTTGTCCGCGTGTCATGTCGTCAGTGTGTGTCTGTGATGGTGATGTAGGTTTTGTCATCGAGCTAGACAACATAGGTGTTATCTTTGTGTCATCTGTCACTGTGGCTGAACTGGCTGAGTCAGTGGAAGTTTGCACTTGTGATGATGACATAGTCACTGTCTGTGTGGTGACGGTGGGATTGTCACCGAGTGTCACTGTCGGTGTCACCGCCATGTCACCATGTGTCACTACACCCATCGACGACTCCAAGGTGACACTGGAGATGTCATTGCTGACATTCACTGCATCGGTGAGTTCAGCGACTTGCTCTCTAGTTGTCGACATACTTGGTGACACCGGTGACTCGATGGTGACACTGGCTGTGATGACAGCTCTGGCAATTGACGCAGTGTGAATGTGTGTCACTTCCGGCAATGAGAGTGTTCTAACACTGACAATAACGTCTGACATTGACTTACTGGTTGTGTCACTATGTAATGTCACCACGTTCTCACTAGGTGTCGCTGCTGGTGCAACTTCTGACACCACATTGTCTGATTTTGTTTCTTTCTCTCGCTCTTCGACGACTGCAACTGTTTCCTTCTCCCCAGCTGTTGGGGCACTGGCAACTGCATCAATACTAACATCTTGTGACATGTTCTTTTCTACTGTCAAGCTGCCTGTTGCATCACGCACTGCAGTATTAGTCCGCTGACTAGGGTGGTGAATGTTTTGAGCACAACACACAGGCCAAGTGAAGTTACTGACATTGAAGTAAGCACACATATCGAAGTAACAAACGTTCTCTCTCGCTTGGGCTTGGCAGCAGTTGCACCCGTAGAACATAGTGCCACCTAGTGGAGAATAAAGACACCAACATCACCACTTCATTTAAACAAACATAACAATATTATATGAGATATCTACACACGAAACAAACATTTTTGTATGTTTGTGAATTAAACAAAAGCACTCAGATCAACTTCAATTACTGCCACTAATGTTTTCAAAGATAACTACTAGTTTTCCAACATGTCATAGTAGCAATGTTAAAATAAACAGGGCACACATTTGTTCTTCACACGCACGCACGCACAGACACACACACATATAATGTATAAAAGTTATACTTTTGTGCATCATGAACATGAGGTAATATAATTGTTTTATGTTATACTTATACATATACATTTGTAATAACCATCACGCTGTAAAGTTTCAAAGTAGAAAAACAAAGAGTATCAGTTTCACTTTTAAAAACACGCATAACACTCACTTGATGTGTGAGAATGGATTCCTACAGATGCAGCTCTAAAACATAAGACAGCCACACAATTGATCAACAAACCTATCAAGTTCAAGAATAAACTAATCTAAACCTCGTGGCAGTAGCATGTATGAGCACACAGTGTGGTTATTCTGCCAGAATTAAAAGTATATTCTGAACGATGACATTACAGCAGCATGAACATTTGTTGACAAAAGCTCAGATTGCTTGAAAACTCAACAATAAAATAAAGTTAATAAAGATTAGTGAGCAGACTGGGGTAGAGAGGGATACAGAGGGTGAGTGAGGAGAGACTGACAAAGACAGCAAACAGAAGAGGGTGGCACCAGGAGAAGAAAAAGGGTAAAATGAAAAAGAGGCAGCCTATGCCTAGTTTTTTTAATTTATTACTACAATGTTCTTAAGATTATACTAACTATGTTGAAGGTTTACTGTCTGCCAAATTGTGTTTAGTAAAGCCTGTAACAACATTCACAATTTGGAAGGTACAACACAGGAGCATGTTCAAAACAGTTAACTGCAATCCCCTTTTAAGTTTAATGATGTCCCATTTTTCTATGTACAGCAAAGCAGATTTCCTGTTATAAATTACTACAACCTCTAATTCCGGGTAGAGGAACTGACTGGGTCTCTTTAAGAGAGAGACAGTGTCACGAGAGTTCTCAAAATGGCAGTGGTAGACAGCGAAGAGTGGAAGAGAATAACAAAAGGTTGGAGAGCAACAAGAACAGACCTAGGGTGATGCGTGCATGGTATGATGTCATTCAGCTGGTTCTTCTCTTTTATCTGCGAAGCATTGTTAGTGGCCATGTCCAGCTTGACCACATCGTCCAGTTGATGGTCATTGGATGAGTTCTGCTGTTCCTCGCTAGGGCTCAGCACTGTCTTCACGAGACTGAGTACGGTGTCGGCAGCAGTGGTGAACAGATTGCTTGGCTTGTCTTCCTTGGCTGAAAGACATGACAGGTGACAGCTACGATTATGTGTCGTAAACAACCTGCAGCACACCAGTCATACCAACGATCCCACTTCTGACACCAAATAACAAATGCAGACACTGATCCCACTTCTGATACCAATGTGAAAGTTAGTGCTTGCACCTTGCACCTACAGTGCAAATCTAACTCCATGGGCTGCTACAATTTACTCATAACATAAAATACAAACATCGTGGTAACATGAAATGCATCCATTCATCTTAATATGGCCACAACAGTGTCATTGTCAAGTCTTATATTATCTGTCTACACTTATCCCATATGGATGCACCAGGAAAATCAATGTATTTTAAATCATGAGGCACACAAGCACACAACTTTCACCAAAAAATGGTGCATTGGAAGAACACTTTGAATGATACCAAACTGTTTCAACATATATAAAAGGAAGAATGCAAATGAATGGTGATAATTACTGTATATCAGTATATAAATATTTTTGTGTATGTATAGATATAAATGTATATATATATACACACACATACATATACACTTCAAACCTAGTATTTTTATGGCATTGTTCTGCAGTAAGTTCACGTTCATTAATTACTTGTAAATTCACCACGAAACAAATTGCGATAATGACTGGTTGGATGGACAACCATGACAACACTCACAAGAGGGCGCAGATTCTTCTGCAGTGTGGCCATCTACTGGTGCATATGCGAACTCATCATTGTCATCGTCGAGCACCGTGGTACCAAACACCCTGTCAAAGTAAGCCTTCGATGAAGTACTGTGTAGAAACAATCTGGGGATAGTTTCAGTAAGATCACGAGGTTATAAGAAAAAATTCCATAATTAAACAGAATCTGTTCTTAAATTTAAAGAGCTTTTACAAACTGCAAAAAGCTACTGCTATTCTACCAAGGACATTATTTCGTGACACACCGGCAAAATTGTATAGAATACAAGATCACTGTTAATGAGTTAAGCCAATTTTAAAAAGCTAAATTGGGCTTATGACCTCATAAAATAGAATGTTTGTGAAACGGTCCCCTGGTGTCGGAATACAGAATACAGAATAATTTAATGAATGTGGTCAGCTTTAACAAGAATAAAGAGAGATGCAATTATTTAAATTAGCTAACTCACACACAGCAACACTCCCCTTAAAATGCATCATCGTTGGTACTTACCGGAGCACCGTGAGTGGACAATAATGCTCACTGCCATAGTGGGACTTCATCTCAAGCTGCAGGTACTTTGTAAAGAGCTGATCTGACACAGGGAAACTCTGGACTGTGCGTTCTTCCCGTGCATGTAACGTTCCCAGTTCCTTCCATTCCTTCGTAGGATATCTGGCAAAGGAGAGAAACAAAGATAAGAACATGAATGGGTGTGTAGTTTTACAATTATACTTAATGTAATATATTTAATATGTCCACTCTACATTTCTCCAGTTCACTCTGCTGTATGAATGAGTATGAGTATGAGTATGAGTATGAGACACTGGTGGATATTTATATATGAATAATCTTCACATATAGCAGTTACAGAGTGGCTGAAACCTTCCCAGAGAAGTCGAGATGGTGTTCGACTGAACAGGTCTGCCAGGGAGTAATGTGTAAAGCGTTTTGAGCAGCCCTAAGGACTGGATATTGTGCTATATAAGAACTTGGCTTTATTCTTATATAGTGCAGTACCCAGTCCTTGGGACTGCTCAAAGCACTTTACACTTTACTCCCAGGCAGACCTGTTCAATTGAACATCATCTCGACTTCTGTGGGTAGCATTCAGCCACACTTTACTTTCTTTCTAAACTGATGCATACAAAACAAACAGAGATGACCGCCCACTGACCGTCCACTGCTGCTGACCACGAAGCTCTCTGGCTGAGATGAGAAGAGCTCCAAGTTTCCCAACTCCAGGTTCTCAATCTGGATTGGTTCACACAGCTCCACGACAAACCTACAAGAGATAAGGCAACTGACATATCCTGTACATCAACATTTGCCTATGCCTATGCGATTTCCTTCAAGCTCTGCCCACAAAAACTGTATACATTTGTACGTTACATTACAAAGGCGGCATGGTACTTGCTAAATCAGTATCTTCCACACATGCAGTTCTCAATTAAGCAACTTTGTTTTACGTTTCTGTTACAAAGAAAACAATTTGGAGCCAGAATTTATGCAAAATATACGATGGAATGCTGGCAACTGCACATGTGTGGCATCCATTTTGAAGGATTGATAGACCTTGTTGCTAGGCAACTGGTCACGTGACATATGGTCGGTGGCATGACCGTCACCAACAAACACATTTGAGACAAACGTTCTATTGGCTGAATGGTAACTTAATTAATTGTTGTGATTAACTGTATTTGTTTATTCCAAAAAAAGGAGACCTTTTTAACGTAAAACTGCTTTTGTAAATTTCAATCAATAAGAAAACCAAACAACCATCACCACAAAAATGACCACATCTAGTTTTAATTGATGCTCCAAAACGAGTCTACAGTGACAATTAAAACATCTTATGCTCGTTGGTGTGATGGAAACCTGGGGCCGGTTTCATGAAGCATACTTATAGTTACGCAATTACTTAGCTTCACGTGTTTGCGGAAACTTCTGTGTTCGTTTTATATCACGTCGGAAACTTCTATGTTCGTTTTATATCACGTCATTTACAAAGACAATCATCTTAGCGTTAAGAATGTTCTTAGCCGCTTCATGAAACCGGCCCCAAGTATATCTTTCAAAATTGCACAAGTACACACTAAATTACATCAAACACAAAGAATTTGACCAACCATTTCTTCACGTTGCAGGGATTAATCATGTACTGGTCCCTATTTTCTGTCAGGATGAATCCTGGGTTTGTCGCCTCAGGGTTCGCTGCGATGACCTTTGCCCCGCAGGAAGCTCTTGCGTAATTGACACGACTCTTCGGCTTGTTCTGTGCAGTGCCCCCTGGTGCCAAGATTTGAGCTATGGGAAAACACACAAAAACACATTAAGTTACATTGGTAAATTTTATAGCACTAATGTTTTTTATGATGTTTCATTACAACTAATGCAAACCTTGACACAAATTTACAAGGCTGGAAAGCCTGACACACTTACAGTGTAAAAATAAAAAGTGGACATAGTTTGTTTTCTTGCATAACTTTATATCGCAAAATCATTCATTCTCTTTAGATTAACCCCAGAGCAATGACGAAAACTGCCGCACCCAACTAATGGACGCTCGTGAAAGATGAAAGACATCCACATTGACTGAGCCACCAGGTGTCCACCCCTGACCCCACTGTGGATAATCAAGCAAATCCCGCATTGGGCTCATCAGCCACATGATCACTCACAATAGATGAGTAATGCAACATTGTCATCATTGGAAACGATGGACTACCAAGAGACAGAGACTATGCAAATCTTCATTGACCCTAGGATTGGAATGAATAATCGATTTATCGATATGTCAGCGATACACAGCCTGTGAAACGGTACGTGATACATCATCAAAATATTTAAAATTGTTGTCCCAGTTCACTTTGGATGAACGAATTGTTTGTACAAGGTTTGGTTATTTAAAAAAAAAAACTGTTATATGCAATTTTATTATTGATCTCTCCTAGTTGTTGAAACTCCCCAAAATGCACCACAATAAGGCTCTATTAACAAAACATAAGACATGTCATGTCCCTGACTGCATGTATTATTTATTATAAGACATGTCATAACCCTGACTGCATGTATTATTTATTATAAGACATGTCATGACCCTGACTGCATGTATTATTTATTATAAGACATGTCATGTCCCTGACTGCATGTATTATTTATTATAAGACATGTCATGTCCCTGACTGCATGTATTATTTATTATAAGACATGTCATGTCCCTGACTGCATGTACTATTTATTATAAGACATGTCATGTCCCTGACTGCATGTACTATTTATTATAAGACATGTCATGTCCCTGACTGCATGTACTATTTATTATAAGACATGTCATGTCCCTGACTGCATGTACTATTTATTATAAGACATGTCATGTCCCTGACTGCATGTATTATTTATTATAAGACATGTCATGTCCCTGACTGCATGTATTATTTATTATAAGACATGTCATGTCCCTGACTGCATGTATTATTTATTATAAGACATGTCATGTCCCTGACTGCATGTATTATTTATTATAAGACATGTCATGTCCCTGACTGCATGTATTATTTATTATAAGACATGTCATGTCCCTGACTGCATGTATTATTTATTATAAGACATGTCATGTCCCTGACAGCATGTATTATTTATTATAAGACATGTCATGTCCCTGACTGCATGTATTATTTATTTAAGACATGTCATGTCCCTGACTGCATGTATTATTTATTATAAGACATGTCATGTCCCTGACTGCATGTATTATTTATTATAAGACATGTCATGTCCCTGACTGCATGTATTATTTATTTAAGACATGTCATGTCCCTGACTGCATGTATTATTTATAGCGGAAAACTGTAACAGCCATAACAAGTACCAAACACTGCCATTTAAATTTCAGTAAGCATCACGACATGTATTCTATCGGGACTCATGTATCACGATACATATTGTATCATGAGAGCCTCACCCTTGTGTCCCACTCACCCTCCCACTACCCTCCCACTCACCCTCCAGCTGCTGTTTACTCTCCATCTCCGCCTGTTGTTTGTCAAGCATCTGTCGCTTCCATTCCTCAAACGACGGCATGTCCTCCACCTTCTGTACCCCTGGGTCGGGCTCCCTCTTCTCTCCCTCACGCTTCCCTTCACCCTCCGTCATCCCCTTCCCCTCCTCCCTCACGTCTTCCGTGTCTCCCTTTGGACCATTCTGCACCTTCCCGGGTGAATCTTTCCCTGCCTCTTCCTGTCTTCCTGGTGTCTCTGTGCCCTCCTCTTTCTTGTGGGATTCCGACTCATCCCCACTGGGTTGTTCAGTATCCACAGGGGGCTTGTCCTGAGGGGGATCCTCCAGGGTGTCCTGAGTGTGCCTGTCATTGGTGTCCACAGAGGGCTGCTTAGTGGAGTCCACAGGGGTGTCCTGAGGGGGCTGGGATTGGTCAGGGGTGTCTTTAGGAGGCTCATCATGTTTTGCAACAGGGGGTTGGTCAGGTGTGTCGACAGGGGGCTGGTCAGTGATTGTTGGTGGCCTGTCTATCTGACTATCAGTCATGTGTGGTGTGGTCGTTGTAGGGGGTGTGGCTGTTGTAGTGAGCTTGTTCGCTGTAGGGGGTGTAGAATCAATGTCCTCATCCTTTGTTGCTTCTTGTGACCTGCTCCATTCAAGCACACATTCATAATAATCAGAACATAAATTTTTTATGGTGTCGTAAATCTCAACAAATCCATTCAAAGATACTTCAAATACATTTTTATATGCAAAAATACATAAAATATGTAAATGATAAATTATTTCAAAGAGACAAGAAATTAAAAAAATAATTATATATAGATAATAAATACACATGACATGCCAAATCGTGTACTTTTGAAAATATTAAGAACTTGTGAATTATATTATTTCCACTGAGTGGAAATATTGATACTATTTAGCCAAACAGTTGTTTAAACAGTAATACTGTTCTAAATTAAATATTATGTCACAACATTTGTAAAACAGTCATTCAGTTAATCAGTGATATTCTCTGAATCTTTGTAAATTTTTTCAGTGAAGAAGACACTCAGTCAACATAAGTATCTTTAACAATGCATTTGTTGTATACATCGTACAAGTATGTAATGACCAGATGCGCCAGTAAAAATGCTGTATGTAAATTATATTGTTGAGATGTCCGTACCTGTCATCTTCCTCTATCTGTGCAATTTTCTTCTCTTCCTCGACTCTCCCCTGATTGGTTGTCGGCATGCCAATGGTGCCACCTGGTGGTAAACTTGCTGCATCGGCTTCATCGTGACTGGCTGCTTTCTGTTGTGATTCTGACGGGAAACTGGACCTGATGACGAAACAAACTCGAGACATCAGTGGTGAGAAAAGTGCAGTAACATGTGGACATCTTTGTCGAAACGTTAGTGTTAACCTCAAATATAATTCTTCTTCTTGACCCCGCTAAAGCCCTTTCAATGTAGGGCCCTTATCATTCAATTTGTTCAACCCATTCAGGGCGCTGTCTCCATCTATTATGATCTCTGCTATTCTCTCCAACTCTTGGCTGTTCACCACAGCCCTTTTGAGATCTCTCTTAAAACTATATCTCCATCTTAATTGTTCACTTTCTTCTGTCCCCTGCTTTTTTGTCATCTGTCCTCACTCGTTCTCTGCACATGACCTGCTCATTTCAGTCTGCTCACAACTACCTTAATTTTTATATATGTTTCTCCATTCCAATCTCATCTCAAATTCAAGAAATTAAACTGCGAACACGCAACACAGGCAAAACCAGTAACGTGCACATGTTTAAAGCGCTACTCATTCTGTTGACAATCTGAACTTCTCATTTTGGCCAATCAAGTTAACACGCTGGTAAAACGGGTTGTACTTGTAGACATCTCTTCAATGCCTGCATAGTCAGCATCGCATTGCATTACTTCGGAATAGAATAATGTAGTTATATTTGGAGGTACGACAATCAAATCCTAATTATGCCAGTCAAATTAATATTATCACAGCAAGATATATCCTACCTCTAATCTGCACGTTTATGGCTGCAATGTTAACACACCATAATGGTATCTGCCAAGTCTTGTTATCAGTACTTATTATTCTAAACTCTAATAGTCTTCAACTTTTATTAAATTTTCATAAAAGTATGTGTCTAGTAAGTTTTGATACAAGGCTAAATAATTGTTTAGCAATGTACTGCATGGCTCATATCATAATATATGTATTTACACAAAATACCTTTCTCATCGTGCAATGACTTTTATTTGTGTTCCCCCTCCTCCCTAACAACAATGTCTCAAACATCTGTAATCCTAACAATACAATTGGTGTGGCCTTACATCTGAATGCAAGTGAGCTTGCTGCTTCTATACCTAGATCACTACAACACAAGGGATCTTGTCATCAAGTTCCCCATTGCTTCACAAGATAAAAAAACAAGGTGACACTACGATTTTCTTTCTCTTGTACTTATTTGTGTAATTAAACACACCAGCAAATAACATGATACCGCAGGTATAAGCTTACTTCAGTCTACAAGTCACCTAGATGTTTCACAAGCCACTGATTTGGTGAGAAGGAGGTTAGTGGTCCAGAATGATTTACCACGGACAAATTAGATAGCATCCTAGGTTTACTGGTCGCAGATTATATCAAAGAAAAGCTCATGAATCAACAAAATAATAAATATACAGTAATTACTTGCCAATAGTGTTAATAAAACACAAAAATTAGACTTTTATAGAAATTAAACGTTCACTGCCACACATTTTAAAAGTCTATCTGGGAATTACTTAATGAAACAAGATTTCTGGTCCACATACAGCTCTGCGTACTGAAAAGGATATATGCGCTACTTACATTGTAAACAAACATTAAACAGACAAGAAATACTCAATATGGCTGTACAAATTACAGAAGTTATTCATGTGTATAACCCTCCCCTATAAGCAGCACTTAACTACAACTATTTTTATAACTTTTACACAGAGGACATAGCTTTGCCATCGGAAACCAAGTGATTTTTTAGATATGTACATTTAAAACTGACAACACGATTGAAGCAGGGAAAACAACACCACTGTGACTCCAGTTTCATGTTTCAAAAAAACTGAAACAAGTGATCAATCACTCACAATCGCTCAGCTATCACAGCAGATGATTAGATCTACACGGTACACAATCCTTATGCAGATGTGCATAAGATGTGGAGTAATCTAAAGTGAAACTAATAAATTGGAATACGATTTAGCCAGAAGTAATCGGTAAGTTCTTATATTGTGAGGTATCCAGTCTTTAGAACTGGTCAAAGAGCTTTACACTTCACTCCCTGGCAGACCAACAATGGGAAGAACAACATTTGACTTCTCCGGGAAGTATTCAGCTATGTTGCAATTGCTGTGCGAACACCATTCGTACACAAATATCAATGTCTACTGCCAGGTTCTCATTCATACTGATTCATAGTACGGCTCACACTAGTTCACAGAATGTTCCACACTGGCTCACGACTTCACACTGGCTCCCAGAATGGTCCAGAATGTCTCACAGAATGGCTCACACTGGTTTACATTAGCTCCCAGAATACATTGGCTCCCAGAATACATTGGCTCCCAGAATACATTTGCTCCCAGAATGGTCCACATTGGCTCACGGGGGACCGCCAACAAAACTAATTTAACAACATTTTTCACTCTTAAGAAAATTACTTTGTTTTCCAATCACACTTCTGTGAAGCATTCACTGCTGCCAGATGTATACTAGCCACAAAAAGAAACTATGCATGATACAAATTTCATTAATTGTTAAAACGTGGTTTAATCTGTCCACACAAAAGCGTCATGTAAGTGTAACATGTTTGCCATTATTTTCACGTGACAATAACACGATGGCGTTAACGTTTATGCCTAGTCTTTAGGGTCAAAGTTTCAGCGGCAAACTTGAACGTCACAAGATTAATAACGGGTGTGTCCTCCACTGCATTGATCACTGCAGTGCGTCGGTGCCTGATTAATAAAATGTGGGGATGGAACCTTTGTGGAATCTCAGGCTTGTTTTTCGTGTGTTTTTCCAGTTGGGTGTACCAGCAGCTTTCCAAACGTCTGCCTTATGTAACCATGTCTGTTACGTTAGACCCTACATTGGCATTTACTTTGTTTTCACACAATGGCGTTGCCTGACCTTGCATTATGTAACTTTCCAATGAAAGTCATGTTATGGTACAGTCTACACGTCCCTGTTTCATGTTAATCGACATTGAGCAAAATCACTCCATTGCATTACATTTCGGTGCCTTTCTTCCTATGCACAGTTTCTTTTTGTGGCTAGCATAGGGTTCCCCTCCTGTTCAATACCACGTCACAGCTGTGTCGGAGCAAGGATTAAGTCACACTGGGGAAGTAAATGATCCCACATAGCTTAAGGTATAAATGTGCAACCTGCTGTGGACTCACAGAGTGGTGGTCTCTACCTCTAACCTACTGGTTTTTGCTCTTTCCCAAGGCTGGAATTGCTTCCAGGTGGGGCTTATGATTGACTGAGTGGAACCCAGGAGACAGTGTGTATGACAAGGATGTTATGGTAGACTCCCTCAGGGGTCTATAGCAATAAAAGTGATATGGGTGGAAGGCCCAGATCCAGCTGTAGACATTATGGAAAGATAAATTGTAATAAAAAACAGCCACTATTTTTTTAAGGAATGACTATTAAAAAACACAGAAAAAGGAGAGGTAAATTCATATTCCAACCAGGGTCGTAACTACCATTAGGCAATAGTAGGAATGTCTTCTACAATTTTGGAAAATGTTGATCCCATTTAATCCGTGTGATTTCTGACTAACTTCCACAATTGTATTTGCCTCGTACCTTTCACTAGTTTGATTACACTACTGCCAACTATGCCTTTGTAATGCTAAATGTATGGGGGGGTTAACTCTCACAGGATTCCACTATCAGATTTAAAGATAGATAAGACCAAAGGCAGTCAAGCAACATAGCCAAATTACAATGGGACCTCCAGTCAAGTGGGTGCATTATCAGGCAAAAACTTGTCTGGCAAGTTGCCAGGTCATATACACACACTCAGTACTATATTGAGGTCACTATAAGGCTACTTTATTGACATCCCAACAACCAACAACGAACATCCATATCACAAAGGCTTCAACCACATAACCAATGCACCACCCACCCACAACAAATTTTATATGTAATCATTTAAACTGTCATTATTCCTGGTTGATCACGAGAACATGATCCCATAGATCACGAGAACATGATCCCATAGATCACGAGAACATGATCCCATAGATCACGAGAACATGATCCCATAGATCACGAGAACATGATCCCATAGATCACGAGAACATGATCCCATAGATCACGAGAACATGATCCCATAGATCACGAGAACATGATCCCATAGATCATGAGAACATGATCCCATAGATCACGAAAACATTATCCCATAGATCATGAGAACATTATCCCATAGATCATGAGAACATGATCCCATATATCATGAGAACATGATCCCATAGATAATGAGAACATTATCCCATAGATAATGAGAACATTATCCCATAGATCATGAGAACATGATCCCATATATCATGAGAACATGATCCCATAGATCATGATAACATTATCCCATAGATCATGAGAACATTATTACATAGATCATGAGAACATGATCCCATAGATCATGAGAACATGATCCCATAGATCATGAGAACATTATACCATAGATCACGAGAACATTATCCCATAGATCATGATCCCATTATCCCATCCTATCCCATGTGATGATGAATGCATCTTACAAAGAATGTGTGCAAATCAAAAATTGGTGGTTGTAAACGTCAGTCATAAAACCACATAAACGAGTAACCTTACACCTATGTCGCAGCTTACGTATGGTAATCAACGACTTCGTCAAGTTTTTGTGGCAGAATACAATGGATTCGACACCAAACACTTATTACCAGACATCAGAAAAAGTGGAACCAGGTCAGTTTGACACCTACTATATAACCAGACAATTTCATCTGTTCCAACTGTTATTCAGTACACAATTCAATAGCTTGTCACAGTGATATACAATCACAATTTTAATTCACTGACATTATGTATGCAAACTGGCAAACGTAAACTAACAACGTATTGCGCAGTGGCTGTGGAAGAATCCATAGTTGTATTATACAACGCATGTCAAAGAACACAACAGGTGTTCTGTAAATAGCATCCCCAATTATTACGATGTGACACACCCTTGACATGGCAACAATTATTGGCACAGTATGTGTTACTATTTGCTCAATGCAACTGATGGGCTATAATTAATCTCAGGCTAACAGAGTATATCAGTCAAGATAACAATGATGAAATGCCATTTGTAGGATTGGCTGAATGCTGTACATGGTTCAGCAACCTTATTGAACGGAGTGCCAGAGCCACACCAGTGACATGGAATAGGTTGTCAGGCAACATGTATAATTATTACTGAATATCGATGATATTTACTCATTATTCTTGTGGTATCTGGTAAATATTATAGTCATGGTGGTTATCTCGATGTAAGCATTATTTCTTGTGTAGTTTGATGTTTTTATCAATTATATTATATCACGGCTATGCGGACTGTATTGGTAGCAATAATAAATATATAAAGTGATATGATAGAAGGCAGGTTTTTCTAGAAGGGTGTGATGTTATACATTTAAAAAAAAATACAAGAACCAAACAAAGTCGCGTAACTCGGGTTAATTTGAGACATTGGATAAACCAACATTTTGGTATATGATTAGATGTATGTCACTGGATAAACCATTGGAAACAAGGAAGCCAATGGAAAAAGCAATGGGTTCCTCTTCCTTAGAAATCACACAAAATCTTTGCAACTAAACAATATAACAACAGATCCTTCAAACACATGATTGTCATCATTAGGCCTACATATAAATTGGACCAGTCATAACTCTCCGCAATATGTTGGAAATTAGTCAATAATTGTTAGTTAGTCTATTTTTATGACCTGTACACCTGACAGCCATAAATCAAGTGGGTGAAATGTAACAATAGTCCACTCTCTCACAGGTAACCAACAGCAGGTGTGAACTAGTAACTGACACCACGATCCAGAATGTTCTTCAGCAGGATACATGTACTAAATGTCAACACACTTTATTCACCAGGCACAACACATCCTACAGGCTTGGCTCAGTCAAACAGGTTTGGCCCAGTCATGCAGGTTTGGTCCAGTTAAACAGGCTTGGCATTGTCATACAGGCTTGGTCAAGTCAAACAGACTTGGCATTTTCATAAAGGCTTGGCCCAGTCATACAGGCTTGGCATTGTCATACAGACTTAGCCCAGTCATACAGGCTTGGCCCAGTCATACAGACTTGACATTGTCATACAGGCATGGCTCAGTTAAATACAGGCTTGGCACTGTCACACAGGCTTGATCCAGTCATACAGGTTTTGTCCAGTCATACAGTTTGGCCCCATCTTACATAATTGACCCAGTAAAGATTTGACCCTGCAAGTCTTCTTCAACACTTTCAGAACAAGACCCACAAAGAACAGACAAAACACAGATACGAGATAAGAGGATTGGCGAAAGAACCCTAAAATCAGTTTCCAGCCCATCACTGCCAACATGGCACATCTCCACAGATGTCGAGGTCTGTACAGTGAGTCTAGACAGTGACATCTGATCCATCAAAACGTACAGCCAGCTAAGTAAACTGGCACTTGGGGTGAAATAAGTAAACACACCCAGATACATCCACTCAGTCTGGAGTAGTGGCAAGCAAGGTAGGTAGTCCAAGGTTTGAAGAAACTTCATTGATAACAATACTGAATACAGTGAAACCCCACATTGAAAGCACTTCAGTTTTAAGTAAGCAATGTAATATTAATATACAACAGGTATAATTATAATTTACAGCAACGCAGCCTGTTTTAGAGTTGTGCTTGTTAAACATTAATGACACACTGACACCAAGGACGAAGAATTGTGAACAACTTTCATTGGACCAATCATCTGGATAACTAAATAAATATTTTATTTTTGCATAAAATTGATCTTAATGGATATTTATCTAGCAAAATCATGTTAAAAACCACACTAAATAACTACCACAGTAAGTAACCACACAACACAAAAAACATTTTGGTAGATATTAATGACAAACAATGCTGTTGGCTTCAATGGCAGGCATTAGCTGCCAAGCACCAATATGCCCAAGGAATAATGTCACCTACTTAGGCAACCATTGTATAAAGGAACAATTGTCAATGAACAATGACCTTCTACTGGGTGAACGAATCATGCAAGAAATCAACTGCAGAATGTCCTCTGGCCGAGTACATCATTGTTTGCCAGGCCCTCTGATAGGATACAGTGCTACTTAAATGGCATCATTAAGTCAACTGATATTCAGCTGTTATGAAAGTACTAAACAAAAACAATTCTTTCATCTTTATTTTCCTTTTGATACAAGTTTTTCCACATTGACACATGAGCTCTGGAAGTACATCATAAGGTACAAAAACCACAAAAGTGACAAAACACAGACTACAATGAAGTTCATTTCTTCATAGTCAATGCAATATTAATTACTAATGTATTGTTTGGAATAAGTTAATATTTAACTATTTTGTGTGCAATTAATTTTAATACAGTTAAGTATGATTGCTGATGAACTGTACACTAAACACTGGAGTCAATGAATGTTATTTCTTCTTTGATTATTATTTAATTTGTTGCCATTTTGGTTTTTCATTCTGGTTTGTAGCCGTTTTGGCTGTGTTGACATTTTAACTCGACACATCGCCGTGTTGACCAAGGTTGTCGCCAACTGGTTGTTCTGATTAGTCGCCTTTGTGACCCTGTAGCCATTTCTTTCACCTATACTAATGTGACTTCCCATTCCATTTTCATAGTGCTGGTTGTCTTCTCCAACTTTGGCATTTAAGAAAAAATTTATATTTATGTCAGTAAATATAACACATGTATTAGATTAAGATTTAAAGATCAGCTACATTATGTAACCAAAATACATGGCATATTTTCTAAAATATTTAAATATTTATAATATTAAAATTAATTGCAATATATGTAAGTCAATACATAACTATGAGTACGACATGTCTATGTACATTGCATAATGCCCGCAATTGATTGCAAGAGTTTGCGATGTGATTTATACATGTTTCCATCGTCAATTCCATGAAAATATGGGAACATCTGCTTTCTATTACTATTCACAGAGGATAGGAGGCATGACTGGAGCCAGTAGGGCTGGAGCCAGTAGAGCTTAATGAAACATTGAGGGCAGGAGGAGTCTGAAGACAGGGGGTTGGAGCCGTCCATCTTCCACCCCAATGGCCGACATGAGTGAGATTGTGGGATACTTGTATGTTCTATTATTATAAGCACAGATTTGTTATTATATTATCAGTATTCACAAACGTGTCAACAAATGTCACTTGTCTCATATCTGACACAGAACCACTGTACAGGAACAGCTCGATATAAATAAAAACATTCTCGCATTACACAATATCCTTCAGACAACTCACAAGTTCACAACACTTCACTCTGGCTGACCTGTTAACTCTGACACCAACCCAACCGCGTAGGGATGTGTTCCACAAATGCTGCGCAGTTGCTGCATGACTTTTGACATTTTAACTCGAAACAGCCATGTCTAGGACTAACAGTGACACTGCAGTGGTTTATTTTCAGATTTCTTCCTTCTTCTCCGTAGTTAGGGACACCACTGAATCCACATCACGTTAACTACTTCCCCAGGCAACGATGTTAGCCAGGTAGAACTGAACGGAACATCGTCTTTTTAGTATCTCATCCAACATACTTGTGCAGGCAAAGTGAGGTGAATGTAACTGCTCAAGTCTTGAAACAGTGGCTGGTGGAATCAAACCAACATTCCCTCAATCACCACTCTGGTGGTCTAACAATTAGACCACTACTCACCACTAAGAAGATCATTTGTTCACACTCATCCACCACCATCTGCATCCAGGCACTGATTGAACTAAGGCAATGTGAAGTTAACAAAATAATGTGGACTTAACATAATTGCCCAAACTCTGCAAATTAGCAAGTGGATTCAAGCCTAGGTTTCCTTTTATGAGATTCCGATGTTGTAACCACTATTGTACCACATGGTGGTACACCCCACATGGCGGTACACCACACGGGCAGCAACGCCTCCTTATTATCATGTTCATCAAATCCAATAGTTGTAATCTCAATTCGCCAAATAACCCATTATAAACTTAATGCTGCATTTCTGTGGTCTACATGAGGTCAAACTAAACAGTTGGTTGGCAGGCAAATGACAGCCAGGATACTGTTCCCATTTATTACTGGAGAATTGTTTTATTGCATTAATTATCTTTAACTTGTTTTCTAGCTAAACATATCTCCAAGTTCTGGAATACTACTGATATGATCCACCCTTTTCACATCATCGAACAGGGTAGACCATGATACATGTATATAGATATATATGTGTGTATTATATGTATATGTATGTATATATACATATATATATATATATGTATGTATATATCTACATATTATATATATATATACACACACACATGCCACAAACACATAAGGTGGATCTATGTAGCTCAAGTCATTTTCAAAAATCATAATGAATAATTAAACAGTTAACAAAATGGAATACTTCCTTATTGTCAGCTAAAACTAGAATAAATAACTACAGTAAGAACAACATATCAAATCTGCCTTTTAGAGTGTTATGTAAAGGGACAGTGCTGCTAAAATGTGGACTTACCAGTTGAACATCACAACGGTGGTGACAATACTGAGGATGACAACGACACCAATCATAGTGACACAGTGTCACGACACTGTGTCATCAGATGGGCACCAAGTGTCACTACACCTGCGTCCACAGCACTGACAACGCACCAACCCAGACATCAACGGACTGTCCCGGCAGCTACAACTAAGCTACGACACGGAAGTCAGTTGTCTGTAATCCCACCGCAGGTATGCATGACATCTGGCGCAATGTCTCCAGTGACCAGTGTCAACTACTGTTATCAGTAGACAGAACAGGTTCGGTTGTCACAAGACAGAGCCTGCTTTGACGGTTTTGCTGCTTTCTTGCACGTCTAGGTGGGTGAGTGTGTGTGCCTGTACATGCTCAGATATAGATTTCACTGAATGCATACAATGACAGCTTCACGGTACCGGTCACGCATGAATGGTCGTGGTGTCTGGTTTACACTCAAATGTATTACTGATGCAATGGCTCTATATTGAAATTGCAGCCAACGAGAAAACATGATTATATAGGGATGTGTGGAGGGTGGTTCAGTACACGGCTGGTGATTTCCCGCGCTTGGAAAAAGGGACATACATTGGGAGGGGGAATCCAGGGTTTATAATAATGGAATTAAAGCTTCATTTGGTGTATATTTCTCCATTGATTCTCCCAACAGAAAAATGAAGAGGCTGACATTTCCACACTTATTTGTGTTTAAATGGTTTATAAGTACTGGTAATACTTTTATTACAATCCCATATACACGCAAGTAAACTGTGGTTCTCTGGATACAATTTTAAATTAATAGGTATGTATTTATACATGGTAAATTAATTTTAAAATCTTTCAAGGGAAAGGATGTGTCTGTGTGTGCATTTGTCTGTGAGCATTTATCGTCTGTCACATTAAGGTGTTTCCCTGTGACAACTGTGTGTTCAGTACATTGACAGTTATAACTGTTTAATGTCATGCTTACATGGTGTAGTGTACATTGATTTATAGACTCCCATTCAAACAGCCGGTAGACTGCCCTAAAAATCAGGTCACAGTTTGTCTTGCAGGTGGAACAAACCATGACCTAGAAAAAGGTTTGTTTGATTTTCTGGTGACAGCCTGGGTGTGGGTGTGGTGTGTGCACACGTCTGTGTATTCGTAGGTGTGTATGTACGTATGTACGTATGAATGTACACGGGTGCCAACCTTTTAGGAATTCATACCTAAAGCAGTGAGAGATGTACTGGTGTTTTGTATTCAGTAACAATCGTTGGCCTCATAAAACATATCTATTGTGACAGTCAAACAGACTGGAGGTATTCTGAACAGAGTGGTTATGAATCAGTATTTAAACCCAATCAATGAATGCTGTGTTAGATGCAAAGGTAATGACACTCAGACTACATACTGAATCAGATGTCGCTTCAGGTGAATCACCATAAAGGTTAACAGGCGTAGAAGCCACACAGATGACTTCCAAGGAAATACAAAAGAATCCGGGTAAATGGGGGTCTCGAGGCAACCGTTTTTTCACAAAACACATCTTGTTGAATTGTTGTTATTTAATAGCCAAAGCTTAAAATATCTGAGAATCTTAACTACAGTTCTGCTTGTCCGTAGGGGGTGGTCTGGTATTTGTGGTTTGCAAGACTAGTTCTGCAAGGTCTAATGGTAAAGGACAAAAAATGTCTTGTCTGGGTATGTACACATTTTTTTGTCACCAAAGAAAGGTATAGTAGAAATTAGAGGACACATTGTAAAGTACAGTTCTTATGTAGTGAAGTATTCAGTCATTAGGACTGCTCAAAGCACTTTTACGTTTTATTCCCTGGCAGACCTGATCAATCAAACACCATCTCCACGTTTCTGGCGAGCATTCACCCATGTTGCAATTAATGTGTGAAGAATCTTCATAGTCATACACAAATATCCACCACTGTCTATAGCCATTCATACAGCTGAGAAAAAACCCAGACAAATACCTCAGAAGGGTGGGTTTCACACAACTTTCAGGTAATAATAAAATGAGTTATTGATATGCCAAACGGTTCCTCATCTACCTATTTATCTGGATTTGTTCTGCTTTGGGTAACAATCTTGTAAAACCGTTAAATCATGTTTTAGAAGTGTGATTTTCTAAACACAGCCTAACTTCTATGGTGTACTTTTATATGGATGGATATGTAATCTTGTTTTATAAGTGCGATTTTCTAAATGGAGCCTAACTACAGTGGTGTACTTTGTAAGAGACAAACGTATAATTAACACAGAAAACTGTAGAAACTAATTAATGCTCAGAAACCTTAGTTAAATTTCGAAAGGACAGTGGTCCTCAGCCAAGTTTGGGGGAGGAGAACAGCAGATGATCACATGAGATGGGGATGAGTTCTTGAGAAACAGAACAACCCGAATGATGTGATTACCATTCCCAATCATGACACAGGGAAGAAAAAGAAACAATGAACGGAGGCAGTCTGTTCCTAGGTTTTCATTTATTAATTAATATAACGTTCTTAATAATAACTATGTAGAAAGTAAACTGTCCACGAAATTGTGTTTAGTAAGTCTGTAACAATGTTCATAATTTGGAAGATACGCTCCCGGGGCATGTCCAAATAGTAAACAAAACATCCAGTTGAGTTTACTGCAACACCATTTGATGTTCAACAATTTCCATTTTCCCACGTTCCACATGGCAGACTTCTTGTTACAAAAGACTTGCCTGCTAATTCTGGGTAGAGGAACAGACTGGCTCCCTTTAAGATGTAATACAATAACCCCTTGAGATATCAGACCCATGTCCAAGTTAGGTTCCATACTGGTGCCACTGTTATACACGCATCCTAACACACACAGCTGACACATATAAAACCTTGGCAAACTGCACAACCGATGTCTCACTAAATATGAAATCACCATAACTGCACAGGTGTCGCTATCACAGGCCTGATTAATGTAGAACTATTGTTATACTAGGATATTATCATGCAGCAGGGACACCAAGGAAGGTCGTCTAGCCAGTAAACAACTTGTCAATGTCTCACTCTCAATCTCTCGTTAGACACGTATGCATCACAGGTGTGCATGTCAGACAAACAGCTATATGTCAAATTTAACATTAATTTGCGTTTGAAGCTAACATTAGATTTCACATATAGATTACAAAAAATCAATTTCTCATACATTTTGCCTAAAATGCGTACGTACATGTGAATAGTTTTGCCCTTTTGGTAACAACCCACTGAGAAATACGTCACATTCTGGGACAAACTGGACATTGCAATGAAGGGGAGAGGTGTCTGGATTAGGTTTAGTTGTTTGGATTGGGAAAGAATTGGTGACTTAGCTGTTAATCCTTTCTCAGTACTGTTTTTTGACAGAAAGAAACAAGAAAGTCACCCAGACATACCACATGTTCTTGGTTGAAACCCACATTTTTTTCATTTAAACTGCAATACCTTTGTAATTGGTTAAAGCTGCTTTGTCAACTAATTTAGACCATCAGGAACCTGATTCTCAGATGTCTAAATATGTAGTGTGTGACCAGTATAAGTAATATCACTAATATCCACAGACAGATAATATTTAAATAATGTTTAGTACAATATAATATTTAAAACGGTCAAAAGAAATGACTGAGCATTACAGACTTTACAGTTGTATGTTGTGTAAGTCAACTGCAGGGCTGCCAATTAGCCTTCAATGAACTGAGCATGTCGACCATGTTGTTTTCAATAGAGCAAGGGAAGTTGAAAGTCAACACAGAAACGATTATAATAATTGTATGGCGTATTCATGACATTTTGGAGAAATATTTCAATTAATGATTGAGTAAACATTAAATAAGTCATCAGAAGAGCAATTGAATTGAACTGAGGAGGCACCTTTAACTGGCACATACCATTACTATCAGACTACACCCACATCAAAAATCAGCTGCATTTCATCAGAAATATGCCTAGCTGCAAAACTATTAAAAAGAAAAGAAAATCTATTAAACCAGGATGCAGTCGTATTTCTCCAAAAAATCTTAACATATGTAGTGGAACCTTGCTATTAAGGTCATCTTTGGGAATGGACAAAAGTTACCTGAATAGCGAGGTTACCGTATTAGCAGATCTAGTGTCCTATACTTTACCGTATATGTGGAAATAATTTGGGACAGTTCCTGGATGACCTTAACAGCGTGGTTGCCGTATTACCAACGTGATTATAAAGCGGGATTTCACTGTATTGTATACACTGTACCATAAGAAATCCATACCGCATGGCAGATCTACACAGACACCCAGCATCACAAGTGGAACTACTTCTAGCTACCCCCATCACCCACCTGTGTGTGGAGTTGGGGTCATAGGTCACATCATCTGACCCCAGTGACCTTTCTTCTTTGCTGTCATCTCGGACAGTGTCGTCTGTTGCTGCTGCGTCTTGCAGCGTCTCCACCATCAATGCTGTCAGCTTGTCAACGTCGGCCTACGACACAGAGCAAGCATAAAAAAATGTACCAATCTGCAGCCAAATCAAATGTAATATCACACTTCAACTCAATTTTGTCTTGTGTCAGTTATTTTACATTTGTACTTGGTTTTGTCAACTGAAGACAAAAGCTCAGTGTTCTTAATTTTGTACCAGAAAGAGAATAAATATATTTAAAACATAATGTGCTTTATACAAAATTACACAAAACTATACACAAAGTAAAATTAAACAATATTCACACTTATTATTTTTAAGGACTATATTTTAGAATTATTGTTGGTATGTTTTAAAATATACCTGGTAATATAAGTTATGATTGCAAGTATGTATGCACAACAAAACATATTTTGCAAGTACATTTATATAAGTGCAATATTGATTAATCGGATGCTGTTTTTATTTATTACTAGAAAATTCTAAGAAATGTATTATGATAAGAAGTATGACTGTAGCTACCTTGTGATCTGTAGATGACTGTTCACCAGCCGTTTGTGTCTCACTGGTCTTCTCTGCCAGTTGTGCATTGTCACTGGAATACTGAAGCAGACAAACACACCCAGACAACTCTACAGATGCTCAGAGACAATTGTCATCATAGTCTCTGAGGTCACAATATTACAGACTACAGCAACAACATATTTATTGATTTGACGGCATCTATATTAATTATTGCTATTTCTGAAATCCAGATAAGTTCGTAGGTCATCAGGTACAATCCAGACCTTCCTCATTTTTACCATTAATATTAATGAACATAATAAATGACCAGTTACCGTGCATAATGACTGGTTGGGAGTTACACGTGGAATGTGTAAATCATTAACACTTTCATGTATGAAAAATTCATCGCAATAATCCCCATGAAATGACGTGCACAAAGAGCGTTTGTTTTCAAAATGCGATATAGTTGTGTTCAACCAATCAGCACTGCTGTGCTGCATGTACAGCTATGCGGAGTGATGGCACATGCTGTATGAATATACAGTGTTTTGATAACAAAATCATTTAAAATCACATTTTGCGCAACAAATGTGTAACAAATATTTTCAGAATTTGTCACCTTTCTCTACGATTTGGGATTCTAAATATATATCATTATCAACCTATTTTACAATTTTTTTATTTAAACTTTGACGATGAAGCACAACAGTTATTTGTTCTCTAAATGAAGAAAATGGATATATCAGGTTTTGCCCTGAAACCTTTTGTATTTTGCCAACAAAATGGCTAACATGCAGCTTTGAAATATTTTATAATGCCTGATTAAATATTACTAAATTACAATAAAACAGACATATGGTGTTTTCAACTGTTTAGTGCAAAGTAAAACATGAAAGAGTAAAACAATTAATATACATCTAATATTTCACATGAATTATAATTGTTCCACATTGCCATAATATATGCACATTCAGGCAGGTGATTAAATATGCAGAATATTTCATTGTTTTACACGCCCTACAATTAAAAATATCTTTACAATGGCAACATGTACGTAGGTATGGATTCTAATGCTGCACTTAACCTATATAATGTGTAGATAGATGTCTTATTGCTGAAATGTACATATATATATATATCATAATAACACAAAGTTATATTGTTTAACAAATGTCATGTTATCATCTCAAAACCAATCTGCAGTGTTGTTTGCTACCTACATTAGACAATGATGTCTGTCGCTCCGTGGCACTGTCACCCTGGCTGTCGTTACAGTGAAACACAAGACAGCTGATGACACTGCAATGTGACAAGGACAACATCAATGACAGCTTCGGTGGCTTTGTCATCATACAGAAAATGGTACCTGTAGTTACAAACATACAATGACCTCTCAACATCTGACAGTCTGTTTCTCCAAAAGTCTCCATCACCACAAACATTTTTTAAAAGTATCTCCATGATAATATCTAAAGGCCTCAGTTCAGAATAGTCGTTTCTTGTTACACTTACAAGCTCTCAAAATTAAGTAGACAGGATGATTTTTTATTTTTTATATATTTTCTGGGAGAGTAGTTTTTTGTGGGTATGTATATCTGTATTTTCATGAGGATGTCACTATGAATTCCTACAGTCTCAGACTAATATAAGTGAAAATATAGTTTGGGATTTTGACAGATCTACAGGTTGGGTTTTCTTGTACTTTGATTTATATAAGGTCGTATATAACTTATGTATTTACAATACCGGCCTTGGCTGTAGTCATTATAATGTCTAAACACTAACCAGTTGGCATCCCCGTGACCATGGCATAGCCTAGGTATGGGCATGGCTGGGTGACATGGCAACGTCTACCTTGCATCATAATCTAAAAGTCTGTTTGACATATTTCCTTATGTCTGTCCGTGGACTTGACGTGCATGTGTAAGAATGTTACCGTATTGAGTCTAATACTTAGTATCGGGCTCCCGAGTTGGATTGATCGATCAGCTTGAGATGTAAACAAGCCCCGAACAAGCAGTTGTCGGACCATGGCTCATTTAATTAACGAAGGCCTTTAATTAATTCCTCAAATGATGACTTCCTTCCGATATAAAAACCCGTTCTCCGTTCACATAATATAAACTGTCCGAGGGAATAACATATATTTCACATTTCTGCTCTAAATGCCCAGACATTACTAGTAGGGCCTACAAGGTTCTCCAACAGCCGTCTCGAAATAGGGAAAATACGTTTTCATAATATCGTCCACCCATCCGGTTGTAAACGTAACTCAATCAATAATTCGGTAAATCAAGGGACACAATACGTACCACAGAAATAATGCAGACACCTTCAGCATTATCTTCTGACATTTAGAGTCATACTATGTACACGGTGTAGATGAACTGCTACAAAACATCTACACATCTCCCCAAACGAACAACACGGAAGATGGAGTTCCTTCGTTATTCGACGATGACGTGTTCGCCATTGCACCAAATCGAAAACGAGTCGCTCTAGTGGTTCCCAAAAGAAATTCCCCTGGTGTTGCGCATTTACATTATAGCTATATATTGCTATTATAGGGATTCTTAGCACACGATGAAATGCCATTTAATGGATTGTTCAGATTGTAATATAATAAATAAGACAATTGGCGGTACCTACAGAAATTTGTGTTGAAAGCCATAATAAAAGGGCGTGGCGCCATATTAAAAACATTACTTTGGACACACAATTGCCTCTTCTGATTAATATTTTGGAATGTTTTAAATCGCCTTAGGCTTAGTGTGATTTTGGACAGTCCCGCCAGATGTGCACGCAAGTTGACAGCCGAACGCTGATAACGCCACGTCATGTAAAGTTCAGCTAGCGTATTTGCATAGGCGGATCCAGGGAACCTGGGGGCATATGTGTCCTCTAAACCTTTGGCGTGCCCGTAGACTTTTTAAATAATAAATTAAACCAAATCAAGCTAATTAATTAAATCAATTAAATTACGATCATAAAATAAGTTTGTTAATTAAATTAAAAAGACAATTACAATTAAGTGAATCAACCCACGTTGATCTTAATTTAGACACATTCGCCGTACGTGATTGATTTTAATTCACTACTGACATGCGCATTAATATTATATTGTACTTTATCTTGTAAATATCTGTTCCCTTTCTCAACCTGTACGTCCCCTAAAAGTGATCACTATATATATATAGCAATCACACGTGTGAAGGTCATAATAGCCACTAACTAAAGTTGGTATTACAGCGTTCGAAATAGCACTTGTCCGTTTGTCCGGGACAAGTGATTTTTGGCCCGGACAAGTAAAATGACTCAACATGGTTATCCGGTGGACAAGTGAAAATTTACAGTAAATAGTGACGAGTGCAACATTGCAAACTTTTTATTTGAGGAAATTCAAACATAGATGAAGTTCGCTAGCAGTCGAGCACGTACGTTGCAGTTTTGTTAGCGTCTTGTCGATCCACCGCCAGTGTGTTGTACGTCAGTGTTCGACCGAGTTTAGTGCCAGCGTTAACAGGGTCATCCGCTGAGCGCACCGACCTAACTCTGTTATACGCTTAGGACAGACTCCGCAACAGTCATCGTTGATCTTGCTTCCATTCGCGGATCATATTTGACGAACTTTGAAAATAGTAGACTTTGTATCGCTACCTGTTATTTGAATACTTGTATAGTTTTAACCATTATTACGCCTAACGCACGCGGACTCGGCAGTTTTCCCAAGACAAGTCATCGAACGTTAGTCGATCCAGATCGGTAATAATTTTCAAAACTTGTAACTGGCTCTCCACTAAATCTATGGTGGTGGTCGATACCCGGAATATTAATGAAATTTAAGAAGTGTTGTATCTATGTCACATTTATTTTAACCATAAATTTCGATTTCTCAAAGCCGAATTATGCAAGATGCGCGGCCGGGGCGCCAACGCAAGAGACTGATACTTGAAAATTGTGTTCTACACATTGCGCGCGCACCGCGTATGAATACCGGTAACTTTCTGCTAATCACTGGATCTTAGGAAATATACATTACCCCTGCGGGGGCACAGTATTGGCAGTCGGCCGGAAGGGAGATTACCGGTGCAAAAGGTCGTTAAGAAAGACCGCGACGTTTACCCTAGCATTACATCTATATACTATCTAGCAATAGGACAATATCTGCATAGATCGGCTGATACAACTTGTCTCAATTTATAAAGGAACACTGGCCAAATTCTTTGGCTTTGCCGATTTTGTACTCAAAATCGTAAAGTTTACTCCACTGGAATTCACTCCAATGCGTAGGCCTACAATTCGAAAAAAAAAAGATTTTAAAAATAATTCATTGCCATTAGATTCAACATGTGGCGAAACGATTTATTGATAGCTTGTATAAAGAAACACTGCAAAGGAAACAATTGTCATGATAACCGTAAGAAATAAATTCCTTATGTTTTTTTTAAATATGCACGTAGGCGTAGATTAAAAGTGGGGCGCATACACGAAGGAAGGAAATATACGCGGTGCTTCCTGCCTACCCTGCGCACGCACATTAAAGTGTCCTTCCGTTATAGAGGTAATGTCTAAATCCGCTAATCACTGGATCTTGGGAAATAGACATTACCCCTGCGGGGGCACAGTATTGGCAGTCGGTCGGAAGGGAGATTACCGGTGCGCGCGCACACTCAATAACTGCCTTCCGATAATAATGTCTTCATGTTACCGACCACATTTTTCAAAAATTAATATATCAAATTCACCATATGGGTGGGGGTCTCTCCCACTGCCTGCCCACTATTTATAACTGGATATCCAGCCGGCCAGTTTTATTGAGCCCTGACCCCATTAGTGGTCATCTTGACTAGGACCATTCATTAGTGGATAGGGCTGGTAGTTACACTGTCAGAGGGTCAGTATGCAAGACTGCGGTGTAGACACTAATTGATGTTAGTGCTTAATCTTCAGAGTCTATTTCTCTTATACAGCTGTATTTGACAGTTGTAGATATCTCGGAGAAATCCATTACAACACAGTATATTTACACATTTAGCATCTACTACCCAAACATTATACACAATCCAATACGTATACATTGTTTAGTAATATAGTGCCATATTCTGTCACACGTTTTGGGCAGATACTCTTAAAATATGAAATATAGGTCTATTTTGTAGAAAATTGTTAGAAATTAAATAACACTGAAGGAATTTGCTCACTTATACGGAGGTATTTTATAAGAAAATTTCAAAATTTTTAGATTACTCACAAACATTTGGCATACCGTGATATTAGTTGTAATCTAAAGGAATTAATAACTTGGACAAAAATAATAATTATTACCGAAATAAAGGTTTGAAATGTCTGGTGGTGTAACACAGCATTTAGGAATGTTTATAAACTATATGATTATATTAATAATGTTCTATAAACTTTTAGCAAATGTGAAAGCATATGGCTTGTTGATGTGTTAAGTGTGCAACAACTGTGTCTGGAAGGAAAACAAATTATTAGCATAACATAACAAAGCAACACCTCACTGCCTAGTCCCTTCACTCTAACAATCATCACCACCTAATTGTACCTGGATAGAAATCACAACATTTGTGACATAACAAAGTAACACCATCACTGCCTAGTCCCTTCACTATAACCACTGTCGGACCTATGTATATAGACTAATCATCAACTCGTGCCCAACATGCTAAGATATAACTGTCGACACCGCCACTGTCAGAGTCTCAGTCATATCCCCATTATGTACTTAACCCTTTTTTGTCCAGGTAAAGTAGCTGCTGGTCTCAATAAACTAGTTCCTGGTTTCACTAAACTGGCTCCAGGTCTCACTAAACTCGCTGCTTGTCTGACTACAATAATCGCTGGTCTAATGATATTAACCCCAGCCCTGACTAAACTCGCTGCTGGCAAAATTGCACTCGCTGCTGGTGTATAAATTGCATTTGCTGGTGTAATTATACTAGCTGCTTGTGTAATTATACTAGCTGCTTGTGTAATTATACTAGCTGCTTGTGTAATTATACTCACCGCTGGCTTGCCTACACTCTGCTCTGGTATGACTAAATTTACCTTATTTGATTTCTTGTGTGACCGGACTATAGCCAATTTTTTAAGTTTGTGTGCCAAAATCTGAGCATTTTCCGAAGCTACCTCATTTATAGTCAGACCCCGTTTCTTGTGTAAAGATCTTTTCCTCCCACCCAATCTTTCTCTAGCATTATGCGGAATTTGGACTTGAGGCTGGTACGGGTCACCCATGTTAAATGCAGGGAATTTCAACTCATAATTACTGTTTTTGTTAGAGATAGGGCCTCCCTTCCTTCTGAAACCTGCCTTATGAGTATGTCTTTTAGGTAGTCTACCAGGAAAGAAAGTTGGAGCTGCTGGTTTTGCTGGATCATGAAGGAGTTTAAATAAATCACCCCTTTTAGCATGTTGTTCCTCTAATTTAGTTGCCTGGTGGGATATTTTCAATAATGACTGGGTACAACCAAAAACATTACCTCGGCCTTGTATATTATTCCTAGTGGGGAAGAGTGTGGTCAAACCAGGAGGTATTTTTGGTACAGTTGCAAAATACAATTCCAACAATTTTAAGCGGTCACTGCAATTATGTGTGGTTGCTAGCTCTGCATGTAAATGTTTACAGAAATATGGCTGTCCTTTGTGAATAAAACCTAAACATGTGCAAATAGTAAGGGATATATTGACTATGTAAACACCCTCATCTGGTGCCGGAACAGGCAGGTACTGAGCTACAACATCATGGAATGTCTTAGCTGCCTGTGTGTTCAACTGTGTAAGAAAAATTGTGACTAGCTGCATTTAGTGAATAATCATGATCATTTCCAGATTGCTTTTGGTCTTCTGAAGTAACAAATGCCCACCCATGTTGTTCCCAATTTTTAATCAGACTAACTTTTCCAGCCACGAAAAACCTTGGCGGAGCAGCATGAGCCCGATATGTGCAGGGTGCAGGGCCCACCAGTGTGTGGACACGTCCCGACCCTCACAAATCATGTTCCAGCTATGGGGCAAATAGCAAAGCAGAGGATGTGATGGACAGCATGTCCCCTCAGTTCCGGCGGAGGAAGATCCAGTTGTATGGACAACGACGGCGAGCACAGCTCAGTACGAGCTACTGTTCTTTGGAGTAAACCAAACCAAAAACAGGCAGAAGGCAATGGGAAACCACTGCTGTATCTTTCCCAAGACAGTCATGACCCACAAAACCACAGAAGATAACGTTAACAGCGTGAACGGTTGTTCTGACAGTTCTGACAGGACCACCTCGCTCGGTAGGGATAGTCATGTGCGACAGGTGACGCCAGATCGTCATCCAACTACTGTGTGCAACAGAGAGATTTTGAATATTGCTACATGGAATGTAAGAACTCTATATCAGAAAGGAAAACTAGAAAACATCAAACAAGAAGCGACAAGACTGAGAATAAATATAATGGGAATGTGTGAAGTTAGATGGACAGGGGCAGGACTGATGACATCAGATAATAACACAATAATTTACTCAGGAGGCGATAAACATGAAAGAGGAGTTGGAATTATATTGGATGAAGAAAGAGCAAAATGCTTACTAGGATACTGGACCATATCGGATCGCATCCTCTTGGTGAAAATCAGTGGAAAACAATTTAACATTAACATCATATAAGTGTACGCACCAACCGCAGACAAATCTGATGAAGAGCACGAGACATTTTATAATGATCTTGAATTAGCAAAATCACATTGCAAATCACAGGAGATTGTAATAGTTATGGGAGACTTTAATGCTAAAGTTGGTGAGGGAAGATGCGAAGACATAGTTGGACCATATGGCCTGGGGAGCAGAAATGAGAGAGGAGATAAACTAATAGAGTGGGCAAAATCTCATGACATGATTGTAGGAAATACCTGGTTCCAACAACACCCAAGAAGACTTTGGACTTGGAAAAGTCCAGGGGACCGTACACGGAACCAAATTGATTATATCCTGGTCAGTAAAAGATTTAGAAATGCCCTACTGGTGGCAAAAACCTTTCCCGGGGCAGACTGCGATTCCGACCATGTGCCAGTGCGAGCCAAGTTCCGACTGAAAGTGAAGAAAACGAAAAGGGCAACAAGGAACCTGAAACTAGACATGAATATACTAAAATCAGATTCAGCGATCAAAGAGAAATTCAATGTAGCAGTACAAAACAGTTTCAATGTTCTGAATGACATTCAAGATGTGGACGACCAATGGGAACAAATGAAGGAATCAATAACACAGGCTGCAGAAGAAACTATTCCTAGGCAATGCAGAAAAGCAAAGAAAAAATGGATGACTGACGATATTCTAAAGTTGATGGATGAAAGGAGGAAAATTAAGCAAAATCATGATGCATATGTAGCAATGAACAAGGATATAACGGCCAAATGTAATCTAGCGAAAGAGGAATGGCTTAATGAACAATGCAAAGAAATAGAACAGAAGAATAAGCACGACACAAAATCCATGCATGCTAGAATAAGAGAAATCACAGGGAAAAGAACATGCTCAGCTACAGGTTGCCTGAAATCTAAAGAAGGAAACATAATAATGGACAAAGACAAAATACTCGAGAGATGGTCAGAATATATTGGTGAACTGTACGATGATGAAAGGGGTGAAAGACCATCAATTAAGAAGAACTTTGATGGTCCTCCTATATTGAAGGACGAGGTTCGAAAAGCCATCAGATCAATGAAAAAGGGAAAAGCTGCTGGACCAGATAATATTACTATTGAAATGATTGAGTGTTTAGAGGAATTTGGTATTGATATAGTAACAGACTTCTTGAACAAAATGTATGACAGCGGACGAATCCCAACTGATTTATCCAGATCCATTTTTGTAGCAATACCAAAAAAAACAGGTGCGATTGAATGTGAACTACATCGTACAATTAGTCTCATGAGTCACTTCACCAAGATGTTGCTTAAAATTATTATGACCAGAATGAGAAACAAAATAAAGCCGGAAATTGCTGAAGAACAATGTGGATTTGTAGAAGATAAAGGTACAAGTAATGCAATATACATCCTACGAACACTGATTGAGAGAGCACTGGAAGTGCAGTAAGATCTGTATGTATGTTTTATTGATTACACAAAGGCATTTGACGGAGTTCGTCATGAAGAAATCATATCAATGCTGGAAAGTTTGAACATTGATGGGAAAGGGCTGAGAGTTGTGAGAAATCTGTACTGGGAACAAACAGCAGCAATACGAATAGAAAATGACATCAGTAAATTTCAAGAAATAAAACGTGGTGTAAGACAAGGGTGTGTCCTATCACCCGATCAATTTTCACTATACAGTGAGATTATCTTACGCACATTAGAAGATATGCCAGGCATTCAAGTAGGGGGATACAACATAAATTATTTACAATATGCAGATGACACGGTACTGATTGCTGAGAACGAAATAGATCTACAACAGATGTTAGATACAGTAAAAAGGGAAAGTGAGAAAAAAGGTCTGTCCCTGAACAAAAAGAAAACAGAAATCATGGTCATCTCAAAGAAAAATTACCCTCCAACATGCAACGTGATAGCATATGGCACTGTTTTGAAGCAAGTCCGAACGTTTAACTATCTGGGATCACTAATAACATCCGACGGTCGATGCAACGATGACATAAAGAGAAGAATTGCTCAAGCCAAAACAGCTTTTCACCACATGAAAAACATTTTAACAAATAAAAATATATCAATTGAAGTGAGAAAACGTGTACTGCAATGTTACATAGAGCCCATATTGCTATATGGATGTGAATCCTGGACAATAACCAACAGATCACAAAAAAACATAGAAGCCACTGAAATGTGGTTCTTAAGAAAAATGCTGCGAATGCCATGGACTGCAAAGCAAAGCAATGAAGTCATCCTTAGACAGCCAAATCAAAAAGAAAGATCATCAACAAAGTTAGAACACAACAAGCACGATTTATAGGCCATGTCATGAGAAAGAAAAAGTTAGAACAAATAGTAACAACAGGAAAGATAGAAGGAAAAAGATCCAGAGGACGCCAGAGAATAAAAATAATAGATAGTCTCTCAACATGGTTTGGAAGAAGCACAACAGAACTGCTACAAACTACACACGACCGTGCGGTATGGAGGGCCATGATCGGCAACGCCTGTGACAGACCTGGCACACATAGAAGAAGAAGAACTTTTCCAGTCTGAACCAGATGTAGGCCTTTCATAATACATTTCAATAATTGCCCCTTGGAAGTGTTCACCTGGTTTTGAAATTTAGATAAATTAGTTGCACCTCGCACTGTGTCATGTGCATGTCTGGGAAGAGGTCTATCAATCAATATTCGAATTTGTAATGCCACAGACTTATTCAAATGATTTGCATTTTCCCCTTGTACAATCAACCTGAACTGATTTTCCGTGATATTGTTTGTCAACAAGAATGGATTTCGCCTATGTTGTTCCGGCACCAAGAATGCTGTCTCAGCAGTAAATGTTGCTTTCCATGCACATTGAAACCAATATGTATTAAGGTAATGTACAAAGCTATTCTTTGTTTGTGCGCTAACAATATAATGTGGGATGTGATTTAGGTAGTTGAAAAATGAGTGCTCCATGCTGGTGCGGACACTTTCATGCCAACTACGCATAACACATTTCAAAGCAGTTAAAATCGGGTTAATGACTATTTTTAGATCGGGATAACTCATAATCTTTTCTTTTAAAGCCTTTATAGCATGACAATTACACAGATCTGAATTCAATGATAAGTCACCACATGCTATTTTGATGTCCCATGCCTTGTCATGTTACACAACTGGTTGGAATGTGGATCCGTTTCGCAAAATGCATGGCCTATGATGAAAAAAACCATTGTTGTCATCAAAAATGTACAAATGTTGTTCATGAACACAGTTTCTGTCAAGACAAGGCATGTTGGCCATAGTAATTTCTAAATGCATTCTATGTACTTCTGAAATTTCACAGTTACCAATAGCTGCCATACCAATTCTGCCCCTATTTGTAGAATCACAGTAAGTTAAAATACTGTTTTTGAAACGTGCTGCGTTTAGATCATGTTTTATGTCATATCCACAAATTATACCAAACTCTTCCAAACAACTGAGATTTTCATAACGTCCAAGAACAATATGATAATTACTCGGCATGAGGGATCTATTTTGTATAGCAAGATTTAAATTATTAAAAGTATCAACACTTGCATACAGAACATGAGACATGATAGAAGTTTATAAAATACTGCACAAAATATATGATACTGAATCCGCTCCTAATCTCCAGAAATGGGATGATGTATCAGTTAGAATAGGAAATAGAGGACATTCCCTGAAATTATTTACCCAAAGACCAAATCAAAATCTAAGAAAAAATGCATTCCCTCTTCGAGTCACAGATCCAAGTGATGAATATCATTTTTTTATACTTAATTTTTCTAATGACTTCTTTCGAAAAAGAAACACTTATCGAAAGAAGCCATTAGAAAAATTAAGTATAAACAAATGATGTGGAAGTCATATAGACGTACTGGAAATGACGAAGACTACAACATTTATAAAGAAGCACTAAACCAAGCTACAGCTGAAATTAGAAATTCAAAGAGAAGCTATGAACATAAATTAGCTTGTAATATAAAACATGAGAGCAAGAGTTTGATATTGATAGAAATATGTTTTTTTTCAGTTAAGAAAAATAGAAAGACTACTAGAGGACATGACGTTACATTAGTAAAGGAGCAGTGTAGGTTAGACGTAAGAAAGTTCTCATTTTCACAAAGGACTGTGAATGAATGGAACATATTATCTGATGATTGTGTGGGTGCTAGTAGTGTGAATATGTTTAAAAATAAAATCGACACATCCCTCAGAAGGGCTGGATATATGTAAATAAAAGGGTTGGACAATATCTGCATAGATCGGCTGATACAACTTGCCTCAATTTATAAAGGAATACTGGCCAAATTCTTTGGCTTTGCCGATTTTGTACTAAAAATCGTAAAGTTTACTCCACTGGAATTCATTCCAATGCGTAGGCCTACAATTAAAAAAAATATGATTTTAAAAATAATTCATTGTCATTAGATTCAATATGTGGCGAAACGATTTATTGATAGCTTGTATAAAGAAACACTGCAAAGGAAACAATTGTCATGATAACCGTAAGAAATAAATTCCTTATGTTTTTTTAAATATGCACGTAGACGTAGATTGAAAGTGTGGGCGCATACACGAAGGAAGGAAATATACGCGGTGCTTCCTGCCTACCCTGCGCACGCACATTAAAGTGTCCTTCCGTTATAGAGGTAATGTCTAAATCCCAAGATTAAGGGGTCAGCCCACTGTTGGTTTTCCCATAGGCGACCATGTTAACGTTTTGTCTGATTATAAGAAAACGTGACTTATAAAATGTCTTAAACTTCTCACCTGCTGTTACCATCATCTCATTGACATGCCGATAGATTAAAAAAAAAAATTGCATACTTCCAGCTCTCGTAAAATGCCTGTATGTATGACACCCGTCAATATTTACAAATGCCGGCAAGAATTACTCATCAAACAGGTCACACAGGCAAATTGCTGCCAAATATCCTTCCGCTTATTCAAATCATCTAGAAATCCACCATTTTATAGTCAACACCTTCTACAATCACACATGAAAATCTCCCTACTCAAATGCACTTATGTCACAGCATGTGAATTTTGTAAAAAAATCATTTCTAAAAAAATACACTGCATTTTTTCTAACTAGAACATGACCCCTTAAGAGCCTTGGTCTAAATCCCAAGATTAAGAGCCTTGGTAACTTTCTTCCGGTTCACGAACTTCCTTCCGGATTCCCGTTTCCTGTCTGTTGGTGATTTCCTTCATGTTGGCGGCTGCATTCGTTAAAATTAACGTGTTTTGAAATGGGCCCGTTTTGTGTTATTCGCAAGTAAAGGTGCCTAATTCCTATTAGAGTAGCCTAAAAATCCAAAATTAAATAGGCTTTCCATTTTTAAACATGCATTTATTTCTGATACCCCTGAAAAATACTTAATATTCAATTTTGCTAATATCTGATGCCAAGTTAAACTATCTTATCGATGTAACACAGTATAATAATGATTATAGTTCCATAAGGTACATAATTCTACCCATTTTTTGTATTGCTAATTGGCCTTTTCTTTACGCTGACGCCCGATGCCAAACTTCTTCACCAATGTTCCACTATTAGAAATTGTTTATTTTAAAAAGTTAACGTTGTTAGTAAACCGATATATATATTCAATATTTTGATGTAGATATTATTTTATAACGGTTACTGTTATATTCTTTGTAAATTTCATCTTTGTGCAAATAAAAAAACAGCCAAACTTTAACTGGTTACGCCCTATATCAAGCTAAAATGTGGATTGAGACAAAATATAACAAACAAAATTATTTTAAAATGTATGGATACATAAATAATAATTTATATTACATATCAGAATTGTTTCCATAAAAACCTGTTAAGAAAAAACGCCATGTCACATACGATCGCGCCATGGTAAACACAACAAAAACTTGGTACCGGCCGGGCGTAACCGTTTTAGTGAAATGCAGTATATTTTTCTAAACAAGCAATTTAAAGAAAAACGAGCGTTCAACGTCACCCCGGCCCAGGCATATTAAAGTCTGTCTTCTGCCATTCGTTCTGGTGGAACGCCCTGCCCGGGAATGTGTTGGTAGCCCCAACCATCCAGGCCTTCAGGTGAATGGTTTGTTTCATGCTTCTAAACCATGGTGTGTGCTTGTATTTACACATCGACATCGTTCATACTTTAAGTTTACTCGCACTTTATACTTTTTAGCACCTTCACATCTGGCACAGCACAGTTGTTGACACGCACAAATCGGCATTAAAATCCAGACTTATGGACTATGCCGATCAACCACGTAGAAGTATAAGCCGTTAGTTTCTTCTATCTGGTGTTTGTGCCAGGGGAAGTAAAAAATCACCCGCAGGGAAACGGAACATTGGAAACACCTGTCATTAGGACCGTTAGTCGTATGTCATTGCCCTTAATATTTGATGTGCGGTCGTCAAGGTTATCGCCCATCTTGCAATACACAACCAAATGCTGTGTATTGTTTACAATGGGTGAATGGGACCTAAACGATTGCTGTGGTATTTTGATGCGTAATGCCAACTCTTAGCAGTAACATACAAGTTCTTTAGGTGACCGGCCAAAGATGATAATATAGTGAACTGTTTCCCTCGTTTGAATGCAATATAGATGCTGACATGCCTTCTTACAATTGTTGTGTATAGCCCACCAAGGGCCGTTGCTGATCGAGTTACGAGGCCGGATGTCACGAGATCTGGGATCTCATTCTCTAAAAGTCCCATCTCTTGGCATTAATATCCTGAAAATGGACCCTGACAATTAATAGTTGTTGAACACCTTTTCATGTAGATGTGTCTCTAGATGCATGACATATGTGATAAGCTATACGGGCAGTTTTAGTAGTCCGAATTGCCATAAGCCCATAATGTAGCATGCATTTGTTGATGGAGAAAAAGCATGAGCTCGTCTTTCACCAATACTGGGTAGTAGACATGTATCTAACGCATCAGCATTGGAACCGGGTGAGTTGGGGGATAAGGGTTGAGAAAGGGGCGTCTGACTTCCCCAAATACCTGGGTATTGAGTGGTTTTGTAATAAAATGTAGCAAAATTTAGAATGTAATCCATTAAAATTGTCAATAAGAATACCCCCTTCTCCCCATCTTCAGTTGTCATGTCTGACAGCACGGAAAAGTTCAGGAGACGGCAGGCAAAAATGATATGTTATTGTGAAAATATTTTAACAACCCCCCTCTGCCTCGCATCTTCGAATGTCATGTCTCACAGTGTTGAGTGATTGAGTGAGAGTCAAAGACAAAATTTATGTCACAGCAAAAAATGCGCCCCGTTGTCATGTATGACCGAACCGACAGCGGCATACCAAGTTCCTATGCCAATGTAATGTATGTGATACTTTGTTACATGACAGATGTGTCCGACTGGTGATGTTGAGGGATTTGATGAAGATGACAAAGTGTCAGAGAAGAAGTTCGCTTGGACTCTTATTATGGAACATGACCGCAAGAAGAAGAAGTCTGGCAGCTTCCAGTCAATGGGTATGACTGATTATACACACACACTCACACACAGAAAAAAGTTTCCGAGAGTATACATGTATAAATTATGTTTGTTGTGACATGAATTTGAAACAGTTTTTCGCGCTAATGCAATATACTTCTCAACCTTTTAAAGTTCGCAGCACACATTATAGCTTGAACCTCGCGGCACACTGAGTCATGTGTGTGTTTCAAAATGCCTGCTGTGGTGTCGGATGGATTTGACAAATTCATGGTCTTATACCACTATTCTCACTCTTGATAAAGAGTGTTTGTTGGTTGGGATAGATAGGGCTAGAGGATCTCTCGTTATAACACCAGTAACCAGATATCAGAATTAACCTCCTTTGTCCTGACAGCCCTTTTAATAGTTTTGGTGTCGGATTCTGGTGAAAATCAAGTGACACAAGAGAATGCTAAAACAGACTGTCATCAAGAACCAGAGAAGGTAACAAATATACCTGGCATGACAATTAATATTTTTCAGATTAACCCCTTTTCCTCTGGGGTGTGATTTGTTTTGGTGTCAGATCGAAATGGTTTTGGTGTCGGATGGAATCATGAGATATTGAAATATAAAACAGGATTTTCACCCTCATAATCCACATGTTTCCTAGAAAAATGTTGTAGAAAAGCTTCCTTTGGTATTTATCTTTCCTTTTTTGAATGATAAACTGTTACATCCATCATTTGATAAAATGTCCATCCAACACCGAAACCCATGTTAGCCAAAGAAATCACAATTATAAGTCATAGATACCCAGTAACACATAAACATTTTATTTTGATATCATATCATAATAACTGTTATGAATGTGACTCTGGAACATGTGAAATCATTGAACATTGAAATGTAATCTAAATGTCATGCAAAGGCTGTATTAGGGTACATAGGCCAATGTGCACATGTGGTCTATTTTCAACAAACTCCGGGTTGGCTTTGCTAAAAAAACTATGGATACAATGCTTAACAATGAAGTTTCTCATTGCTTCACCGTGTTCAACTGATCCCTGTTGGTTTTTGTATTGGATGGAAGTTTTAGTTGTAGAAGAACTTCAAGTCTTACTCTTGCAGATAGAAACTGGCAGAAAAATATATATTTTACATCAATGAGGTATGACGGAATCTTGCAGTTATACAAAGTGTTGTTGTGATAATAATAAATTGTTTAATTGACAATGAATATGCAGATCACGTGGTTGTTGAATACAATATGTATTGTAACTTGTTGAAATGCAGTGTTCCCAAATCCAAGAATGACAGACACACTAAACTTAACCCTTTATACAGAAGACAGTCTTATTCATACTAGTGGTAGGATCTGTTACCCTGGTTGTTGTCTGTTTATAACTGTTCAAGCCTGGTACATATGTTACTGTAGTACAAAGTTATAATGTTGGTCATGTCCGTTTTTCCAGCTTTATGTTCAAAAATTGCAGATCATAATCGAAGATTCGGATGAGAACTGTGAGTATGGGCATATACTGATGAGGAGTGTGGAATTATTTACAAAAATAAACACAGTGTCGATCTCTGTTTGTATGTCTGTAAGCCTGACCATATCTCCGTCAGTTTCACATATTTGAGGTAGATATTGTGTTGCCATGGTAACGGGCCCACCGGAATGGTTTGTAGATTTTTTTTTTTTTTATTTTGTCAGGGGGACCCAAAATTGTAATTTGTTGTCTTTGGATAGATAATAATGCCATCTACAAATATATTGCTGAAGGTACACAACCATTTTGAAAAGTTTTAAATTTTTGCAGTTCTGTATGAATGCAACATGTTTGTAAGGCTGGTTAGTATATTACTAATTTACTATTACTGTTATTATTGTTGCTAATGATAATTATACAGAAATTATAATTATAGGGAACTGAGACAGATTACATTACAATGTATTATATTTTTGACTGCCTTTTCCCATGCAATGTTGGGCAACTCTGCTAGTGTAGTGTAAAGTACTTGGACATTCACGCTGTGTGTTGCAGTGAAGTCCCTGAGTTTATTGGCTATGTCGAAGTTCCTGAAGACCCATCCAAAGAGCGTCCAAGCCCACAAGGACCTGGTTCTACAGTGTCTCGATGACAAGGATGAGTCAATTCGTCTGCGTGCCCTTGACCTTATCTGTGGCATGGTTCTTTCTCAAATTTGAATGCTGAAGACAATTATTCTGTTTTTATTTGTTTACAAAATGACATGATGTGGCACAGCGATTTTCGTAATGTAGTTCTCACTTCCTGCCATCACCCTTTCTCTCTCTCCCTCTCTCCCTCCCTCTCCGTCTTCGTCTCACTCTCTCCCTCAAACTCCCTTTCCCCTTCTCTGCTCTCTCTCTGCTTTCTGCTCTCCTCTCTGGTCTCTCTCCTCTGCTCTCCTCTCTGCTCTCCCCCACTCTCTGTTTTTCACTCCTCTCCTTCTCCATATTTCCATATTTTGTACCAACCTATTTTAATTATCTTGTGAACAATCTTTATCACACAATTTTGCAACTTGTTATTTATAAATAATGTAGTGTCCACTATAACGATTTATTTGTGAGGCAGAAAATGCGGCATATGTCACCACTTTATGATAGATATGAAGATAAATAAAATGTCATCTCCACACGTAGTTACAGAGAATGTCACATGCGGCAGGTCATATAGTCACAGTGTAAGGGACATTGATATTTTCTGTCACGTCTTACACACAATCCACAAAAGGAGATTTTCTACTCTGTCCCAGTGATTACAAGCAGGAAGTTGTGCTTCATCCCAATTTGGTCAGGAAGGTTGGAATGAACCAACTTCTAAGTAATAAGTGCTAATAGCGGCTGTTTACATCTTGAATGTTGTGCTTATAATAAATACAATTTCAACATTTCTCTGCTGCAACAATCAAATTGTGAACACTGATTGGGGCTTATTAAGCACAATTTGGCAGGCAATATTTGTATCTGAAATTGAGAAAAAATATACAATTAAATGTTAACAAATGAGGCATGAGGCATGGAAAACTTAGTTTTATTGTGAGATATAAAGTTGTAGTCGTCAGTTTGCTATGGCAGGTATCGAAGAAGAACTTGATGGAGATCGTGAAGAAATTGATGGTGCACATGGATAAGGCAGAGGGCTCTCACTACCGCGACAAACGTCTCGCCAAGATCATCGAGATCTGCAGCCAATCAAACTACCACTACATCACCAACTTCGAGTGGTAAGTTAGACATGACACATTGAAAATCCTAGAAATGGAAACATATTGATGCACTGCTGTACTGAGAATGGCAGAGAATGATTCAGAATATTTAAATCCTATCATGTGTACATTGACAGAATCAAATAGTACACAGCTAACAAATGAAGGTCGAAGTTGAAAGCAAGTGTACCCAGGTATACATGTATGTGTACAAAGACTAGCTGTATGTGAATCGTCATCATCAATATGACAGGACATTTTTGTTGTGCACAAATTCGGGTAATTTTAAACAGAGAACTTGATGACACCTTGTCGCTGTCATGATGAAGATGATGGCATGCGTGCATGTTGTGTTTGTGCACAATCTGTGTTGGAGAATGCGCACGCGTTGACGGACAACGCACAGAGGATCGACATTTGTGAAGTGCTGCATGCAGCAGTCTGGATCTGTGAAGAGTTCTCAGAGTGAGTACATGCGTAACTATGCCTTGACGTCCGCGCTGCTACTGATAGAGACAGATACTAGTAAAAACCTGAATATATATTTCCCACATATCGGGATAGATCACTGGTTTACTTCTCGGTTCAGGGGAGGTGAATAAGTGGCAGTGATTTTGAGATGGTATCCTCTTTCTGTGAACTTTTGACCTAATTGTGAGATGGCTGTATTACCAAGGTGACTATAAAACAAGGTTTGCCTTGTAAAACACTGGACAAGATATGAGTAGTTTTAATTGAAATTTGACATCTCACGAGGAGCCTGTATCCTTAAAATGATGTCATTACAACTACGCCATCTTCCCACAGACACCTGAGTGACACCCAGAACACGTTAGAGTCGATACTGCGAGCGAAGGTGACGTAGCTGCCGGGCCACATCCAGAGCATCTACATACACAATGCCATCAAGCTGTACGCCCGCATCCTCATCACGGCTGAGGCTCAGGATGGCCTACAGACTGTCACGGAAACCTTGGAGATGCTCCTTGAGAAACTACCGATGTTTGTTCAGAGCGCCGACCTCAAAGTACAGGAACGGGTATGTGTGTCGTTGTGAAGGTTAGTGACTGTGGCTGTTCTGATTAATCAATTCTGTTGTTTCATGCTTCTGATTGATTAATCAATCACAATGTTATGTAATCGATCATCATCTTGTTTACATGAGAAAATTTGTTTTATGTGAAAAATATGTACGGTTACCTGATGTCCAAAATATGGTGTGAAAAAGATGCCAGTGTTCACAATTTCTACATTGATGGCATGTTCTGAAACTCGCACTACAGGAAGATGCAACACATTAAGTTTATAAACATCACAGGGCTGTTTAATCATATTCCTTTGTTGATTATTTTTGTGAATTGGTCTGATTAAATCAAATATGTTGTATGTTATGTAATGACATCATCACTTATATTGTGTTTGTTGAAATTTTAATTCAGTCAAGTAATGACATCAGCACTTATATTGTGTTTGTTGAAATATTAATTCAGTCATATCAACATTTCTACGTTTCTAATTCTTCCTTCACAGGCTTGCTGCCTGTTGCATCTCATCAAGTATGTGAACAAGGTGGTTGAGAAAGGGGCAAAGGTTGTGGAAGAGGTCGCTATGTTGTTTGCGGGAGAACTAATTAACCCTGTTGCACCAAAGGCGCAGAAGAAGGTTCCTGTTCCCGAAGGGAAGGTCAAAGGGGTAAAACTTTCCATTGACATTGAGGAGTGTCTGATAGTGTGACTGATTTGAAATGTATTGGCAGATTTGACACATTTTGCAAAATTACTTTTCAACTACTTTGTACTTCAATAATTTTTGTTAGTTACTAATGTCGGTTTTGCTATATTGGTTAGGTAAGGTTTGCTGTGATGTATCTGTAACAAATTAATAATAATCAAGTAGTTTCTTTTATGCCTAAATCATTGAAGTTTTTCATAGATACATACGTGTCTTAAAAACATTAAATAGGTTTAACGTGACTTGACTTAGATGCCTAGGTCAATTTGACCCATTGCTATCCTCATGGATGTCACACCCCTCCATTTTGTCATGTCTATAGTACATCGCTCTGCTCTTAAAAGCAGGAGTCTGAAAGCTATTTTTATGAAGTTTTCGTTTGGTATACGGCAGATGACATCTGAGATGGATTCCGGGATGAATGTCTCACCTCTGATCAGGCTATAGTTCGTAATCTGTCTGCCCTAGTAACATCTCTGATATCCCGCAGGCAACGCATTTAAAAAACTTCAAGAGACCGCATCTGTTGCGATCGTAGTGTCCACGTTTCGGCATCATAGATTGCTGTAGGCAGTATAAGAGTCCTATATAAACTGGCTTTCATTCTTTTGTTTAAAAATATTATGTTTCTGAATCTACTATTTGCCTGTCATTGTAAAAGGTACCGTACTGCCTAGAAAGCAGAACTCTATCACAATCTCGAGTTCTTCATTTTCCAAGATGATATGCTTGTCTGATGAGGTGATTAATTTGCAATTGGAGAGATTGATTTTCATACCCCAGTTGTTACAGGCTGCTCGAAGCTGTTCAGTTGCAAATTGTAGTTTCTCGAATATGGTAGATATTAGTGTTGTGTTGTCAGCATACCTGATGTCCAAACTGAGGTCTGTATTTAGTTTGAACTCCGTAAGTAGGCTCTTCAGGTCAGCCATGACAAACTGAAGGAACAAGTTGAACAGGATAGGTGAGAGCAGACAGCCTCACTCCTATTTCAACTTTGAACCAATCTGTCAACTGACAATTGATGGTAACAGCATATTCGACATTCTCGTACATGGCCTCAATCAGTGATATCATTTTGGGGTAACCCCAACAGATCTCAACGTCTTCCACAATGCATCCCTCCAAATGGTGGCAAATGCGGCCTTGAAATGTAGTGAGATCTGTAATGGTTTTAATGTTACTGGTTTTAATAGTTTCTAATAAATTGACAATTGATCTTCTTCCTTATATATGCAATATATGTGTTCTCTCTCAAGGATATCACTGCAATACATTCCTTGCCTTTTCATCTCATAAAAGGTGGTCATAGAAGTCCCAAAGAAAATATAACATTACATATGGGTGTGTAATGGTTTAGTCGTCATCACATATCGTGATGGGGAAACAAATGGAACTTATATTAATACACCTATTGTTGATATCAGAACCGGGCATCGTGGCTGGTCGTGTCGTGGCAACTGTCACGTTGGTTGAATCCAGCAACTGTTGGTATGATTTGGAAGCCATGTTGCATCGCTGAGAATCTTATGTCCTACTCAACATATAGGTGGTGTGGTGGTTTGTTTGTTTGAACAGATACAAAGAACTATGTTTTTTTGAATTTGTGAATTTATGAATGATAAAAATAGTTGAAGAACGAATGCATGAAGTGTTCGTCTGTGTCTGTAGCCATGACCTTGACGCATGGATCAAGGAACCACCACACGAGGACGATGAACCTGAGGAAGTCGTCGCCAAGACCAGCATCTTCCACACAATGGGTGATGTCAGGTGAGAGCATCCCTCTTAATCACTTCTCATGGTCTTATTTTGAGTTGTCAAACTATAAATAACTGTAAGAAAAAAATTTGCAAATTAAAAAAAAACTCAGGTGTAGGACTACGTCTACAAGTAGCAAACAAATGTTCAATTAATTTGGTCAACCCATTTTACTTGTACTTTGCCCCACTAGCTGGATCAGCATCAACATCTCAACAGTAACTATAGTATTTATTTATTATTGTTATTTAGTATGTTATTTTGTCATATTCTATTTATATCTGTGTCATGTATTTGTTTGTCTGTCCAAGGACCACAATGGAAACAAGTGCTTGCACTTTCTTGTGTCATCCTTTATATTTAATTAACCCTGTATTTATATGTTATGTATGTTCAAGCTTACATTTTATATTGAATAAATCATCATCACCGTTACATGTTACACTGGCACATGTTGTAGTACTTATCAATATGCAACATTATCTTAAGTTGTTCTGTTTTCCTTATGCCAAATGACACCTTAACAATGGACATCATATACGTCAACGAATATACTCACACAAGCATTATGCTAATACTTTTGTGTTGTGTGATTTTAACTAGACACTGTAGAATTTGGATGCTACAACTACATTTTCTCATCATATCTGGTCGCAATATGTCAGCGAAATGCTTGCATAATTATGAGATGATATATCAAAACATGAATTTTAACCTACATAGGAACATAGGTACGAAGTAGCCTCAAGATTAGTTATAATTTATTTAAATTTATATTATGTGTAGCAAGTCCACAACTATCACATAAGTTAATACTATTAAAGTATCGTTGTGTACTAACATATTAATTGCAGCATTCATAATAATAATAATAATAAAACAAAACATGAATTGCACCAAGCAAGACAAAACAGAGATCAGGAAATGGGAGACACTGGTGCCATACTGCGTATAGTACAGAACTAACTGTATAAGTATAAGCTCGGGACATGCATCGGTGTCTTTCGAAAATTTGTCACAGCCTGATCCCTCACAGCTGACCAACTACGGGTTGGTAGTGACACCTCAAAGGAGAATTATATAGGCCCCTAAGCCCCGGCGTTCCAAACCGGTGTGGTCATCCATACCACGTAACATATAATCCTACTAATGTTGGCGCACATCAAGTCACAACCAGTATAGACAATGTACCTGCTTTTATACCCTGGCAGACACAGACAGGCTAAATTGCGGTGTGAACTTCAACTTTAATTAATCATACATATTTACATCTAGTAAAGTATGGTATTAAACCTTTGGCTATATGTCTATATAATAATTGGCAAAAACCATAAGGTCTTTACGCCAATATAGGGTGGGGGGCATATGCCATAGCACTACAGGGAATTTTAGAGTCGTCTGCCCAGCCTAGATTTAAAAGTATCCACCGTGGCTGCAGACACAACTGTTTCGGTTAGTCCGTTCCAGTTCTTTACTGTTCTATTAAAAAAGCTGTTAGCATAAACATGAGTCCTTGCCGGCACCTGAATAAATCGTTCTCTGTGGCCACGAGTGTTGTTGATTGAGTGAACAAGGTGACTCGGCAAAGGAAGAGCTATTTCTCCGTGTAGAGATTTATAGAACATTGATAGGCGGCTGACCTCTCTGCGGCGTTCTAGGGACTCCCACTTGAGTGTTTTCATCATTAATGTTACGCTGCTTTCCCGACTATTGTTACCCATTACAAATCTCGCTGCTCGTCGCTGTATTTTCTCAAGTTCGTTAATATTTGTTTGGTGTATGGATCCCAAGCAGCGCTCGCGTATTCGAGGTTAGGACGAACTAGTGTAAAGTAAGCCGATTGTTTAGTTTTCTCTGAGCATTTATACAGATTTCTCTTGATAAAAACTAATACACTATTAGCTTTGGCAGATAGTTGGGATATGTGAATGTTCCATCTGAGGTCATCAGAGAACTCCACACCTAGGTACGGGTGGTGGTGTACCATTCCCAGGTTGTCTCCATTGATGGTATACTGGGACTGGTGGACAGTTCTCTTCTTGGTGATATGCATAACTGAGCATTTATTTATATTAATATGCATCTGCCAGGTTGCAGACCAGTCCACGAGCCTCTGCAGGTCAGACTAGAGGGCTTCTCCGTCATTACTGTTATTGATACGCCAGTATAAAATACAATCGTCGGCAAAAAGCCGGATGTTAGAGGTGATGCCCTCTCCTATATCATTGATATATAATAAAAAAGAAGTGGGCCCAGTACAGTGCCCCGGGGTACCCCAGACTCGACTGTCACTTCTTCTGACGACTCGCCTTCTACTACTACATTCTGCTTTCTGTCAGTTAGCCAATTTTAAATCCAGTTGGTGACTCCATCACTGACCCAGTAATACTGGAGTTTTCCCATAAGGCGTGCATGGGGCACGGTGTCAAAGGCCTTAGAAAAGTCCAGTATTAGGAGATCAGTTTGGTGGCCGTTATCTATATTTTTTGCGATGTCTTCTGTGGCACCAATTAATTGTGTCTCACATGAATGTTTATTCCTGAACCCATGCTGGTACTCAACGATGATGTTATTAGAGTGCAGGTGTCCCATTATGTTGCTGTAGATAATGTGTTCAAATAGTTTGCAGCATACTGATGTGGGGGATACTGGCCTATAGTTTGCTGCGACTGATTTGTCACCCTTTTTGAATACTGCTGATATATTAGCATGTTTCCAGTCAAGGGGGACCTCACCCGTGTCGATGGATTGCTGGAATATTCTAGCTAGGCAAGGTGCAATTTGATCAGCTGTCTCCGTTAGAATTTTGTTTGGGATTGCGTCAGGGCCATGCGCTTTGCCGGGCTTCATTCTGAGTAACAGCTTGTGTACTCCATGTACCGTGACTGTGATTCCCGGCATTGCGGAATATGGTGACTGAGGCATGACTGGAATGTTGACAAGATCTTCCTTTGTGAAGACAGTTTGGTACTGCTTTGACAGTATATATGCTTTCCCCTTACTAGACGAAACCAGACGATTGTTGTGGTCTTTCAGAGCTGGTATACCAACAAAGTCCTTTCTTAGATTTTTGACGTATGACCAAAATTTCTTGGGGATTAACCTTTCTTCGTTACACTCGACGTCAATCATGCTATCAATACAGTTATGATACGCAGCGGTTAGCTCTGTTTTTACATGTGTCCGGAGCTTCCTGAAGACAGCCCAGTCCTGATTGTTTTGTGTCTTTTTTGCTTTGTTATATTGTCTCTGTTTCTTGCGGTTTAGTCTGTGAATATGTCTTGTCATCCATGGGAGATTATTCCTAGTTGATAGTTTCTTTGTAGGAATGAATCTGTTCATGCTATCCAGTACAGTTAATTTAAACACATTCCAATTCTCATTAACTGATCGCAAGTTGAAATCCTCTCCAAACAAGTTTATATTAAATTCCTCTAATTTTTTTTTAATGGCACCAATGTCTGCTCGTTTATATATATAAACGGTTCTGGCTTTCTTCTTGTTCATTGGTACTTTCATATCGAGATCGGTGGTGACAATGTCATGGTCGTTAATTCCGTTGATAGTAGAGATATTTCTGAACAGGTTAGGGTTTGTGGTAAGAATCAGGTCCAGTATATTGTTGAGGCGTGTTGGTATTCTGACCACTTGGTCCAATGAAAAGTCATTGCAGATATCAATCAGTTTCTGACTCATACTATTGCCATACTGGGGGTTTCTGTTCACCGACTTGGTTTCCCAGTCGATGCCCGGCATGTTAAAATCACCCCCCAAAACAATGTTTGCCGCTGGATATTTCGAGCTAATACGGCCTAGCGAATCCTCCAGACCAGATAGTGCATCGATAGTGGAGTTAGGCGGTCTATAGTATGATCCCACTATCAGGGTCCGGCACCCGAACACCTGTATTCTTGCCCATACAGTTTCGCAGTCCGAGTCAAACTCGGGCATCCCCGACGAAATAAAACAATTCTTTATGGCAACAAATACTCCTCCACCATTCCTGTCTCGGTCTTTTCGGTAGTCATCGTATCCTGGATGGAAGAATTCTCCATCAGACACCGATGCATCTACGTGCGACTCTGTGGCAATAACTACATCGGGACCCTCGGACTCCACAGTACTCATAAACTGGGTGCGTTTATCTGTGCTTAGTATGCTGTTGCAGTTAATGACCATAATCTTAATAGGTTTTGATTTAGGCTTGTTGGTTGGTTTGTTCCGGTTTGTAGGTTCGGACTCAGAGTCTGCAACGTTGTCACCATTTCTAGACTCTGAGTCCGACAACAAGTCATATGGGTTAGGGTCACTTAGTATGGAGCTGTCGTTAAAAAAGGAGTTTGAGAAATTTGGTAATGAACAGTGAGTGCAGTACCAGCTGATATTAGAATGTTGTAAGTGGCGATACTCCTTGGGTGATACTCCGCAACAACCAATGTGGATCCATGTATCGCATTCGTCACAACACATAGCACGATGATTTCTGGCAACAGCCTTCTTACATACTCCACATGGATACTTAACTGGTCCGGGGTTAAATTGTATATCACCCGTGATCAGTAGTGCAAGTAACAGATAAGTGGACATTGTTCGCTGGTTCGCAGATGGATAGCGTGACTGTCTGTTCACGACACGCTTGATGTACATATCAGCTCCAAGCAGCAAGACTGTCTGGATCCTCCTCTCACCCACAAACTGTAATTCAGCATTTATACTATCAGGAAGTGATGCTGATGTAAAACCATTACCATGTCGAAGTCCCGCCAAGAATGCGACCATCAGTATGAAAGCCATTGTTACTCTTATAGTGACAAGTTTCCTGCCAATTTTCAGGTAGTTTAAAATGTGTTAAAAAAATCAAAAAAGAAACCAAACAAACAAATTATGCCGTTGGACGACTGTCCAGTATCTCCCACATAAATAGTGAAGGCTTAAAAACAATACAAAAAATAAAAACAATAAGTAGATTTTAAAATGTTTAAAAATTAAATGTACTTACAATAAAATGTTCAATGCTGTTATAGGATTTCACAAAAGAAACAAGTTGCAAGCCAAGTCTCTCCCTCTCTCTTTTATTAATTAACCTACGTTATATTATGACCAATGCAATTGAAGGATTTCGCACAGGTATCAGGTTAAATGATCTACTTAAATGTCAAGTGCAGACAAGACGTCTTTATTATATGGTGCAGCTAACAAGGGAATTTCACCCAGGGCGACTCCGGGTTTTTACAAGACGTCCTGTGCGAAAAGCCTGTTAGTATAAAGGTTTGTTGGTGCTCCTACTATGGCTATCAATTAGTTAGCAGCCTGACCTGCGCTTTTCTATATGGATGGAACTGTACGTATAGCCTTTGTTTACACGAAGTGTGCAGTTGAGGCAGGAAATCCACTCTCAACGAGACTTAATAATACAAAATGCGGTAGAAATAAGGCTCTAGTTGCGGGTAATTTAGTTTATTCTGAATGCAGCCCGAGTCAATAAAATTTATTTGAAAAGCAGCACTGTTGTTTCAGTTGACTTTGGGGTGTTTGTGTTACGCACGCTTTCCAACTCAGTGTTTACAATTTACGCCATCTTGTTATGTCAATCAATGTCGTGACTTGTTGCCAAGGAAGCCAATGTACTAAAACCGTATTTAGAAACTTTCGAACACAAATATCACCATGCGGCTACATCTAGATATTGTTATATATGTATACAATCAAGTTAAAACAAATCAGAATATGTTGATCTCGAGATTAATGCAATAGCTGTCGGAACGAACGAAAAGAAACGACCACACCTGACGCATGCGCATATGTTATGTCACATGATAGATTAGTTATAATAATGCTGCTTTCGGGGCTTCGCACCATTCCTCGAAAATCAAAACTTAGAGAAACACTATGTAGTACATTAATTCCATGTTATTCAGTTACTTTTCAGGTTTTGAAAATGGCCCAGTAACATTTAAGTTTATTTTTGCAAGACAAGAGAGAATCAGGAAGTGGAAGACACTGGAGTCGTACTGCCTATGATACAGAGCTAACTGTATCAATTATCGGCTCGGGATCTCGCTTCGGGAGCTTCTTACAACACTACCCTGGAGAGTAGTGTCACAGCCTTATCTCTCACAGCTGACCCACACCGTGTGGAAGTACTCTGCAGGGGAAAGATATACCGGATCCCAGGCCATCCGGCTTTCCCATAACCGGTTTGATATATCCCTATATATTGAGCACGTCAAGCTGCAATTAAAATATAACATTTACCTGCTTTTAAACCCTGCCAGACACAAACCGGCGGATTTGTGGTGTGAACTTCAACTTTAATTAATCTTGCATATCTACACCTAGTGAAGTTATTGATTCGTTAGAATGATACTAAAACTTTGGTTATATGTTATGTTACATGATATGATGCAGTAAACTTATGTATACGCGGCGTAAATAATATTACTAATCAATTATATGTATTCTGATCTATGCTCTATGACGGAAGTGAGCAACTCCAAGATGGCGGACAGAGTGCCAGCGCCGATTGATCGATTGTTTATTTTAGATTATTATTATAATGCATGCAACACATACGTGTATATAACCGCGATAACATGGAAATATTATTACTATTACATGTATTCTGATCTATGCAGATTAATGGATAGTCATGTTATTAGGACAGGTGAATCACAAGATGGCGCACACAATGTCGGCGCCGATTGATTGTTTGTGAGATCCACAGTGTGAAGAAATTTTTATCATGTGTGCAACACAAACGTGCATGTATACGCAACAACATGACAATAAATACTGTAGATAATAGGTTTTCATATACACATTAAATGCTACAACGATCCAGTAGCCCTGTACCATACTTATCACAACAACGGTTCAAGTACAGAACAGTACAGTTCAGTACAGCGTAGTACAGTAATGACGGTGAATTGGAAACGGGTAGTGTTGACGTGAGAACATGTTTCTAATTGTAAGTGATTACGTCTTAAGTAGCCACGGTTGGCTATGGCCAGTTTACTCCCCCGTGGTGCGCTTCGTTAATAAATATTTCAACTATTACATATAATTGTGTGGTAAGTAACGAAACATTAAGATTTATTTCTAATACTTTGACAATTGCATGATAATTTAATTAATAGAACACGCGTATGTATATCTGTATTGAAACTGGCAAGATGTTCAATAGACATCACAATATAGTGCGTGTGTTTAAATCTGTCTGGCTGTCTGTATGTATATGTGTTTCTGTCTGACGGTTTGTCTCTGCGTCTGAATAACTATGTGTCTACCTTGTCATTGATCTCGCGCGTGTTGAAATAAACATCACGACATCTACTAACCAACCTTCCACAGTGCGTGGTTCTGCGCCAACCATCCGCGAAATGCAAACCCTGCCAGATGTCTGTTTTGTCCGACTATCTGGCGATGTTGCAATACGCACGAATGCCAGTTTAACTGGTATTGGTACTGCTTCACCTGAAGAACGATTTTGCTTTGCACAAACGTGGCAACTGCGCTCCTTCCACCGACAGTTGTCACGCGTTTACAAATTGCCAGGTGCATTGACAGAAGCGCCCACTCGGCAGGGTTTATTACATAATAGAAGCTAAATTGGATAACTCCATGTTGACAAGCGACCAGATCAAGATTGTTGGACGCATTTATGCGATGCTTAAAATGCTCACGATAATTGAAATTACGTGCTGATCTGATGCATCGAACCATGAGAAGTCCGTGAGCGAAAAGTGTTTGACGTGTAATTGCAGGAGAATTGGCTTTATATCTCCTGTCAAATGCTGCACTCGTCTAATAGAAGCATCAAAACTGAGCGCTCGTTGGCGTAGAGTTTACATTTTTTTCGGCGCATGACAATTTCAATCGCGGAAAAGCCATATATTTCCTGAATATTATGTCAACATTCACATGCTAATCAGGAGTGGCTGTATTTTAGTAACGTTAATAATTAATCCCATGTGACATGTGTATGTTCGCGTGTGTAACAGTGGTTGGCTCCATCCTTATAGTATGTTACGCTAAATTAAGATTTTGAGACTCCCGCCCGTTTGTAATGCTTCATAACACTGACCTGCTTACCTCCTAAAACGACATTCCTTTTGAAAAGGACCCTAGGGCTATCTATCATGGTACATAAGAACTAGAATAAAGTACAAGATCAAATGATAAATTACTAGAATAAAGTACATGTATAACTAACAATAAACAATAATACATCAATTGTTCAAGTTTATACCTACTTTTAATAGGTATGATTTCTGATAGGGGAGGGGCGCAGGCGACAGCTGCGCGAGTGGTCGTGCCTGACTGTCAAACGGTTTTCAAGTCTTTCTCAACCTATTCCGGTTTCTAAAATTGGGCAATCTCGTTCACCCTACTTTCCATGTTTGTTTCGTAAGAGACCACACATGTGGTATACTTTATAACATAGGCACGCACAGGCGCGCACAGGCGCGCACAGGCACGCCCAAGCACGCACAGGCACGCGCAAGCACGCAAAGGTACGCGCAGGCCCGCGCATGCACGCACAGACACATACAGATATGAGCAGACACGCGCAGTTTCGTGCACACAAGCACGCATGCGCGCGCGCACACACACAACTATTGACATCATGTCATGACCTTGGATATGCAACATGAAGTAATTCGCAACAGTGACTTACCCAAAACATTGGTGACATTCGTAGACAACCGTCCGTATCGTTAAGGTGTGTGCTTTCTGTACGATTCTCTTGTTGACTGCGGAACAGTTGCATAACAGCCCTGCATTTTTTCAAATGTTTAACTGTATGAAACGTGTTATGTACCATTAAGTAGTGTTCGACGGCGGGAAATCCACGTATAATCCACTAATTAAAACCGGGAAAATCGACGAGGTTGGTTCTCTTCGATACCAAATGGCGTTACATGTGCGCACGACACGTGAATCGTTAGCCCAGGTGTGTGATCGATTCTTCGTGAATAGCTCGTCTGTTGCTTGTGTCTGTAAACAAAACCCTTCAATTGCGGGGAAGGGGGCACAGCCTGTTGTAATTCATGGACATACATAATTATTTGTAAAGTTCCAATCTCTACAATGTTGACTCTTTCCAGCAGAACGAGCATTGTGGATTCCATAGTCGAAGTACGATTGACATACTTCTCAGGTATCGGTGGTTGTGTGCCAAGGCACAGACATAAAAATAACGCTTCGCAGTCGAGATTCTTCGCATAGACATGAGCCGAGCATTTTATACACCAGACGAGACAAGCTGATGAAGATACTTCCAACCGTCACTGAAGAGTTGGAAATTCGAATGATGAGACTTTTGTAAACATATCACTCACACCTTGGACGTCATTCCGTGGCACAGAGTGTTCAAACACAGTCTAGAGTTACGAAAATTATCACCAGTTACATGTGATATTAATGACTACGTAATACAGCGATTTTAGCTCAATTAAGTTTTTGTTACATGTACGATACATGCTCATGAGAATAACATACTTATAATTACGCTGACCATAATCATGTTATGTAGGAGACGAATTGGACAAGTAATTCGTGCATATTTCGATACCAATAAGGATTTCATTGAAAAGCTAATGCAATGTTAAACTATTTTAATATCGGTCTATGTTGTTTTGTTCTCTGAATATAATTTACATACACGCATCTGAATTACTTGAGGTTTACAGAAACATTATCTTACTCATTCTTTTTCCCGAAATTAAAATCGTCACAAAATCGCGGTAAAAGCTACTGAGGAGGTACCAATATAAACTTGCGTAATTTTGACAATGTTACCTAATTTTTTAGCTATATGCTTTTGATATGTTATCTAGGATATATGCTTGCTTTAAAAATTGTCAGATTTGCTTCTGTTGCAATTTGTTCCAACATGACCCTAGTTTGGTCATACAAGTCGTAGACTAACCACGCATATCGGTCGATGAGTGTCCGTCATTCGTGATAACAATAGGCACCCATCAAGGTGACAGCCTCAGCCCAGTGCTGTTTATAATCTACACCGAGGAGCGTACCTTCAAAACACTACTGTTAAGTTAAAAACACAATCCCAACGTACTCTCAAGACACTACCCAATGTCAAAACACTACCGTTAATATATTTTATCTGCAAAGTACACAAGTTACCTTTAGTAATCATCCTATACACTAAGGTCGAGTTCGTAATTGTTGGAACCAATTAGGCAACGGGAATAAATAGTTAGTGTGAAATATCATAACATATTAATGCATTGACGGGGGGTAGGAATTTCTCAGGGGAGCAGACATATTTCTGCCCTCCCTCCATTAAATGTGAAAGGGAATGTTTGTTTTTGTGGCGAGCGTCAATGGCGGGTGGAAATGTGAATGTTCTGCCCCCCCCCCCCGGCTTCCGATGTAACAATCGAGCCAACCCAGACAGCCACAAGGTAAAGGAAGATGTGAACATGGGCGGCGGCGAAACGTTTGCAGTGGTGCTGTAGCCCCCCCATATGAATTTCGTTCCCGCGTCACTGTATTAATGTCATTATATATAATTAGCTATGGTTTGAGTTAGTTATGGTTGACGTTAGTAATAGCGTATGTATTCGACCCAATCAGATGACGGGAATAAATAGTTAGTGTGATAATCAGACGACGGGAATAAACAATTATTCATAACACCTACGTCATCGTATGAATCGTTGCCATTTACCGCCCGCCGCCATCAGTGAAAAATGGCTTGTGAACAACTGTGTTTTTGAAGAATGGGACCGTTTCATCGACCAGCATGCCATAAAACCTGGACCTCTGATTATCATGGGAGATTTGAACTTTCATACTGACAACGCTGCAAATGTTGTTGCACATCGACTGATCAATTATGTGAATGTCCCAGGAATGGTGTTGCATGTTCGCAGGCCAACCCACACGAAAGGACACACGTTGGATGTACTCATTACCCGCAGCACGGACGAACACCTTATTCGAAATGTTACCGTTACGGACATGGGCCTTTCTGACCACTTTGCGGTGAGTTTCAACATAGACATTGTTCAATATCGCACTGGTTTAATGAAAATCAAATATCGCAAGTTACGCACCATTGGTGCAGTGTCTTTTTGACAAGACATTTCACTGTTCCGCTCGTATGATCTTAACTTGTTGAACGTAGAGGAACTGGTTGATCAATACGATCTTATGCTGGTCAACTTAGTTGATTCGCACGCGCCTAAGCAACAGAAGCATGTCCGGTTACAGCAAGATGCAGCGTGGTATACCGACAACTTACGGACTGAGAAACGAGAAAAACGGCAGAGAGAAAGACCCTGGAGAAAATCCAAACTAAAGGTGCATAGACAATTGTACGCTGATCACTGCAAGAGAGTGAATGCACTACTTACCCAAACAAAATCGGTCTACTATTTCAGCATAATCCGTGACACAGGCAAGAACCAGGAACGGCTGTTCCGAATTGTAAATTCTCTTCTGCATCGTAAAGTAGGAACTGTACTCCCTACCCACACGTCAGAAGCTGAAATTGCGAGTATATTTTCAGACTATTTTTCTGAAAAGATCAGCAACATTTGTCGAGAGTTGTCTATCAGCTCTGATAGAAGAAATGGTGACAACAAATTAGTTAGTGTGAAATGCCCTTATCAATTTGGTTAAGATTAGTTTAAGGTATTATTTTAGTTAGCTATGGTTGGAGTTGGAGTAATTATTGGAAAAAGTCAGACGACGAGAAAGAAAAGTTAGTGAATTTGTTATTATTCAATAAAAAGATTAGGATTATTATTATAAGCAGTTATGGCTGAAAACAGTTATGTTTACGATTATTTTAGTTACACTGTAATCACTGTGAATGTCGAGATGCGTCGTGCCCTCAGCCGTGTCGAATGGCGATCACTGACGGGGCAGAGCGTTGAAAAGGCATAAGCGAATCCTACATACCTCCGTAGTTTGAAACGCGAACATATATATGTGTGTGTATATATATATGATATAATATAATGTATATATGATATAATATATCATATATATATATATCATATGTGTTCGTAGGACATTCAATTCATGCGATAGATAGCTGAGATCAATTTTACAATGTTCTCGCCATTTAGTGGTATCCGATAAAATTGAACGGTACACACCTTTTACAAATTTTTGGTTCATCCAACCACATTACAAATTGACAGCTTTGTGATTTTGTCAACAAAGGTAACGTACGTGAAACCAATCGTCTCTCCAGCTTTTACTGTCACAGTCTGCTCCTCTACGTCCTACAACGGATTTAAAATATAGTTACGAACACACTTTTATTATAATTGGATAATCTTATTTTCACTTCGATTATAATTTAATTGCAAGTAAATGCGCTTCTATAAAACACGTAAATTCCTATCATTTGTTAACGTTTCTCGAAAGCCACAAACAAATAGAGGTATATAATGAAACAATACGACTTCACACTCATCACATGCAAGAGAAGATATAGTTTTATTGCTTAGTTATTTTAGCGCCATGACCAACCAAAGCGTTAAGTTTGCGCGCCGTCGTTTGCATGATGACATCACGCTGCACTATCACCGCGTTCAGATTTCGGCAAATCGCAGGACATGTCCTTGTTTAGCTAGTAGAGACTCCTCAAATGTCGTCAAACATCTTCGAAGATTTGCTCCGTCTCCACGGGCCTGAATGCTTCCGCCGGAGCGTTCGATTGAGCCGGATCAAGAACTCGCTTTATCGCTGCATAAACGTAAGCGGCAACTATAAGAAAGTTGTAACGACAGTGATTGGCGATGCCGTCCGTTTTAATCGACGTCACAGCGTCCACATCGGCAACTAAGGCTGATCACGTGTGCACCACATATCCGGTGATCGTCCTAGCGGCGCACATCTGCCAGAAGTACCACATTGACGACGAGCCGGAACTGCAGGCTTCGATCGCTTCGTTATCTTCCTCGACCCGCCCACACGTTCAGGACGATCTGTCAACGCTACCTGAAGATGTTGGAGTATTTCTTGTTGCAAGCAACTCGCATCATTGTGCTGGTTGAGCTGAGCGAGTGTCCAGTCACCGACTGACAGCAACCGTCATACACAAGTTACTACTCCAAATTGCCATTTGTCGAGATGCCGATATTCTCGAGCAGGGTTAGTACCCCACTACTCCTCGCTTGTCACTCAATCAACGCCCCGCCGTGTTGCTTCTTCTCCGCTACGGCGCGGAACCGATGCGAGCCGGGCATGCTCATCAAATCACTGGCCTCTACTTCCAGGTGAGGTCTGGAAATTACCGGTGTACTGGTCTGGATGGAGGTTCCGGTCTGAGAGTAAGTTCCGGTTCCGTTTTGCGTATTGCGCATGCTCGCGCAAGCGCAGTACATCAAAATCGACCAACTGTGAGCAACGTGACCTCAGGTGACCGATCAACTTTGACCCCGTGCCAGAAGTATGCGGCGACTGAGTTACATCGCTGTGAGCAACATGACCTCAGGTGACCGATCAACTTTGACCCTTGCTCGACGCACTCGGTGACCGAGATATATACAATTAATCATTTTTCGTTTGTTGTAGCGACCGTTACTCCACCGACCTATTTGCCCCCTACGTTGCTGAACAGGATCGTACATCTACGTGTGACCACTGTCTACAGGCACATTAGTTAGTATCAGCTAGTTCACATATATATTTTGTTGAGAAAATACCTGTGATGCAGCGGGGGAAAATAGGAGATGAGTACCGACGGTACATGACTTGCATACGGCATTACCTAGTCACCAAAAAACACTTGGTGTGTGAAAAGCGAATGCGCAATGCTGTCTTGAGTTGAAAGCTACGCAGCATGGAAAATATCAAATAGACGGTGAGTAGACAGTCCAGCCCCAGGGCTAGGCTAATAGTCTGTAGCCTAGTGTATAGTATACTATGCCATAAGCGTGTCTATTAATATGGGTCTCTTAAATGATATAGGTGTCAGAATAGGGGCCTATGTTTTTGACAGAAGTATATTTATGAAACGATGGCTGGACGCAATGACGTGGCTATTAACACAGCTGCTCTACAGGCCCACCGTTTATTACATAGAATGGTTAGTATTCTTATCTTTCTGTGGGTTGTACCTCTTGATTTCCTGAACCATAAATAAATATTCCTTTGACAAAACAGACACCCATTGCAGACATTACAGGTTGGTGGTTATTTTTTGGCAAATATTAATAACAATTGCACTCAACCTAAGATGTCAAATGGCTTCAGTCTTACATGACCAAATGTACTGCTAGTTTGTCACTACTTTGTGTCACATAAAATTTACATTCCATGCCTATGGGAGTCAAACCTTAATACACTGGCCCCCACGATAAGTGCTACTTAAAATTAGTTAATTGTGAATATTCTTTCAGCTGAAATTATTAACGCTATTAAACAATCGTTTTACCTAAAAATGTATAGGCCTAGCCTAGGGGCCTACCACTAAAATGTACACCAACCTAAATACCAATGTATTTGACCATATATAGTGCAATTAATGAATTAAATAGATTAATAAATCATGGACAATCACTCGCTATCAGTATTGCATTTAGCACAGGTACTTACATTGTTATTGTCACACTGTACTGCACTGTATTTGTGATATTTCCTTTCTCAGAAGTAGACACAGTGACACATAAGCTTATTGACAGTGTGTGGGAATACTGTTACATGATAGTAAGGAATTTACTAATTAATTGTAGCATACTGACTTGGTACACTTTGTAGTGCTAAATTGTTTCAAGTGAATTATGACATTCTCTGCATAGTTTGCTCAGGCCCTTATCACTAGAATTTAGACCCCTACTGCCCTAGGCTATGGCAGTGCAGTATCAGGTAACTTGTGTTGGTAATTTCATCCATCATTTATGTAGTAAGCTTTATTGGTAATTGTAACAAGTGAACAATACTATTTTGCAGCATCTGCAAATTTTGTAAATGGCCTTTATTAAGTTGTCTGTTTTTAATTGAAACTTGAAACAGTGGTTTCCTTTTTAACATTGTTTATTTTAAATTAAGAGTACACCTGTAGATGCTAATGTCTCGGTATCTGTTGGTGGTTCAAATCCGCCAGGTAAATGCACAAACCTTTGTGCATAATTACCCCTGGCATGGGCTTATTGACCGATACATTGCATCTGCGAGTATGATTATGTTGATATTTAATTAAAATGACTTTCAATGATGCAACAGTTGAAGCATCAGATATAGTCTATTGAAAAAAGATCCAAACAACTGATTTACCCCATACCTTCATTCTCCACCTAACAAGATTGCCACACAGAGAATTAACTCTAGATGGCAGGTGGACAAGGAAGCCTTTTGGCTTATTGAGAGCCCAACTCTTTTTATCCAACCCTTCTGCATCCCGCCCTTCTGAGGTGTGTCGATTGTATGTTTACACATATTCACGCAGCAAACACCCACACAATCAGCAAATAATCTGTTCTATTCATTTACAGTCCTTTGTGAAAATTAGAACTTTCTTATACCTAATCTACACTCCTCCTTTACTAATATAACTTCATGTCCTCTAGTACTTCTATCCTTCCTAACTGAGAAAAAAGTATCAATATTTTCATAACCATTCAATATGTTAAACACTTCTATCTCATCTCCTCTCAATCTCCTGGACTCCAGTGTTATTAAACCATCTGTTTGGAAATGGTGACCCCAAGATCCCCACCCTCCGTACGAATTTTGAAGTGCCTCAATGGGACTTCTAGACTGCACACAAAATGTCAGCCCTATATTTCTAAAACTGATGGATAAGTGCTATTTTAAAATTGTGACCCCCAGACCGCCACCCCGGACAAATTTATTATAAAAAATCAAACTACGAACCATCCCAATGGGTATGCTAGATCGCATAAAATGTATGCCCCATACAGGCATGACTGGCCCAGATAAGTGCCATTTTAAAATTGTGACCCCCACATTTTGAATTTTTTTTTCAATATCTAGATCCCAATGGGCTTGCTAGATCAAACACAAAAGTTAAACTCCACACATGACAAAATGACAGAGATAAGTGCCGTTTAAAAATTGTGACCTCCCCGAGACCCCCACCACCTGGATGAATTTCGAGAAAAAAACCTATATGTACAAACTACCCCAATGGACACCCTAGATCACACACAAAATTTCAGCTTCATACATATCAAATTAACAGAGATATGTGTCATTTATAAATTGTTAGCCCCAAGATCCCCACCCCCGACGAATTTTTTTTAATCTAAATCTACGAACCACCCCCAATGGGCCTGCTAGATTATACAAAAAAATTCAGCTTCATACATGCCAAACTGACGGAGATAAGTATGTGTCATGTCATTTAAAATGCGGAGATTTGTGTTTACCACAAAACCCGCTGTGCGTATAAACAGAGCTGAAAACTGCAGCTCTGTGTGACGCAGTCGTAAGATACACAACGTCAACGCTCTGAGACAATGACATCAAAATAAAACACAATTTGTTTTGCAAATAACTACAAGTTATGCTAATTGTGAGGTTTTGTTATGTATACTAACAATTACAAAAGTAACCGTATCATTAACGTAAACTATCACACATTCTTTCGGCAAACACCGTGTTAAGCTGGCCAAAAATAGGCGCTAACCTTTGACATGTACTGTGTGTACGCAAAACGGAACCGGAACTTACTCTCAGACCGGAACCTCCTTCCAGACCAGTACACCGGCAATAACTGCGTTGGCGCACAACAATTATTGTACGATTTCCGCGAATTATATGATCCCGAGGGCCTTGAAGTTGATGGGAACTCAAGTGACGTGTACAAATCAACAATTCCATTTAATTAATGCGATGTTAATTCACTCGAACGTTTAACAACAAGAATTAAAATGGAGGCGGCACCAAGAAGTTACATCAGAAAGAAGTTCGGCTGCATCACTACCTGTTTAATTCTGCGCGGCTAGTATACTTCCGCCAGAGTATATACAATTTTCAAGTATAAGAGTTTTGCGGTGCCAACCGCCGTTTACATGTCGGCTTCCGCCAACTACAGCGGTCTGCGCGCGGCAGCAACGTTACGACAACTAAATCTACAAATGTAATTCGGGCACCGTTATACTGTTTTAACATAATTGAAATGGTAATAAAAAATTTAGGAAAAATATGCGCTTGTCTGCTGGTGATCAATTGAATATTATCTTCGTTTGTAAAATACACAACTTTGTTAGTAGCTGTATTAAAGTTCATAGAGGTTGAACAAAATAATATCAGATTATTGTGATTTTTGTGACATTTCCTGGCTTTGCATTGGACGTGTTCCTGATGGTTGAAGTGCATCTTCAATGACAAACTGATGCAACATTTTTACAGCAGTGTTATATGTTATATACCATATTAAACATAAACAATTTTTGCAACATTATAACCAATAGCAAGGAAAACAATTGTCTCATTCCTAGCATCGTAATAAGGATTTGTTATTAATAAAAGCATTCACATCAGCATCACTACAATATTGGTATACATCATGTAACATGTCCACTTTTAATATTCATGATGAATAATAATGATAATGGACTAGAAAATAGTTGCAAATATAATTTAGCAATTTCAAAATTTGTCTTTGATCACAAGATGTACATGCAACGAAACAGCAGGAACATTGTGTTGTTGTCATAAAAATAAGACAGACTTTTTTACGTTTTTTCCGATTCCCCTTGACAACCACTCGGACAAGTTAAAATTTTAGCGGACAAGTAGATTTCAAAACTTACTTGTCCAGCGGACAAGTAAATATTCTGGCTTATTTCTATCGCTGTATTATAAGACGAAGTGCTGGTCAAACATTACCAGCAATTAATCAGTGAATGAATAGGAAGCCAATGAGGCCTGTCCCATTACTATTAGCCTTGCTTGAAAAGGGGTTTTGGCTGAGGACTAAGCTTCAAAGAGCCATTGAATTCCTTTGGACAGGCAGCAGTCACACCGTTTCAATATCACATGCTTGTAAACATCAGGGCTAGCACAAAAGAAGAAGCCATGATTCCGCCAAAGTGTAGTCAGTCAAGGATTACCAATGCAAACAAAAGCCCTGTGAAGCTGCTTCATCCCTGGAGTTATAACATAAAAAGTAACAAAAAATATGGAAGTGCTCATATTGGTGATAAACTGTTTGAGCAATTGATGTTTGTCAAATGCAACTTTTGTATCTATTGTAACATTGAAACTTATGTAATGCTCATCTAATCTTCTAGCTGTGGCCAGTGGGACACATTAAGTTGTAGCCTATAGACAATGTTTTGCTCTACAGTTATAGACAGGTTTTGAAAATAAATATCGTGTTTGTAATGTGCATGTAATTATTTAAAATATGTAGCATTAAGCTTTTTTATATTTCAGGGTCAAAAATGTACATATTATATAGACCTACAGTCCTACACTACTAGACGTAACACAAACAAACATTCGCATTCGGACACAACCACCAAACATTCGCATGCGACCACCAAACATTCGCATGCAACCACCAAACATTCGCATTCGACCACCAAAATTTGCATTCAAATGTGATCACAGAAATAAGCATTCGCATTCAAATAAAGTTATGCATTCGCAAGCAATGGTACGCAATCGTTAACAAGCCAGGTCCCTATATAATTATGGTACATCTATACCTGTTATAGGCACACTGGTGGAAAATCAGTGCTCTGAAAGTTCACTTTCACACATGCACGCACACACACAGCATTCTTGCATGAGTTGCAACGGGTGTCCTGTTTTTTATTTTTAACAAATCATTCCTAGCTCCGTGTTCAAACACATTTTAAACATGTTCTATTTTTTCATTGATATATGTTACGCATGTTAATTTTTTTAGTAAGGGGTTGCCCAAAAAGTACGCTATGCTTAAGGGGTGGGGGTGACCCGGAGGCTATGAACAAATGCAACAAAGTGTTGCATGGAGGAAAGGTTCTCTGCGTATTGCATTTTGTATTACGTAATGATTTTGATATGTTTGCTCATCAAAGCTGTCAATATCATACAGATATAGCATTAATTGTTCAGCCAGTTCTTTGTTAGATATCAACAGCATATAATTTACTTGTAAATAATGAATTAATACAGGTATGCAACGAATATGTTAATTATGTTACGTGTGTGCATCATAGATGGGGTCTTTGTCAAAATATATGTTAATTATGTTACGTGTGTGCATCATAGATGGGGTCTTTGTCAAAATATATGTTAATTATGTTACGTGTGTGCATCATAGATGGGGGTCTTTGTCAAAATATATGTTAATTATGTTACGTGTGTGCATCATAGATGGGGTCTTTGTCAAAATATATGTTAATTATGTTACGTGTGTGCATCATAGATGGGGGTCTTTGTCAAAATATATGTTAATTATGTTACGTGTGTGCATCATAGATGGGGTCTTTGTCAAAATATATGTTAATTATGTTACGTGTGTGCATCATAGATGGGGTCTTTGTCAAAATATATGTTAATTATGTTACGTGTGTGCATCATAGATGGGGGTCTTTGTCAAAATATATGTTAATTATGTTACGTGTGTGCATCATAGATGGGGGTCTTTGTCAAAATATATGTTAATTATGTTACGTGTGTGCATCATAGATGGGGGTCTTTGTCAAAATATATGTTAATTATGTTACGTGTGTGCATCATAGATGGGGTCTTTGTCAAAATATATGTAATGTTACTGAGGGGGCATATGGTTGTGTTATAAAGGGTGACGAGGGGGTGGGTGTTTCAAAAATGTCCACGAATAGCTTAACATACTTTATCGATGGCCCCTAACTTCTGAAATCTGAATAAGAATTTCACATAGCCATTGTTGACATAGCCATTGTCGACATCACCTTTAGACCATCGATTAGTGGAAGTCATGTCCCAAACGATTCACACAATCAACCCATAATTGTCATATTTATTTAACGCAATCAGAACTTAACTGGTTAAGAATCTGCGCAATTTCCTTGACCCTTTCCATGATTCTCTCCTTATCCATTTCTTTTAGCCGTGTTCCACACTTCTGGAGAAACTTATCTGGGTGCCACTGCACCTGCTGTTCCCTCAGGTATTTCTTATACTCGTCAGTCTCTTTATCCAGGTCGCAAAACAGAAATTCCTCTACTTTTGTTAGGTCCCCAGAATTATCTTTGTTTAGTGGCCAAGGTATATCATCCCACCCCAAAGAATCGCTTGATTCTTCCATCTTTTTAAACAAACTTTCACACTTCTGTTTATATATGAACTTCTGCTTAAATTGCTGTGTCTTCTTGTGTTGTGCGCAATGTCTTAGGTATTTGCGGTGTTCCTCTTCGAGTTTCTTTTGGAACTGCCTCTGTTCCTCGTCGCTGATTCGTTTCTGTTTACTAGGATGTTCATCTGCAGTCGTTGTAGGTCGTTTTGTTGGTCGTGGTTGTCGGTGTTTCTGATGGTATTCCGTGTGGATTCTATCTGCCCAGTCGTCCCATGTTTCTGGTTCTTGTGCATCGCAATCTGAAATTGGAACAACCAGACAATGTTTATATGGAATAAAATTGATTGTAGTACCGATAGTTATCCTCCCAATTTGAAATTAGAGTATACAAAACTCTCCTTTCACCCTATTTCTGATTGTACCTTTTCAAACAAAATCATGCCACGCGTGGGTTTTGAAAAAAACAGTCGCTTTTCAAGTTGTAACAGTTGTCAAACAATTTCAATAGGCATCAATGTATGTGCAGTGGTAAAACAAATTGTCCAAAGTTCATTAAAATGTCCTGCATTGGCTATTGAATAAGATCAAGGAAGTTTATGTTGACCCCATGTATAGAAGTGACAATATTAAGTAACAAAACCATAATTCTGTAGACACAGTCATAGGCAAATGCAAAAGCAATGCAATTTAAAAAGATGTCAGTTACTTCTATTTGAATGAAGACAAACAAAATGTCCAGATGGATTCTGAGAGTCTGCAAATTTGTTAGTATTATCAATCAGAAAATCACACAAACTTGTGTAACTACAATTATTAAATTGAAGCGTCTTTTATTCTACTGTAAGTTACTAAATTAGTTTTAAATGTTGTGTAATATGGAACAAAATATTTCAAAGTGAGAAAAAAGTTCTGCTTTGGAGAAAATGTCCAGCCATGATCTGTTAATGGCAGGACCCATTAGAACATTTTACTGGACTCTGTAAGAATAACAACGGTGCTACCTACTTTCTTGATAAGACCCTGATTGCTCAGCGAACTCATCCGATGCCTCATACGCCAATCTCTCGTTCCAGTCAGCCTCAGGATCTGAGGAGACATCTGCTTCATTCTCAGTCTCGGTCTGCTGCAATACAACAAAAACAATCTCGATATTATTATAAAGCACCTCCGCCAACATGGTTGGAAATGACCAAATTAAGAAATTTTATTTTTTATTTACATATTTAAAAAATGCACAATCTTTTTACCATTTTATGGTATTACTTCCTAACTTAAACAAATACTGGACTGTGGCCTGATCTCATACAATCGTTGACTAGGGACATATGACTGGGAAAGGTATGTTAATTCTTTGGAGCTTCACTGCATTCAATGCACAGAACAATGATCACAGGTGAGACATCGTATCCACACCAAATCAACACGACACCTTATCACAATGAATTTGATTACCGGTAATAAAAAAAACCAGTTAACTAATACCTTATTATGTTGCAAATTATTATCACTGCTATTGTAATATAATGGACACAATAACAGTGTTTTTTATTCAGATGCATGTAAGAACAACTTTTCTTGGTGTCCAGACTATATAAATAATAATAGTAAGAAATGTATTCTTTGGATTGATTTTTTAAAATAACGATTTAAATTGCTGTGACCACACACAAGAGGGTGAATACTTGCATCCACATTCCACAAACACATTGACGCGTAAAACAAACACATACAGAACATCCTAGTTGTAGACAATTTTAACTGTTGCACATACCCCATTTTAGAACACATTTCCATACTATGACCTGTGATGTAAAATGTCAATCATTAATACTCATACTAAACCAGTGTTAAAGCAATTCTTTGAGAATTTAAAAATTACACCAAAAATGTATCTATAATCATTATACAGTCTCATACCTCATCTTCTTGCAACAGCTGTTGTTTAATCATCTCCAGTAGCTGCCGTGGTGTCACATGGGAATGATTTGCGACATCCAGTCCTTCAGGCCACTTCTTCATGAGAGGGAGAACAAGGTCTATGTAGGCTGTGAGAAATACATTTACACAAGTTAATCTTTAGTTTCCATCTCATCTAATGCACCATATTATGTTTACTGGGTAATACGTGATTTGACTAAAATGTGGCAAAATACATTAGCATGAGAGTAATGAATGTAGAAATGCAGTTATATTCATGTATATGATATACAGACAGTAACGTATGCATAAATGTAGTTATACACATTTGACTATTTTGATATAAATATCTAATAACATTGTCCTCTTCTTCTTCTTCAGTCTTGTGGTTACCTCTATGCAGAAGAATATTCCACAGTTCGCACATGCGCAGTTTAAAAAGGGTTGATAAAAACAGTATTTTTTATTTTTGAGTTTTTTTTAAGAGGTTGGTGCGTCTAGGTGGTATTTTTTACACAGATCTCAACTGCCGTTTTGTAAGCTGTGAGGGTGCTGGCCGAGGACATTTTGTCGGGGATCTTATTCCACAGACGGATGGCTGAGGGGAAGAAGGAGTGGAGGGACGTGTTTGTTCTGGAATGAGGCAGGAGGAGCTTGTTGGGCCGTCCCCTGGTGATACGGTTGTTTGTTGTCAGTGTACCCTCAGTTGGCGTGATGTCCACAAGTCCACTCATTATCCTGTGCATAAAGGTGGCCTTGTTGACAGTTCTTCTTTCTTGGAGGTTCCGTAGTTGTAGTCTATTTACAAGTTCTGTGGCGCTGGTATAGTGGTTAAAATCATGGTAGATTCTCCTCGCGGCACGGCGCTGGACAGCTTCGATGGTGTTTACCAGGTGTTGCTGGTGGGGATCCCACACGACAAAGGCGTACTCTAACACAGGGCGGACCAGTCCTTTGTAGCAATGTGAGTGCACCTGTGGAGGGCACCCTTTAAGGTTTCTGTATATGAAAGCGCTTGTACGGTTTCCTTGGCAGTGGTGATCTGTATATGGTTTCCCCAGTGGAGGTCAGCGGTCGGTTCTACACCTAGGTATTTGGCGCTGGCGACTCTCTCCAGGGGCTGCTGATGGAATGAATACATTGCACACGAATCAAATTGCTGATGCATCTGGTGACCAGAAGCAGCTGTTCAAGATTGTTGCCAAGCTCCTACACACTGATAATGGCACACCACTACCGCCATGTGACTCGTCTGACACACTGGCAATGCGGTTCTCGGATTTCTTCTCAGAAAAGATCTCGAAAATTCGGTCTGAACTGAATAAGAATGTCATCACTGTAAATGCCTCTGCTGAGGATGCACCGCAGACGTGTCTGCTGACTGCATTTGAGCCAGCCACTGAGGCTGAAATTGGAATGTTCTTGAAGTCATCGCCAGTGAAATCTTGTGAACTTGATCCCATTCCGACATGGCTTCTTAGAGACTGTGCGCACGATGTTGTACCTGTGCTCATGACAATTGTTAACCTGTCTTTGAGAACGGGGGTAATGCCTTTGCACTTGAAGGAAGCGCACATCAGGCCAGTACTCAAGAAACCGAGTCTAGACAAAACTGTCTTGAATAACTACCGACCCGTGTCAAATCTACCCTATCTATCGAAGACAATAGAATGTGTCATTGTTGCGAGATTGTCAGCTCACATGTCAGAGCACAATCTCTGCGAGCCCTATCAGTCAGCGTACAAGCCGAATCACAGCGTTGAGACGGCCCTTGTCTGTGTGCAGAATCACATCCTTCACGCAATGGACAATCAGAATGTTATCATCATGGTTCTCCTTGATCTATCGGCTGCGTTTGACACCGTCGACCATGAAGTGATGTTGCATAGACTCTCACATGATATCGGAGTGGTCCAAGATGCACTGGACTGGTTTAAGTCATACCTGAGAGACAGAGTCCAGTCTGTCCACATTCATGGTGCTACATCGCCTGCTCGTCCTCTGGTATACGGGGTACCACAAGGCTCCGTGCTAGGTCCTCAGCTGTTCTCCATCTATGTAGCACCAGTTGCTAAGATTATTCGCAAGTACAATTTGATGTGTCATTTCTACGTGGATGATACTCAAATCTACATTCCAGTGAAACCCCACCAAGAGGACATTGCTGCGGCTGTCGTCCGTATCGAAGAATGTGTAGCGGAGATCAGAACGTGGACGGTGACAAACTTTTTAAAGTTGAATGACTCAGAGACAGAAGTCATCGTGCTCGGCTCTACGCAACAACTAAACAAAATTGAGCTGCGCACACTATGCATTGGAGACTGTTTGGTCACTGTAACTCACAATGTACGGAACCTTGGTGTACAGTTCAATGCCGAGATGAAGATGGAGACGCACGTGACGGCTGTCTGTAGATCTGCAATTTTCCATCTCCGAAATATTGCAAGAATATGACGTTATCTAACACCTGCAGCGACGGAACAAGTCATACATGAGTTTGTTACCAGCAGACTTGACGTTGGCAATGCATTACTCCACCGACTGCCTGTGAAACAACTAGAACGGTTGCAGAGAGTACAGAACTGGGCGGCCCGCCTTGTCGATGGCGCCAGGAAGTTCTGTCATGTCACACCTCTATTGATGAAGCTGCACTGGCTGCCAATAGCAGTTAGAGTAGAGTACAAGATACTTCTACTCACGCACCGAGCACTGACTGGCTGTGCACCACAGTATATCACCAAATGTTTGAACAGACGTCAGCCAACTCGATTTTTGCGCTCCAGTGAACACAATCATTTATGTGTACCACGTGCATCGCGTCGCTGGGGTGATAGATCCTTTTGCGTGGCAGCCCCAACACTATAGAACTTGAAGCTGACTGCAACAAGAATGACAAACACTGATTTTAAATCAAACCTTAAAACTTATCTGTTTTCCCGAACAACGATTGTTGGAACGGCGCAATATAAATGTCACGATTTGATTTGATTGCTATGATGGGCTTGCACTTCTTTGTGACTGATAGGACATGACACTTTGACACATTGAAGCACAACTGCCACTTTCTGTCCCATTCCTCCAAAGTGTTATGGTCCTGTTGTAGTTGGTGAGTGTCAGCCGTGCTGTGGATGGTGTGATATAGTATCGTGTCGTCAGCAAATAGTCTAGCCTTGGTCTTGATGTTATCGCACAGGTCGTTGATGTAAATGACAAAGAGTTGGGCCTAGGACGGATCCTTGTGGCACACTGGAGATCACCTGGCCTGTTGTTGAAGTCTCCCCCTCGACAACTACTTGCTGTGTTCGATCACAGAGGAAGCTCCAGACCCAGTCTTGGGTCTTGCCTTGAATGCCGTAGTAGTTCAGTTTTAGAAGCAGTCGTTCATGAGGCACCTTGTCAAAGGCTTTCGAGAAGTCAAGGCGTGCTTCCAGATCCTGGGAACTTGGGTGGTGTGTAGTGGCTTGGGGAAGAGGAGGGTGAGAGCAGGAGCAATCTCTTCTGCTACCACCTGAAGGAGGCAGCAGGGGATGTTATCCAGACCAGATGCCTTTTGTGGGTAGAGTTTCTTCAGGAGTTTGAATACCCCGGCGTTGCTGACCTGGATCTCTGGCATCACCGGGTAGGGGCTGGGTTCTGGAGCAGGCAAGTCATCGATGTTTTCAGTGGTAAAGACTGAACAGAACTGGTCGTTCAGTATGTTGGCTTTGTTCTTGCTGCCACTTGTGGTCAGTCCATTTTTCCGATAGGGGCTACTCCGACAGTGTCGCATTTCTTACTCTTGATCAGACACCATAAGTTTTTTGTGGTGTCTTTATTGATGATCTTATTTGTGTACTGCTGGTACGCCTGTCTGTTTGCTCTCCTTGTTTCACGTTTCAGGTGGTTATATCGGTCCCAATCTTTTTTCTTCTTGGTGCTCTTTTCCTTCTTCCATGCACGATATTTTCTTCTGGATGTTCACTTCAGGTTGTTGTTGATCCAGGACTGGTGGAATTTTGTGGAGCACACTTTTGTTGGAACATGCTTGTCCATCATGAGGGTGAGGTGTTCCTGTATTAACTGCCACGTCTGCTCGACAGAGGTTTCATCGTTGTCTGAGAGGAGTAGGCTGGAGGTGAAGGACTTGGTGTCTTGGTATCCCACCTCAACTGCCTTATCAAAAATCAATCGCTTGAGTAAAACTACTTAAAAAGCCAAGACAGTACAGCTGTATGAAATTTCACTAAATTAATTCATACTAGTAGGCACCATTACTCAATTAATATTGTATATTTCTTCAAATAAACACTTACCATGTCTGTTGCCCCTTTGTGCATGCATACACGCCATATGCAATGCTGTGTTACCCAGATTATCACAACTTGTGATATCAGCTCCTTTCTTCAAGAGGTATCTGTTGAGAAAATCGTTAGCATCAATAATGATGCTGGCTTCTATACTTCTGAATGTTGTGAACAGTGAATGACTGAACAGAATGTTGCGTGTGTGTATGCATCCACATGCATGTGCTTTTGCGTGTGTGTGTGTGTGGTGTGTGTGTGTGTGTGGTGTGTGTGTGTGTGTGTGTGTGTGTGTGTGTGTGTGTGTGTGTGTGTGTGTGTGTGTGTGTGTGTGTGTGTATGAGTGTGTGTGACGCAGTGTGTGTGCACATGCACATTAAATTGTACAATATCGCTAACTAACGTGAACAAGATTACAGAAAATATATTCATTATTACATTACAACAATTGTGCAATGTTTCTTACCAGTTATATACGTTACTGACATTTGTAATCGGCACCATGGCTGGTACTACACATTACTGATTCAATCATGGCTGGTACCACACATTACTGATTCAATCATGGTTGGTACCACACATTACTGATTCAATCATGGCTGGTACCACACATTACTGATTCAATCATGGCTGGTACCACACATTACTGATTTACCACACATTACTGATTCAATCATGGCTGGTACCACACATTACTGATTCAATCATGGCTGGTACCACACATTACTGATTCAATCATGGCTGGTACCACACATTACTGATTCAATCATGGCTGGTACCACACATTACTGATTCAATCATGGCTGGTACCACACATTACTGATTCAATCATGGCTGGTACCACACATTACCGATTCAATCATGGCTGGTACCACACATTACTAATTCAATCATGGCTGGTACCACACATTACTGATTCAATCATGGCTGGTACCACACATTACTAATTCAATCATGGCTGGTACCACACATTACTGATTCAATCATGGCTGGTACCACACATTACTAATTCAATCATGGCTGGTACTACACATTACTGATTCAATCATGGCTGGTACCACACATTACTGATTCAATCATGGCTGGTACCACACATTACTGATTCAATCATGGCTGGTACCACACATTACTGATTCAATCATGGCTGGTACCACACATTACTGATTCAATCATGGCTGGTACCACACATTACCGATTCAATCATGGCTGGTACCACACATTACTAATTCAATCATGGCTGGTACCACACATTACTGATTCAATCATGGCTGGTACCACACATTACTAATTCAATCATGGCTGGTACCACACATTACTGATTCAATCATGGCTGGTACACATTACTGATTCAATCATGGCTGGTACCACACATTACTGATTCAATCATGGCTGGTACCACACATTACTGATTCAATCATGGCTGGTACCACACATTACTGATTCAATCATGGCTGGTACCACACATTACTGATTCAATCATGGCTGGTACCACACATTACTGATTCAATCATGGCTGGTACCACACATTACTGATTCAATCATGGCTGGTACCACACATTACTAATTCAATCATGGCTGGTACCACACATTACTGATTCAATCATGGCTGGTACCACACATTACTAATTCAATCATGGCTGGTACCACACATTACTAATTCAATCATGGCTGGTACCACACATTACTGATTCAATGCATCACAGAAGGACTCGAAAGATAAACCTGGCAATGGTGTCATGCCCCAGTGCACACGCGCGGTGCAGTAGACCAGCATCGTCTGGCAACTTGACCGAGCTCACATCTATGTCGTACTTCTTCACATAGTGCTTCAGCTTCACGAGGTCATCGCTGGCAATATATTTCAGTATCTTCTTCAACCTCCTGGCTGACATCCCCTGGCATTTACGTGCCTGTGAAAAGATATTTATTACTGTTTAGTATTTGTCTGTGTACAGATTGAAAGTTACATGTTTAAATTATTCTGTACATGACAAGATAAACTGATAAGTGAAGTGGAAGATCAGAAGTATAGAAGCCAGCAAAAATATGTGAGATAATATGTAATAAGTTATCAACATGTGGATGTTATGTGTGTTGTGTGTGTGTTGTGTGTGTGTTTGCATGCGTGCATGTGTGTACATAAAACATGTCTGAGAAGACCATGAATCCAATGTTGTAAATGTCACTACATAACTCTACATGACATGTATTCATATTTTCATGTACTCTCATTTTTGTCGGCACACGAAATTAATATAACATTGGCATATTGTAGGATGTTGGACATAGCTCTAGATACAGCACACATCCTGTTTACAGATTTTAGTCAGTGATTTCATCATCTAAAATGGTTACGCATTTACCTACAGGGGGATCTTTTATTTCCATGACCTTTGTCAGTATGGTTTTCTGTGTCTCGGACAGTCACACTAAATATAGTCAAAGTGGGGTGAACAAAATGACAACACCTGGACTGGAACCTTTCCGCCCTGTATGAACACTGCTCACATTCTGTACTTAAAGGTGCACTGCTTCTGTGGTCAGACTACGGAACCATCGGTCAAAAGGATCGGGGTTCATGTCCAATTGTTGCCATTTAGAAACCAAGAAACATCTTCATGGACACCAAATTGTCTTTTGGAAGAGACAGCACTTGAATACTGAGTCTTTTGTTCTAATTCTGCCTGGCGTCTATGCCATGCCATGCATTGGCCATTGCAGGAGAACCCACACAGGCACAGGGAATGAAAAATCTGTTGTACCAGTGGACAAGAATTAACAAGATTGCCACCCCAGAGAATTAGCTCTAGATGGCAGGTGGACACGGAAGCCTTTGGCTTATCGAGAGTCCAACCCTTTTATCTATGTGTATCCCACCCTTCTGAAGTATGTGTAGATTTTAATTTTTAAACATATTCACGCTACTAGCACCCACACAATCAGCAGATAATCTGTTCCATTCATTTACAGTCCTTTGTGAAAATGAGAACTTTCTTTTATCTAATCTACACTACTCCTTTGCTAATGTAACTTCATGTCCTCTAGTCCTTCTATCTTTCTTAACTGAGAAAAAAATATTTCTATCAATATTTTCATAACCATTTGTATCTGATCTCCTTTCAATCTCCTCATCTCTAGTGTTGTTAAACCACATTCTTTTAGGTGAATTTCATAACTAAGATCCCTCAGTTTTTGTATCAATTTAGTCGCTCTCCTCTGTACTCTTTCTAGCATATCTATGTCCTTCTTGTGATATGGCCTCCATGCTTGTATACAATATTCTAAATGAGGCCTCACTATTGTTTTGTACAGCGGTATTATTAGTTCTTTTTCCTTATACGCTATATTTCGCCTAATTAATCCAAGGATTTGATTTCCCTTTGAAGCTGCAATTCTGCACTGCTCTGAAACCTTCATATCAGCACTAATGGTTAACCCTAAGTCCTTTTCTTTTACAGTAGTACTTAGTACAGTTCCCCCATTGTATATTCTACCTCTTCGTTCCCATGTCCTGTGTGGAGGCATTTACATTTCCCAAAATTGAACAGCATTTGCCACTTTTCAGACCATTTGATCAACCTCATCTTGTAAATGCTGTCTAGTGAGTCAGCCAGTGGATGTGGTCTCTATCTTCATTCAAATTATTAAGTAAAGGTAATAGTAATATGTAATAGAAACGATTATAAATATTGAAGTAATAGGTTGAACAAAAACTCAATGTAATAGGATGCAATTTAATAGTAATTGACCTATTACTTTTATATTACTATTGAACATTTCAACGAATTTCAACTACATAACAATTCCATTTGATTAGGTTGTTACGTGCATGATCTATCAACATTAGCCTGGAGTGAGTTATTGTTTTGTTTAGGTATCATTCTCCTAAGCCACCATCACATACTCCCTTTGCCCGAATTACCCCCTTTACCCATACTTGTACCTCAAAGGAATCTACACTTTGGAGTAATGCTGGCTTCTTTTGTGTTAGACCTGCTCCTACAGGCTAATAAAGGCAATGAAGATTGTCAGTCAGCCACTGAAGCCATGTACAGTTTACACAGCATAACTGTATGGGTTGTTTGTAAAATCTGATCAGCAGCAGGAGCTGGGGTCATTCAGATGAAGTCTTCTCTCAGTCTGGCTGAATATATAAATAAATATATGTAATAACATATGTTCTATCCTAAAACAGTATAGTTAGTAGGTAATACTAAATGTGATAGTTATAGTTTGTTGTATATATATAGGTACAGGTGAATTTGACCCACATTGCTTGGTGAATTCAGCCCATAACTCTGGGGGAATTCAGCCTCCAAGCACGATGTCCATTTATTTTTGGCCCAGAACTCTGATGATTGTATCCGTGATCCACGTCCAACTTAAAATTGGATATTACTCAGTTCAACTTGCTAATAGCACACATAATTCAATTATTAATACAATAAAGAGATGAATAAATATGTTAAGTCTAAAATCACTGGTAAAATTTATGTAAACACAATGAACTAAGCCACCCTTGAATGTTCTTTGAGCAGAGTTTTTTACCAGACTGCATGAATTTTAAGTTATTCTACACCTACTCCGAGAAACAAAGCATTAAATTTCTGCAGTATCAAACTAAACTAGTTTCCCTTCCATTTGAAGTATCTGCTCAATGAAACAATGACAGATTAGCAAGCCAGTTACCCCATTGTGTCCCTTCACAGATCAAAGCACACACATAGGGTGGTTTGAACTTCAGCAGTACAGAACAAAACTGGTTTCCTTTCCCTTTGATGACGAGTACATTAATAAAAGAGCTCAGAGTGGATGGATACTGAGCAGATCTTGAGTGTCACTTTCATACAAGAATAAAGAGCTCAAAGACTAGGGTTAATGAGCAGATCTTGAGTGTCACTTTCATACCAGCCAAGTTCAAAGCAGCAATTAGACTCATATAGCTTGACTGACTGACCTCACAAATCACCTTTTATTGATCACGGAGATATTTAAAGATGTTGTTTCATGTGAAATAAATATCACTATACATGGCAGCAGTGTATGGCCTATTCATTATTGGCTTAATTTGTGCTCAAAACATGTTTTATGACACAGTCATAATGATTGTAGTATGTAATATAAGGATTATGTAACGTACCATGTATGTAATATAATATAGACTTGTCATACTCACGTGTAATCGTCCGTTTTTGTATTCAGTCGTACTCAATGAAATTGCAAAAATACCATGTAATCGTTTTCGTACTCGATCACAATCTTAATCCTTACCATACCATGTGATGCATATTGATATTGCTTCTTATGGATGTCCATACTACAATCCCTTCCCCCAAATCTAAGCTGTTAGCATATAATCCAATCGTTTGCATAATCTCCTGACAATAACTCAGTGCTTAAGTACATAATTGTGTACGCATGTATGTATGTATGTACGTACTTACATAATTACACCCTTACATATATATGTACACACATACGTACATAGTTACATACATATGTACATCGTTACCTACAAACATATATACATACATACGAAAATAGTTGCGTATATATACATACGTACATAATTATATACTGATGTATATGGCTTCATTCATATTTACTTACATATGTACATAGTTATATATATATATATATGTACATTGTTACCTACAAACATACATGGATTACACACATTGTGGGAATAAATACGGAATACTGTAAGTAGCCTTTGTCTTTTATAACTAGAAATCACTACCCGCATGCCGTTTATAAATAAGACTTATAAATGGGACTTTATTAATAACATAATCACCACAGGACTCCAAACAAAAAACTCACAGCCATTCTGGCGTTATATCAAAAGTAGAAAACAAGACAACATTAGAATAGCTCCCCTAAAAAAGATTGGATCACTGGTGTAACAGTAAGGAGAAGGCTGAGATCCTCTTGGACCAGTTCCAGAGTGTATTCACGAAAGAAGACAGATCCGCCCCCCACACCTTGATCCCCCACAACACCCCAATATATGTGACATTAAAACTGACACAGCCGGAGTATGTAAATTACTGAAGTCCATCAAACCGCACAAAGCGAACAGATCCCCAGTGCTGTCCTTAAGACTTGTGCCAACACTCTATCCCCTGCACTCCGAGACATCTTCCAGAGATCCCTAGACACAGGCAACCTACCGTCAGACTGCGGCACAGCAAATGAATCAGCTGTCTTTAAAAAAGGAGATAAGCACCTACATAATCTACCGCCACATCATGACCTACCTGGAAGAGCACAACATCCTAACACACCCCAACCACGGCATCAGAGCAGGCTTCTCCTAGAAAACTTCATCACCGACAGATCCATGAAAGTTGTACTAGACAGTGAAACTTCGAGAGAAGTACTTACTCGTCAAATCCGGTGTCCCACAAGGCTCTGTACTTGTCCCCCTACTATTCCTCCATCATATAAATGACCAGCATCGGTAAAATCCAAAGTCTGCTTATTTGCTAATGACTGCCTATTATACAGAGAGATCAAAACATTCAATGATCACATTGCACTATAACTCGATCTAAAACAACTCCAAAATGGGCAAAGGACTGAGGTATGAACTGCAATACAAACAAATGTTACATCCTCAGTGTAAAAATAAAACTGACTTTCATAAATAATGCCACCCTACAACGTGTAAACTGCAACCTCTATCTTGGCATCTCCGACGACCTTAAATGGCACTCACACATCCGCAACAGTAACTAAAAAAGGAAACTCCACACCTGCTTTCCTAAGGCATAACATACGACATTGTCCTATAAACAGCAAATGGACCGCATATATTGCCCGTGTGCGTGCTGCCTTAGAGTAGGGACCCATACCATCAGGGGGACATAAATAAACTAGAGCGTGTCCAACACCGTGCTGCTCGTTTCATTACCTGCGACTACCACTCCAGACACGAAGGATCGATCACAAACATTGTTCTCCTCGTCGTCGTTCCCTGTCTTTGGGGTGTGGCTGGCTTGGATACGTCGACATTTTCTTTTCTTTCTCCTCATTGCATTTGCACTACTTTCTCTACCATCCTTCTCCATTCTCGTCGGTCTTTTGCTCTTTTCTTCTATTCCAACCCTCCAGGTCTCTCTTCATGCCTTCCTCCCACCTCAGCTTCAGTCGCCCTCATCTTCTTTTTCCCTCCACTCTCCGGGCATCTGCTTTCTTTGCCATCCGTTCTTCTCCCATTCGCTCCACATGTCCTGCCCAGTTCAACCGACTTCTCACCAACTTCTTCTTGAAACTTTCTTTCACACCAACACCCTCCCTCAGCTTTTCCACTCTTCTACTTAACTACATGTACAAAATAGTTGTGGGATTTATACCAGCCATCCCCGCAGAAACACACTTTCGGCACCAAAGAATAAATAAAAGACACATCTAACCCAAACATTTTCCAGATCACGTACCCTCAAACTTTGAACAACACCTAGAACAACCTATAACACCACGTGCTAAACAGTACCTGCATCCCACACCGATCAATTCAAAAACTCATACTTTGTAAAGATGATAGTAGACTGGAAATGGAATAAACTAAACGAGTCACAGGTCCAGACCGAGACCATAAACGATTTCAGTCATTTACCCTGTGGTCCAAACACTCAATAATACCATATGCACCCACCCTGTCGTAAACCATAGCCAACTGTGGCTCCTTACAAAGTAATTAATTATAATAAGCTTTGTTAATCAGCTGTTTAGAATGTGCCACCAACATTGGAACATCAACAGTCACATATGTAATTACATTGATGAAATTCCAGTGATGGTCACCACTAACTACAACAATTAAGATAAAGACACCACAGGGATGGTCACAGCTGGGAAGAAAACAGTTCAGATAAGGGAAGTCAATCAGCACCCACCACCCCTACTAGGTGCTTGCAGCTACAGCATGCTGCAGAGGGTCCACTGAGTTGTAGAAACAATAAAAACTGTACATGTCAGCAAACGCAAAATGTCAGCGCATGCACCGTCAGCATAGCGCCAAAATCCTTTGATGCATTTGCGGTCCCAAGTGATGTAAATTACTACTCTGTATTTGTGATGATATACTTCTGTATTTTGTAATGAAGCATGCAGTTGATATATAAATAGTGTTAACTATTTCGTTTTGCATAACTATAATTTAACATATATTATTATCATGCTAACTGATTAAACTATTAATGACTTTGTTGTATGGTAAACCAATCTTGTTATAAGTAATTACGATTACAGAAATATATTTGACACATGTTGATGCTATATGCGTAACTTTTAACTATATGAGATATTTTAAACCTTTATTAGGGACATGTGTTTATCGCATCTTTCATTGCACCATGTTAATAAAGTTACACTGCAAACAAATGCCAACTTGTGCCGTCTACGCAACAAGTGACATCCTTTCACCATATTACATATTAGTCAAATTATTTTTGTTTGCATAGGCCTACTACTCTTGTTTGTACAGACAAGTTACTACATGATAGAAACTGTGTCCACCTTGTTTCTAACCAAAACATGACTTTGGGATATGTCATTCATCACTTATAATCATTTATAAACACAAGATAGTATCGTTAAGAAACACTTCAAATAATATCCACATAATGACTTAACTCCTAACGTTGGGCCCAGATCACTTAGCAGGTGTAACTATGGCCGAATTCACCACCCCATTCACACCATTATAAAGTGGGCTGAATTCCCCAGAAAGTTGGGCCGAATTCACCAACACCTGTATATATTTATGCATACTGTGCATTATACCATAAAATGTTCCGATGAAAAATGTTATAATAATTGCTTCAGAGCATGTCATTAGCCCCGGATTTGATGGTGTAGGCCTTTTAAATAACGTTATTATTATTATCGACAAAGGGGTAATGGTCGGAATGCACCTCTGCCTGAATGCACCAGTCGCAATGCACCAACTGTGTGGTCGCAATGCCCCAACCGCCTGGTCGCAATGCTCCAATGGGGTGGTCGCAATGCACCACTTTTGGTCGGAATACCCCACTTTGGTGATGACGACCTATTAGCAATGCTCCAATGGTTTGGCGCAATGCACCTCTTATGGTATCTATATATTATAAAACATTATGGTTTCTCTGTTTGTTTGTTTTTACCTGGGCAACGCCGGATGAGTCAGCTAGTATAATGACTTCTTTAAGTATTTATCAATGGGTAGTGATATACGTACATGGATTTTGCTTGAAATTTCAACTACATTATACTATTAATAGTGGGTGTCATAGTTAAAAAATACACAACTTATTGTGAATTAGGTGATAAAAGAACGGAACTTGGTAGATAAGTAGAATAGTTCGTAGTTCGTTTTTATAAAGACCTCCACGATGTATACATATATATTAATAATGTTATTATTATTACTAGATCGTTGCATGTGTTAATTTGAGCTGAATCGTTCGCTACACATAAAACATAAGAACACGGATGGATTGTTTCCCTTGTAAAGTTACACTGTTAAATTCTACACACACAACATGTCTGAAAAGATGTAGTCAGAAATCAGGATGACAATTTTATTAATTAAACATATATACATCCGTAGGCCGTATTGTCACCTTCGTGACTACATCAAATGTCCCTACAATGTAGGGCACATTGGAAAAAATATTGAGTGATATTCAGTGTTTACACAAACTGTGACTACAATACACACATTCTTAGAGAATAGGAATATCAACAAATATTTGTGCTACACTACTTGAACATTAGTTACTATTATTGTTGTTACATCTTACATATCTGATCTATTATAACAACTTAATCCATACGCTACACGTGGAATTATTATTACGTTGTTTACACAGTTATTCTGAGGTTGACCAGTTCACTAAATAAGTACTTATTTTATATAGTTGGTTGGCTCCACTGTCAACCCAGAATTGAATGTCATTTCACCATCTGTTACACTTGTTTGATATTATGTTTGTATGTATGATTTACACAATTCTATCTGTCTGTCTGCCTATATATCTATTTTCTTGTTATTCAGAATGTAACGTTAGACATTATACTAACACAAATCTGACACGCAAGATCTGCTCAGCTAGGTCCTAACTTCTATTCAAAGAGGACTTAGTAAGAACTGGATTACCTGTGTAGGCCTTCATGTCATTAAAGTCAAACTGAAGCCAACTTCAGCTAGATGCTGCTATTGTCAGGAAGCGTTCTTTCAACAATGCTGTTAGTCAAACAAAAAGGTATGTTCCATGAAACAATACAAGGGTATTAAGCCAATTGCTATGGCCTCCAAAAGGACAGACAATGTGCAACAATCTACTCAATAAAACAAAGCAGGAGTAGAGAAGCCAATTATACAAGCCTGTAAATATTCTTGACACACACATGTCACTATTCTCACTGTTGTTGTTAGCCTGTCACATTAAAATTCAAAGGTCATCATTTCAGTGTAATTTAATAATGAATGTCTACACTTGTATAATATATAAGTTATAACTTTCAATTATTTCTAGAAAATCAAAACGAAAACTTCCGCGTAACTATAATACAGTAATTGTATTATTATAGTCTCACTCTATGCATTTATTAATTAATAATTTATATTTTCACTCGGTAATATACTTAGTTTACACTATTTTCGATGGCCGAGCCATTCATGCATCATTTACATCGTACAACATATGTACAAAGGATAAATTTAAAATAAAAAAATATTTGTTTTTAAATAATAATAAATAATACAAAAATGTGAACATGCATTAAAACATAAAACACGATATATATAAATCGAAAATAGTATATATCTACCACCTTTATCATTTTATTTAATATCGTAAGTACTATATACATATATAATATATACACGATATCAATCATAACATAATAAAGGTATATATACATAGTCCACCCCCCGTCTTCAACCCGCTATCCAAGCCAACATAAATTAGATGTCGTTGATGTCCAAAGCTTTATTTCAATGTACACTCTTTTTGATACAATGCCGTCATTCAAACAAACCGATCTGCTCAATAAAACAATGCCAGAGTAGCTAAAAGATCTGCTCAACGCATGAGCAGGATGCATATTAAGCTATTTCACATCATGACTTCTACACATCATGTAATCGATATTTCATGATAGGTTATGTAATACAATCACACACATGTATACAAAGACAAAACAGTTTACTTTCAAGAATGTACATAAAGTCAACGAAACAAGTGATTTCTATATTACTTATTCATTTAATATTTAATGTTTTAATATATACAATTGTATTATCTATATTTGCATAAGTTTGACAATGTTACAATCAATGGGGCATTCCGACCAAAAGTGGTGCATTGCGACCAGACCGTTGGAGCATTGTGACTACGCCGTTGGAGCATTCCGACTAGGCGGTTGGAGCATTCCGACTAGGCGGTTGGAGCATTCCGACTAGGTTTTGTGCATTCAGGTAGTGGTGCATTCAGGCAGTGGGGCATTCCGACTATAATTCCGACAGAGTGCAAACGTACCCTAGCCGAAAAGTATCTATAAAAATGTCCCAGGTATTACTCATTCACAGTTTTTTACTGCCGTCACTAGTCCACATCACAGTCCACATTCACTCATCAGGCATCACTACTCTACCGCTCGTCTACTGTACTGACAACCGTTGTCATTGAGCGATAATATATGTCATTCATATTTAATGGCACCAAATAAACAATCTATAAAATAATGTGATATCATATCTTACCCCAAAGTTGTGCAATATTATCATACACATGTTCCATGGTAGTCAAACAAAACAATTATTGGTATTCATATGTTTAGTATTTAATTTACATTGACGAAAAGTAAGCAAAACCTAAGCCTAGGTACAAGGAAACTAGCAACAACTAATCATACTCCGTGAGGTGGCGCCACCATTTGCCGCTAACACCACAACCGCCGCTGGAGTCACTTCACTTGCCTAGCCAGACGTAGACCAAAGGCAGTATAATTTGTTTATACTAAGTATTAGTATTTATTGTCTTTGCCTAGACTACCATTTTTGATTGCTACGAAAATTCCACGATGTTTGCCTACAATTTTGAAAGCCAGCACATGGCCGGACCACATTTTTCCAGACCTCAATTTTGGCCGTGGCTACTTGCTGCAATGCCCCAGAAGCATTGCCTTAGATTTTTAGAAATACAAAAATGGTTCACGGCCAAAATGGCCGTGCTTAATTTGTAATTTATACAATTATAATGGGATACTTTCAAGCAGTGATTCGGACTGTATACGCCAGGGGGCGATAAGAGTCATCGGTCCAGTTGTTGATTGCCATGTCATGTCATGTCAACGAGTGTAATAGCCTGTGTGTTCAGTGTCATTTTTTCATATCTGTCATACCATGGCAAACAAAGATTTTTTGAGATATGACAATCCCTCAGCTGAAGGGGAACTGAGAAGCAGAAATGCTAGATTGTCCGGAAGAAAGACAAACACCACAAACTCCTGCGTTAGACCAAAATTGGACTGTTTGCAGTACCCGACCTAAGACCTGTCTGCCTTCGTTTGCAATGACTGAAACTAAAAAAATAGCACACAATCCTATGCCGACAATTCGTACAGCTATTATTTTACGAATTCGATAATACGTTGTAACAATGATGTTCGACAATCATTTGAGCTATCACCAGCCGCCAGCAGATCTGCCACATTTTTAGGGTTACAATCTGTATTTTCGACCTAAAATTCTGTAAGAATCTGTACAGTCTGTATCACATGTATACATATATGTCGCGCATACCATAACAACATGTGAATACAAGTTCGACATTTTATTACTATGATATATTATATCCAACATCTGCCACAAACTACATTCATCATTGTGACTCAGCATGCGTTGCATATTTAGCCAGTCTCAGCATCTGCCGCGCTTGGCCATCCTCCTCCAGCACGATGACGTCATCGGCCATCAGCAGAAAGTCCTCATACTCATCTTTCAGCTGTTCGGCATCAACGTCGGGGGCAAAGCGGGCTACCAGACGTACAATCGGCTCGTACGTGAAGTTCAGACGGGTTGCAGGGTCGAGGACACTCAAGTCGCGCAACACCAGGTCGCCGAACGGAAACTTTGCGACCATTTTGCGCACAACCGCACAGTAAAATGCGTGCTCATCGTTGACGAATGACGCCTGGACGGCTGGCGTGACAACTTCGTCATCGAAGAAGGTGCGCACCTTCAAACTGACCGCGACGATCCAGTCGTAGTGCTGGATGGGGCGATCGTTGATGGTGCGTAGGTCAACAACGTTGCGGATGGAGCGATTAGCTGTTTCCCGCCGTTGAGCCACCTGCCGCATTTTTTAGAACTACAGTTTAGGAGCGCGCCATTGGCTATTGCGCGCTACAACGAACTAAATCGGTGATTTAGTTCGTTCTTTCGATGTAGTTATAGTCATTAAATAAACGATTACTTCGTTGCACCGAAAGCTGTTTTTTTTTTCGACTGATCGATTTTGTGACGCATACAAGTAAATAGTGTGGCTTTATAAAGGTTTTTCAAAATGTTATTGAAATCCGTTTCGAAATGGAGTACGGCCGTACGCAGGCCTATTACTAAAAATCGTCAAAATCCGCATCGGACACGGGTAATCCGTATCACGTGGTAGGTCTGCGCCGAGAGTAGTTTTAGAAATCGACGGGGTCAGCGCTGTCAATCATGCATCACGTGAACTTGCTTCGAGCGAAACTAGATTCCCGCTCGCGATCGCCTCCCACTAAAAGATCGCGTCGTCTCCAGGCATGTACCATAGTAGTCTATCAATAAGCGCCGTCTTGCCAAAATGCTGACTAGAAAAAGAAAAATTAGTGAAAGAGAGAAATTGGCTGTTGGTAGGCCCTACGAAGTGCGATCTAGTCGTACTATTTCGGGGGGAAAGTCACGACGGGCGCCGATCTTATTAATGCGTTGACCAAATAAATGCATGGATCCTTGATTTATGCCGCGTGTCTCTTAGTAATACTGTGCATGCATTATAATATAACGACAGCCTTATTATTTGAGAAAATTAAAATCAGACAAAAACAGAGTTCGTCCGCGCCTGCGCATGTGATGATTAGCGCTGAAACAACGTCACACATCATGTTTACGTTTAACATTCTGACGAAAAACAAAATGGTCTAGATGCACTGGTGTATTCAGGATTTTTCACTGGCGTGGGGGAAACCTATTAATCCAATCTGCATTAAAAAACAAACAAAACTGGACACAATTTAGTTGTGTACCTACCACATTATAATTATTAAAAGACAGAACAACTCAACAGAGAACTCAGATGCGCACGCACGCACTCGTACGCGTACACATGCACTTGCTCACATGTTACCGTGATACAAACCGTGTTAGTCCATTTCTTAATAAACAAACATTTTCCTAGACGCATACTAAGATGAATTCCGATCTGTTACTAGTTTCTAAGGCTCCGATTTTGATCCAAGAGAACTGGCGACACATCTGAGCACTTTTACCCAAAACATTCCGCTGCGGAAATGTGACACTTTCTAAGGGGCTAGCGTATTTTATAATAATAATAATAATAATTTTATTTATAAAGCGCCGTATATCCGGAATATAATTCTGCTCAGAGGCGCATAAAATTACAACATTGTTACAATATAAATATACAATTGTTTGAGCTTACATGGTAAATATATTACATAAGATACGTAAATTATGTTGTAGAAAATGTAAGGCTTCTAAAATTCGTGATGCATAAGATTTGAGATCGCTGCCTCCACACCAGCAGAATTGGTTGTCACAGGTTATCAAATTAGCAAAAAATATTAATTCTGGTCATGCCAGCTACAAACGCTACCAGCGAGCGGTCATTTAGTGCTACGTAGCGTTAAACCATAACCGAGGACAACCAAGACTGAAGTACGATTGAACCATATTGATGATGTTCACAAGGACAAAACAAACGCTTTTTGTATGGTAGCAGTTGCCAATGGTTTTGTACGGGAATACAAGCCTTGTTTGGGTATATTTGGGAAATTTGTCGTCGTCAATCTTGCAAATATCCAATCCACGGTGAGGAAGAAATCAACCCAAACGAAGATTTCATTTCCTGAATGATGGTACAGTGGAACCTCTCTATTGCGATCACCCTCGAGAGTGGGCCAAAGTGACCTCATTTACGAGATGACCAAATCAGCGAGACTAATTTCCTATTCTCTAAAAATAATTTGGTACTATCCTACAGTGACCTTAATTGCGAAGTGGCTGTTTTATAGAGTGACAGTAAAGTTAGATTCAACTATATTTGCGAGCAGGAGTGATTGATGTACTTCGGCGTACGTGTTCACGCATATGTAGACCCAGTTAATGGAAGCAATACAATGTCATATAAGAATACTTTAAATAAATTAGGTTGGAACTTAAGCATATTTCGTCTTTTTTGTTTTCTGTAGACTTTGTGACGCGCTATAACTATCATTTCCCTGTCAGTTCGATGTCAGTTGTGGAGCTGTTCATGCCTCACCTTGGGATGGACAACATGAAGCAAAGCAGAATACGTAGCCGTTGACATAGCGAAATGGCGGGGTTGCGCAGTAGTCTTATGGATCACAAGGCCCAAAGAGGATAGGTAAGTAAAAGGTCACGCCTCACGTCAGCGTATAACACAGCACCCTCGCCCCCGCCCCCGTCCTACGATATCACGTCCAACAGCGTCCATGCATGGGGTGAGAACGACAGTAGTAGTAAGGTTCGTCTCACTCACCATAGATCAAAGGACATCAAAGGAATGAGATAAGGAATTGCTCAGCCGGTGAACATTCTGCTCTAGTTAGAAAAAATGACATTGTTTGTAAACATTGGGTGTATTATTTCACAACACGACGCCACTAGCAGCTATGATTGACAGCGTGTTATGTAGTTGGTGTATTATTTCACAACAAGCAGCTATGATTGACAGCAGTGTGGTAACCTTAGCAACGAGCCATCTGCGGCGGGTCCGTTGAAGACCAAAGTACGACTGTACGACTATTAATAGTGACAGCCGGTGTAGCTGTCTGGGACACTATCGCAAGCAGGCGTTTTATATTAGCCGCATTCTGGCATACTGGTAAAATGAAAGTAAGCGTCAACCAGGCGTTTTACCGGCAGTGCGCTAGCATTTTATTCATAGAATAAATCGGCTGTCTGGTGGAAAAACACCAGCAAGCGTTGCGACCACGGCGCCAAGCTTTGGACCCATTGGCACGGGCTGCGGTACGACGGGTGTGAGGGGAGGCGAAGCGCTTGCGTCGGGCTTCTCTACTCCCGTTGCCGAGGGGTCGGGAGGTGATCCGAAGCCCGTCCAATTCATAGGGAGACCCCTTCTCGATAAATAGCGGAACCTGTAAACATAGGAAAGATTGGTGAAGAAGGCGTGTAAAAGGTAGGCTCGTTATTATAACGTAGAAGGCGTGCAAAAGGTGAGGTTATATATATATATATATATATATATATATATATATAGTTATTATAACGTAGAAGGCGTGCAAAAGGTGAGGTTATATATATATAGTTATTATAACGTAGAAGGCGTGCAAAAGGTGAGCTTATATATATAACTTATATATATATAAGTTGTATATATATATACATATATATATATATATACTAATATGTAACGTACCAGTCGAGCTCGCGTTGTGCAAGACTTAGCCGCGTTTCCATCTTCGTATATTCTTTAACGTACCAGGCGTACTCGGTTTGTATCTGCTCCTCGCAAGTAGGGTCCATACTCATGGTGGCTGTGTAACGAAATGTGCGCGTTGTTGTTCAACGCGCCCTATAGCGGCGTATGTAGACCTGCCGTCGTGCACGTAGGCCCTAACGACAGTATTGCGCAATATAACGAAAAGAGTGCACACAATATTAAAATCGTATCTAGTAAATCACAATGAACGGTGTATATTGTAAAAGGCCGACTAGAGACTCGTAGGGAAGGTTATTTTTGGAGAAAAACAATCTGTAAAGGCAAACTAAAAGCGAGTGTACTGAAGCGACCTGTAACTTTTTTCCCTTTCAATAACCTTGCTCAACTCGCTAACCACGCGGTGTACGTGTTCGTGGGCATGAAGGTTCCCCTATAAATAGGCAGGCTGAGACCGTGTCTGTATTCACTCGTTTGTGGTGTGCTGTTGTTAACGTAGTTATCTCTGCACTCTTACAGACCAACTGCTATGGCGGCTGCTCAAGGAACAAAACTGGGGCTGAAGAAGAAGAAGATTCCGACTCCTAAATTATCGATAGAGACCGCTACTTTGAAGGTTATTGCGGTCGTTGCTGCGGGCCGTGAGGAAGCTGCTGCTGCTGCAATCAGCGAGTCGGCTGCGACACCATCGTCAACGGCGTGTGAGAGCAGCGGGGAGTCTGCAGACACCCTTGTCTCGCCGACGCCGGCTAAGGCCGCCGACTCCGATGCGGTAACGCCTGCGTCGACCTACCAACCGTCTACGGTGAGTTTCAAAGACCTCCTGGCCTCCGAAGATGACGGTGTGTATACCGTGTCGACCTCTGTCAGGATCGGTGCCGTAGCTTGGCGGGCCAAGTGCACGTACGCGGGGTGCCCGGAGTGTCGACGCAAGCTGACCCGTATGCGAGACGGTGTCTTGAAATGCATGTCGCACGGCGCGGGCGTAAATCCGAGACAATATTTCTCGGTGCGCGCAATGCTGACGGAAGTCGGTACGAAGGACCCGGAAATGTGGGTTACCTTCTTTGACGACGTCATGTCGAGCCTCATGACCTACGAGGCCGCCTATCTAGCGCCTATGACGCCTGAAAAACTACGTGATACTATACAGGAGATCGTGGGAACGGTCATGAAAGTCACTATACGTAAGACAGTGTGGGGGGAAATGGCCATGTACACTGTGCGAAGTGTTATTGTAGCCCTCCCGAACGTCGAGTAGCTGCTGATTGAATAACGTGCGCTTTGCTTGTGCTGTAGGAGGACGCCCTCGCCCGCGATCTGGTGTTGGACGGTATAGTGGCGGACGCCCCGAGAGCCTCCCTCAGGGGTGCGACGGACGCCCTGGACCAGGCGCTGCCGACGGATACCCCGTGGAAGGTTACGTGTTCGGGACCCGACGACGCGGAGACAGCGATGGAATTGGTCTTCGACGACGGACCCCCTAGCGCTGATTAGGCGTTGCGTGGAAGAATCGGACCCCCCCTTCAAGCGCGTGAAAGTGGAGTCGATCAGCGACGAGACAGCGCGTATGAAAGTGGACTCGATCATCGACGAGACAGCGCGTATGTACACGACCCTTCAGCCCCTGCCAACGTACGGTCCCCCAGACGTCGTGTCAATCTCATCGAGCGATGGTGAGCCACCGTCACTGATATCGTCACCGGCCTCACCCGCCCCCGCGGTAACACCCGACGCGCTGAAAAACGCAATGCTGCGAGCGCTTGCCGAGTCTATCGGCGAGGCCGTGCTGGCCCGCGCGCGTCGCGAGTGTAAGGGGTGCGCCCCCTCGCTGATATACGGCCCCGTGGCGCATATGTTTGGGTGTCGAGAAAGTGCGAAAGTCATATGCGAGCGACATTTTCAGTTTGTACTGAATGATTTCATGGGTCGACCGCTCGTGCCGAGTGCGGTAAGGCTGATGCTACTGCTATGCGACCAGACTTGGTTACCGGATCGCTTTGAGGAGGCCACGTTAATGAAGAACGTCATCGACTGGTCCCTGACCAACTGGCTGGAATACGAACACAACGCGGCCCTGGAGGTGGCTGTGACAGCATACCTGAGGAGTCGGTGTGTGTGGAAGTAGCGCCTGCTATAGTAAACGAACTGCCTGCTGTAGTGAAAACGAACTTTCTGCTGTAGTTTCGACTTGTTATAGTAAACGAAATGCCTGCTGTAGTGAAACGAGTAGCAACGAACGAACTGCCTGCCGTAGAAATTTTTTGAGTTTGACCTGTATTTACGCTTAATAAAAATGTTAAAACCGTATGAAATGCCTCCGTTATTATATGAAATACCTCCGTTATTACCGAACAGTCACGCATTCACAAAAAAAAACAAAAAACCAGTCTAATAGAAAAACCGAACAGTCACGCATTAACCAAAAAAACGTTAAAAAAAAGACCCACCTCCCGAACAACAGAAAAAACGTAGAGAAAGCCCCGAACAACAGCCACAAAATTGGCAAACCCCGTCTATTCCAAAGCCGCGTACAATTTCCCTGTCAATCACCGCTAAGCGCAGTCTTCACCCACCCCGCTCGTACACCCGTCACTCCACCGAAACAGTCGGCGAATCCCCGTCAATCACCGCTAAGCCCTCCCCTCAAGCAGCAGCCGCGTAATTGCAGTCGGCAAACCGACGTTCTATCAGACAGTCAGCGCCGCGCAATCGCGAGCACTCGGTCACCCCTCTAGTGTCTAACATCACCGCTACGCGAGCCGCCATCGCCGTATAGGCGGTAGTCGAAGTCCGACGATCTTAATAACGTTAGCGGGTTTGTCTGGTATAGACGTGCTCACTGCAAAACCTCCCTGACTGACTGACTGACTGACTGACTGACAGTGCTGCCACCTCATGGCGGTCTGCCCCAGATGCGGTCGTGTCATCGACCACCCTCTAGTGGCGCACGCGTGCAAGCGCTACAAATGACCGAATTGCGAACGTGCTTACGTCTACCGTAGCGGTGTAACGAGACATATGAAGGCGAAGACATGCGAACCGCGGGATCATATGAAGGCGAAGACATGCGATCCGCGGGACGCTCACGAATGCCCGAACTGCGGCGAGACCTACGCCTATCGTACTACTATGCTGAAACATATGAGAGAGGCGCACCGTGGCCCCCCTAAAGAACAAGCCCCCCCTGAGATGGAGGTGTCGGAAGCGTTGCAGCGTATCGTGCACGAACAATGGTCAAGTATACGCACTTCCACGGCGCCCGGCCCTGTTCAGTCGAGGTATGACTTTCACCTGACCGACTTGGACACGCGAACGCTCGAGCAGCGACTACGACTGATATTCGAAGAACAGACGCGCGCCTTTAAAATTAACTTAAGTTTTGGGTTTATTCTCAGACATAAGGAGACGGACCGTTACCGATACTTTCATTCGTCGTGTAACTGCTGCGGCCGCTACCTCGACTCCCCCTGTCTGATTACCGGTAGTCGCTCTTTTGAACGCTTTCTCGAACGCGTCCGACAACCCGACGTTCTACAGTACGTCATTGCGCAGCGACCCGACTCGGGGTGGACGGCTGAGTTAGTGACTAACGCCACCTTCTTTCTCAACACCATCAAACACCATCCTATCGGCTGTCTCGAAGGGCGTCTGCCCGCCTACCTACGCTTCCACAAGGCGGTTATCACTCTAGAAAAAGATACACACAGTAGGCCCTACACCGACAATCTGTGCCTCTTCCGCTGTCTGGCGCTCCATAAGGGCGCTGACGTAGCAGCTTTGAGAGTCCCCACCTTAAAGCTTTTCGCGGACTACGCCGGCGCGGGGACGAGCGCCGACGAGTTCGCCGGCGTTCCTCTGACGGCGCTCGATCGGGTGGAGACGGTCTTTAAAACCAACGTACTCGTCTATCGACTGATGGAGGCATCGGAACCCGGGAACCCGATCGCCGAACTGATCCGTCGGTCGACCTATCGCTATCCCACGACTATGAGAGTTAACGTTCACGACACACATTTTTCGTACATACAGGACGTGTCGCTGTTCTGTCATTCGTACAGATGCGGTAAGTGCGGCGACGCGCTGTGGCGAACCGCCTCTCTATTGAGGCGCCACGAAGCGACGTGCGAGGGAGGCGTCCGCCACGTCTACCCAGGCGGGGTCTACCATCCGAATCCGTCCGTATTTCAGCAGCTGGCCGACGAAGGAATCGACGTAGACGACTCTCTGCGCTACTTCCCGTACAGGGCGACTTTCGACTTCCAATGCTATTTCGACACCCGTGACCTTCCGGCGGACATCCCCAAGTGCCGGTGGCTCGCCCGGCACGAACTTCTTAGCGTGAGTGTCGCGTCGAACGTCCCCGGCCACGAGACGGCGCGGTGTTTCGTCACGACCGGGGAATCGAACGAGCTCGCGAGGCGCCTGATCGCCGCCCTGGAGGCGATGAGCGCCGCAGCGTGCGCGGCGCTGCGACCTTCGTACGAGCCTACCTTCGAAGAGCTCAGCGCATACGAAACCGAATGGGACCTAAAGTGTAAAGAGGCGTCGGCGGTGGGTAAGAATCCGTACACCGTGCTCGCCGAGCGCCTGTGGGCCTACCTCCGCCAACTCCCCGTTCTCGGCTTCAACTCGGGGAGGTACGATCTGAACGTCGTCAAGAAATATCTTTCCCCCTTCTCATGGGGGTCGACGGCGGTCGGGACGTATCGGCGGCCTTCACGATCAAACGCCAAAACAACTTCATGTGTCTAGGGACGGCGACGCTCAAGTTCCTGGACATCACCAACTACCTGGCCCCCGGTTTTAGCTACGACAATTTCCTGAAGGCGTACGGTTGCGAGGTAAGGAAGGGTCACTTTCCCTACGAGTACCTGGACGATCTGCAGAAACTAGACGACGTCGAACTGCCGCCGCGGGCGGCCTTCTACAGTCACCTAAAACGCGAAGGGATCTCCGACGAGGCGTACGAGGGGTGTGCGCAGGTATGGCGCGACGAAGGCATGACGACGCTGAGGGACTTCCTCGTCTGGTACTACAACCGGGACGTCGCCCCGTTCTTGGAGGCCTTGCACAAGCAGTTCCTCTTCTACCAGCAGCGACGAATCGATATGTTCAAAGACGCTATCAGCGTGCCGGGACTGACGCTCCTCTACCTGTTCAACGATCTCCCGCCGCAGATACACTTCACCCTCTTCAACGAAGCGAACAAGGACCTTCACCGTCTCGTTCAATCTCAGATCGTCGGAGGTCCGTCTATCATCTTTGCGCGTCATCACGAGGCCGACGTGACCGTTCTACGCCGCTCCGAGTACGGCGATTCGGCCCGTCCCTGTCGCTCGATAGTCGGCTACGATGCGAACGGCCTCTACCTATGGGCGCTCACGCAAGACATGCCGACGGGCTGGTACACGCGTCGACGCGCGGAGAACGCCTTTCGATCGGAACGCGTGCATCGCTACGGCCGTATGGCCGTGGAGTGGCTGACGTGGGAAGCCGACCGGACGGGGGTGGACATACGGCACCTGGTCAATGGGCGCGAGAAGCGCGTGGGCAAGTACCGGGTCGACGGGTGATCTCGAGAAACACGGACGGCGTACCAGTTTCAAGGGTGCTTCTACCACGGCTATCCGTGTACGGGTAAGGAGACGAATGACGTCAACGGGAAACCTATGCGCCAACTGTACGCCGAGACGGTCGCCACTACGAACTACCTTCGCCGCTTCGTCACGGTCGTCGAGATGTGGGAGTGTCAGTGGCGCGCGGTGAGACCGCCCCCCGTTCGTCGACCGAGCCGCGACCAACTCACGCGGACGCAGATATTGGAGGCCGTACGCGACGGTACCCTTTTCGGTCTAGTACTCTGCGACATCGCCGTACCGACCGAGCGGCGCGCCGCCTTCGCCGAGATGCAGCCCGTCTTCAAGAACGCCTACATCGCCCGTTCATGCGTCGCTACGCCGAGACGCACGAGCTCCTGAACCGTCCTCAACGCACGCTCGTGGGGAGCTTTTTTGGTACCGAGATCCTCCTCGCCACCCCGCTATTGCGGTGGTATCTGGAGCACGGACTCGCCGTCGACCGCGTGTACGAGATCGTCGAGTACGACCCGGTCCCGTGCTTCCGTCGGTTCGGCGAGACGGTCTCCGCCGCCCGACGCGAGGGCGACGCCGACCCCGACAAGGTCATCCTCGCCGATACGTTTAAACTTCTAGGCAATAGATGCTACGGGAAAACGATTACGCTCGTCGACCTCCACAGAGACATCAAATTCTGCACGGCCGTCGGGGCCTCCACGTTGATCAACGATCGCCGCTTTCGACAGCTCGACGTCGTCGTCCCAAATCACCTCTACGAGGTGGCGCTGAACAAGCGCACCGTCAGGTACGGCCTCCCCACCCAGATCGGCTACTTCGTGTACCAGTACGCGAAGCTGCGCATGCTCCAGTTTTATTACGACTTCATCGCCACCTACGTACCGCGCCCCCTGTTTCAGTACTGCGCAATGGACACCGATTCAGCGTATATAGCACTCGCGGGCCGGTGCATCGACGACCTCGTGGAGTCGGCCAAGCGCGAACCTTACTTCCGGCACCGTGGCGAGTGGCTTTTGTCGGAATGCTGCGACGCGCACGCAGAGGCGTACGTGCAGTGCCGAATCGCCGACCGTCCGTGGGCCCCCGCCGCCTGCTGCGCGGCCCGTCGAATGTACGATAAGCGAACGCCGGGCCTCTTCAAAGAGGAATGGTCCGGTCGCGGTATCGTGGCGCTCTGCAGCAAGACGTACTACTGTTTCGGCGCGGCGGGCGATAAGTACAGCACGAAGGGGGTGAGCCAGCGCCAGAACAACATCGATAAGGACACGTTCCTCGCCGTGCTGCGGGGTCAGCGGAACGGACGCGGCTGGAACCGCGGCTTTCAGGTAAAGGAATCGTCCGTGTTGACGTACATTCAGGAGCGCGCGGCGTTGAGCTACTTCTACGCCAAGCGACGCGTGCTCGACGACGGGGTCACTACGGAGGCCCTACTCGTATAACTCGTCTACCCTACCTAGGGACCCACCCCCTCCCTAGGGGTATGTATGTATGTTGGGACTAATAAAAAAAAGTGAAACCGTCAATTGTTTTCATCGTTTTTTTTATTCGATAGATTCAATTCGGTTTTAACCAGTCGAATATGAGTCTATCGTGGCCGAATAGGTCCTTGAAACTGCTTAGCGGTATGCCGCGGCATCGGAGGAGCAAGTAGGTAACGCGATATTGTCCGCATACGTTAGACATCGCGCTCTGCAGTCTCTTGTCGTTGTACGTCCACGAGTCGCAGTTACGGCGCAGGAAGGTACGGAAGTCGGCGTGCAGCGGCGGTAGTCCGTACGAGTCGAAATACTCGCCTTGCCGGTTCACGTCCACGTAGACGGCGATCCAGTGTTCGCCCGGCTCGCCGCCGTCGTCGGTGTTGCACACGAAGGCCGCCGGATAGGTGGTGACCCGCCGGCGGCGTAGCTCGTCTTTAGGCAGTACGCCGAAGACGACGTTTTTAGTGTACTCATCGATCTCCAGACGGCGCATGAGCTGAAACGTGTCCATGCTCAGTACTCGTACACGACGTTGCGGTTCCTGTCGACCTCTAGCACCGACTCGAACTCGCCGTACACGACGACGTTCACCGTCCGCGGTAGCGCCGCCGCGAAGTGTGTCTCAACGCGTACTGCCCCCTTGCGGACGACGTTGAAATGGTCACCGTCGCAGCAATCCGGCGTCAGGTCGAAGCCGAAGACGGTGTAGCCGCTCCCGTATTCGACGCGCCTCAGGTCGTTGCCCTCGTCCTCGTACGCCTTCCCCGTCGCCGCGAAGAGGTTCAGATAGCTTATGACGTAGTTGTTCGTCGCGAAGTTCGGCTGCAGCGGCTTGCTCGGCACCTGGCGTCCGTCGACGAAGAGCGCGAGGAAGTTTATGCCGTTGTGTTTCGCGTTGAACGGGGTTTTAGCGTAAGTCCCGTTATAGGCGTCGTTATCGACCATTAACAGGAACACGCGTTTTGGCACTACCCCCAACCAGACGTTCTCGTGGGTGTGAGACATGGTCCCCTGCGGTATCGAAAACACCTTGCAGTCGACTCGGTGTAGCGGGTACTTGGCCGTGCCCTTCGTCAGCGCTTTGATATGACCGAGCTGCAGGTCCGCGTTCACCCTGGCTTTTCGCACCTACAGGAAGGCCTCCAGCAGCACGATTTTGGGATCGTGTCCCCCCACCGCCACGAGCGCGAAAACGTCCTTGCTTCGCACCAGACGGAATTTCACGTCGACCCCGTTCAGTAGGTAGCGATTTTGCATGAACACGTCACCGTGCAGTCGTCCGAAAAGCTCCACCTCCCGACTGCGCCGGATGTACGCGTGGCGACGCGTGTACCCCTCGTTGGCATCCCCGAGCTCCTCCATGTGCCCGGCGGTGTCCTTACACCACAGGCCGCCCTCGAGCTGCGTGTTCTTGGCGTCGGCGCCGTAGCTCAACAGGGTCTCGATGTAGGCCCGATACGCGTAGGTGTTAGTCGACGGCGTAACGAGCGTGCCGTTCAGCGATACGTCGACTTGACTGAAGAGCGAGTGCAGGACGTTATTGACAGGGGCCACCTGATCGCCGTCTTGGAGGTCGGTACCGTCCCCCCTCACCACTTTGAATCGTACGTACAGTCTGACGCTCGACAGGTCCAGATAGTCATCTCCCGAGCCCGGAACTAGAAACTCGATGGGTCCGCCCGCATCGAGCGCCGTCAGGGGTTGATAATCGATCCACTGACCGCTCTCGATTCTCGTCTGCGTCATCGGGACGCTGAACAGGTCCAGTTCGCTTTTTATCCCCTCGCACGACTGCCGGTGGACGAACGCCATTCTACTCGTCGAATATGTCCCTCGGACGCTTCTGCTTCTTCCGCGGTCGTTTCGCCTTACTGACGGTCGCAGCTCTACCCGGTGGTTTTATACGTCGTCGTCGTTTCGGTGCCTGCTGCTTATTCAGCAGTCCGTCCAGAAGGTCGGCCCCCGCCTCTTTCGCGCGTCGTTTCACCGACTGTTTCAGACTCTGCCCGTCGACGACGTCACGCGCCGCGCGTACGCCTGTATTGAGAGCCCGCTTTCCCAGCGCCAAGGCGCCTCTCTTGATAAGCGGCATGGCGCGTCGAAACAGGCTCCCGAAAAGATTCCCCAGGCCGTGACCCCGCAACACTCTAAATCCGACGAATACCGGGAGGTTACCGCCGACCTGCTGGGTGTAGTAGTCCTCGTACGCCGCCTTCGCCATCCTCAAAACAGCTTCGATTTACGGCGTCTGACGTGAAGCGTCACCACGAGTTTTCCCTGTTCGAATGGTATCGGGCGACCGATGTCGTCTCTTATATCTATTTCGATCGTGGCGAACTGTTTCCGCAGTAGGGGTACGTATTGTACGCGATCGAACGTATTCGAGACGCTGAGCCCGTGCGTGCCGTGGACGGGAACAGACCGGAGTAGCGGGGCAAAAACGTCGCCGACGACGCGCGATTCGACGATGTCCGTGTACACGTACAGCGTGTCGAGTCCCCGATGCATGTCCACCGTGGACGCCGCTTCGCGCTCGAAGGTGAACGCGCCTTCGCCACTGGGGAAGAAGGTGGTCCACGGGTCGAGCTGTAGCCCCGTCTGAAGTTCGGGACTTTTTATAACGCACGAGCTGAACCCGAGCATGTTCGTCAGGCCGCTCTGGAGTGGCATGGAAAATTCGACACCCTTCGACAAACGCAGCGTCATGCGGTTAGAGATCGGGCTGTAGCGCATGTTCGCCTTGACCCTGGCGGTGCTCGCCCTCTCTAGCGCCGCGTTGATTTTTTCCGTCAACTGGTAAGCATTGTTGTAGAACCCGTGAGGGATGGTGCAGGTGCAGTAAATTGGGGTACCGTCGGTGGCCCGATAAACGTTTTCTTCTCCCTTTTCACAGGCTAAATAGAAGAAGGCGTCCTCTTCTCTCACGTTGTTCCAGGTGTGCGGGTACTGTAGCTCTACCAGCCCGCATTCCCAAGCCCCCGTCAGATCGATGCCGTGCGGTAGAGTCGTGATGTAGTGGGTTAACGTATTGTCGGGGTAGGCTTTCATCGATGCATTACTCCGTAGCGTCAGATAGAAATCGGACGACGCCATCGCGATTCATAGATGGACTCGGCAGTAGGTAACCGAGGCAGCTACTCAGCAGCGCCGTCCACAAATTGGAGTCGCCCTGACCGCGCGACAGATTGTATATGCTAAACAGGATGACCGTGTACAGGACGACGATCTGACACAGGAAGACGATCGCGGCTTTGGGGCACTCGTTACCGCAGAGACGCCACGTGGTGGTGGCGGTGGAGTCGTCGACGACATCGGTCGCATCCACAGAGACGCATGAGTCGACGGCGGGTTCTTCGACAAATACGCCTGAGTCGGCGGCGGAATTCGGCATTGGCTGCTGCTGGTGCTGTCGTCTCGACGGTGTTCATAACGCGACTGTCTTCCGACGCTACGGCCTCCTTCCTTTATTGCGCAGAGTCGGCATGGAGCGCGTTCGCCGACGGGTCCTGGTCCGTCTGGAACGAACGTGGCGCGGCAACCGCGGTCTTCTAATCTGCAGTCTACTAATACAGCACAATCCCCTAATAAAGAACGAAAAGCCGTTGCACAGCCCCGCCTCGTGCAGTCGCCAGCACCCCCCATGTCGCATCCAACGAGTCATCCCTTATAGTTCACAAGCGCCTTGGCATCGATCCAGCTGTTGAACGAAGACGGATAGCCGGACCACTTGACGAGTACCTCTTCACCCTTACCGCGTCGTCGTCGACGTCTCTGTAGAACCTCCTCCACCCGATATAGTTTATCTTTCGAGACGATTACCTTTTGTAGCTCCGGCTCGTAGAAGGTACCGTCTAGTACCGTTCCGGCGTCGTCCGCCAATCCGTAAACGGGAGGCTCGGACGGGTGCACTTCTACAACGGTGAAGAGTTCTTCGCTCCAGTTAGCCATGTACCCCTTCTTGAAACGCCCCTTCACCTTACTGATACGTACGCGGTCACCCTCTCGTATTTTTTGTTGTTTGCTTTTCCGACACCCGCCACCGTACAGCCGTTGCCACACGCTCTCCTGTTTCTCGGCATCGACGCTCGCCGGTGTACTACCGATGCTTCGATGGTAGGCGTTGTTGTACGACCGCACGAGGTCGGGTAAGACCTCCACGTACCTCAACGTCTGATGCTTCGTGAAGTACCTCCACATGCGGGTCTTCAGCGTACGATTGAATCGCTCCACGACACTCGCTTTGGTCTCTTCGTTATGAGTCACGAAGTGGTGGACGCCGTGCGCCTTCAAGAATCTCTGAAAGGGCCTGTTGAGAAACTCCGTGCCCTTGTCGGTCTGTAGCGCGTTCGGCGGTTGTTGCCGCTGCAGCAGGTCCCCGAAGGCCGTAACAAGCGCCTGACCGGCTTTACTCTTCAACGGGACGCACCACGCCAACTTCGAGAAGACGTCTACGACCGTCAATAGAAACGTCGTCCCGTCGTTGTGTTTTTTCAGGTTAGCTACGTCTACGAGGTCGGCTTGCCACTGCTGGTTTCGGCCGCCTACGATAACGCGCCGTCGTTCGAAGCGTCGTTTGACCGGCTTATGAAGGGTATAGGCATCCTGTTCCGTCAACCACCGCTTGACGTTCGATTTCGGTACTAAATTCGATCGTCGTAGCGCGTCGACGCCTGCGTAACTCCCCACCCGCTTCGGATCGAAGTAGGTACGCCTCAGTAGGTCGTGTTGAGGGCGTGAGTTTCGTTGAAGGCTTCGTTGCGCACGACGACGACGCTTCCGGGGCACCACCGTTCCCATGGGGTTTCTGCACGGTTTATATATAATACACAGAAAAAAAGAGAGAAAAGAACCGCTGCTGCGACTACGCCGACGACGACTACCGTTCTTTGTCGCAACATACTGATTTCTGAACCGGTCGAGCGTTTCAACCTCTTTAATAGGTGACCCACGAGCGTTCGAGCGAGCTAGTGCGTTTAGGCGCGCGTTGTATGTACGCCCGACGCTTGGGGTTACCGACGAGTTCCATGGGGACGTTCAGCCGTCTCAGATTACCCCCGAACGCCTCCCAGCCGATCGGTGATGCCGCCCTCTTCCTTTTTCTCATGAGATCGTTCACTAGATCTACCATGTTACTCCCCTCTATTGCGGTGCCATCGTACACGAACTCCCCTCGGTTGTTCCAGCGAATCAGCGGGTCAGTTTTCAATTTCTCTACCAGAAGGCGGGCCTTTTCTCTCAGATTCTTCGGTATACTTTTCGCTATTTCGGTCTCTATACCGGCCCGTCCCGTCGGCCGAGGCGACGGTAGCGGTGGCGACGGTGGCGGCGGCGGCTGATGGTCGGTCGTCGTCGACGACTCTCCGTTCACCACGGACACTCGTACCGGTTGCTCCGCCCGAGACGTCTCCATCGTATTGTACCGACTCAGTAGTTGATTGTACGACGCTACCTTTTCTCGATCGGACAAATCCGTACGCTCGAGAACGGACTTCATGTCGCCGTCCAGGCTACTCATCACGCGTGACGTGGTCGAGGTCGGCTGGGAAAGTAACGGGAGTAGACGCTCCACCAACCTGGGGTCTACCAACGCCATCTTCTTAGCGTACTGCATTCACCCTATGGCCTGTCTGAGGAGCGGTAGAAAGGTGCTCGCCAACGGTGCTAGCAGTGCCGTCAGAAAGCCGCCCGCCCCCGTTTGCAAGATGGCGCGCTTCTGTTTGACGGGAACTTTTTTCGTCGCTAGCTGATGCAGATGGTTCCTGTATTTTAGCAGTACTTGTTTCTGTTTCTTTGATATTTTCACGTTTCCCCTCAGGATGTTGTACGCGCAGTCGCACAGACTGCAGATGAGATCGGCGTCCGCGTGAGCGATTACGGCTTTTCTCAGATCTGTCTTCTTCTTGTACCTACGCAATAGCTGCAGGGCTAGGATGTGTCTCTTGACGCGCTCTGTCATCTTGCAATATGGCGGCTGCGTCACGTTACCCCTCCTTTTATACTCTCGGCGCGTATACATACTGAATGCCGTCGTCGGGAAAGATATTATTGCGCAGGCGCGCTATTTCTGGTGTCTCCTGTTTCAGATCCACTAGGAGATAACCGTAGGGTTCTGACGTCGCGTCTTCGAATGCTTCCATCATGTATTTAGTTCTACCCGGATACATCTGCTTCGCTAGGTGACCCACCTGTCGAGCGTCCCGGGGGCTCTTGAACAGAACCATACATTGAGCGTTTAGACTGATGGTTCGGCTTTCTTTCCCTTTCGGGAAGAGGTTCTGTAGAAGCTGCACGACCGACGCGTTGCAGTGGTGACTTTTTTTAGTGAATAAGGTTGTGACCCGACTGTCCGTTTCTTCCATAAGATCGTCGGGTACGATGAGCGTTCTAGTTTTCGCGTCTAGTGTTTTCGGCTCCGGCAGGCCGTCTACGAACTCTACGTCCTTTGTCACAGAGTCGTAGCCGGACTGCCACTGTCCATAACACCAAAGGATTTTCTCCGGCGGCGGTTCTATCATAACCGAGGCAAAACGCAGCAGACGAGTAACGAAAGTCGTCTTCCCGCACCCCGTAGGTCCGCCTACTATACACGTAAAAGGGTGCTTAAACGAAGTGTCCATTGCTAACGACTGGTGCCCGGCCGACGAGTGAACTATTTTTTCTCGTCTCTTCTATATATAGTACGCACCTCCATCAACAGTTTCCCCAACATATTTTGACCTTCTTGACCCCTGTAACCACTCCCCCAAAAAGCCTCTTCCGACGTTCCCCACTGTGCCCACTCCTCCAGTTCGACACTACCGCTAGCCAACAGACAGTCTCTCAACTTTTGCGACGCTCCAAACTTAGCCATTAAAAGTGCCCTCATACATTCGACCCTAACTACTTCCCACGCCTCGCCCGTCCACATAGCCTTTCTAAATTGATAAGCGTGCTCGACCGATCCGAACACCCGACCATACGCCTGAACTCGACACGGGTAGAAATTCGACATGATGGAGGTCTCTCCACAGAACCGTATAGTTATATCCTTGTTTCCAGCTTCAAACATACGACTGGCCATTTCGTACATGTGTCTCTCCATCGTGTCACTCTCCTTTATGCGAAACTACCTCTACACACGCGACCTATACACTAACTTCCACAAGAGATCAGCATGGACTATATACCGCAGATGGTTCGTTGCTAAGGTTACACTGCTGTCAATCATAGCTGCTAGTGGCACCAACTACATAACATGCTGTCAATCATAGCTGCTAGTGGCGTCGTGTTGTGAAATAATACACCCAATGTTTACAAACAATGTCATTTTTTCTAACTAGAGCAGAATGTTCACCGGCTGAGCAATTCCTTATCTCATTCCTTTGATGTCCTTTGATCTATGGTGAGTGAGACGAACCTTACTACTACTAACGACTCCGACAAAAATGGGGAACGTCACCGCGATAAATTTCCAACAGCACATCGTCGCTGGGCATATATGTATATATATATATACATGTATATATATATATATATACATGTATATATATATATACCATATATATATATAATATATATATGTATATATATATATATACATGTGTATATATATATATGTATATATATATATATATATATATATGCTGGATTAGCCACCAAAATCGATATTCGACATGGCTTGTAAGTCCGAAAATATGCTGTTCAGTCTAAATGGATTTCATTTGGGCCCCACCGAAGTATATTATATACTTGAAACATGCTTCTACATAATACAGCTAAACAATTTTATGATTAAAAAACGACATTGTGACCCAGACTACCGACTACTTCAGGAAATAGTTCACACTGTTTTATACTTGTTTTATCTATAATAAATGCATTTTATTGACGTGTGTTAAATTTCGAAGGACACATCCCGTATCAATCCCAACAGCAACGCAGTTTTGAGTTGTTTGGGGATTGTCTCATCATGCAGTCCACGTAGGGGGTCAAACCTTTTCGGCGTTGTTTACATAAATAAACGCGGTTGGTTTCTGATATACGTAAATTCTCCTCAATAGCTGTTAGTCATGTAGCGTGCACGTTGTGACAACAATCGACAAGGAAGTACTAATAGTAACGCGAATTCTTCACGATGACTCACCGGCGAAGAATGGTTGTGCCCTTTCATGGCATGCCATACAGCAATAGTGTTTCTGGTCGTCTGACAAGCTCATTCTCCCGTGTTTGCTCAAGTGTGTTAAATGTTCTTCTACAGTAGTTGTTAAATATTTTTGTTCGGCTCGTTTCAGACTCAGTTAGCAAAAATAGTGAGCATATCTCATACGACCTACTGCATGACATGCTAGCTAGTTTGCACAAATTGTTATTTACTTTTGGTAAACTCTTCGGATAAAGTATTAAATTAAAGCAAACATTAAAACACAGCATTGCACTTACAAGTAGCTTACGATTGAGCATGTATGTTCAGTCCATTTCATATTCGGTCCTGGAGCACGATTTACTGGGTTACACGTAATGTATTGGCGGTTACACATAATGCATTGGCGGTTATACGTAATGTATTGGCGGTTACACGTAATGTATTGGCGGTTGCACATAATGTATTGGCGGTTACACGTAATGTATTGGTGGTTACACGTAATGTATTGGCAGTTGCACGTAATGTATTGGCGGTTACACGTTATGTATTGGCGGTTACACGTAATGTATTGGCGGTTACACATAATGTATTGGCGGTTGCACGTAATGTATTGGCGGTTACATGTAATGTATTGACGGTTACATGTAATGTATTGGCGGTTACACGTAATGTATTGGCGGTTACATGTAATGTATTGGCGGTTACACGTAATATATTGGCGATTACACGTAATGTATTGACGATTATACGTAATGTATTGGCGGTTACACGTAATGTATTGGCGGTTACACATAATGTATTGGCGGTTGCACGTAATGTATTGATGGTTACACATGATGTATTGGCGGTTACACATAATGTATTGGCGGTTACACGTAATGTATTGGCGGTTACATGTAATGTATTGGTGGTTACACGTAATGTATTGGCAGTTACACGTAATGTATTTGCGGTTACACGTAATGTATTGGCGGTTACACGTTATGAATTGGCGGTTACACGTTATGTTTTGGCGGTTACACATAATATATTGGAGGTTACACATAATATATTGGCGGTTACACGTAATGTATTGGCGGTTGCACGTAATGTATTGACGGTTACACGTAATGTATTGACGGTTACATGTAATGTATTGGCGGTTACACTAATGTATTGGCGGTCACACATAATGTATTGGCGGTTACACGTAATGTATTGGCGGTTACACGTAATGTATTGGCGGTTGCACGTAATGTATTGGCGGTTGCACGTAATGTATTGGCGGTTGCACGTAATGTATTGGCGGTTACACGTAATGTATTGGCGGTTACATGTAATGTATTGGTGGTTACACGTAATGTATTGGTGGTTACACGTAATGTATTGGCAGTTACACATAATGTATTGGCGGTTACACGTAATGTATTGGCGGTTACACTAATGTATTGGCGGTCACACATAATGTATTGGCGGTTACACGTAATGTATTGGCGGTTACACTAATGTATTGGCGGTCACACATAATGTATTGGCGGTTACACGTAATGTATTGGCGGTTACACGTAATGTATTGGCGGTTACACGTAATGTATTGGCGGTTGCACGTAATGTATTGGCGGTTGCACGTAATGTATTGGCGGTTACACGTAATGTATTGGCGGTTACACATAATGTATTGGCGGTTGAAGAGGAGACGGTTGGAGTAGCAGCAGTGCAAGAACAGCAGCGAGGGGGAAAACAACGAAAGAAAAAGAAAATTCGAAGACCAGTTTCGAGGCCTGTGTCCCACTGGGCATTCTGGGAAAAAGAAGAGCAGATCAAAAACAACAACATCAGCAACGACGACGACAACAACATCAACAACAACAACAACAAACACAATAAACACAACAACAACAGCAACAACAGCAACATATCATCATGTGTATCATAGTACTAAAAACAATCACACTGAAGTAAACCAAATGTAGCAAATGTGCTCTAGTTGCATGGGATACTATGGTATTTATAATTTCAGATAAATTAACAGCTTTTTAACATGTGTTCTCAGCCCATATGTGTTCGACATTCTTTTATTATCGCTCAGAAATAGGTTAGGGATCCTCGTGGAAAGCTAAGGTCGAATGAAGCGTGATTTGTGTTTGATTTGAAGACAGTAGCCATGGCTTATGGGCACACAGGGCAGATTATGCTTGAATAGGGACATTTATATCTACAAATTAAACACAAGTGCATATACATGAGACAAACGTTTGTTTACCATAGCATTAATTATGTGTGTTCATGACAATATGAACATATATGTATATATATATATATATATACTCACTTGCAATTAGTTGTGTAAGTTTACTTGTTCCGACGTAAGCGTTCTTTATTGTATTTAAATAATGCTATATTGCAATGCATTACAATAAACATGTTACGTTGCAGCTAGGCAAAATTTAAAGGTAGGTTAATAATATTTTAATGTAAGCAGAGAAAAGGTGAGTTCTTATATGGCGCTCTGCACTTTACTCACTGGCAAACCTGTTAATCGAACACCATCTCAACCTCTATGGGAAGTATTAGGCCACTCTGCAATTAATGCACGAAGCCTATTATTACACAAATATCCACTAATCACTATCATATGTTCATATTGTCATGAACACACATGATTATTGCTATGGTAAACAAACGTTTGTCTCATGTATATGCACTTATGTTTAATTTGTAGAAATAAATGTCCCTATTCAAGCATAATCTGCCCTGTGTGCCCATAAGCCATGGCTACTGTCTTCAAATCAAACACAAATCACGCTTCATTCGACCTTAGCTTTCCACGAGGATCCCTAACCTATTTCTGAGCGATAATAAAAGAATGTTAGACGATCACTTTTCTGCAAGTTTCAAACAAATTTCGCTCGAAGGAAGGCCGCAGTATTGCAGCCACTGTATTAACTATGTATTCGAGTATCTTTCTACATGTGTACGATATAATTTCGCCACAGGAATGTCATTTTCTAATAGCATATATTTTTGAAAAGGCGCGGTCCCGCTATTTTTACTGTTGTACGACGCATTTGTTTGCCCGCGCATTCGGCGTTGCGGCGCGCGTGCTAAAATAGAATGATGTCATGCAGGTGTGACGATTTACTACATCAATAAGTCACCCGCTTTTTTTAGTATAACCTGCCACTACATACCTTTTCATGTAAATGTATTGCTCGATTAGGCATGTCCCTTTGCCTCACGTTTTGCCAGATTCTAGCCACGCTACCGACCAGTTTTCGAGCAGTACATCACACGTTATCCGTATTGGCCACTTGTCCTTGGTGAATGGTGCCCATTCCTTATCAATCGAGCGAACTCGGGTTCGAATCCTGTGCGTGTCGAACTTGGGCAAATTCGTTCACTCTGCGTTGCTTCAGTTCACTCAGGTGTTTATATAATACATACTGTCACTCACTGACGTGACGTTTTGCATTTTAATTATGTATTTGTATTATTTATTTTAAAGCAGTGACTAATTGTGTTTGTTATCTATTAGATTAATGTACAGCACGATGAACATTAATGGATATAGTGCTGCATAAACAAAAACATTATATTATACCATTTAAATACGTATTTTAGTCAATGTAGCTGTATATACTTATTTGTTCGATACTTTTTTTCACATCACGTAAGTTATTTTAAATTACTTACTATATTTTTATTCTTTCTTAAATTATTTTGATAATTATTATGTTTTACCAATGATATATTTTAATATGGACAGTTTTTTTTATACGGATACACGGCATTATACAAGTAGCAGTTTATTATTATGTTTGAGTGTGTATGCGTGCGTGCGTGTGTGCGCAGGCTTACTCTCTTAAATTACATTATTATATGTTGTTTTACGCATATCTAAGGAAACCTTCATGTGACGAATCAATATTCTAAATTACTAATTATTTAGTTATGTCATCGATTGAGTACAGACACATTGTTAAAAAGTTGTCTTAATTGTGAAATAATTAACATTATCTAACATAAATAAACGTTGTTCATATTCAGTTGATAGGTGTAATAGTTCGGGCAGAGAGAAAGGGAAGGAATGTGTCCTCAGACCCCGAACATCCCCAGTTTCCATGCTATAAATTACTTCCTTCTGGCCGTCGCTTTCAACTCGCTCACAGTAAATTGAACCGCACTCGAAACAAATTTGTTACCTCGTCAATTACACTATTGAATGAGTAACAGACCTTCGTTCCTCTCCATCTCTGCCAGTCTTCCATGCCAGTCTGACACTGAGTGAGCCTGACATGATTTGTGAGATGATTTTACTTTTTAAAAACTGTTGTAAAGTATTTAACTTATTTAACATATTTAACTCATTTTAACTTATTTATTTAGCCGACATAACTGTTATTACTATTTTAATTTATACATATTTATAATGTATATACATTTCTTTTATTTGTTTTAATAGGCTGCTACACTCCAAATGAATTTCCCTTCCAAGGGGCAATAAAGTATTGTGATTGTGTTAAGTGCAATTGTGAATTAAGTATACATAATAAGGCTGTCAATACCAATCAGTTATTTTTTTGTAATTTCACAATAATTAATGTTCTAAACAGTACATTTTTATAACTCCTATAATAATACTAATTCGATAGCAACACATACCATACTGAATTAAAACCAAATAGACCATTACATCAGTTCAAGGCATCATAGACGTAGTTCAACAAATTAGCTCAGTAATAGAGTAGGCCATGCTATGGTAAGGATGTCAATAAACGGAACATTTCGGGAATAATACATATTTATTTGCAACTTTAACGACTTGTAATAGCGCCCATTGACGCTGCAGCCTCATTAGTCTCGGGCAATTTTATTCGTGTGCTATCGTTTCGACGCGAAATTCCGATGCAACGCTGTATTGTAATTTTTTCTCAAACCTAACATTTTCACTGAATGATGGCACACCAAACAGGTTTATTAAGACTGTAGCTGCCTGTTTTACATAAACTTTCACCGAAGCAGTCAAACGAGACAACGTCCAAGGAGGTACCAAATTGGACGGTGCACGAATTTAGGACGTGAAAGTATAAAACACAATGGAATATGCAGTCTAACATTTTCATCGACATCACTAGCTGTAGTAAGGTCGATAAATTGTCCCTAAACTTCAGGAGCCCGGCATTGGTTGTAAGTTGGTAAAGCCTTCCCTCGGACCAACTGCAACTAAAAAAAAGGTACAAGTTGTGTCGTGTCGTGTGTATACATTACTTTAGTGAAGTTTGGGGAAAGGGGAGAAATAAACACCCCCGTGGACGCTGTCAATGAGCGAATCTTCTAGTTCTAGTTGTTTCCAGCGCTCGGCAACGTTCTGATAACTGACTAGTCTGTATTATTGTGGTTCCAATGTAATGGTCTAAAATGATAAGGTGTCATTCACTAATCAGCCTTTTCAGAACATTATCGCCAAACCGATCTTTATATGCTGGCACTAAGGGTGGTCACTGCCAGGATGTTTGTCGTCCTCAATGGTTCTTTTACGTTGCAAATTGAGACGGGACCGACATTAATGTGATCTTCGAATCACGAGGGATACACAGTCCCCAATGGCAATGTTGAGAGCCAGGTTGTTACACCAAATACCATGCCTGCCCGGTACGGGTTTCGAACTCAGAGCGCTGGTATGGCAGGCGGATGTGCTAACCACTACACTAGCCGCGCTCCCTATCTTGAATCATTGTTGTTAATTCCATAACTGCAATGCTTGTTAACCATGCTGGACAATCAGTGTTATACTGGCGACCTACAAAATGCGTTTATCGCCAATGATCCAACATGTAAACAATGTCGAAACTTCGATGTTTGCCCGTCTTTTCCGGTTTTTGTTCGCAAACGCGCACGCGCACGCGATGTACTATATTTAGCGCTACGCCTCAATGCTGGCGAGTGCTATACATTTCACTCGCCACAGCGAGACAGTGGCGTTGCGGCGAGCAACACTCGCAGGTAGGTTCCTTCAATTAGCAAAATAATAGGCGGTATTCAGTTGATTTTTTGGAGAGTAACACACTGTGTGTGTGTGTGTGTGTGTGTGTGTGTGTGTGTGTGTGTGTGTGTGTGTGTGTGTGTGTGTGTGTTCGGCCGTTACTTAGAACGCCAGAGAGTCAATCGAAACAACCGGGGTTTGAGTGCTGACTGTCTTGAACACCAATTACAAGAGCTGACTGTCTTGAGCGGGCGTTCATAGGACAGTTGTATCCTATAACATGTCATGGGACAGGTGTATCCCGCTACAGGTCATGGAACAGGTGTATCCTAGGACATGTCACGGGACAGGTATATCCGAGGACATGTCATAGGACAGGTGTATCCGAGTACATGTCGTGGAACAGGTATATCCGAGGACACGTCATAGGACAGGTGTTTCCTAGGACAGGTCATGGGACAGGTGTATCCCAGGACAGGTCATGGGATAGATGTATCCGAGTACAGGTCATGGGATAGTGGTATCCGAGTACAGGTCATGAAATAGGTATATTTTACAACAACAATTACAATGTACAAAAATGCCAAATATAAAATTGTAAATCATAGTTTTCAAGTCGAAAAGGGCATGAAGAAGTGTGTCATTTATAACACTTGCCAAAATTACAATGGATATAATTACAATCAAAATATATTATAAAATGCAACTTGCCCGATTACGACATACAATCTATATTGAGAACGATTGACAACGAGTGGGGACCATTCACATAGTACAAGTCGCCAGTACGGTTAACGTGTGACGTATGAACTGCACGAAAACTAGTCGGTAGCGTGGCTAGGATCTGGTAACAAGTTAAGCAAAGGGACAAACTCAATTACGCAATACATTTACTAAAAAGGTATGTAGTGGCGTAGCAGGTTATGCTTGAAAAGCTCACAAAATGCCGGTGATGCGAGCGCCGATAAGAGTGTTACAGTTCTTCAAAGAAAGAGATAAAGTGGGGGCGAAAAAAACATAATGACGTGGCACAGTGGCGCTGTGTACGGGTGACTGATTGAGGTCGACGTATGTAGGGCATATACATTTCACCATAGCAGACACAGCGAGACAGTCGCGTTGCTTCGGGCAATACTCGCAGGTAGTTCACTTCAATCAGCAGAATAATAGGCGGTATATAATATTTTTTTTTTTAGAGTAACGCACTATGTGTGTGTGTGTGTGTGTGTGTGTGTGTGTGTGTGTGTGTGTGTGTGTGTGTGTGTGAGTGTGTGATGAGACAAGTGTATCCTAGGATAGGTCAATGGACAGGTGTATCCGCGGACACGTCCTGGGACAGGTGTATTCGCAGCCAGGTCATGGGACAGGAGTATCCGCGGACAGTTCATGTGACAGGTGTATCCGAGGACAGGTCATGGGGTTGGTATATGCGAGGACAGGTCATGGGACAGGTGAATCCGAGTACATGTCGTCGGACAGGTGTATCAATATACACGTCATGAGACAGCTGCACCAATTCGTGTATTATATCGACCTTTTTCCAGTTTTGTCTCTGTAATTATATTCCTTCTAATTAAGTTTCGGAGTATTCAAGATGTTGACGTAGCCACTCAAATGAAGAAGACCATTTTATGGTAATAAATACTGTGAATTAGAATTAATAACAAATTGTATAATGTATTACATTAATTATGACTTTATATGCATACCTCATTATTATAAATACATTTAAGTGTGAACTAACAAAAAACGAAAATGCTCTGAAATACATTTTATAATCAGTTATTAGGCCATGGGCCAATACCAAACAAATCACATGCTGATACCATTTTTAGGGACAAAGACTCAATATATTTTTTTGAAAGATCATCACCTTGGGCACATTTTTTAGTATGATGGACATTCCCAAGTGGTAGCTTAATACTTTTTTTGTGGGAAAATATGCATTTTTGGGGTAAAATCACGCAAATGTCCCAACTAGCCAGTAGCCACCCAGATGCGCATACTTACTGTCAAACGGAGGCTTCAACGTGGGGCAAGAAATCCTTTTGGGAAAATCCCCGTTGACCAGACAATTGAGGAAACGGTCAATAGGGATACCAAAACTCCAGGAGGTACAAAAGGATTCAGCTTTAAAGCCCCAGCTGTCAGCAGGTACCATTTGACGTGAGAGTATCGCTGCCTTTGTCTGAAACAAATAAGAGAGATGGTCACTCAGCCGAATCCAAATTTCACCCATGCTGATCTTCAGGCTAGCCGCATTCAGAGGGGCCATTCTGCGTAAATTCTGCAATTCATATTCTGGAAGAAGAATGGATTAATCCAATGAGTGTGAATCATCCCGAACTTGTCAGCATCTCATGCGGGAGATTGGCACCAGTGGAGGTTGCCAAAGACATCAAGCAAGCGCACACCGTTGGAAAAGAGGCCTATGAGAAATTCAAGAAGGACCGTCTCGACACAGATCCACCGAAACAGCCGTTTCATCAAAAAATTAACAAGCTGAAGTTGAAAACATTTTCTGACTTGAAGAAGCCGATTTAACTGACACCTGAAAAGGGTGAACATATTGTCCTGGAAGCTGACCGGCGGTTATTTGTGAACATGATACTCGCTGCGCAGGCTCGTGACCTTGATCTACAAGATGTATTGGAGTACCCATTGGGCCCAATACCATGGGCTTTGGCGACACAGGATGGTTCAACTCAAAAGACAACCAAGTCAACTCTAACTGAAGCTCTGGCATAGGGCGTATCAGCTGCTGAGACTGTGCCACAGCCTAATGCAAGCATCATCGATGGGGTGACACTTCTGCAACGCCTCAAAGGTGAAGGTCATCAAAGAATGTACAGTTATCAAAGAATATACTGGACTTAGCTTTATATGAAGGCAGGGACAGTAATAGAATTGATGTTGTGTTCGATGTCTACAGAGAAGTGTCTATAACGAATGCTGAGAGAAGAAAACGTGGATCAGATGAAGGAGTCAGGTTCAATACATTTGCGCCTGGTCATGAAATCCGCCGATGGAGAAAACTACTGCAGGATCCATACAGCAAAAGCAGTCTCATACGATTTCTGATTGAAGTAGGGAAGGAGGAGAAGCATAGGGAGAGCATCGGCAACAAAACTATCTTCAAGACCTGTGAAGAAAAATGCTTCAAAATAACCAAAATAAGGCAGCTGCGTGGAGAATGATGAGCTCACATCAACACATGAGGAGGCCGACACCAGGGTCTTGCTCCATGCTGTAGATGCAGCAAAAAGTGGATACAACCATGTTGTTATAAATGCTCAAGACACTGACATAATGGTGCTTGCCTTAGCTCTCAAGTCCGATATCCCATGCCACCTCTACCAAAGAAGAGGAACCAAAACTCGGGAAAACATTGTAGACATAGACAAGGTAGCTTCGACATTAGGAAAAAAGCTATGCACTGCACTCATAGGCTTCCATGCATTTACCGGATGCGACTCCATCAGCTCCTTCTCGGGAAAAGGAAAGGTTATACCTCTGAACATATTGAGAAAAGAGGAGGATTATCAACAATGTTTCACGGATCTTGGCAGTCGTGGGAAGTCTCGGATGAAATCAACCAGAAGCTTGAGGCATTTGTGTGCAGTTTATATGCCTCAAAAGGAGCGGCCGTTAGAGTCAACGAATGCCGGTACAAGCTTTTCTGTGCCAAGAGGGGAGATATTGGCTCATCATCTCTCCCACCCTGCAGAGACTGCCTCCAATAGCATACTAGACGGGCCAACTATCAGGCTGCTATATGGCGCAGGTCAGTTGAAACAAAACCAGAAGTCCCGCAGCCGACAAGTCATGGATGGATCATCGATGAGGATGGTGACCTAGACGTGCAATGACCGTTCTACCAGCATCAACAACTGTTCTTGAGCTGATGAAATGCAACTGTAGCCGGGAATGCGATAGCAACGACTGCCAATGGTCGCAAATGGTCTTAAATGTACTCTGGTGTTTCGCAAGCAAAACTGTGTCAACCAGATTGCAGACGAAGTTGAATCCGAGGACCCGACACCTATTGCTGGGGAAAGTGACGATAACAATGGTTGAATTGTTAAATGACTGTTTTGCAAATGACATTTTACCTAAAGATCACCTTACTCATTATCCTCAAGGGATCCTGGATAATGGTGACATTCCTATTTGTCATGTTGAAAAGTTTGTAATTGAGGCATGAATTGAATATTTCACTGTAAAAGACTACAAGCTGTGCTCAAAAATGTATGTAACCTCGGCAGCCATTATTCAAATCAACTATGATAACAAGTGAACAAAATTGAAATGTACGTGTTACCATGGTAACCATTCATCAATGGGACCATAGGAATATCAATGAATCAAAATCACTTTGTAATGGTTTTTACCGATATACTCAACTTTGACAGCTTAGGGCATAGCTAGATGTCTTATAGCAAGGAAATCTCAAAATCAATCTTTTCTGCCATTTTCCTAAAAACGGCATTTCGAAACTGATGTTTTTACCCCAAAACTGACCATTCTGCCTAAATATATTGTACTGAAAAAACTGCCTTTTTGTCACCAAAAACGTATTTTTTGCCCCAAAATGGCCGTGTCCATGGCAACCGTTGAGAACAATTTTGAATAAATGGAATCAAAAAATCAACACTTATACTGGTCGTAATTTCCACTTTTAGAATTTTGTTCTACCTTTTTATTCCCTTTTTTAAAAGGACAATTTCAAAAAACGTGATTTTACCCCAAAACAGCATATTTTCCCGCAAAAAAGGTATAAAGCTACCACATGGGAATGTCCATCATACTGAAAAATGTGCCCAAGGTAATGTTATTAAAAAAAAATATAGTGAGCCTTTGTCCCTCAAAATGGTACCGGCATGTGTATTGGCCCATGGACTATATAACAGAACGGTTTGTTTTGGTCGTTTCGACATATTATGCGTATTTTCTACAGGCTAAATATTATATCTACTACTGTTTGTCCAAGGTTGACAAGTTTGTGAGCTGATTGGCAGAGAAGGGAAAGAGAGAGATCAATCATGTCGCAAGCTGCTGTCTTCGAGCCAGGAGAGTTTAAAATCAGCATCGACCTAAAGAAGGCCATGCTAACTCAGTTGGAATTCCTGCACGAAGTCGACGAGAACCCTTGATTGCACAGTGGGCCGTACCTTCGCAACGCCATACGGAGGTACGAGCAGTGCTGGCTTCCTCTCGCCGTCAACCGCACCAATCTGCACCCTCCACTGGACATCCACTGGGTGTGGCACGTGCACATGTTGGCGCCCTACCACTACGAGATGGATTGTCTAGCTCTGACCAACGCAGTGGTCCAGCATGATCTGTCGAAGAACCGTCAACGCGGACTTACTGTGACAGAGCAATTGTGGGGGGAACGTTACAACGAGCAGTTCATCGTCGATTCGCAAACTAAACTCGACGACACCATTCAGAACTATAGATCGAAAAGCAGCTATGACATTGAGGCAGCCGTTTCAAGACAGAAGGAGTTCTACTACCAGGTGTCGTTACCACATTTCTGTGACAACAAGTTCTTGGATACCGCCGTTCTTCGATACAAGCGGTTCCTGTTTCTGAAGCAGCAGAATCCCGACACGTTTCTCGTTCCATGTTATGACGTAGACCTGGCATGGCATGCACACCAGGTGCAACCAGCGGCCTACAAGAAAGACACCTCTGCCTACCTGGGACGAATGCTCAACCACAACGATAACGTCGGCGATCGCAGTCCCAATTCGAAACTGTCGGAGGGAGACAAAAAGACGCGGCAGTTGTGGAAACAATTCTTCGGCGAGAATTATGCCATCAGTGGTGCAATGTACAGAGGCGAGTCGCCTCATGGGAAACTTCACAGACTTGATCAGAATGACATATTGAGCGTCTCCACAAATATTTCAAGGGTAACGCTGAAGAGTGTCATGTTGGAAAATTTGGAAATGGAACAGAACGTGCAGTCGAAGCTTACGCTAGTGGGCGCGACCAGCTCCAAATGCCTGATGAAATTGCGAGGGCCGATACCCTGTGACTTGGACAAACAATTCACTCTTGATATGAAAGTGCACAATAATCTTAAGCTGACCGTCAAGAGAAAGACGGGATTATTGAGTTGCGGCAATTCGCAGCAACTTGCCTCTTTCAACATTGCTCCAGCTCTGCGAACGTGGCAGTCCATGACGAACTGACACAAGATGCGTCCGGGCCGAGAGCAAGGATTACGGCAGCTGCAACAACCTTGCGACGCAGGCCAATCGTCTTGAAGCTCGAGCCTGGTTCATTCGAAAGCTACACGATGCCAGAAAACATAGAGCAGCTGTGGGGACCAGTTCCGCTACAACAACTTCCGCCCGACGTGCCCAACAAGTGTTACGTAGCCTCTCACAGGTGAGTTACCTCGGCTACTGCAAAATAGTGTTGCTTCTTCAATGTTTTAGCTTAACACGAATCCGGTTCCATTACGTCCACATATGAACATTGAAACGTCTTTAACAGTTTATTATATAAAGGTCCGTTAATCTGGAATAATCAATTCCACCTAGAACTCAAAATAAACCCAACCTAACAAGTTTTGTATTATCGTTAAAAGCAAAAGTTGTGAGGAGGTATGGTGCTCTATCTTAATCAATTTTGGAACTCTCGACAACTGTGTGTTTGTAATGTTTTTGTAACGTTCTACCTCCACAGTCATGTATTATGCCACAGCTGATGCTTGGTATCACCGTAATTATGTTTAAGGTTGCGCTACACTTAACTTTTGAACTTTATTATGTAATAATATGTTTGTTAAATTGTACTGATACAACAACTTAATCCACACGGTACACGTGAAAGTATTGTGTTATTATTGTTATATTTGGGTTGTTACTAAATAATGTTTTAATCTTATTATTTTACTATCCTTTATCAAGTGGTTACAGGCTTAATTAGCTCCGCTGTCAACTAGGAATTGTATACCACCTTACTGTTTATTCTACCTGATTGTATGTATGATTAATACAATTCCAAAATAAACTACCTATCCGTCTATCTATCATCTACATAATGTCTGAAATTGGTTTAATAAAATAATCCGTACATTTGTTTTATTATGGTGAAACGAATTGACTTTGATCGTTTCATATGGTAATTTGCCAAGCTAGGCCAATTGTTAGGCCGATATGTAATCTGCAAGCCCCCAGGATTTTCTTAGCTACATTGCATGTAAAAGGGCGTGGCCATTCGAATACAATACGGAAATTATAGTTAAATCGGAGTGCATATTCACCTGAAGATTCAATTTTGCAGTTACTGGAATTGATTCTAAATGTAAAATTAAACAAGTTAACCGTTTGTTTGATGATTGTACCAAAACTATTTAAAAGTACACAATCAAGTTATCGAGAGTGGGTCTTAGATAGTTTGTTTTTTCTCAAAACGAGTTTGACATGAAACGAGCGAAAAAAAACGAATTGAGGGGCACATTTAAGCAATAATGTGAAAGGGGTTTGCTTTATGGGTGAATTAGAAAGGAAACTTCACGTAAAATCCCAATATGATGTCAACAAACCTGGACTTGAAAGACATTTTCTTCATAAAATGAAACTTGCCTTTGTGTTGTTGCTTATTTGCAACGCTCTTGCCTTTTTGTGGCGCACACGTTACTTATTCATTCACTATGCACCTGCGTACACGACGTTTTCCATATTGCATTTCCCAACAGGACATTAGTTCATACTGCATTTATAGAACTGTTTCTATGTCGCAGGTTGTTGAACCGTATTCATATTGCAGGTTGTTGAACTGTGCCCATGTTGCAAGCAGTTGAACTGTGTCCATGTTGCAGTTTGTTGAACTGTGTCCATTTTGCAGTTTATAGAAATGTGTCCACGTGGCAGGTTGGAGCACCGTGTTCACGTTGCAGGTTGTCGAACTGTGTCCATGTTGCAAGTTGACGAACTGTGTCCATGTTGCATGTTGTTGAACTGTGTCCATGTTGCGGGTTGTTGAACTGTGTTCGTGTTGCAGGTTGTTGAACTGTGCCCATGGTTCATGTTTTAGAACTGTGTTCATGTTGGAGATCCTTGATCTATGTCCATGTTGCAGGTTGTTGAACTGTGTCCACGTTGCAGGTGGCTTAACCGTTTTCCCGTAGAAGTTGTTAAAACTTGTTCACGTTCCAGGTTGGTTAGCTGTGTCTCAAATTCTACGGTCACGTGTCGTGTGATTCACTCTGTGCCACTCCAGATGTCGGCAGTCCAGGTGTTTTTTAAAGACAAAATGGTCGCCGTATCGCATATCATTGGCTATGCACAGTGACCCACGCCAACACAGGTTTCTATACTTTTTATTATTTTTTGGCTAGTTTTATATAAAAAATCTAGTGATCTAGCTTCAACGACACATGTACCCAAACTTTTCCAGCGTCCTTTGTACAGTGTAATCCGCGCTGGACAGTATATGTGCATTGCAGTTCGTATGAAAGCATGCTGTAAGAAGCCAGCGTTTATATTTTGGTTCCGGGGCTTGATAGTTGGGGGTATGAACACATTAGAACTGCTCAGAACAATAATTAGATGGCGTCGCCGTAATCATTCTACGCAGTGCTGTTATACAGCAAACGTATACTCATTTATCTATTTGTTTATTGTATTGAACACGTTTAGACGATTCTTTTGGTTTAACATTCCAAAACGTTATTAAGATGGCTATTAAAATATATTCACATGTGAATTAATAACGGTTATAGGTGAGTCATGCAAGGAACAATATCACCCTAGACATCACCAAGCAAGAGAGAGCCATGGTCATCAAGGACCACGCTGGCGATCGGTGCATCTGCGTTGCACACTGGGAAGGACTGAAGAAAGGCGTACCCCCAACACAAGGTACGGCAATGTTTTAATACATCGGACATATTTTAAAAGGGAAAATTGACTAGTACTTGAAAATTGGTTTTGAAGAAATAATGTTGGTGTGAAAATATGTAGTGCACTTATTTGTCGTTTTGTTTTGCTGACTTTAGCTGATTTAATAGTTTGTCCGATTATGTCAACATAAAATGCGTGCAAGAGAGATGTGTATGATTTAAACAGGAGTCCAGTCATGATTGGTAGCTGCGTTCAGCCTACGTGGACTTCCTTTTTTTCGTTGTCCTTTAAAGCATTGCTTGTAAGCTATTTTAATGGAGTGTATTTCGGTATATGATGACCATGCCAAACCTACCGGAGTCTTATATGTCTGATGACTTCTTCAGGGGTTGATTCAGGGGTGAATGTCTCCTCCCTGATCTGGTTATTATGTAGTTTGTCTGCAATGGCAACACCTCTTATCTGGTAGGAAGCAGGCAAATCATCTCAAAGTGATCAGTGACTGATGTCGTGTGATGATATTCACTTTTAAACTGAACCAAGAACGACAATATACTATACACATATTATCAGCAGTTGATGTAAATAGAAGCGTAGGACATTTGCAATCTATGATGTGCACTGGAAATGCGGAGTTTGTTTGGAGTATCCGCTGTGTGAATGCAGGATACCCATTACAAGAGTCAATGCTTCATCTAGGTACAAAGGATAACCCTGGTACGAAAGCCATCAAAGGCGAACCTGGTCACCTGGTGGTGCGCGTCAACAGTCTTAAGACACGTACGTCGATGATGGTACAGATCACTAGCGAGTCGGGTCGGTATGAATATCAATTCAAAGGCATCACCGTCGATCTTCGTAAAGGCGTTATCACTGTCAACGAAGATACGGATAACGTTGCCCAATGCTTGTGCCTGGCGTTCAGCATTTCCGTGCTACAGGTAACAAATAAGTCTACTAGCGTCCTCTTAAATGAATTTATATTAACCTAGTTCTTAAATGAAATCACACACGCACGCACGCACGCACACACACACACACATCTCCCCCACATTAAATAACACACACACACACGCACGCACGCACGCACGCAAACACACACACAAACACACACACACACACACACACACACACACGCACACACACACAACACAGACACACAACACAGACACACACACGAACGCACACACGCGCACACACACACGAAAGCACACACGCACGCACGCACGCATGCACACACACATATCTCGCACTCCTCTATAGCACTTTGATTCTCGCACTGTTCTTAAGACAACCCTAAAAACAAATTGAGTAAGAGTGTAAGACCTCGTCAGGCCAACTATACATATGCCATACTTTACCATCCCTTTAGTCCTAATGCATAAAAAAAGAAACGACCGACACACACAAATTACAGATTGCTACACTAAATATGCATGAAGTTTGATGACTTCTTGTAGGTGTTGTGTCAACCCCCTCAAACCTTGAAGAAAAGAGGGGCCCGGAAGTTAAAACAGGTCAAGAATGAGTCTCTTGCCTTCGTTGTCGCTGCCGGATACTTCTGCGAGACTCCCGTTAGATGCGTATACAATGCAGGGGATCCTGGCGGGTGCGGTGGTTGTGGTGGTTGTGGCGGGTGTGGTGGTTGCGGTGGTTGTGGTGGTGGTTGTGGTGGTTGTGGCGGTTGTGGCGGTTGTGGCGGGTGTGGTGATTGAGGTGGGGATTGAATTAGAAAGTAAGAGAATATCTGCCGAGTTGAGTGTTGACCACCTGAATTGTACATGTATAGTGTGGTCAGTGGTATTTCAATGCGACCGAGTAATGGGAGATAGCATCAGTTCGCCAAGTCCGTAAATCGCATATCAGCACGTATGGGTGGACGGTGGGTTGTGTGTTTGTTTGTTCATTTGTTTGTTTGCGTGTGTGTGCGTGTGCGCGCGTGTGTTTTATTCGCTCAACAAATAATTGTGAGAATTCAGTGGTTTTCGACTTTACATATTGGCAAAAACCTCTACATATTATTCCAATGAATGACAGAGCGTCGTTCTGTTGTTTATTTACTCAAATAGTGAAGTTTGTGCATTGTTCATTAAAAGCGTGCAAATGCACACGAGGAGCTAACCTTTAAAACTTCATGGTTATTAATACTTAATAGTTACATTAACGTTGCATATAACAATAGTACAACAATTATCATAAAATAAAGAAATATGTGTGAGTATAATTTGTGTACGACAGTAGTAGTAATAGATGTGGTTTACGCGTCGTATGTGTGGCTTTTGCCAGCCATGACGTCACTCCCACTGACCACTGGTCGCATTTCAGTCCGACGTTTATCAACAGAATCCCGGCACTCCCCACACACCGCAATTCGAGCTGACTGCAACACACGAACGCAAGTTATAGGACACGAGCCATGCTGATAAGGTGTAAGCGACTTGTCCGACATCCGTAATTCGAGCTCATCGCACCGACGGCTTTATCCGACATTGATGTTCTGGAACGCCCCTCCCTACTAATTGTAATTCGTCTACGTCGCCCACGAGACGGCGCTGGTTCCGGGTACAAGCAGGGTCATGCTATGTATTTTTAAGAATGCGCGAAAATCTCAACTGTGTATTAAGACGGAATATAATTAATTTGAAGATTCCGTTAAATTGCTTAAGAACAGAACAGAAGTGGCGTGTATGAGTTTATGCGTGTATGCGTGTATGCTGATTAATTCTTTGAGAGTAGTACCCCAAGTTTTTAAAGAGTAAAGGTTACAATATCAAGGTTACAATCTAAATTTAGTTTTTTAATAACAGGTCAGTATGTGTATAAAAATGACTCAAACTTATTATGTGTATGCACTAATAATGTATTATGTAACATTATTTTAATTTTCATTGGGAGAATTAGTTTAAGTCTATTAAGTATATGGATTATTCTGGAAGATTTGTTTGATACATTTTCCAGAGTAGTAAACCCAAGAGATAAAACATTGGATAAGTTGACTACGCTTTCTGTACCACTGTGAAATGAAGACAAGATAGACGATTTAATCATATTTAATGCTTTACACTTAACTCCCTGGCAGACCTGTTCAATCGAACACTATCTCGATTTCTGTGAGAAGCATTCAACCACGCTGTAATTAATGCACGAAGGTTATTTGTACACACACACATCCACTTGTGTCAATGACGTACTATTTTTCTCTTCACAGTTTGTCTTCACATGAGAGCGCACTATTTGTCTCTCACTCATAAAAGGGTCAAATTTTCAACGTCTCCGTCATCAGTTAGTTCATTGACACCACTGTTGTTGTTGAAATGTATGTGGATTTGTCCAATCACATACCAGTAGGCACTCTCATTGGCCAATCTGAAATATATGATTAGTTAAATAATAATCTCACGTGCTAATCCCATTTGATTGGTTAAAGAAATTAACACTTTAACAGCTTTTTAATCTGTAGTAACTATGCGTTTTATGTTTTAGCCACACGGTACTCAGCAGGTCCTCTACCGACCAACCGGGCCAAAGCTCGTATATCTCTATATCTAAGTCCTGTCAGCAGCGGGCTCTAGAGGTCATGATACTTAGTATCTCTCCAACTTACTAAACGAGGGCGCCACCAACCCATTATATATACAGATCGTACGTACGATGTATGTTGTTATTACTAAACGGATGCTTCCGATTGCGTTCGTATCAACCAAGGGGAGGCATGCCTGTTTACATTATATTATCACCAACCCTCTTGTGCCAGTTCTCAGATCATTGATAAGTATTTGAAGATACTTGAACCATTTGTTTCTAGGCAACCGTCAGTAGTAGATGTATGCGTTTCACTCACCATAGATCAAAGGACATCAAAGGAAGGAGATAAGGAAATGATCAGCCGAGTACATTCTGCTCTACTGATAAAAAATAACATTGCTCTTACTAATAAACAAATTTTTTGTAAACATTGGTTAACAAATCAAAACAAGTCTACTAATAATTTTTTTTGGTTTATAAACAATGGTAGTCTACCTATAAAAACAAGACCACCCAAGTAGGAAGGAGTATGTATTGCTGACCTCTTGTGGATGTGTATGTTGCTAAGAAGAGGTCTAGTGTATGAAACTAGGTGTCACTTGTGTAGAGGTATATAGACCAGTGCTAGCGGTAGTCTCGCCTAAAGGAGAGTGACAGACGATGGAGAGACACATGTACGAAATGGCCAGTCGTGTGTACGAAGCTGGAAACAAGGATATGACTATACGGTTCCGTGGAGCGGCCTCGATCATGTCGAATTTCTACCCGTGTCGAGTTGAGGCGTTCGGTCGGGTGTTCAGATCGGTCGAGCACGCTTATCAGTTTAGAAAGGCGATCTTTAACGAAGACGAAGAAGGTGCGGAGTATATCAAAGAGGCGTGGTCGGCCTATATAGCGAAGCAAAGAAGTTACCTCATCAGGAAAAAGAGGACGGGGGACGCGTGGGACGCCGTTAGGGTCGAATGTATGAGGGCGCTTTTAATGACCAAGTTTGGATCGTCGAAAAAGTTGAGAGACTGCCTGTTGGTTAGCGGCAATGTCGAACTGGTGGAGTGGGTACCGTCGAAAGAGGGGTTTTGGGGGTGTGGTTACGGGGGTCAAGAAGGTCAAAATATGCTGGGAAAACTGTTGATGGAGGTGCGTGCCATATATAGAAGAGACGAGAAAAAATAGTTCACTCTTCGGCCGGGCACCAGTCGTCGCTATGGACACGTCGTTGAAGCACCCTTTTACGTGTATAGTAGGCGGACCTACGGGGTGTGGGAAGACGACTTTCGTTACTCGTCTGCTGCGTTTTGCCTCGTCGATGATTGAACCGCCGCCGGAGAAAATCCTTTGGTGTTATGGACAGTGGCAGCCCGGCTACGACTCTATGACGACCGACGTAGAGTTCGTAGACGGCCTGCCGGAGCCGAAGACCCTCGAAGCGAAAACTAGAACTCTCATCGTACTCGACGACCTTATGGAAGAAACGGACAGTCGGGTCACGACCCTATTCACTAAAAAAAGTCACCACTGCAACGCGTCGGTCGTGCAGCTTCTACAGAACCTCTTCCCGAAAGGGAAAGAAAGCCGAACCATCAGTCTAAACGCTCAATATATGGTTCTGTTCAAGAGCCCCCGGGACGCTCGACAGGTGGGCCACCTAGCGAAGCAGATGTATCCGGGTAGAACTAAATACATGATGGAAGCATTCGAAGACGCCACGTCAGAACGCTACGGTTATCTCTTGGTGGATCTGAAACAGGAGACGCCAGAAATCGCGCGCCTGCGCACTAATATCTTTCCCGACGACGTCGTTCAGTATGTATACGCGCCGAGAGTATAAAAGGGGGAAAACGCGGCGCAACCGCCATTATATATTGCAAGATGACAGCAGTTCTTTTCTCTTTATTTTTCTGTGTATTATATATAAACCGGTCAGAGACCCCATGGGAGCGGTGGTGCCCCGGTGGCGACGTCGTACGCAACGGAACTCACGCCCTCAATACGACCTACTGAGGCGTACCTACTTCGATCCGAAGCGGGTGGGGAGTTACGCCGGCGTCGACGCGCTACACCGATCGAGTCTAGTACCGAAACCGACCATCAAGCGGTGGTTGACGGAGCAGGATGCCTATACCCTTCACAAACCGGTCAAACGACGCTTCAAACGAGGGCGCGTTATCGTGGGCGGGCGAAACCAGCAGTGGCAAGCCGATCTCGTCGACGTAGCTAACCTGAAAAAGCACAACGACGGGACGACGTTTCTATTGACGGTCGTAGACGTCTTCTCGAAGTTGGCGTGGTGCGTCCCGTTGAAGAGTAAAACCGGTCAGGCGCTCGTTACGGCCTTCGGGGGCCTGCTGCAGCGGCAACAACCGCCGAACGCGCTGCAGACCGACAAGTGCACGGAGTTTCTCAACAGAACTTTTCAGAAACTCTTGAAGGCGCACGGCATCCACCACTTCGTGACCCATAACGAAGAGACCAAAACGAGTGTCGTGGAACGATTCAATCGTACGCTGAAGACCCGCATGTGGAGGTACTTCACGAAGCACCAGACGTTGAGGTACGTGGAGGCCTTGCCCGACCTCGTGCGGTCGTACAACAACGCCTACCATCGAAGCATCGGTAGGACACCGGCGAGCGTCGATGCCGAGAACCAGGAGAGCGTGTGGCAACGGCTGTACGGCGGCGGGTGTCGGAAAAACAAACAAAAAATGCGAGAGGGGGACCGCGTATGTATCAGCAAGGTGAAGGGACGTTTCAAGAAGGGGTACATGGCTAACTGGAGCGAAGAACTCTTCACCGTCGTAGAAGTGCACCCGTCCGACCCTCCCGTGTACCGATTGGCGGACGACGCCGGAACGGTACTAGACGGCACCTTCTACGAGCCGGAGCTACAAAAGGTAGTCGTCTCGAAAGATAAACTATATCGGGTGGAGGAGGTTCTACAGAGACGTCGAAGACGACGCGGTAAGGGTGAAGAGGTGTTCGTCAAGTGGTCCGGCTATCCGTCCTCGTTCAACAGCTGGATCGACGCCAAAGCGCTCGTGGACTATAAGGGATGAACTGGACGCGATCGATCGAAAAGGGTTGGAGGCTTCCGTCGTTTTATTATACGACGAAGGGAGGGTGCAGCTGTGTCGACAGAGCGCCCAAAGGCGATCGTCGGCCGCGGCGGCCTCAACGCCACCCTCGTCGACGAACGCGCTCCATGCCGACTCTGCGCGATAAAGGAAGGATGCAGTAGCGTCGGACGACAGTCGCGCTATGAACACCGTCGAGACGACAGCACCAGAAGCAGCAGCATTAGCCGATGCCGAATTCCGCCGCCGACTCAGGCGTATTTGTCGAAGAACCCGCCGTCGACTCATGCGGCTCTGTGAGCGCGACCGATGTCGCCGACGACTCCACCGCCACCGCCACCACCACCACGTGGCGTCTCTGCGGTAACGAGTGCCCCAAAGCCGAAATCGTCTTCCTGTGTTAGATCATCGTCCTGTACACGGTCATCTTGTTTAGCATATGCAATCTGTCGCGCGGTCAGGGCGACTCCAATTTGTGGACGGCGCTGCTGAGTAGCTGCCTCGGTTACCTACTGCCGAGTCCGTCTATGAGGCGCGATGGCGTCGTCCGATTTCTATCTGACGCTACCGAGTAACGCATCGATGAAAGCCCACCCTGACAATACGCTAACCCAATACATCACGACTCTACCGCACGGCATCGATCTGGCGGGGCGCTGGGAATGCGGGCTGGTAGAGCTACAGTACCCGCACACCTGGAACAACGTGAGAGAAAAGGACGCCGTCTTCTATTTAGCCTGCGAAAAGGGAGAAGAAAACGTTTATCGGGCCACCGACGGTACCCTAATTTACTGCACCTGCACCACCACTCACGGTTTCTACAACAACGCTCATGAGTTGACGGAAAAAAATCAACGCGGCGCTAGAGAAGGCGAGCACCACCAGGGTCAAGGCAAACATGCGCTACAGTCCGATCTCTAACCGCATGACGCTGCATTTGTCGAAGGGCGTCGAATTTTCCATGCCACTCCAGAGTACCCTGACGAGCATGCTCGGGTTCAGCTCGTGCGTTATAAAAAGTCCCGAAATTCAGACGGGCCTACAGCTCGACCCGTGGACCACCTTCTTTCCCAGCGGTGAAGGCGCGTTCACCTTCGAGCGCGAGGCGGCGTCCACGGTGGACATGCATCAGGGAATCGACACGCTGTACATATACACGGACATCGTCGAATCGCGCGTCGTCGGCGACGTTTTCGCCCCACTACTCCGGTCCGTCCCCGTCCACGGCAAGCACGGGACCAGCGTCTCGAATACGTTCGATCGCGTACAATACGTCCCCCTACTGCGGAAACAGTTCGCCACGATCGAAATAGATATAAGGGACGACCTCGGTCGCCAGATACCATTCGAGCAGGGAAAACTCGTGGCGACGATTCACGTCAGACGCTGTAAATCGAAGCTGTTTTGAAGATGGCGAAGACGGCGTACGAGGACTACTACACCCGGCAGGTCGGCGGTAACCTCCCGGTATTCGCCGGTTCTAGAGTGCAGCGGAGTCACGGCCTGGGGAACCTTTTCGGGAGCCTGTTTCGAAGCGCCATGCCGCTTGTCAAGAGAGGGGCCTTGGCGCTGGGAAAGCGGGCTCTCAAGACTGGCGTACGCGTGGCGCGTGACGTCGTCGACGGGCAGAGTATGAAACAGTCGGTGAAACGGCGCGCGAAAGAGGCGGGGGCCGACCTCCTGGACGGACTGCTGAATAAGCAGCAGGCGCAGAAACGACGACTACGTATAAAACCACCGGGTAGAGCGGCGACGGTCAATAAGACAAAACGACCGCGCAAGAAGCAGAAGCTTCCGAGGGACATATTCGACGAGTAGAATGGCGTTCGTCCATCGACAGTCGTGCGAGGGGGTAAAAAGCGAACTGGACCTGTTCAGCGTCCCGATGACGCAGACGAGCATCGAGAGCGGCCAGTGGATCGATCATCATCCCCTGACGGCGCTCGATGCGGGCGGCATCATCGAGTTTCTAGTTCCGGGCTCGGGAGACGACTATCTGGACCTGTCGAGCGTCAGACTGTACGTACTATTCAAAGTGGTGAGGGGGGACGGAACCGACCTCCAAGACGGCGATCAGGTGGGCCCGGTCAATAACTTCCTGCACTCGCTCTTCAGTCAAGTCGACGTGCCGCTGAACGGTACGCTCGTGACGCCTTCGACTAACACCTACGCGTATCGGGCCTACATCGAGACCCTGTTGAGCTACGGCGCCGACGCCAAGAACAAGCAGCTCGAGGGCGGTCTGTGGTGTAAGGACACCGCCGGGCACATGGAGGAGCTCGCGGACGCCAACGAGGGGTACACGCGTCGCCACGCGCACATCCGGCGCAGTCGAGAGGTGGAGCTTTTCGGACGACTGCACGCTGACGTGTTCATGTAAAATCGCTACCTAATGAACGGGGTCGACGTGAAACTCCGACTGGTGCGGAGCAAGGACGTTTTCGCGCTCGTGGCGGGGGGAAACGATCCCAAAATCGTGCTGCTGGAGGCCTTCCTACAGGTGCGAAAAGCCAGAGTGAACGCGGACCTGCAACTCGGTCATATCAAAGCGCTAACGAAGGGCACGGCCAAGTACCCGCTACGCTGAGTCGACTGCAAGGTGTTTTCGATACCGCAGGGGACCATGTCTCACACCCACAAGAACGTCTGGTTGGGGGTAGTGCCGAAACGCGTGTTCCAGTGCCTGGTCGATAAAGACGCCTATAACGGGACCTACGCTAAAAACCCGTTCAACGCGAAGCACAATGGCATAAACTTCCTCGCGCTCTTCGTCGACGGACGCCAGGTGCCGAGCAAGCCGCTGCAGCCGAATTTCGCGACGAACAACAACGTCATAAGCTATCTGAACCTCTTCGCGGCGACGGGGAAGGCGTACGAGGACGAGGGCAACGACCTGACGCGTGCCGAGTTCGGGAGCAGCTACACCATCTTCGGCTTCGACCTGACGCCGGATTGCTGCGATGGTGACCATTTCAACGTCGTACGCAAGGGGGCGCTACGCGTGGAGATACACTTCACGGCGGCGTTACCGCGGACGGTGAACGTCGTCGTGTACGGCGAGTTAGAGTCGGTGCTAGAGATCGACAGGAGCCGCAACGTCGTGTAGGAGTACTGAGCATGGATACGTTTCAGCTTATGCGCCGCCTGGAGATCGATAAGTACACTAAAAACGTCGTCTTCGGCGTACTGCCTAAAGACGAGCTACGCCGCCGGCGGGTCACCACCTATCCGGCAGCCTTCGTGTGCAACACCGACGACGGCGGCGAGCCGGGCGAACACTGGGTCGCCGTCTACGTGGACGCGAACCGGCAAGGCGAGTACTTCGACTCGTACGGACTACCGCCGCTGCACGCCGACTTCCGTACCTTCCTGCGCCGTAACTGCGACTCGTGGACGTACAACGACAAGAGGCTGCAGAGCGCGGTGTCTAACGTATGCGGACAATATTGCGTTACCTACCTGCTCCTCCGATGCCGCGGCATGCCGCTAAGCGGTTTCAAGGACCTATTCGGACCCGATAGGGTGGCTAACGACTGTCTCGTATTCGACTGGCTAAAACCGAATTGAATGATGTATCGCTTCTCGGCTAATAGTAGTAAAACGATGAAAACAATTGATGGTCTTCACTTTTTTTTATTAGTCCCTACCTACATACATACATACCCCTAGGGAGGGGGTGGCCCCTAGGTAGGGTAGTCGAGTTATACAAGTTAGGTAGACGAGTTATACGAGTAGGGCCTCCGTAATGACCCCGTCGTCGAGCACGCGTCGCATGGCGTAGAAGTAGCTCAACGCCGCGCGCTCCTGAATGTACGTCAACACGGACGATTCCTTTACTTGAAAGCCGCGGTTCCAGCCGCGCCCGCTCCGCTGACCCCGCAGCACGGCGTGGACCGTGTCCTTAGCGATGTCGTTCTGGCGCTTGCTCAGTCCCTTCGTGCTGTACTTATCGCTCGCCGCGCCGAAACAGTAGTACTTCTTGCTGCAGAGCGCAACGATACCGCGACCGGACCATTCCTCTTTGAAGAGACCAGGCGTTCGCTTATCGTACTTTCGACGGGCAGCGCAGCAGGCGGCGAGGGCCCACGATCGCCCGGCGAGTCGGCACTGCACGTACGCCTCCGCGTGCGCGACGCAGCATTCCGATAAAAACCACTCGCCGCGGTGCCGGAAGTAATGTTCGCGCTTGGCCGACTCCACGAGGTCGTCGATGCACCGGCCCGCGAGGGCCATATACGCTGAATCGGTGTACATCGCGTAGTACTGAAACAGGGGACGCGGCACGTAGGTGGCGATGAAGTCGTAATAAAACTGGAGCATGCGCAGCTTCGCGTACTGGTACACGAAGTAGCCGATCTGGGTGGAAGGCCGTACCTGACGGTGCGCTTGTTCAGCGCCAGCTCGTAGAGTTGTCGAGTTGTCGAAATCGGCGATCGTTGATCAGCGTGGAGGCCCCGACGGCCGTGCAGAATTTGATGTCTCTGTGGAGGTCGACGCGCGTAATCGTTTTCCCGTAGCAACTATTGCCTAGAAGTTTAAACGTGTCGGCGAGGATGGCCTTGTCGGGGTCGGCGTCGCCCTCGCGTCGGGCGGCGGAGACCGTCTCGCCGAAGCGACGGAAGCACGGGACCGGGTCGTACTCGACGATCTCGTACACGCGGTCGACGACGAGTCCGTGCTCCAGATACCACAGCAATAGCGGGGTGGCGAGGAGGATCTCGGTACCGAAAAAGCTCCCCACGAGCGTGCGTTGAGGACGTATCAAGAGCTCGTGCGTCTCGGCGTAGCGACGCATGAACGGGCTGAGAGCGTCGCGGTCGATGTAGGCGTTCTTGAAGACGGGCTGCATCTCGGCGAAGGCGGCGCGCCGCTCGTCCGGTACGGCGATGTCGCAGAGTACTAGGCCGAAGAGGGTACCGTCGCGTACGGCCTCCAAGATCTGCGTCCGCGTGAGTTGGTCGCGGCGCGGTCGACGAACGGGGGGCGGTCTCACTGCGCGCCACTGGCTCTCCCACATCTCGACGACCGTGACGAAGCGGCGAAGGTAGGCCGTAGTGGCGACCGTCTCGGCGTACAGTTGGTGCATAGGTTTCCCGTTGACGTCATTCGTCTCCTTACCCGTACACGGACAGCCGTGGTAGAAGCACCCTTGAAACTGGTACGGCGTCCGCGTTTCTCGACACCACCCGTCAACCCGGCACTTGCCCACGCGCTTCTCGCGCCCGTTGACCTGGTGTCGTATGGCCACCCCCGTCCGCTCGGCTTCCCACGTCAGCCACTCCACGGCCATGCGGCCGTAGCGATGCACTCGTTCCGGCCGAAAGGCGTTCTCCGCACGTCGACGCGTGTACCACCCCGTCGGCATGTCTAGCGTGAGCGCCCATAGGTAGAGGCCGTTCGCATCGTAGCCAACTATCGAGCGACAGGGGTGGGTCGACTCGCCGTACCCGGAGCGGCGTAGAACGGTCACGTCGGCCTCGTGATGACGCGCGAAGATGATAGACGGACCTCCGACGATCTGAGATTGAACGAGACGGTGAAGGTCCTTGTTCGCTTCGTTGAAGAGGGTGAAGCGTATCTGCGGCGGGAGACCGTTGAACAGGAAAAGGAGGTCAGTCCCGGCACGGTGATAGCGTCTTTGAACATTTCGATTCGTCGCTGCTGGTAAAAGAGGAACTGTTTGTGCACGGCCTCCAAGAACGGGGCAACATCCCGGTTGTTGTACCAGACGAGGAAGTCCCTCAGCGTCGTCATGCCTTCGTCGCGCCATACCTTCGCGCAACCCTCGTACGCCTCGTCGGAGATCCCTTCGCATTTTAGATGACTGTAGAAGGCCTCCCGCGGCGGTAGTTCGACGTCGTCTAGTTTCCGCATGTCGTCCAGGTACTCGTAGTGAAAGTGACCCTTCGTCACCTCGCAACCGTACGCCTTCAGGAACTTTTCGTAGCTAAAACCGGGGGCCAGGTAGTTGGTGATGTCCAGGAACTTGAGCGTCGCCGTCCCTAGACACATGAAGTTGTTTTGGCGTTTGATCGTGAAGGCCGACGACACGTTCCGCCCACCGTCACCCCCCATGAGAAGGGGGAAAGACATTTCTGTACCTGCCCGAGTTGAATTCGAGAACGGGGAGTTGGCGCAGGTAGGCCTACAGGCACTCGGCGAGTACGGTGTACGGATTCTTGCCCGCCGACTCTTCTTTACACTTGAGGTCCCATTCGGTTTCGTACGCGCTGATTTCTTCGAAGGTAGGCTCGTACGAAGGTCGCAGCGCCGCGCACGCTGCCTCGCTCATCGCCTCCAGGGCGGCGATCAGGCGCCTCGCGAGCTCGTTAGATTCCCCGGTCGTGACGAAACACCGCGCCGTCTCGTGGCCGGGGACGTTCGACGTGACACTCACGCTGAGAAGTTCGTGCCGGGCGAGCCACCGGCACTTGTGACAGAGAGTCGTCCACATCGATGCCTTCTTCGGCCAGCTGCTGAAATACGGACGGATTCGGATGGTAGACCCCGCCTGGGTGGACGTGGCGGACGCCTCCCTCGCACATCGCATCGTAGCGCCTCAATAGGTAGGCGGTTCGCCACAGCGCGTCGCCGCACTTACCGCATCGGTACGAATGACAGAACAGCGAAACGTCCTGTATGTACGAAAAGTGTGTGTCGTAAACGTTAACGCTCTTAGTCGTGGGATAGCGATAGGTCGACCGACGGACCAGTTCGGCGATCGGGTTCCCGGGTTCCGACACCTCCACCAGTCGATAGACGATCACGTTGGTTTTAAAGACCGTCTCCACCCGATCGAGCGCCGTCAGAGGAACGCCGGCGAACTCGTCGGCGCTCGTCCCCGCGGCGGCGTAGTCCGCGAAAAGCTTTAAGGTCGGGACTCTCAAAGCGGCTACGTCAGCGCACCTATGGAGCGCCAGACAGCGGAAGAGGCACAGATTGTCGGTGTAAGGCCTACTGTGTGTATCTTTTTTTAGAGCGATAACCGCCTTGCTGGTGCGTAGGTAGGCGGGAAGACGCCCGTCGAGACAGTCGATAGGATGGTGTTTTATGGTGTTGAGAAAGAAGGTCGCTTTAGTCACCAACTCGGCCGTCCATCCCGAGTCGGGTCTCTGCGCTACGACGTACTGTAGAACGTCGGGTTGTCGGACGCGCTCGAGAAAGCGTTCGAAAGAGCGACGACCGGTAATCAGACCGGGGGAGTCGAGGTAGCGGCCGCAGCAGTTACACGGCGAATGAAAGTATCGGTAACGCCCCGTCTCCTTATGTCTGAGAATAAACCCAAAACTTAAGTTAATTTTAAAGGCGCGCGTCTGTTCCTCGAATATCAGTCGTAGTCGCGGCTGGAGCGTTCGCGTGTCCAAGTCGGTCAGGTGAAAGTTATACCTCGACTGAACAGGGCCGGGCGCTGTGGACGTGCGTATACTCGACCAGTGTTCGTGAACGACCCGCTGTAACGCTTCCGACACCGCCAACTCAGGGGCGGCTTCTTCATCTTCTTTAGGGGGGCTACGGTGCGTCGCTCTCATATGTCTCAGCATAGTACTACGTTGGCCGTAGGTCTCTCCGCAGGTCGGACATTCGTGAGCGGCCCGCGGTTCGCATGTCTTCGCCTTCATATGCCTCGTTACACCGCTACGGTAGACGTAGGCACGTTCACAATTCGGGCATTTGTAGCGCTTGCACGCGTGCGCCGCTAGAGGGTGGTCGACGACACGACCGCATATAGGGCAGACCGCCATGAGGTGGCAGCACTGTCAGTCAGTCAGTCAGTCAGTCAGGGAGGCTCTGCAGTGCGGGCGTCTATCCCATTCAAACCCGCCAACATTATTAACTTCGTCAGACTTCGACTACCGTCTATATGGCGATGACGGCTCGCGTAGCGGCGTTGTTAGACACTAGGGGTTGAACGAGTGCTCGCGATCGCGCGGCGCTGACTGCTGCCTGATAGTAAACTAAACAACGTCGGTTTGCCGACTGCGATTGTGCGGCTGCTGAATGTTTATGGCGTTTCGGTGAAGGCCGCGCTTAGCGGTGATTGACAGGGGTTCGCCGACTGCGTGCGGAATGCGGGCGTTTTCTATTAGAACGACTGTAGGCAGGGTTCGCCGATTTTTTTGCGGCGGGGTGACTGTTTGGTGAATGTTCGGGATGCGGGCAATTTCTATTACGAGCGGGGTGACTGCGTGAAGACCGCGCTTAGCGGTGATTGACAGGGGTTCGCCGACTGCGTGCGGAATGCGGGCGTTTTCAATTATTGGAAGGTAGGCGGGGTTCGCCGATTTTGTTGCGGCGGGGTGACTGTTTGGTGAATGTTCGGGAGGCGGGCGTTTTCTATTACGACTGTAGGCGGGGTGACTGTTTTGGTGAATGCGTGGATGTTCGGTAATATCGGAGGCATTTCATACTGTTTTAACATTTTTATTAAGCGTAAATACAGATCGAACTCGAAATTTCAACACTACAGCAGGCAGTTCGTTTTCGTTCGTCGCTACTAGTTATTTGTTCGTTTTCACTACAGCAGGCAGTTCGTTTACTACTAATTGTTCGGTTTTCATAGCAGGCGCTACTTCCAGTAACGACTCCTCAGATATTCTTCCACAGCCGTCTCCAGGGCCGCGTTGTGTTCGCAGACCAGCCAGTTGGTCAGGGACCAGTCGATGACGTTCTTCATGAACGTCCCCTCCTCGAAACGATCCGGCAACCAAGTCTGGTCGCATAGCAGTAGCATCAACCTTACCCACTCGGCACGAGCGGCCGACCCATGAAATCATTCAGTACAAACTGAAAATGTCGCTCGCACATGACTTTCGCACATTCTCGGCAACCGAACACATGCGCCACGGGGCCGTATATCAGCGAGGGGACGCATCCCTTACACTCGCGGCGCGCCCGGGACAGCACGGCCTCACCGATAGACTCGGCAAGCGCTCGCAGCAGTGCACTTTTCAGCGCGTCGGGCGCTACCGCGGGGGTGGGCGAGGACATCAGTGATGATGGCTCACCATCGCTCGATGAGATTGACACGACGTCCGGGGGACCGTACGTCGGCAGGGTCTGGAGGGTCGTGTACATACGCGATGTCTCGCCGATCGAGTCCACTTTCACGCGCTTGAAGGGCGGCTCCGACTCTTCCACGCAACGCCTAATCAGCGCTCGCGGCCCGTTTTCGAAGACCAATTCCGCAGTCTCTTCCTCCACGCCGTCGGGTACCAAGCACGTAACCTCCCACGGGGTACACGTTGGCAGCGCCTGGTCCAGGGGGTCCGTCGCACCCTCGAGGGTTGATCTCAGGGCGTCCGCCACTATGCCGTCCAACACGAGATCGCGGGCAAGGGCCTTTCCTCCTGCGTCCTACAGCACAAGCAAAGTGCGCGTTATTCAATCAGCTACTCGACCTTCGGGGGGACAATCGTCACACTTCGCACCGTGTACATGGCCATTTCCCCCCACACTGTCTTACGTATAGCGAATTTCATGACCGTTCCCACGATCTCCTGTATAGTATCAAGTAGTTTTTCAGGGGCATAGGCGCTACATAGGCGGCCTCGTAGGTCACGAGACCCGACATGACGTCGTCAAACAACGTAACCCACATTTCCTGTTCCGTCGTACCGACTTCCGTCAGCATGGCGCGCATCGAGAAATATTGTCTCGGATTAACGCCCGCGCCGTGCGACATGCATTTCAGGATGCCATCTCTCATACGGGTCAGCTTGCGTCGGCACTCCGGGCACCCCGCGTACATGCACTTCGCCCTCCAAGCTACGGCACCGATCCTGACAGAGGTCGGCACGATATACACACCGTCGTCTTCGGTGGTCAGGAGGTCTTTGAAACTCACCGTTGGCGGCTCGTAGGTCGACGCAGGCGTTGCCGCATCGGACTCGGCGGCCTTAGCCGGCGTCGGCGAGACAAGGGCGCCTGCAGACTCCCCGCTCTCATGCGCCGTTGACGAGGGCGCCGCAGCCGACTCGCTGATCGCGTGCACCGGGGGGACCACAGCAGCAGCAGCATCCTCACGGCCAGCAGCAACGACAGACGCAATAGCCTTCAAAGTAGCGTTCTCTATCGGCATTTTAGGAGTCGGATTCTTCTTCTTCTTCAGACCCGGCATTTTGGTACTTTGAGCAGCCGCCATAGCAGTTCCGTCTGTAAGAGCGCAGAGATAACTACGTTAACAGCACACCACAAACGGTCTCAGCCTGCTTATTTATAGGGGAGCGTTCATGCCCTCGAACACGTTCACCGTGCGGCAAGCGAGTCGAGCAAGGGTATTGAAATAGAAAAGTTACAGGTCGCTTCAGTACACTCGCTTTTAGTTCGCCTTTACAGAATGTTTTTCTCGAAAAATAACCTTCCCTACGAGTCTCTAGTCGGTATTTTACAATATACACCGTTCAATTCATACATTGTGATATTACTAGACACGGTTTTTAATATTGCGCAATCCTTTCGTTATATTGCGCAATACTGTCGTTAAGGGCCTACGTGCACGACGGCAGGTCTACACACGCCTATAGGGCGCGTTGAAAACAACAGCGCGCATTTCGTTACACAGCCAGAGCTGTAACAAGTACATTTATTTTTTACTTGAGTAAAAGTACAAGTAACTTTGGAAAAAGCTACTCAAGTAAAAGTACTTTTTGAAAAATGTACTTGAAGTACAAGTAAAAAGTAAACAAATGTACTTGAAGTAAATGCAAAAGTACTTTTCTAAAAAACTGTTGACATGGTCACCCACTGCAAACAAACAAGTAAATTCCGTAGTGTACAAAACAAACACTTCATTGAACAGGACAGGATCCTCAGCAGGATACAGAGACAGGCTGGCTCCTCAAACAAACTATACATACTATGCAAGACAGTGACAAAAGAAATAAAATAATGGTAATACCCTATTCAGTAGTGTGTACAGTGAACATTAAATATTGTCTACGACCAGGCCTGAGGGTCAATATGTGAGACAAAATATTGAAAATATGAACCAAGAATACATATAAACAACATTTATAGGCCCTAACAATACTTATTTTATTATTAAGATAAATCTGAGTAACCATTAGCAGTTTAAATTGTCACAGCTAAGGGAATGTTTTGGGGCGATAATGTGTGAATTTCGACATGCGTTTATCACTAATGCAATTCGGGACGTTATTCAGGTCACTAATAGCTCGAACCTAAATCTAAGAACATATCTTGTTCATATTAAATGCACTTGCACCTTTTGTACAAATAACGACGTGTTATGGTGTAATACATTTGCACAGCAAAATTGAGGCAAGAATACCTTTTACCTGCGTAAGTCTAACACTAATAATTTACCGACCACGTGTGTAAGGAAGGTTCGAAGGTGATCAACAGATCTGGCATATCGGCGCACACAACAGACAGATCAACTTAACAGTAGCCCCGTGAACTGACTTAATCTCAAACATACTGGATAAGTATGGCAATGGATGCTGCAAATGATCGTTTTCAGCTGATCCTTCCATAATAAATCTTTGAACGCGAATGACATCATATAATCTTGGCTATATTCACGCCACCTGGTGATCATGCCTGGTAATGGCAATGATAGGCCAATCAGAAAAGACTACCAGTTGTTGCTCCGGCTGATATCTATTTATAGATATATGCTGGGGAAAACCAGTTCCGGGCTTCAGGCATTATCGTTCGTTACTAATATTTTTGGAGCTCCAACTTTTTAACTTTAAATTATGGATACTTCGTTACATTTATGAAAAGTACACACATTTGTACTTCGTTACAAGTAAAAGTACTCCTTAAAAAATGTACTTCGTTACTCACGAAAAGTAAACTTTTCTACTCAAGTACAGTAACGAAGTACTTGTACTTCGATACGTCCCAGCTCTGTTGTATACCATAAATATCAGCATGGCTAGCATGCCACCAATACCACCATGGCATGACTACCCTCAATACCACCATGGTTTGCATACCATTAATACCACCATGGCTTGCACACCACCAATACAATCATGGCTTGCATACCATCAATACCACCATGGCATGCATACCATCAGTACCACCATGGCCTGCACAGCATCAATAAAATCGTGGTTTGTATCAATACAATCATGGCTTGCATATCATCAATATTACCATGGGAAAAATACCAAGTGCATAATAATGGGTTGCATACTGTCAATACCATTAAGGGATGCATGCCATCCATACCAGAATGGCATGCATACCATCAAGAGCACCATGGCCTGCATGCCACCCGTGCCATCATTGCTTACATTCCATCAATACCATCATGTGTTGAATCGTATCTCTACAATCATGCATTTTGATACCACCATGGCATGCATACCATCAATATCATCATGGGTTGCACACTGTCGATACCACCATGGCATGCATGCCATCCATACCATCATGGCTTGCATACCATCAATATCGCCATGGATTGCATACCATCAATACCATCATGGTTTGCATACCACTATGGCTTGCATACCATCAATATCATCATGGTTTGACTACAAATATGTTGTCTTTATTATGGTCCAACTCTGCTTTGTTTGAAGGCTTCTATCTCTGTTTTCCTGTTGAAAGAAATGTTGGTGCAACAATTGAGCAAAAACAAGTTGTTAGAGGAAATCAACAACAGTGTCATCTTGTATGGTTTACTTAAATTGCATCACTGCAAACATTTAAATACATAGTATTGTTTAATTAGTCAAACCATCACTCAGTGTAATCATCCAATATATATTTTAAGAGTAACACAATACAATTGTGAAGCAGATGTACATAATAAGATCCATTCAAGCATCATCAAACTTTACGGTGCAGTATCCTTATCACCCGGATCAATGCAAACTGTTGGTAGAATGTTTTTCCTGTCTGATATCCATGAAATAAATGTGTGTTAAATATTAAAAATACTAGCATGAAACTTTATTGTAGTGGTTATTTTATTAACTTTAAAATATGCAAATGTAAACATTGCATTTTCTTCACTTTACTATAATAAACGTGTCTAGATAAGAGAAAAACGTCTGGGGCCACAGCACTATTAGCCTTCCTGTTGTGTTGCAATAACACTGTACCTTGTAATTTGAACTTGTAACTGGTGATGTTTAAAATTTGTGGTAAATGAATGCAATATATCTAGCAGGTTGAGTGCTAGCATGTATTGGTAGTGAAACGATGTATATTTGGAAGAGTGTAGTTGGCGTAGTGATTTTTCGCCATTTTTATTTATATGTCACGTGCATGCAGGGAATCATGTCTATTTTGGTAAATATTGATGGGCACCGAGCATGGATGTGTTATAAAAGAGCTGGTGGTATTTGACATTGATGAAATTTGGTCAGCATATCATTTCTGAAATTTCAGATTTTTGAATAGTAGTTTCCTTATAATCTAACAAAACATTAACAAGGCTGTCAGTGGAAAAGTTAACAGTGGTCTGTGCCCTTCTTTGTTGTATACAAGTACAATAACTAACCAGGTAATCGTCCTTCATCAGTCATACTATTTTCAACGTATGATGTGGTTAGCATGGTCTCCTCCTAACTCCATCATGTGTATGGCCGAAGCTGGAAGGGAAAACAACATTTTAAAATATGACCTGTAGGAAGCATCTTACAATTAATTCAATGTATTTATTGTATTGGTGGTATTTTAGGCGTTTTTGCATGTCTATGCTGCCATTTTAGTTTATAAATGTCCTTAAATCCATATTACTTATGTTACATAATATTCCATATATGTCATAATAGTTATTATCAGATTAAAGTGTAAAATATAAAAAAACAAAGCCTGTTGTGGGATAAAATTGGTTGTCCAAATATGGACTTTCAGCTTTTTTCACAATGCAACATGTTTATGAGGTTTTAGGTGGTCAATATTTGACATTTCAGATGAGTACACAGTTGAAGATGCTCTGTAATGTCACACGTTAGTCAATTTAAGTCATGTGTAATTTGGGCATTTCATATACAGATTAACTGTCAACTGAAGACATTATAATCACCTCTCTACTGCTCCGGTTGCAGTTCATTTGTGGCAATCGAAGACATCCCAAAGCCTACAAATGTTATGTGCACACATTCAAACACATGATTGACATTTTATACAATACAAAGTTACCTTATTATTTAGATTCTACTGCACAGAAAAATGTACATAGATTAAAGGTGCCCGGGAAAAGACACTTAAAAAGTAAATTTACAAAATATTATCAAAATGTGTGCCGTCACATTGATTTGTTGAAGTAAAATATAAAAGTATGCATTGACATTTGTTCAATTTATTGTTGCTGCTATCTTTTCGGGTTCATATTTTAGTGGCTTGAACAGAAGCAGCTATGTGGCCATGGGGAATCCGGAAAATCCAATAAACAAAACAGACAAAATCCCACAATGTTAAAAGTGCACAAATCCTGCGACAAAATGAAATGTGTGCAGGTCTGGGATCAATTACATTACAATGCAATATATTGCAATTACATAGCTTCCTTCCTATTATTATTATTACATGCTGAAGAAAATGCATTGTGTATAGAAGACTTCCCTTCCAGCTTCGGCCATACACATGGTGGAGTTAGGAGGAGACCATGCTAACCACATCATACATTGAAAATAGTTATGATTGATTTTAATGCAACATTCTACAATGAACTATTAATTTTGGTGCAAGCCAACTTACTCTAAAATAAGGCAGAACACAAGAAATGCAGCCTATAACACTGCATAACTAAATTAAATATGATTATAGCATGTAATGTTACAACAGTTCCCTGAGTACACCACTGGTGCAATTCTCTTGACTGTAGTTGTAAATCACTGTGTTGTATTTGCTTTAAAAGGTGTATGCCTACCAATGTTGTTTAAGACTTCAATAAACACTTAATTTCAGTATGGTTGTATGAATAAGCAGCTGGAATAGATAGTGAATGATGTACAATAAATACCAACCATGTTTTGTAGACATGGTCTTAAAGTTGTCGTTATCAGCCCCCAACTGACACCACCAAAGCGTATCTTCAAGTTCAATGGGAGATTTCTTCTGAAATGTCAGGACCACCAATCATAATGATGTTTATACGGTATTATATCAAGCAGAGAACACCAGTCATAGTGGTGTTTATAAGATATTATATTAAGCAGACAACATTGTTTTTATAAAATGCATATACTTATAGGTTGCTCTTGCCATATGACAGACAATAGCTGCTGAATAGCAGGTGTTACAAATAGTCTGATATTAATAAATTTGATAAAACTTCACCTTATTTTTTAGATTCTGCAAACAGAAAAATGTATGTAGGTTACAGATGCCCGAGAAAAGACACAAAGCAAATTTAGAAAATGTTATCAACACGTTATTAAACAATACCTGTGCATACAAATTGATTTATTGACATAAAATATAACAATATTCATATTTTTTTATGTTTTCAATCTACAGTGGCTGCTATCTTTCTTAATTACTTCTGTAAAATTTTAGTGGCATGAATAGAGGCTATGTAGCCATGGAGAATCTGGGACAAAATCAAATTTAGGATAAATTCTTATGGACGAAACACCACAATTTACTGATTGATAAGTATTATTCTTGCCTTAATATCATTCATAAAGTTGCAATAAACATATATTGAGTGGCAGTTGTGCTTAAAGTTAGTTAGTTATAGTATTTTAGAATACCTTAGTATAGTGAGTGATAATAGGGTAACTCACTTAGGCTTCGATAATTTGTAAACAAGATTTAACAAACCTGATTATGTGGTAGAATATATAGGAGATAAAGTAACAACCACCAAACTACTTACATAAGATAATATCTGTGTAAGCCAGTACTTGCTAGATATTTTGATTAGGTAGCATTGTTGTTAAAATTAAGCAAGGGCGATATTCGGGCGGCGTAACCTAAATAAATAAAGCAGCCTAACGTAACGTCATTGATTGTATTTAAATTAGGTCACTACCGGTAATGTTAGCGTTCGTATCAGGATAAATAGTTGGCTGTGTAATTGAAATTTGTAACCTAAAGTGTGCTGTAGTACACAGGAAACAGTCTTTATAAAGACTAAGTTAGTTAAGTTATTAAATAAATTCTGATCGGGATATGGCGCCTTGCAAGCGGCAAGTCAAGGCAAAGCGACACTTGGTGTGCGATCACTGCCACAGCTGGGTAGATTTTGCATTGTCCGGCTGTGGGAAGTCATGGGCAGAAACCATGGAGGATGGATTCACCTTTCAGTGCATTGGGTGTTGGAAGGTGGAGTGTCTGCAGAAGGAGATAGTTAGGTTGACAGATATTGTGAAGGGAATTGAGATGGGAATTAGCAAGGAGGCAGGTCGAATGGAGAGAGACGACAGGGAGAGAGGTGAGAATACTGCAAGACTGAAGGAGAATAGCAGCGGCAAGAAAACTGAGGAAAGGAAATTAAGAGGAGGGAAGGTGACTGGAGGGGAAGAAATTGGAAACTCGACAACAGAAAACGTGACAAGCGTGAAGGTGACAGGGAAGAAAGTGACCGTAGAGAAGGAGGGAGGGAAGATGGGAAGGGAGAGGAGAGAGGAAAACGAGATGGGATGAACGAAGAAGGGACGAAAGGAAGTGAGAGCAAATGTGATAGAAGAGAAGTCGATAAAAGGGAAGGTAACAAGAGAAAAAGTGACAGGAAAGAATGGATCGGAAGAGAGTGTGACAGGAGAGAAGACGACAGGGGGGAAAGACAACAACCAGACAGATGCAAACCGAAGAAGGAGCTATTCTAAGGCAGTGATTGAGGGGGCAATGAGGAAAGAGAGGGTGTTTATGGGCGACTCCATTATGAGAAAGACGGACAAGGCACTGAGCGAGGGGAAGGACATCGTTGTTTGTTTACCGGGGGCTAGGATTGAACATGTAACTGACAGGGTAGAGAAGGTATTGGGACATGGCAAGGGGGGGTCTATACTGGTACATGTAGGAACAAATAATGCTGACAGGGAGGGAACAACTGCGATAATACAGAAGTATAGACAGTTAGTGAGGAAGGTAAAGAAGACGAGAGTTGAACAGGTTATTCTGTCAGGAATTTTGCCAGTAATGGGAGGAAGGGGGGCAACGTATAGAAACTGTAAGAGGATGGCGATCAACGCACTAGTTGAGCAGATGTGTGAGGAAGAGGGGGTGGGATTCACAGATTTATGGGGATACTTTGTTGGGAGGGAAGATATGTACATGAGAGATGGCCTCCATCTTAGTGGAAAGGGGGCAGCAGTTTTCTCAGAGAACCTGTTGCGATCTGTTGACAGTGGGACAGGTTGTATCTATTTAAACTAGATTCGCAGGGGGGACTCACAGAAAAGCCTGAAAATGGAGGCATAGATAAAGACAGCACAAATAAATCAGCAAATAACAGTCTGGAAAACTTTTCTGAAGCTGGATATAAATGTGTTTATTTAAATGCAATGAGTATAGTAAACAAAAGAAATGAACTAAACATTATGGTAGAAGATATTGACCCTCATATAATAGGTATAACCGAATCCTGGACCACCACCGATATATCAGATGCTGAATTGGGACTGACAGGATATGTAATGTTTAGAAAAGATAGAATAGGAAGAAAGGGAGGTGGAGTTATTTTATATATTAAAGAATCTATTCAGGCTTATGAAATAAAATTAGAAAGAGAAGCAGATTGCGAAGAAGCTGTTTGGTGTAATATAGTTACAGGAAACTCAACGTTAACAGTTGGGTTAGTTTATCGAAGTCCAAACATAAGCATAGAAGAGAATGAAAAAATACAAAACGCTATAAGGGAAGTAAGCAAACGGGACTGTATTATTATGGGGGATTTTAACCACGGGCATATACAATGGAAATCTCTACAGAGTATGGGGAGTGAGGACCACAAGTTTTTAGTTTTAGTTCAAGATACATTCCTTTCTCAACATGTGCTAGAACCAACCAGGGGTGAGAATGTATTAGACATAGTTTTGTCCTCACAGAATGAATTAGTTGACAATGTCAAGATATGTGAGCCACTGGGGAGTAGCGATCACAACCAGATACATTTTACCATCAAAGTAAAATCAGAAAGGAATAGTAAAAAGCAGTATAGGAGAAATTTCCACAAAGGAAGGTATAAGGACATGAAGAAATATTTAGCAAAGATAGACTGGAATAACACACTGAAAAATAAGACGGCAACAGAATGCTGGAATATATTAAAGAGTGAAATTAAGTGCATAGTCGATAAATTTGTACCCTTCAAAAAACAAGGAAAACGGTCAAAAAAGAAACACTTATCGAAAGAAGCCATTAGAAAAATTAAGTATAAACAAATGATGTGGAAGTCATATAGATGTACTGGAAATGATGAAGACTACAACAGTTATAAAGAAGCACTTAACCAAGCTACAGCTGAAATTAGAAATTCAAAGAGAAGCTACGAACAACAATTAGCTAGTAATATAAAACATGTTTTTATGCGTATGTTCGAAGCAAACAGAAAGTTCGAGATAAGGTCGGTCCTCTAGAAGATAGTGCTGGAAATATAATATCAGAGGGATTCTTAATGGCAGAAGACCTGAATGAGTACTTTAGTTCAGTGTTTACCAGGGAAGATATTAGTTCACTGCCAGTACCAGAGGCTAAGTTCAAGGGGGCAGATTCAGACTATTTAGGACAATTAATTGTAACCCCGGAAATGGTAGCTAAGAAAATAAGGGTTATGAAGGATAATAAATCACCTGGTGTGGATGGTATTCCACCCAAACTACTATTGGAAATTGTAGAACAAATTAGCATACCGCTTGCAACAGTTTTCAACTTGTCATTAGAAGAGGGAGTGGTTCCTTTAGAATGGAAAGAAGCAAACATTATACCGTTATTCAAAAAAGGTTCGAGAAACAAGTCAGAGAACAATAGACCAGTGAGTTTAACATTAGTGATTTGTAAATTATTAGAAAGACTAATTAAAGATCACATGGTGGATTTTCTTGTTAAACACAACTTGATTAACCCATCTCAACATGGTTTTTTTAAAGCGAGGTCATGCTTAACAAATATGTTATGTTTTTTGGAAGACATCACTAAGTGGGTAGATGAGGGATCACCAGTAGATATCGTCTACTTAGATTTTCAAAAAGCTTTCGACAAAGTACCACATCAAAGATTACTGCTTAAACTAAAGGCCCATGGCATAGGAAATGGTATAATAAACTGGATAGAACAATGGCTGATTGACAGAAGACAACGTGTAGTAGTTGATGGGGAGGCTTCAAACTGGAAATCGGTATTGAGTGGGGTACCACAGGGATCAGTATTAGGACCTATATTATTCTTAATATATATCAACGATTTGGATGATGAAATAACAAGCAAGGTGTTGAAATTTGCGGATGATACAAAAGTGTTTAGAAGGATTAAAAGTGATGGAGATAGACAGCATTTACAAGATGATCTTGACAGGTTGATCAAATGGTCTGAAAAGTGGCAAATGCTGTTCAATTTTGGGAAATGTAAATGCCTCCACACAGGACATGGGAACGAAGAGGTAGAATATACAATGGGGGGTACTGTTCTAAGTACTACTGTAAAAGAAAAGGACTTAGGGTTAACCATTAGTGCTGATATGAAGGTTTCAGAGCAATGCGGAATTGCAGCTTCAAAGGGAAATCAAATCCTTGGATTAATTAGGCGAAACATAACGTATAAGGAAAAAGAGCTAATAATACCGCTGTACAAAACAATAGTTAGGCCACATTTAGAATATTGTATTAAAGCGTGGAGGCCATATCGCAGGAAGGACATAGATATGCTAGAAAGAGTGCAGAGGAGAGCAACTAAAATGATACCAAAACTGAGGGATCTTAGTTACGAAATACGCCTAAAAAATGCGGTTTAACAACACTAGAGACCAGGAGATTGAGAGGAGATCAGATAGAAGTGTTTAAAATATTGAAGGGTTATGAAAATATTGATAGAAATATTTTTTTCTCAGTTAAGAGAGATAGAAGGACTAGAGGACATGAAGTTACATTGGCAAAGGAGCAGAGTAGATTGGATATAAGAAAGTTTTCATTTTCACAAAGGACTGTAAATGAATGGAATAGATTACCTGCTGATTGTGTGGGTGCTAGTAGCGTGAATATGTTTAAAAATAAAATCGACACATACCTCAGACGGGCGGGATTCACATAGATAAAAGGGTCGGACTCTCGATAAGCCAAAGGGCTTCCTTGTCCACCTGCCACCTAGAGTTAATTATCTGGGTGGCAATCTTGTTAAATCTTGTTAAATGATTACAGCGATTAAATAAAATAATTAATTTGAATATTATTATTATGGAAAGACGAGCCCGACCATCGCGTGGTAACTATGTTCACTACCAACAAGGACCGTCCTTAGCCGACATACACACACACACTTTTGTTTTGAACAGAGTAATCACGTTTTATAATCACGATTAACGTATAATTGAGTAGAAACAAGAGCCAGCGCTTCTCCAACTGCACAAACGTATCCATGGTAAACAAGCTTGCATATTAATACGTTGACATCAGGCCAACACATCGCCAAGACTTCCTAAGGTTACACTGTGTGTTACGGCGGTTCTCTAAATGACGCCATATCATATAAAATCGAATTGCGTCGTATCATATTTCGACTTCAGATTGGCGGGAACTTTCGGTGGTGAATTGGTTTGGATTTGGTGTAGCAAACTTGCGAGAATATAAGGATATTTGATCAAGATAAGTGATATTATTGAGTGTATATCATACATAGCGCAGTTGAAGATATACTTTAAGCAAGATTTGTTGTTAAAAGTTAGCTAGAGGGAGTAATCTAGGGTAGTTTAAAAGTAGGCAATTTGCGAACTATAATTGGGGACGTTAATGCAATCGGAACGTTGTTTACAAAGTAGATCACTGGCGAAGTTAACGTAATGTGAACGACAATAGAATAGGGTTAGTTGAGATAGTCGATGTAGTTAGATGAGTAATTAAAACCTGAAATAACAAACTGATGAAATGTGTATTAGTACACAGGAAACAGTCTTTGTAAAAACTTCCTTGAATATAAGCCTAACTTGAATACATCGTCATAGTAAAACACGGTGTGTCACTGTATGTTAACAAATATAACAAACTGTAAACTAAACAATCTGGTATAAATTGTACACAGAAAAGTCTGTTTAAAGACTATAAAAAACTATTTTGAATATAAATAAATTCTGATACGGCACCATGCAAGCGGAAACTCAGGACAAAACGACATTTATTTTGTAACGACTGCCAGAGCTGGGTGGATTTTGCATTATCTGGCTGTCCAAAGTCATGGGCAGAAACCAAAGAAGACGGATTCACTTTTTGGTGTATGGGGTGTTTGAGGGTGTAATGTATGATGGAGGAGGTGTGTAAGTAATATAAAACATGACAGCAAGAGTTTTTATACGTATGTTCGAAGCAAACAGAAAGTTCAGGATAAGGTCGGTCCTCTAGAAGATAGTGCTGGAAATATAATATCAGAGGGATTCTTAATGGCGGAAGACCTGAATGACTATTTTAGTACAGTGTTTACCAGGGAAGATATTAGTTCACTGCCAGTACCAGAGGCTAAGTTCAGGTGGGCAGATTCATTTTATTTAGGACAATTAATTGTAACCCCGGAAATGGTAGCTAAGAAAATAAGGGCTATGAAGGATAATAAATCACCTGGAGTGGATGGGATTCCGCCCAAACCACTACTGGAAATTGTAGAACAAATTAGCGTACCGCTTGCAACAGTTTTCAATTTGTCATTAGAAGAGGGAGTGGTTCCTTTAGGATGGAAAGAGGCAACATTATACCGTTATTTAAAAAAGGTTCGTGAAACAAGTCAGAGAATAATAGACCAGTGAGTTTAACATCAGTGATTTGCAAATTATTAGAAAGACCAATTAAAGGTATTTCTTAACATATATGTTATGTTTTTGGAAGACATCACTAAGTGGGTAGATGAGGGATCACCAGTAGATATCGTCTACATAGATTTTCAAAAAGCTTTTGACAAAGTACCACATCAAAGATTACTGCTTAAACTAAAGGCCCATGGCATAGGAAATGGTATAATAAACTGGATAGAAAAATGGCTGATTGACAGAAAACAACGTGTAGTAGTTGATGGGGAGGCTACAAACTGGAAATCGGTATTGAGTGGGGTACCACAGGGATCAGTACTAGGACGTATATTATTCTTAAAATATATCAACGATTTGGATGATGAAATAACAAGCAAGGTGTTGAATTTGCGGATGATACAAAAGTGTTTAGAAGGATTAAAAGTGATGGAGATAGACAACATTTACAAAATGATCTTGACAAGTTGATCAAATGGTATGAAAAGTGGCAAATGCTGTTAATGTTTTGGAAATGTAAATGCCTCCACACAGGACATGGGAACGAAGATGTAGAATATACAATGGGGGTACTGTACGAAGTACTACTATAAAAGAAAAGGACTAATGTTAACCATTAGTGCTGATAGGAAGGTTTCAGAGCAGAGTGGAATTGTAGCTTCAAAGGGAAATCAAATCCTTGGATTAATTAGGCGAAACATAACGTATAAGGAAAACGAACTAATAATACCGCTGTACAAAATAATAGTTAGGCTTCATTTAGAATATTGTATACAAGCGTGGAGGCCATACTGCAAGAAGGACTTATATGATCTAGAAAGAGTACATAGGAGAGCTAAAATGATACCAAAACTGAGGGAACTTATTTATGAAGAACGCTTAAAAGAATGTGGTTTGACAATACTAGAGACCAGGAGATTGAGAGGAGATCAGATACTAGTGTTTAAAATATTGAGTGGTTTTGAAAATATTGATAGAATAATTTTTTCTCAGTTAAAAAAGATAGAAAGACTAGAAGATATGAAGCTACATTAGTAAAGGAGCAGTGTAGAATAGATATAAGAAAGTTCTCATTTTCACAAAGGACTGTAAATGAATGGAACAGATTATCTGCTGATTGTGTGGATGCTAGTAGTGTGAAGAAGGGCGGGATACATGTATATAAAACGGTTGGACTCTCGATAACCGAAGGGTTCCCTTGTCGTCCTGCCATCTAGTTAATTTTCCGTGTGGCAATCTTGTTAAATCTTGTTAATTCTTGATTTACGATGCCTCGACAGGTCATAAATCAATCTACCCTGTTTCTCTAAATAAAACACTGAACAGTAATTTTTATGTTGCGAACGGCACTTCAGTTCGTTGCCGATATCACGTACCGTTTAACATGGTTACGTTTATGCATATTCAATATCCATGGATAATACATCAACAACATTCACTGCATTTATCTATTGCACAATACGACGACATTGTAAAATAAAGCTAAATACCGCACCTCACGAACCAAACATGTATAGCTCACGCTCTAATATTTGTGTGACCATGATCCGACGCCGATAGGATTTTTTAATAAAGTACTCAATTTCCACTTTCCACGATGTAGTCAATGTGATTTACGAATGAGTACTGAAACAACCTCTATCAATACATAACAGTGGTACGCTTCATCGTAAGATGATCTTACTGATGAAAAGCATTAGGCAAAATAATAAGATGACAAGCGTAATACCTTAGTAGGAGTCATCGACTCCATTGACATACTTGCTAAGTAAAACACAAACCAAAAATAGTACGACGTGTTCAAAATTCCCGGAATTAGAACCCGTGCTCCCAGGCTGTTCAATCTGAGTCCCACTGTAATTCGATTTTAAACCCGTAGTCACAAACAAAGCATCACCTTCGTCTCCTTATTATTATATTCGTTATGTAACTGCAGAACGGCCCCAGTGATCATATTACGCAGATGGGGGTATCAAGCTAGCCACAACAGACCAAAACTTACCGATACCCGGAACCTGTCTACAGCGGCCTGGCTGGTAGTTGCGAGGCTTGTTGTGTAGACAAAACGCCCATCTGAAACGTAGACTCATAACATGTCGGTTATGACATACCAATGTCTGGCTCATGCATTGTTTTGTGTAACCGTATATACAACGATGAGCACTTAATCGATGTGCAGAAGCGATTCTTTATTCACGAAGTAAATGATGCGTAGATAATAATTATGGAATGGGTTCAGTATGGACAACGTTATGAGACAATTATGCAACCTAGATCTTGTTTGTAACACAGACGTATCCCGAATTCTTGTACGATTTCAAAACATATGATTATGGGTTTTATTTAACTTACATAATGATGCGAAATAAATCGAACACCAATTACACAATAATGTGTAATGCTAGCCTTGCTCTAAATGTGGCATAAAGGCGCGAGAAGTACAAACATATACAGAAGTATTATAGGGGAAGATTGGGAACTATGAGCCACTTTTCATGTCATAAACGATAAACCTTGAAAACATTACAGTTTTCAACATTAAAATTGCACTGTCATCATATAAGCAACGGATGTATGTACTTTAAGATTATCGTTGTATTTAAGAAGCTGGGATATATCAATTTCCAAATAATTATGTGAACATTAGTGGAAGCATGTGAAGTGGCTCAAGGGACCCCAACTGCATATCATTTGAGTCACAATATGGGGTCCTTTGAGCCATAAGAACACTATTAAATATAAAACAGATTGATGCATTTAATAGTAAGTAATCTACATGAAACGGTTTGATTTATGTCACGCTAACCTCAATATAGCGTAATATACCCATATCTGAACGTTACACACATGCCTTATCGAACGCAAATACATGTGATGGTTGCACTGGATCCAAGAACCGGCCTACGGTTTCCACAGTTTCCAGGTTGTGGGTGCCTGACCACAAATGTAGATGCAAATTTAAGTTATTGACAGAACATTCATCACTTATTGTCAATATAGTATTATCGACAACCTGCCACTACTTGTGGTCCATGTATAAAGAATACAACAAAGACTCGATAAAAACGCATATAATCATGGTACAACACATAACATCAACTGCGCGTTTACGCCGTTAGTTGTCGTAATTAGTCAAATGGTCCTGCAACTGTAAGTTGCATGACCTGCTTCTAGAGATCTCGCAAAATTAAAACCATGATAAGTATTAACACAGCTTAAAGTTCCTCTTTTGTCATAGGTCCCAACCTTCCCCTAACAACCAACAACGTCGTACTGAGGACTGTTATGTAGAACTTACGTTGGGTGACTGCACAAGAGTGTTACGTAGGCTGCTGTACAGACAACGACAATAAGTCGCGGCATGGTTGTGTCGGCCGAAGAGCTTTGAAAAGACGGAGCAGCGAACGATATCAACCACAGCGACGCGGGAGCCGGCGACGAATGACGTGACCAGACACTTCTCAAGCGACGCTTACGTCAGAAACCGCGCCCCAATTCATCAGTCGCAGGAGGCTTTTGTTTTGCGCGTTTTGAATAAATAAAGATGTGTATTAGGTGTAAACACATGGGATGGGCAGCGGTGACAAGAGCTGTGATTAGACCTAGTTTTGCCTAGTCTCGCATTATTCCGCATTGTTCTGATTTCGAATGTGTGTTAATATTCCGAACATCCGATACTGTTTGATTGTTTGATTAAAACGTATGGTGTTAGTGTCAATAAAGATTACTTATACTAGTAGTCATTGTGTGTGCGTGTGTACGTGTGCATGTACGTGTGTCTGCGTGTGCGTGTGTACCGGTGTGTGTGTGTGTGTGTGTGTGTGTGTGTGTGTGTGTGTGTGTGTGTGTGTGTATGAGTTTGTTGTATTTGTTGTGGGGGAAGCCAACGTAACAATACTAATAATAATAATATCAATAATCAGGTAACGTCTTTTGCGCGTAAGTCCTCGGAAACCAAACTCAGAGGCGCAACAAAACAAAAGGGTTAGTCCATCTCATAATCGATAAGCAGTATTTAAGTTGTCAGCAGATGGGTGAATATGCTGAGCTGATTTAAGAAGCAATTAGTATTAAGAGTAGATCAAGAAACGTAAATTTGTGTTTCATCTGCATAATGGTGTTGACTCAACGCTATTTAGTTGCTCAATGGTGTTGAGTAGAAAGTTAAACAAAATGGTCTAAGGACAGAACCCTGAGGAAGAACATATGAAAAAGGAGTGCTCATGAAACACAATCCACAGTTGTCAACTTTCGTATGTCTACATGCTAGATATGATCAAAACAAACTGATACTTTTTGCCTAATCAGTTTTGCCAAAGGCAACAGACATATCATATTACAAGTCAAGTAAGTGCAACGACATTACTTTTGCCAATATGTAGAGTTACATAAATTTACATTTTTGCCATTACAGACTATACGTGAGACTGTATTGATTGATGAATTCAATATGGCTGCCATTAAAGCAAGATGGCTGCCAACAATTGACAACCATTGTTTGTGCAATAACTTACCTAGCTCCATCCCAAGAAATACATTTGCAAAATTCCCTGTGAAATTTACACGAAATGACACAGAGGCATACACTAAGCAGGGTCATGACATCAATTCATAAGGGCATGAACCATATGTCATTGGTAATAAGCAGCGTTGCTAAATTGCCTATTGAGGATGGAGGACCTGGAAGAAATGGAGGACCTGGAAGAAATCCTTCAAGCATTCATGCATGCATTGTAAAGCGTGCGTATCATATTTCAAAATCAGTTTACTGAATAACTCGTAGCACATATGCCAGATGGCCATTGAAATAGACATCACGTGCTAAACGATATATTTTAAATGTAAAAGTGTTGTTACAACTCAATGGACCCCACATGGTGGCTCAAGGGACACCATTGGTTGAATCCCTTGGGCCACTTCTCATGCGTCCATCAATTTTCATATATTTGTAAATTGGCATATAGCAGTCTCACACATTTCACGATGACCCTCTTGGATGACACGTATGTGTATATGATAGTGCAATTATAATGCTAAAAACTGTACTAATGTTGCGTGTATGGTTGAAAACATGAAAATGGCTCATAGGTGCCAACCTTCCTCAAAACAACTCCATATATATCTGTACTTGCATCTGAAGCAAATTTAGTGCAAAATTAGCATTATACATTATTATATAACTGGTGTTTTATTTCGCATATCGATCATCATGTATGTTTAGTTAAACCGACAGTCATATGTTCTGATACCGTGGAAAAATTCGAAATTGAATGTTTTATGGAAAATTAGTCAACACAGAAATGGTTTTAAACATGTAACATTTTTAAACGATGATGATGTCAGCCACTATAATACGGACAAAAACCTATTAATTGCCAATTTTAATATGCGAAAATAAATATTTTATTATATTGTTTTATTACATATCGATTAAGCGCATCTCATCTCTGCATGTACAATTACAACAAATAACGTATGAGCCGGACATTGGTAGGCCATAGGTCCATATGTTATATGCGTTTACGTTTTCATATGGACGTATTCTCTACACGATAAGCCTCGCAACAACAATCACCAGCCAGGTCGCTGTAGACAGGTGCGAGACATCGGTAAGTGTAAAACTTTTGTTTGATTCCCGGGGCCGTTCAGCAATTACATACCCTAGGTTACGTTTATCAGTCCAGTCCATATATGGTTCAACTTCAAAAAAATACAAATTGTAAAAAAATGGTACCTATTGTAGTGATCAATGTTAATGAGCTGTCACACTGCATGAGGTAATCTTGTCCCACCACTTCAGATGATAGGAGTTATAATATTTTCCCTATATTTGTCCATGTCAATGGGTTGTTTGTAGTCCATTTGTTGTATTGGATATTACATTTGCACTGCATGTACGACTCTCATCCTACCATCTCATATAGTTGTTGGCGTATAGTTAATCATAATGATTTTTTATGTAAATTAATAGCTCATTGTTCCTTTGATATATTCTTGTACTCTCATCATCCCTCCGCATCAGATATGAGTTGGCGTATAATTACAACACAAGGCTGGTCTCAAGCAAATTAGTTGCTCCTGATATTCCTTTCAAGTAATGGCTTTTATTTATTTATCGTTACAAAGACGTTCTAAAGTATGAATGTGTTGCAGTTTTGAAATGTAATGTATTTTAATTGATTTCAAGTCAATTTGTTCAGTTTCTGGCTGATGAAAAGGAAACATTTGTTTACAAAATATCCGGAATGATGAGTGCAAATAACGACAAGAAAAATCCTGTGGATGTGTATAATTGTGAGGCGACCCGAGACAAAACATCGTAGTATAACCTTGAAAAAGCTACTTGTTTTTTTATCGATATCACGTAAAGTGTAAGATAGCTTTACCTCCGTGCGTAATCAATACCAACGATACATAATCAAAGTTAATATCCATTCGTGTATATATTTTATAATATAATGTTATTGTAAGTTAATGATGAACACCACAAAGTTAAGAACCAAACCTATAGTCCAGCCACACATATGTTTGATTTAACTTTCCAAAATGATTTCATGCTGTGTAACATTGCCACTTTCCTTGATTTAGGTAATAACACGATTTAAGAACAACTACTGATACTACTGATACAGCATCTACGAATGAATGATGGTGATATGTTTGATGATATAATTAAAGATAATAACATGCACATTTTACAAAAGAACGAGATGACAAGCGTAATTTGCGATAATTAAGCAAACATGCAACTTAATCTAGAATTGTATCAGTGCCATCAGTTGTTTATGTCACTTTCAACACAGCTATTTTTCAGCAAGAGTAGTAAAGGGGACTATTCGTCCGTATTATAATAACATCGTTACTTCGCACATTAGAAATTGCAAAAGCACGGTCTTTAAAGTACAGTTACTTAAATAATGAAACTGCTAGTATCGTCTCGGTATAAAACATCACATGTTTTGAAACAATGTTTGGAGGATAAAAACATTCAGTGATAATGTGTTGTTGGTCCCGACTGCCAGCCACACCCAGCTCTCGACTGCCAGCCACATAATTACAAGACACGTCATAATAGGTATTATATTGATAGAGTATAGTATTGTGTTACTGCTAACATCGTCATGGCATAAGTATCACATTGCACGTTTTGTAACCATTTCGGATGGATAAAACATTCATTTGTGATATTGTTTTGTTGGTCACGCCTGCCAGCTACACGCGGCAAATAATCATTACTAAACACGACCTAATAGGTATTATATTCACTAAATATTGAGTGTTAATTCACACAACAATTAGACGATGGATAGACAATATATAATTATAAATCACTGCTTGTCAATGGTGACTCGTGGTTCATAGCGTTATGAATAACGTTCTTTTGCTTTATGTTAGCCAATAATGGTAAGTTATCTAATAGTGTTGTGATAACATCACCGTGCTTAAGAAACGCTACCACCACAACTTTCCAAGTGCATTCCGCCATGTTATGTACGTAGTGCCAACTCTCTTCCCCTGAGGCTCCCGCAGTGGCGCACCGTAATAAGTGCAGCAATATTGTTTGAATAATGTGAAGTAGTGTGTAGGTCGATCTCCATACTTAAATCAGGGTGCATGAAACCAGGTTGCATGAAATCAGGGAGTAAAATGCTGACTAAGTTCCGGTGAGTGAGTGCTCCCTAGCGACTCTTGCCTCACTTCAAGTGACGACACATGCTTATTTATTACCCACCTAGTGAATGTTTTTCACATTTTTTTTTTTCACAAATTCTTTTTTAACAATTTGTTTTCATATTTTTCAGCGATCGCCTCGGTAATTAACTAGTTAACTAATTGAATAATTAACTAAAAGAAAACCCCTCTACAACAAACGTAGAAAAATCCTATACAGCCGCTGTAGCTGAGAACGCCACTATTGATGAAGAGTGATACATTTTATGCTCTATTCGCGACCCTCGCTTATTTAATAGGTTTCCATTAGCGCGATTGCCCCTGGCATATTTTACCGATGGCTATTGTTTCAAGAATTTTCTAATGAAACTGTGTAAATTCGATATTCAACTTATGCAGAAAAGCCAGGCGATAGTTTTCATTTTAGCAACTGGCGCTATGCGGAAAATGGGTAAAGGCACAAACCAGCCAGGCGATGGTAAGCCTTTTGTTTGTGCGGACTCAATGTTTTTTTCTAGCAACAGACCTGTTACCCAACTGTCTTGTGTGGGCCTATGGTGATGGTGGGTTATTAAAATACGATATATAGTTTCTTTGATTTCCAAAAATGTATAATCCGGATGTCATCTAGCCGCTACTGGATAATATTTCATACACTGGCCGAATTGGTAGATGTTATGAACCACAAATCCTACTCCGGATAGGCGTCTCTGTACACGAACAATGTCACTTATTATACACGGAGCTGTATCCCTGTTCACCAAAAATGACTCTTACACAGATAACATTATCCACGAACACCAACAATGACACTTACATAGCGAAAAATATATATGTACACCGACAGTGACACACAGTGAGCAGTATCCCCTAATGCAACAATGACACCAGCCATTGAACAGTATCCCTGGACACCGACAATAACATTTACACAATGAAAAGTATCCATGTATACCAAGAATTACATTTATACCAGAAGAGTATCAGCATAAACCAACAATTACATTTACACAATTAATATTATCCCCGTTCACCAACAATGACATTTACACTGTGAACATTTTCCCCGCACACCAACAATGACACATACACAGTGAACAGAACAGTATCCTTGACCACCGATAATGACACTTATACCTGTACACTAACATTGCCATTTAATAGACAGGGAGCAATATCCATGTACACTAACAATGACTCTTACACATTGACCGACATCACCGTACATCAACAGTGTCATTTACATAGTGAACAGTATCCCTGTACACCGACAATGAGACACAGTGTCCCAACACCAACAATTACACTTATACAGTGAACGGTATCCTCGTACACCAATGATGATACTTACATAGTGAACAGTGCCATGTATACCCACAATGACACACAGTGAACGGTACCCCTACGCCAACAATGACACTTACACAGTGAACAGTATTCCTGTACACCACCAATAACACATACACAATGAAGTGTATTACTGTACACCTAGAATTACACTTTCATATTGAACTGCGTGGAGGCCATATCGCAAGAAGGACATAGATATGCTAGAAAGAGTACAGAGGAGAGCGACTAAAATGATACCAAAACTGAGGGATCTTAGTTATAAAATTCGCCTAAGAGAATGTGGTTTAACAACACTAGAGACCAGGAGATTGAGAGGAGGTCAGATAGAAGTGTTTAAAATAATAAATGGTTATGAAAATATTGATAGAAATATTTTTTCTCAGTTAAGAAAGATAGAAGGACTAGAGGACATGAAGTTACATTAGCAAAGGCGCAGTGTAGATTAGATATAAGAAAGTTCTCATTTTCACAAAGGACTATAAATGAATGGACCAGATTATCTGCTGATTGTGTGTGTGCTAGTAGCGTGAATATGTTAAAAAATAAAATCGACACATACCTCAGAAGGGCGGGATATACATAGATAAAAGGGTTGGACTCTCGATAAGTCAAAAGGCTTCCTTTTCCACCTGCCACCTGGAGTTAATTATCTGGGTGGCAATCTTGTTAAATCTTGTTAAAGTATCCCTGTACACCAGCGAGAAAACTTACACAATGAAGAGTGTTCCTGTACACGAAGAATTACATTTACACAGGAAAAACATTTCCCACACCAACAATGACACTTACACAGTGAACAGTATCCCCTGACACAAAAAAATGACACTTACTGTCTCAAATAGCGAACAGTGTACCTGTACACCGACGATGACACACATTGAACAGGATCCCCGTACACCAACAGTGACACGTACATAATCAATGAACATTATCCCTTTACACCAGCAATGACATTTACACAATGAACAGTATCCCTGTACACCGACCATAACACTTACACCATGAAGAGTATCCCTGTACACCAATAAGTACACTTACACAGGAACTGTATTCCCTTAATCCAACAATGATACTAACACAGTGAACAGTATTCATGCCACTTACTATACTTGGAGCAGCATCCCTGTACACCAACAATGACTCTTACACAGTCTGTGTCTACGTACACAAACAATGACACTTTTCAGTGAACTCTATATGGTATACCAACAATGTCACTTACAAAGTTAATGTTATCTCCGTACTCCAACAATGACATTTACACATGAATAATGTCACTGTACACCGACAATGTCACACTGTGAACCGTTTCCCGTACACAAAAAATGACATTTACACAGTGAACAGTATCACTGCACACCAACAATGGCACTTACACAGTGACCCGTTCACCAACAATGACACTTAATCATTGAACAATAGCGCTGTACACCAACAATGACACATGCCTACATAGTCAACGGTATCCGAACAATGACATTTACACAGTGAGCAGTATCCACGTACACAGACACATTCACTGTGAACAGCATCCACGTACTCCAGCAATGACAATGGCATAGTGAACAGCGTCCCTGTACCCCAACAATGACTCGAACAATGTGAATAGTATCCCTGTCCACCAACAAATGACACTTATCCGTGTACACTAGTAATGCCAATTATTATAGAGGGAGCAGTATACATGTACACCGACAATGTCTCTTACACAGTTAAACGTATCGCAGTACACAAACTATGCCACTCACGTAGTGAACGGTATCACCGTACATTAAAAATGGCACTTACCTAGTGAACAGTATCCATGTAGACCGAAAATGACAAACATTGATTATTATCTCGGTACACCAACAATGACACACACACAGAGAGAGCAATATCCATGTACATCAACAATGAGACTGACACAGTGACCCGTACACTAACAATTACACTGACACAGTGAACAGTATCCCTGTACACCAACAATGACACTTTACACAGTGAACATTATTCCCATTCAACGACAATGACACATACACAGTGAAGAGTATAGCTGTCCACAAACAATGACACTCATCCCTATACATTAACAATGCCACTTACTATACAGGGAGCAGTATCACCGTACACCAACATTGACACTTACATGGTGAACAGTATCTCTGTACACCAACAATGTCACTTACCTACACTGTGAAACTTATCCCTGTACATCATCATTGACTCTTACACAGTGAGCAATATCCCCGTACACCAACAATTACATTTACACGGTGAACAGAACCTCTGTACACCGACAATGACACATACACAGTATCAGCGTACACCAACAGCGACACTTACACAGTGAACAGTATCTACATATACACTTTTCATGTATCTATGTGTACACTAACAATGTCACTTACTACGCAGGAAACAGTATCCCTGTACACCAACAATGACTTTCACACAGTATCCCCAAACACCAACAATGATACTAACAGTGAACAGTATCCCCAAACACCAACAATGACACTAACAGTGAACAGTATCCCCAAACACCGATAATGACACTAACACTGAACAGTATCCCCTAACACCAACAATGACACTAACAGTGAACAGTATCCCCAAACACCGACAATGACAGCAACAGTGAACAGTATCCCCAAACACCAACAATGTCACTGACAGTGAACAGTATCCCCTAAACCAACAATGACACTAACAGTGAATAGTATCCCCAACACCAACAATGACACTAACAGTGAACAATATCCCCAAACACCAACAATGATACTCTTACTAATAAAAAACAATATGGAAAATATCAAGATGACAAGCGTACCATTCTGATTTTCGCATCCTACCGTATAGTATGCCTAACAACGGCTCAGAATAGGAATAGACAGCATATTTGGTAGGACACATACACTACAATTTGCTGATCAGGCTTTGTGTGAGATTGCATGTTGGTTAACAGGCACTATTTGTTGACAATATTAACCGGACTATATTGCTCGTGTTAGGACAATTTCCTATCGCTGAAGAATGCATAGGTGCGTTTGAAACAAATAGTGCCTAGCAGTGATGCTGAAGATTTCACAGTAGAAACAAGTGTGTACAATTTAGGAACGCCTAACAAAGTATTTGCTTCAGCAGGGGATTATTATCAAAGAAAGAGTGCACACAAGTTACTACCCGAGACTATAGTTAAATTAGAAGTAGGTGCATTTGAAGATTAGTATCTGGAAAAGAAGTTTGACGCTCAGTTATGTGGAGTGGATGGTGTCTTGGAAGCCATTCGCAACCTGCAGAAGACTGGACAGACGAACCCGACATCATTGAAAATAGCTTAGCTCCCAGATATTTTGATACTAAATGTTTCATTTAGTTCCATTTCTACTGTGCAAATCTAGAAATATCAATTACAACAACATGGCCACTCCGGGTTCCCATAAGCCTGAATGTAAGTCCAATGGTCATAGTGAGACCAACTATGTTCATGTCCTCTGGATTATTATTAAGGAAGGTTTGTAATTTACAACAACAACAAAATTATAACTCTTGTTCCCGGGCCATTCATTGGCCCACAATAATATTTTCTACCATTATACAAAACTCTTGTTTGGATTCGTTTAGATTATGCAGTAATTAAATGTATGGCTTCCTCATAAAAAATATAAGGATGCAATAAAAATATGCAGAGACGCGCGACTGAACCACTTGAAGAATATTCGTTACCAGGAGAGACTGGAGAGGTTGAAACTTCCTGCATTAGTTTAAAGAAGGTATATAAACTACTTGACGGAAATTAGAATATTCATGTATTTTCTAATATCGTCATGCACTATTGAGACTATGAGATAAAGGAAGGAACAAGTTGTCATAGTTTGAAACTGTTCCAAGAAGGTGTTCATATAAATACTAGAAATTAAAACTTTACAATCAGTGTCACGGAATTATGCATTTATTTACCCAAACAAGTGGTAACTGCACCTAGCTTCAACACATTTAAAATCCTCTTTGCCAAGAATTTGCAGACATAGAGCATTCACAGGGAAATCTAGAGACTCGACTACCAAGGCCAGCACATACGGTCAGGAACAACCTACGTAAACCTAAATAATTTTATGTTAAGACCCGCAGTCGCAAACGCATACACATTCGCTGGTGTACAAATGTTGTTGTTAAGTCAAAGACATGCTCTGAAAATATGGAAATGATGTGTGTCCAGTGCAGGCCACATTACCTGCCGAGATAATTTGGATGTGTTGAATTTGTGTGTGCTTATGTGCCTCCTAGCACAGATGCAAAGCGTGCTGCAAATGAACTGATCGACTTTGCTGACGGTATCTCCTATCAAAAACCAAATGCCCCAATCATAATCTTAGGAGACTTTAATCAGTGCAAACTTAACAGCAGATCATCAGGCTTCTATCAGTGTGTTACTTTCCCTACTCGGGAAGAAAGAACACTAGACCAAGTGTATTACAATATCAAGAGTGCCTTCACTGCTCGTGTGAGGCCAGCACTTGGGAAATCCGATCATATCACAGTGCGCGGAAAGCTTGCGTGGTGGTTTGGAATGCGCGGACTGGAGTGTTTTTCAGGAGGCGTGTCCCGACATGGCCACACCGTCACGTGCTATATTAATTTCACTGAAGATATGTGCGCGGAAAACAAGAACAGGAGCCCGATTCATGAAGCGGCGTAACTTTACACACAACTAGACGTTATATAATGACATTAACTTGAACATTAATAATGGTAAAGTGACTGCACTTACCTTACTACAGTCGATCTCTCTGCTGCTTTTGACATAATTGATCACAGCTTTCTCATTGAACGCTTATTATAGTGGTACGGCATATCTGGCACAGCTCTATGCTGGTTTTCTCCATATCTAACTGATAGATACCAAACTATAAAGATTGGGAACTGCTTTTCAGCTGCACTGCCGGCTTTATTTGGTGTTCCCCAGGGTTCTGTTCTTGGGCCTTTGCTTTTTTCTCTTTACGCCACGCCACTAAGCTGTGTTACACAAAGACATAACTTGGATCATCATCTTTATGCTGATGATACTCAGATCTACATTTCGTTGGCTACCCCAGATACAAATCGCTCCCTTAACCAACTTAGTGATTGCCTTCAAGATATCTTCCACTGGATGACTGACAGCAAGTTGGAATTAAATGCAAATAAAACTGAATTGATAATTAACACCAATGCAGCGTAGTAAACTGGATGGTTTTTCCCTATGCGTATTGTGAATCAGTATATCACGCCAGCAACCTCAGTGCGGAATCTAGGAGTGATCTTTGATAGTAACTTCAATTTCCGACAACACATATATTAAACATGTAGCTGCTGTTTTTATTATATTCGTGATCTTAGCCGTATTCGCCGGTATATGTCATTTTTTCTGTTGCTAAAACTATTGCAACAGCGCTTGTCAGCAGCAGATATGACTATTGCAATTCCCTCCTTTATAATATCGCTGGGCAAGCGATATTATAAAGGAGGGAATTGTCTAGCAAGAGTAGTTACAAGATCTCCTCATTTTTCTCGCTCTGTACCATTTTTGAAGTCTTTGCATTGGCTTCCTGTACGATATCGTACACTATTTAAGATCTGTACCATTACATACCAGGCACTGTCCTGTAAGCAACCATCTTATTTGCATTCAGTGCTTACTCCTGTAAGAAAACCTATCCAGCTTCGATCATCTAGTTCTGACCTACTTTTTGTTCCTAGAGTCAACACTAACATTGGAACCAGGGCTTTTTCTGTTGCTGCTCTTTGGAATATGCTCCCTCCTAGTGTTAGAGCAGTTGAAAATATTACAAAATTCCATCGTCATTTAAAAACATATCTTTACAACCTTGCTTATCCGTCCTAGCTCCCTGGTGCCTTGACCCATCTGTTGACAACTGGAATACTGCTTATGGATTTTGAGATTGACGAATCCTTTTGTTTTGATGCACCTCTGAGCTTGGTTTCCAAGGATTTAGGCGCAATAGAAGTTATCTTATTATTATTATTATACTGGTCGTAGCTAAGTGCATCCAGCAGGTGTAGCTTACGACCGGTTTCATGAGAACAATTTAACATTCGCGTAACTACGTCGACGTAGAATTGACCCAGTTACGTTGCGGTGGGGAATCCATGTGTCCGCAGTAAAAAGACAGCGTAAAGATATTTTTCAGACGGAGAGATGACAGTGCTGCTGGAGTTATACCAGCAGCACTGTCATTTGTTCCAGAGCAGAGATTCTTAAAAAAAGAAAACTCGAGTGTGGATAGAAATTGCCACGGCTGTGTCAGCTTTTGGCATATCTACAAGGACACCCGGAGATGTCCGGAAGAAATGAATGGACATAAAACGGGCAGCACTTCAGGCAAATGCCGCATCGAAGCGGCCAAAGACAGGAGGAGGTTCGCCACCACATCGGCCATGGTTTATGAACATGGTACTGAACATACTGGAAACCTGCCATCCGGTAGAACAGCTGTTTCGTTCTCTCGATTTCCACCGCGTTGTCAAATTTCACGTATTGACCAAGTCCAAGCCGTCCACCTACGATATTAAAATTTGGCCACAATATGCACGATTCGGCACACTGTTGGTTGGGTTATTCCGAAATTATCGGCGTCATCAATTTGAAAAACCCCATAAGCGAAAACTCGCAACGCCACCATAAGTTGTATCGAGGGCGGCCGTCCTCCTTTTCGCTCATTCCGGTGTTCGAGCGCACCGCCAAACTCGTCAGTCAGCCACAATATGCAAGAGGGTTATTCCTATCTCTAAACACTCTTTCTCGTCTAATGTGTCTTGTTTGCAGTTCATGCACCAGACGTCAAGCCATCGTCATTGATGATTGTAAATATTTATGTCTCGTGTGTGCGTCCCGGGAGCATCTTAAAACTTGGGGAGCATCCCAGGAATATTTCAAATAACGTAAGCTTACGCCTGCTATATACCAAGCGCAAAGTTACGACCAACTAGCATCGGCTAATCGCACTTAGGAGACTCATGAAATCCAAATAACCTAACTTTACGACATTCTAAACTTACGACGTCGTAACTACCCTCATGAAACCGGTGTAAGAACTTCAGGAAGAATTAAAATCGACTAATCCCTTCAGACAGGGAACGCACGTGAAACTTCATGTTGCCTGGACACTATTTCAAGAAGAAAAACTGTAGGAAACAACATGGACTCCAACAGTGACATCTCAGTGGATGAGTTCAACTCTTTCTACTGCCGTTTTACGTGCCAGTACCGAAAAAGAAAAAACCGTCGGAACTGAATGACTATCGACCTGTGGCAGGGACATCAGTTATAATGAAAACTTTCGAACGACTCGTTCTTGACCACCTCAGTCAAGAACTTTCTAGCGTCTCCGACCCAATGCTATTTGCGTACCGCAAATAACGAAGCGTAGATGATGCACTTCTCACCGTGCACCACTCGGTTCTGGAACACCTGGAGACTCCTGGGACGTATGCAAGAATCATGTTTCTGGCCTTCAGTTCGGTGTTAAACACCATACGCCCATCAGTGCTACATGACAAACTTAACAACACACCACTGAATGCGTTCACTCGACTTTTGATTTTTGTGTGGATCGTCAGCAGTACGTCGCCATTGTGAATCACCGATCCAGCATGCTGCCCCTGAAAACCAGCGCGCCTCAAGGAGCGGTTCTCTCGAAGACACTCTTCATCATCTACATGACCGATTGTACTGCAACATCTGAAGCATGCCTCCTCCTGAAATACGCAGATGATACTGTCTGCGTAGGCGTGATATCTAGTGAAGACGACGCAGCCTACATAAATTAAATCCTACAGCTTGTGACTTGGTGCAACGATAACCATTTGGTACTAAACGCCAAAAAAAACAAATAGATAGTGATTAATTTCAGGAGAAAGATCCTTAGAAGAATTGTGTAAAGAGCCCAGGCAATCGTACGCAACAGCCTAACACCAGAAAGTGTCCTGGCTATAGCAAAATCATTCATAAAAAACAAAGACCACCCATTGTCCAAGTGTTTCAAGTTCCTGCCATCGGAAAGGCGACTGCGTGCTTATAAGGCAAGATCGAGCCGAATGAGATGGTCCGGTGCGCCAACGGCCATGGCAGCCACTAACTCTTGAGATAATATCTCACCGAGTCAATATTAAATAAATTATGATTTGTGCATATGATGTTTCGTATCGAATTGCCCATGAATGCCACCAAATTCCTTGTAAAGGCATAATAAACTATCTTATCTTATATTATCCCCTTTTTCTCCTAACAGCCTTGTGCAATGAAATGTATATATGTAAAACTATTTTGGAGGTTATGTATTTGTTATATTGTCCCAATAACCAGACTAGATGTAACGTATTATATGAAGGTATCATGCTAACCGCAACAGGTCAACACTTACCGATGTCCCGCACCAGTCTACAGCGGCCTGGCTGGTGGTTGCGAGGCTTGTTGTGTAGAGAAAACGCCCATCGGAAATCGTAAGCTCATATAACGTAAGGGCCTATGGCATACCAATGTACCCATTACTAATTTTCCTTGGGGAAATATAAATCGACAAACATTTGCATAAATATCAGGTAAACAATACTAATTGTTAATTACCCCGTAGTCTTATTTAATGCTTATTGTTACTTAAATATTTGACATGATGTTAACCGGAACGTTTTATTAATGTTGTTATCTTGGTAGCACATTGCTCTCTAGTCCGTCTGGAAGAACTACTTTACTCACATGATTATATTGAATCTTAACGGCTGTCCTAAACAACCGACAACCAAAGACGCATTGGCCATCTTCGTGGGGATAATCTAGCTCGCCGAACGTGTGCAGTTAGGCAATTATACAAAACTAAGTGATATGTTCATTACAACTCGGTCAACGATATATTAGCGTTCCGAGTTAACAGGAAACCGTTTAATTTATGTAACCCTAATGGATTGTAATGTACCAATATTCGAACTCATCAAACATGCCCTATAAACATATCTGAGGGTTTACACCACCCAATTTGACCCATAAACCGGTTCACCAGACCCCACAATTGATGTATCCAGTACATCGCGGTTTGCCTACGTCATAATTGAATTTTGCTCGTGACCTCAAGACTGTCAAGCTTTGCCTTTCCCAACAAAGTTGAAAACGGCCGGTTATAATGTGAATTATGTTACTATTGCTGCATGACATCTCATAAATCAAACATTTCCGCATAGAGTTGTCAATTTAGAAACGTTGTCTTATGTTTTTGTCACAAAGAAACAATTTTGTTACCAGAATTTCAAAAATATATACTGCAGAATGTCCGAACCCACCAACTGTTTTCTGATGGCTTGACGGAGGTTTTCCTAGGCAACAGGTCACGTGGTGGATAGGTCAATTGCCGGTACATGTTTGATTACAATTGTACGTGCAAAACAAGTTTTATCGAAATGTAGACAATATCTGCCAAGAGGTTTTTCAGGTATTGATAGAACATATATACCTCATTGTCAATATATCATTATCAACAACATTGGCATTACATTGTGTGGTAACTGTGTAAACAAAACAACAAAACATGAAATGTTTAGTAAACAATAATATGCTATCTGTTAAAACACGTACAATCGTGATTCTACGCGCCTTTACTCGTCCATAATTAGTCAAATGGTCGGGGAGTTGTAAGTACCATGGACTGCTTCTGGTGAATTCAAAACGTTAAACGTCTGGTAATTATTATTATCACATTTAGAGGGGGTGGCTCAAACATCCCAATCTTCTCATAATATCCACACAATGTCGTTCAGACCGTTATGCAGAACTTATATTCCATAAGATTGTTACGTAGGCAGCTATACAGATAACGACAATAAGTCGCGGCATGGTTGTGTCGGCCGAAGAGCTTTGAACAGACCGAACAGCGAACAATAAGAATCACAGTGACACGGAGGCGGCGATGATTTACGTGATCAAGGGTCTTATGCATAAACCGATACAATGTGCGTTGTCTCGGACTATTTACGAACGTCGGGACTTTAACGGGATAATCGCTATGCATGAACGCAGACAACTAGAAATATCGGACTTTCCTCTGAACAAAACTGCATTCTAGCGCTACAACAGCAACACAATGAATTCGTTAATCGAAAAGAATCAACTCCATCAAACCACTGTTCAGGTAAGTCAGGACTCTGAGTAGTTATTATCGAACTTTACCGTGCATATAATGTCTGTGAATGTGACAGTAACGTGTGTCAAATTTATCGCTTGGCTACCCATGGCGTAAACTTTATCTTTAACTCTTGAAATATCACTGGATCTTTCATTAAATAAGTTGTTAGTTGCATATAGTCACTGGAAGTATAATAGTCCGACCAAAAGTTATCATGTTCGACGAAATATTAGGCCCTACGCATACAGGATTTTCGGACGACGCATTTTACCAGTGGCAAAGGATATGTGATTAAATGTAAACTAATACAATGCTATTCTCATCAAACTGCATTTTACTAAATTAGAAAAAAACTTTAATTTTCAGGAAATCTGTGATGCAGATCTGCTCTCAATCTAATATCATGACCAATATGGCCCGAGTCTAAGAAAATTATCGTTCATCACCGACGTTGAAGGTATACACTAAAATGCTATTTCCAGCAGAATACACAAGCAATTGGTGTCCACTACGACTGTTTCCCACAGCTGCTTCAGGACTGTATCCCAGGGACATCTTCACATACAGCATTTAACACACCATGACTAGCATCTGGAACAATGTTGATGTAACCACATAAAAGAATGTGATTGGTAGATAATGAAAAACAAATGAAGAAGTGTACTAGTAGGCATTTACATATAGCATTTTGATTTCTATCAGATTTCGTATAAATTAAGTAATTGAAATTAAACTTTTTAAGATGATCCAGCCTCTTTATTTTGTATATGAATTTATATAAATGTTGTAGAATGTGCTTTTTCATAGCACTAAAAGTTATTCACAATAATGAAACATGGTGTTTATTGAAATCACAAAACAATGTACACACCCCATTCCTAATTTCCTATAGTGACCATATGAGATGAGACACCTCCACATACTGTTTTCATTTGTCCCTCTCGATGTTTTTAACTAACACCTTTATTTTATGATTTAAATTATGATCTGTACCATATTAATCCCCTTTTATTCCCACAAATTTTCCTTGGGCTGTAAAGTCATTTCCATTTAATTGGATTTAATGGGAATACAATATGTCGACATATTATCACCCATATATAATTACATCCTGTAGACCTTTGTAGATTAGCAATAAATAACATACCGGTACATTACAATAATTGTATTATGATCTGAAGAAGCTGATCAATCAAACATAGTAAGAACTGGTCTCGTCATATTCTTGAATATCTTAGTTTTGTAGATAATATGACTATTTCTCACTAGTGTGTTGCATATTACGACTTTCCTAGAGTACATGTATGTTGTTAATCATAAGCAGACTTTCTTGTTCAAGAGTGGGTGATGATGGGACAACCAGTGGTACTACAACAAATATGGGATCAGTCGATGTACACATCAAATACAGTTTTATTGCAAAATACAAACACTAGAAGGGGTTGAGACTCCCACACAACACTGAAATACCACTGTCATCAAGTGTACACGATATCAAATCAGGCAGAGGTTCCCCATGCCTCTGGTTTTTATTTGAGCCGTCTTTATCAAACGGCTTGTTTCATGTCTTTTCATCTCTTTTGTTATTGGGTCACGGTGTGCCCGTTGCCATCCACAGCATTCACTTTTTCGGCGATCCTCTGCCAGATCACCCCTGTTTGTTAAGACTTAAGAGTAATTCCATTTCGAAAATGAAAACATTTCCTTTAACATAACAAGTTTCCACAAGAATATTATAATACTACCACTTCGTCATGGAAAATGACCCTACAGAAACATGACAGAAAGACACAGACAGACAGACAGACCGACAGACAGACAGTAGTTTTTAATATTACCCATATACATATCACTCAATAAGTGAGTATGAAAAAGCATAATGATCACGGAATAGTATATCAATTATCACGTGTGGGTGAGGGAGGTTCCAACTAAGGCAAAAAATCAATTAATAACAGTTTTGTAATGTACGTACAGGTGGATAAGTCTTTAAATAATAATGTTTAACATACATTGCAAACCCGTGTGAGCTCTGTGTGTAAACTTTTTTTTATTAAATCAGGTGCATTATTGATAGTATGCGACAAGGTGTATCTGAGGCTTTGTTTCGTAAATTCATGTTTTGAAATGAAAGCAAGTTACGCAAAAATAAATACTTAGGCTTGGTAATACTAAACAAATTTAAGATAATATTTAGAGCAGTGTGCCAAATCGTCCAAAAAGGCAAATACTATGGCCATGCTAGTTAAAGTCCACGAGGAGTGCAATATGGCCACAAGAAGAGAGAGAGCACGACTGCATCATGAGAAATTACACAAAGAGAAAGACTTGAGTAATAATAACAGACAAACTGGAAGTAACGGAGCAGTGCGCTGAGCCTCAACTAAGCCATCCAAGATTGCTAGAAGGCAAACTCTATGCTAGGTGCATCTACAAGACTACATGGTAAACTCTGAGCCATGAACTATAAGACGAAGAAGTGATGAACAGAGGACGCCCAGAATGATACTGGAATTGAGTAATATGAACTTCTTTAAGAGATTGAAAGCATTTGACATCACTACTCGAGTCAATTGAGACAAGGTATACTGGTGGGAGCAGAAATAGTGCGTCCTAATGTTTTATGCTGTTTTGATAAAAACTTGAACAAACTTGAAAATTAATATTTATGTATTGATGTAGCCATATTCTAAATCTTTAACACGTGTGTTTCCAATGCCGTGAAAACAAACTGTTAGAAAAATCTTTTGAGTGAAGTTCTTACAAAAAAAGACAGGAAGAATCCAAATCTCGTAATTTACGTCAAAGACGCGTAGGACTAGGTCAAAAACCATGCGTCCTATCTACGCTGTTTAAATTGCTCTATGGCCAGAACGTGTGATTTGAACCACTGCAAGACCAGACAGTATATTAAAATAGGCTAACAGCGTGAAGAGATTTCAGTGACCCGTATTTTGAACTGTCACTGTGACTGAATGGAATAGAGAAATCGTTTACAGAGGCAGCGCCAGCGACGCCGACACTTGACGACAGCGGTTCATGATAATGTCAACTAACATTGCATCGAAAAATGATACAAAGGACACATGGACAGATACCTCAGAAATAGGGTGAAGAATGCGCGAGTCAATGTCTGACTCCCTTCCTTGTTATATCCAATATTACATTGTAAAACATGAGGATCAACGTAAAATCAGCGTAAATAACCCGGAAGGAAGTAATGGGAGGTGCCTACGCTCGTCGCAAAACTAGTTGGGGTTTCCCGGGATCCCCTCGTCTAAAATTAGCCCAACACTAAACTTCGGGACAACCGCGTTAAAGTCTCCGACTTTATTGTCTAGGTCTAAGGTCCGGTCCATGCACACCAACATCGCGACGGCAGAAGTCCCGATGTTTATTGTCTCGGACAATGGCAATGTCTCAGACTATTAGTTGTCTCGGTTCATGCATAAGACCCCAAACACCTCACGAGCGCCAGTGACGTCAGAGAACAGCGTACTTAATTGGTTAGTCTCGAGACATATTTAGGTTGCGCGTCGTCGGCTGTGACTTGAGCTCAGACTAGATATAGTTTTGACTAGATCCACTGATGACCTCAGCACACATAAAAAATGCGGTGTTATATTTCGCCTCTTACCAGATACATGTTGTTTTGTCACATGTGGTAAGCATTGTTACGGGGCTCTATTACGTAAGAGATACTTAAAGTGCCTATGACAAGATTGTAGCTATTTTTGCCATTATTCTAAATGAAAAATCTAAACCCAATTCATTAGGTGGTTTTTGGTGAATAAAATGTGTGAATATATATATTTTAAAGAAGTTTGACTTTACCGCTAGGAAACGAGACTTTCCTTTCGAGTAGGAGGTTAACCGGAAATGACGTGAACGGGGGAAGCGTATGTCCACTGAGCCATTGTTTGCGTTGTATCGTCATTTGTCGAATGGTTGTTCGTCTTCTTCTTATTGATTAATTTTAAATATGCCTAAGCGTTGTGTCGCAGCCAATTGTTCCAATACATCAAAAGACAAAGTTAGTTTATTTAAATTTCCAAAAGACAGCCTTTTACGTCGTAAGTGGATCCAACAGATGAAACGCACCCGCGCCTGTTGGAATGGGCCGGCGTTAGATAACCAGAGCTGTGTGTTGTGTTCGAGTCATTTCACCGATGATTGTTTTGACCAAACTCCTGCTCTTAAACTTTCCCTTGGTTGTAAAGTTCAGCATCACCGTGTACTGTTGGAGAATGCAGTCCCCGACTATTTTTCAAAGATCCAAAAATGACGCAGTCTCGTCCCCTACATCAACTAGTCGACACAGTCACCGTTTTCCGTAGTCATAAAACAACTTGGGCGTCTCCAGGTGACATACTCGATTACTCATTTATGTAAGAGATACTTAAGCATAGTCATAAAACAACTTGGGCGTCTTCTTGTGACTTATTCCATTGCCCATTAATATAACCGTCAAATAATTACAAGAATATATATCAATATATTTAATTTTGAGGAGGCCCAAGACAAAACATTTAACAATATGTCGAAAAAGCCTTGTTATCTTGATACCATAATGGGTGTTTGTTTCACAAAATAGACACTCACGACCTTATTGGATGGTTTAGTCCTTTGGTCAGAAAATCAATCCATGAAAACACATGCCAAATATAAGTTACCAGGAAAAATGCCTCTGTGTGTTAGAATGATTGATTGCTTCAAACAATCACTATTATTATGTAGGAGTCGGACTTTAGGCGAAGATATACCTTTATCTTGAATTCAACGTCATTGACGTTCAATATCAAAATGGCAACGTAAGTTTCCTTATAACTAAGACGTATCACAATGAACTCTACTTCTGTCTAGTTTGTCTGCTACCACAAATCACAAGCATCATGGTAAATTCCACATTCCAGCGGAAATTCCCGAAACTGTTGCCGAACTATGCTGATTGTCGCAGTGACGTTTCCTTTCTAGGAAATGTCAACTTTCACTTTCATGACTGTTCAGATCCTCCAGTAAACCGACAGAAAACTATGTTTGGTGACCACGGCCTGTGCCCGCTTGTCAGCTTCCCCATTCACCAGCGTAGGCACACCGTGGACTGGGTGTGAGTTCGATAGTGACGGGCAGCCTTCTGTCCATATAGATAGTGCAGGACTGTGCTGGTCTTTCCGACCACTACCATTTCGTCTGTCCTCTGGCTGTCACCATGTATCCACATTCCACGCAGCTTGTGACGTCAATGAACCTCATGAGTGTGTACCTGTCTGACTTCCATTCTGGTGTGAAGGTCCTGGCAGATTCCACGGATGGTCAACGTCGTGACGTGGATCTGGTGGACCTCGTCAACGTCTACGATAATGGTCTTCGAAAGCTCCTCGTCTGTCACCAAGCGCCCGAGAAATCGCCCTTCCGCCCCGTGGATGTCTTAAGACATCATGGAGGTACAACGCAAGAGGAGACGAGCCGAACGACGACGGAGAAAGAAAGACACACCACACAGTGCTCTGATGGATATTCGTGAAGGAGAGGAACGGCTGTGAGGTAGTGTTTCTAGACGACCAAGACATAATTCTACTGTGACATAATTTACTGCGTAGAATCTTCCAGTAAACAGTTCTTCTCAGTGTCTAATGAACGTTACGGAAGATCCAGAGCTATACCCCTTCCATCTGATATCCCTCGAGCAGTATATGCACACAATCTCAAAAGGGCTCTAGAAAACACGTTAAAGGAAATAAAAACAAGGCATTAGCTAAAATCCGTTTTCCATGTGTATAGAAAGTTTAATATTGCATGTAGCATTCGAGAACATTAAAAAAATACATTTGTAGCATAAATTCGATTTTAAACCCGTCTGTGTAGCGATTCCCGCGGAAAATAAAAATTTAATGAGCTAGGCGATCACGTTGTATCTTAACGTCACACATGACTCACACTCGCAGCAGGCCGACCCTTTCTATGCATTCAGAGCATGTTTACATGGACAATGTTGGGGTCGAAACGAGCGTCAGAATGAGTTGTTATGCAATAATCCGATGTAAAGTTGTTATGCAATAATCCGATGTAATACAAACACTAGTCATCATAGAGGAACAAGCAGTTATCTTACGGTTCCACATGAATTCAATTATATTCAAAACAATTAATGCGAATGAGCCTACAACTTGTAGTACAAGTCGACTAGGTTTCGTCGAGCTTGGGCTCGTTTTCAGAATAATTATATCGAATGCAACCAAAGGGAGATAATGTACACCAATATACATACATAGCACATAACATATATCGTATTCACCTACAGAAAGTAACGTGTAAAATCTCATAATATCACTAGAATATCAATGTATGAAGGAGGAGTTGTACAATTTATCATAACAACTGAAATCAGTCAACAAATTTCTGCCGGCCCTGATAGCTCGTTTGGTAAACGCGTTGGTTCCTTGGCATCTGTTTTACAATCGGGCGACGCCGGTTCAATCCTGACAGCATGCAAACTATTGATTTTCTTTACACTTTTTTGTTTATGTTTTCACGAAGTAATATAAACCAAATCTTTAGTATACTATGATGCACTGTTTGTAAATATATTTTTTTTTGTAGTAATTATTTATTCGCCACAAAAATGAAAATATGGTCATTATATATAACGATGTTTCTAAATTGTATTTATCCAGACAGATCACAATCTTTTTCACGTATATAATTACAATATATTACTGTACAATATATTTACAATTAATAAATTATATATCCATTACATTATATTTGTTTGGATAAATAAAATTTAGAAACATCGTTATATAATGACCATATTTACAAACAGTGCATCATACTATATAGTAAATGATTTGGTTTATATTACTTCGTGAAAACATAAACAAAAAAGTGTCAAGAAAATCAATAATTTGCATGCTGTCAGGATTGAACCGGCGTCGCCCGATTGTAAAATAAATGACCAGTAACCAACGCGCCTACCCACTGAGCTATCGAGACCAGCGGAAAATGTCTAACTGATTTAAGTTGTTATGGTAAATTGTACAACTCCTTCATATATCGATATTCTAGTGTTATTATGAGATTATACACATTACTTTATGTAGCTGGATACAATATATGTTTGCTATGTATGTTTATTGGTGTAGATTATCTCCCGTTGGTTGCATTCGATATAATTATTCTGAAAACGAGCCCAAGCTCGGCGAAACCTAGTCGACTTGTAGGCCCATTCGCATACGTTGTTTTGAATAAAATTGGATTCATGTGGAACCGTAAGATAACTGCTTGTTCCTCTATGATGACTAGTGTTTGTATTACGTCGGAAAATTGCACAATAACTCATTCTGACGCTCGTTTCGACCCTAAAACTATACTTGTAAACATGCTCTGAATGCATGGAAATGGTCGGCCTGATGCGAGTTTGAGTCATAAGTGACGTCACATCTCGGCATCCCGAAAAGTGCGCCAAAAATATGCATATTCGAAATTGTCCGGATGTACAACATAAAATGTGGAATTTCTAATTCATTGAATTTTTTAGATTTTTGTTTGCTTGGTGGACGTGGAAATAGATAGCAGGATATAATATAACATGAATTCAAGCAATATATGTTTGTATTCCCTTTAAGGGGTACTTAAATGTTACAAGCTGTCATCCATGCCACGGTATGATAACCAGCCCGGATGACACTTTCTATTACATTTTTACTGCGTAGCTATTTAGTGAAAATCAAGCCACAGCTTTTGAAGGGTTTTCAACGTGAACACAATCGGCTATATATCTACTATTTATAGGTGTACACGACTACATTTTATGTCAGTATGTGTAGAAAAACAATGCACATACACGCAGCAGATTTTAAATCAAATCAATATAATAGATATTACTAAAATATTAACACAAAACATGCGAAATTATACTAACAGGTTTCATGACCGAATGTGTACAATAGTTCAAACCCATTACTTAAATACGTGGCACATGACAATTTATAGATTTCCAAATAAAACAACATAGCATTTTCTGACAAATGATGTAATATGTTGCATACAAAACCAAAATATTAATGCTACCTGCTACCCCCTTATTTTTCATAAAAGCCGTCGTCAAACGCAATCCGCTATATGCATACTAATTACAGGGATACATAGCTACGTTTGGTATCAACATGTTTGAAATGGTGAAATACGTATTTGCACTAAATTGGTACAGCAACATTATAGACGTCGTTTAAACTCTGGACCCTGGACCCCGGACCCCGGACCCTGGACACCGGACTCCGGACTCCGGACTCCGGACTCCGGACTCCGGACTCGGGACTCGGGACTCGGGACTCGGCACTCCGGACTCCGGACTCCGGACTCGGCACTCCGGACTCGGCACTCGGCACTCGGCACTCGGCACTCGGACCCTGTCCGTGGTCCGGGGTCCGGGTGTCCGGGGTCCGGGGGTCCGGTGTCCGGGGTCCAGGGTCCAGGGTACAGGGTCCACGGTGATTTGAGCGTGTGCGTCTGTTTGCAGGTTCTAAAATGTTTATGGACGGGACAGCAATTTTATTGTGGACGATTTTAAACATGAGTCTAATATTCAAATGGACCTAATTTTGGAACTAAGCAACATAAAAACACTTTTCAGGTGCCATTTCCAACTAATTTTAGGATTTCCGTTCGTTTGGTGACACTTTGGAGGTCGTTAGAAATCACGTTCATGGATAATTGGATAAAATAATCTGGAAATAAGCTGCATTCAGACCAAAGTGGCATGGCTTTGCAACGAAGTTAAGTTACAAATACATATTTAGGTGTCATTGCAACCAAGTTTACTATGCCTAATCATTTAACATGATGTTTTACATGATGCTAAATTAATTAGTTATATACAACACGGCAATCATTACAAATGTGTTGGGTGCTTGCTACGAAAACTTAAAGAAACAAAAAAGAAAAAAAGAAGTCCGATTATATACGCATACAATAATCAATTATATGTTTGCTGTAGTGCGATTTAAAAAGGTGAAACGAACTTATATTGCTAAAATTGATATTCAACGAATTCCACATTTTTGATCCATATACAATTCATGACATACATCTTCTAGTGGTTGAAGCATGGGTACGTAAACATTTATTTTGACTTCGTGTGGAGTGCTTCTTAACATGTTTAACAAATAACCTTTGAATATTCGACGGTAATTCATTTTTATGGGCTTTATACATAGATAGTAATATCCTAAATTGTACCAAGTCAGTAAATTTAAAAATGCGAGCTTTGTAAAAAAAAAACTGGAGTTGTGTGACCGCATCGCTGTGCATTGTGCATAATCCGTATTACTCTATTTTGTAATTTTTTTATTATACAGTGTAAGATGGTGGGATAGGTATTTCCCCATATGTCCACACAATACAATAAATACAGCAAACACAGAGTAGAATATAACATGTACATACAGTGGCGGTCGATTACTTTACTGCATCTGTACATAATACCAACACTAATTGATAGTTTATACTTTACTCATCTGTACATAATACCAACACTAACTGATAGTTTAGACTTTACTCATCTGTACAAAACACCAACACTAACTGATAGTTTAGACTTTACTCATCTGTACATAATACCAACACTAATTGATAGTTTAGACTTTACTCATCTGTACTCAATACCAACACTAACTGATAGTTTAGACTTTACTCATCTGTACATAATACCAACACTAACTGATAGTTTAGACTTTACTCATATGTACATAATACCAACACTAATTGATAGTTTAGACTTTACTCATCTGTACATAATACCAACACTAACTGATAGTTTACACTTTACTCATCTGTACATAATACCAACACTAACTGATAGTTTAGACTTTACTCATCTGTACATAATACCAACACTAACTGATAGTTTAGACTTTACTCATCTGTACATAATACCAACACTAACTGATAGTTTAGACTTTACTCATCTGTACATAATACCAACACTAACTGATAGTTTAGACTTTACTCATCTGTACATAATACCAACAATAATTGATAGTTTAGACTTTACTCATCTGTACATAATACCAACAATAATTGATAGTTTAGACTTTACTCATCTGTACATAATACCAACACTAACTGATAGTTTAGACTTTACTCATCTGTACATAATACCAACACTAACTGATAGTTTACACTTTACTCATCTGTACATAATACCAACACTAACTGATAGTATACACTTTACTCATCTGTACATAATACCAACACTAACTGATAGTTTACACTTTACTCATCTGTACATAATACCAACACTAACTGATAGTTTAGACTTTACTCATCTGTACATAATACCAACACTAACTGATAGTTTAGACTTTACTCATCTGTACATAATACCAACACTAACTGATAGTTTAGACTTTACTCATCTGTACATAATACCAACACTAACTGATAGTTTAGACTTTACTCATCTGTACATAATACCAACACTAACTGATAGTTTAGACTTTACTCATCTGTACATAATACCAACACTAACTGATAGTTTACACTTTACTCATCTGTACATAATACCAACACTAACTGATAGTTACACTTTACTCATCTGTACATAATACCAACACTAACTGATAGTTTACACTTTACTCATCTGTACATAATACCAACACTAACTGATAGTTTACACTTTACTCATCTGTACATAATACCAACACTAACTGATAGTTTACACTTTACTCATCTGTACATAATACCAACACTAACTGATAGTTTAGACTTTACTCATCTGTACATAATACCAACTGATAGTTTAGACTAACTGATAGTTTAGACTTTACTCATCTGTACATAATACCAACACTAATTGATAGTTTAGACTTTACTCATCTGTACATAATACCAACACTAATTGATAGTTTAGACTTTACTCATCTGTACATAATACCAACACTAACTGATAGTTTAGACTTTACTCATCTGTACATAATACCAACACTAATTGATAGTTTAGACTTTACTCATCTGTACATAATACCAACACTAATTGATAGTTTAGACTTTACTCATCTGTACATAATACCAACACTAATTGATAGTTTAGACTTTACTCATCTGTACATAATACCAACACTAATTGATAGTTTAGACTTTACTCATCTGTACATAATACCAACACTAATTGATAGTTTAGACTTTACTCATCTGTACATAATACCAACACTAATTGATAGTTTAGACTTTACTCATCTGTACATAATACCAACACTAATTGATAGTTTAGACTTTACTCATCTGTACATAATACCAACACTAATTGATAGTTTAGACTTTACTCATCTGTACATAATACCAACACTAACTGATAGTTTAGACTTTACTCATCTGTACATAATACCAACACTAACTGATAGTTTAGACTTTACTCATCTGTACATAATACCAACACTAACTGATAGTTTAGACTTTACTCATCTGTACATAATACCAACACTAACTGATAGTTTAGACTTTACTCATCTGTACATAATACCAACACTAACTGATAGTTTGCACTTTACTCATATGTACATAATACCAACACTAACTGATAGTTTGCACTTTACTCATCTGTACATAATACCAACACTAACTGATAGTTTACACTTTACTCATCTGTACATAATACCAACACTAACTGATAGTTTACACTTTACTCATCTGTACATAATACCAACACTAATTGATAGTTTAGACTTTACTCATCTGTACATAATACCAACACTAACTGATAGTTTGCACTTTACTCATCTGTACATAATACCAACACTAACTGATAGTTTAGACTTTACTCATCTGTACATAATACCAACACTAACTGATAGTTTAGACTTTACTCATTTGTACATAATACCAACACTAACTGATAGTTTACACTTTACTCATCTGTACATAATACCAACAGTAACTGATAGTTTACACTTATGTCTGATGTGATTTTTCCAATTTAATGCTTCATCGATGAGCACGCCTAGAAATTTCGTAACTCCTACTCTTAATATATGTGTATTTGTTATCTTGATATTTACATCAGGCAACTGAGCACGACCGGAAAATAACATGTAATTGGTCTTGGCTACATTAACAGACAATTTGTTGATTGAGAACCACAATTGCAGTTTTGCCAGCTCGCTGCAAACAATATTTGCAAGCTGTTTCGAAGCATTGGCTGAACATAAAATTAATGTTCGTGTCATCAGCAAATAAGACAAACTTTATCAGTTTAGACACATTGCACATGTCCTTGATGTATAGAATAACAAGCTTCGGACCAAGTATAGACCCTTTTGGAACTCCACATGTTATTCTTTGTGTGTCTGAGCAGTAGCCATCAATGTTTACAAATTGGCTACGATTTTGCAAATAACTACTAATCCAATTATATGCGTTTCCACGAATGCCATAGAGTTCAAGTTTTTTACATAACAGTTGGTGATCGACAAATGCTTTCATAATGGTATTTAAGTGAAAAAATCCAAGTAGCAGAGTATATTTTTCCCAACACGGTGATGTAAATAACCGTTGTTGCTTTAATGTTTTGATGATTGGCTTCCTAGAAGCAACTGAAAATGGATTATTGTGGCTAGTTATATGGTAACCTAGAACTTTTGCGGCAAAGCATTATATTTTGATACTTTCATTATGTCATCTTGTTTTTATCACGAAATAAATTCACTAGAATAAATGCAAACTTGTGTTCTATTCTATAGTCAACTAACGTCGCCATCTTGAACCATATGACACCTTCCCAAACTGGACGAGCAATCCGTGCTTCACCGGATTGATGCCTGCGCAGTACCGCCGGATTAAACAAATGCTAAATAAGCAGACCGGGTGCACCGCGTGCTACAGCGGTCTGACCAATCGAGTGCAGCCAAACAATCACTGACGGGGCCGAAGTCGCCGAAGACGCGCGTGGGGCTATGTCGCACAAAGACAGCTCAGCTAGCGACGACCTTATTACGGCTAATCTAATGGACATTTTGACAGGTGAATACTTGAACAACACAAATCACTGAAAAAAAAACTTCTATTGCTTTTCAAACAGTCATCTTCAACCTCCCATTCAGCACACCCAGTCACTTTAACTGCCTTTAAATAATGTATTAATTTAAGCTACCCACAGCGCATGTGCACGAACACCACAAATAACTACGTTACTCCAAGATTGGGCTGTTTGGAGTACCCGACCTAAGACCGCACATTTTGGTTGCGAACGTCCCCGAACAAATCGTAGACATTATCGCCCTGAAACTTGGCGCGCGCCTTGAAAAGTTGGAGAAAGAGGCTTCTGTACTCACCAAAAGGTGCATACGCTGAAGGAGAAGGTAGAAATGTTGGAGACGGAGGCGGACAAACGTGAACAATACACGCGTCGTCCGAACCTCCGCATCTCAAAAAACAAGATTCCTCAAGAAGGAAAGAAACGACTGCTTGACATATATAGGAAGGGTTCTTGTTATAACAAGCGTGGGAACAGTAAAATAAATCCTTTCTGCAAAGGATCTGGACATATATAAGACGGATCTTTGTGTAACGGCATTATTGGGACCAACATACTTCAATATATACTGAACGGCTCCGGACGTTACTTTTAAACATTTTCGGATCATTCGAAGTTGCCACTACAAATAAAAATGTTTGGATCACGTCTGTATTCACTTACATATATTTCAATGGATAAAACTTCTCAGTTCCTTGTTATATATCACAAGCAACAACACATACTACATGTTAAATAATACTCTCGTTTAATATTACATAGTACAGAGAGGGGCTGGTGATGCATTTTAGTGAATCGTTTAACATGATTTTGATGATTTTTTTTATTGTGATTTAGTAATCATAGGCCGTGTTCACATATCATTTTCAACCGAATTACGACGCGGATCAACTAACTTGGTTGTGTTCACATACAAAAAGTTAGGCGGAATAAAGCGCCAACCGAATTAGTGCACCAGGGGGCATGGTGTGCGGGTCATAAGTCATAGTTGACTCTAAATGGTGGTTGCGCCTGTGTGGCTGTACCTTGTACAGCTCAATAACATTGCAATATTTTATAATTGGTGGTTGTCGGACATCTTATACAGCTCAATAACATTGCAATATTTTATAATTGGTGGTTGTCGGACATTGATACTGTTTACCAGACGTGGTTGTGAATATACGTGGAGTTCAATTCGACGGACAATTTTATAAAAGTACGACATATATGTGAGTTTTAAGCTGTTTTTATGACATCGTATCGTTGAACTGGTGGTGATCAGTCAGGCTTGACGATAAACAGAACCAGAGACCCTTCTAGCCAGCCGACAGACTGGTCATCACGCTTGACTATATCTGGTCAAGTATGACAGAACAATACCAGGCCTTCTGCACCTACACTGAACTGATTAAAGGAAGACATTCCAACAAGTCACGCTTGGATGCCAGCACGTGGACACTGTTGTGTAAACTTGGCATTGCTGTAAGACTTCCTACTAAGCGCGGCTGCCGTGGTGGACGTAAACAAAGAAAGGTGTGAGCTCATTTTTTGAATTTGCGTTTCGGGCTTTCGACCAATGTTCACCCTCAGTGGGGTGAATACTCGGATTTATATCTACGGCGTGGAGTACCAGTTCCCCACTTCCAACTCTCACTTTCTGAAGGTAATACTTTGTTTGTTTGTTAATTTGTTTGTTTGAGTGTCGGACTGTTACAGCATGAAGTAAACTAAGTAAAATATAATAATTATAAACACAAATGTCACTAACACGCACACGCACACGCACACTTGTGTACAGGCATGCACGCTCACATAACCGCATGCCCGCGCGCGCTCACAGACACGCACGCACGCATGCGCGGGCGTGGACGAAACGTTCAACTTGTGAGTACACAAGCCACACACACACACACACACACACACACACACACACACACACACACACACACACACACACACACACACACACACACACACACACACACACATGTGCGTATATATATATATATATATATAATCCTCTGACCCAACCTTGGATTCAACCTCAGACCCATCATAAGACCCATTTTTATGTGGAGACGCCACTGATCGTCTTCTCCGTGATCGAGCAAAGTGTCTCTTTCCCTTGTCCCTCACTGTCTTCCCGGACAGACAGGAGCAACACCTTGGTCGACCACGAAGCTCAACCGATCTCGGTATCAGCAATAAGTGTGTATCTGGTTAATACTATTACGTCAGTGTCGTGGGTATTGCCTCTTTGGACTCACACAAACAGCGGTAACACCACTGCCAAACGTCATAGAAACTGATCACAAACTAGCAGCTTTGTCACAGCAATCTGTTACCATATATTCATGTTCTGTAGAGTTTTGCAATTTGCTTTGGAAACACTGCGAACATGTCTACTACATCGTTTCTTACTTCAGATGTTTACGGACATCCAATAGTTTATATCGGGAGTCGTCATTTGTCTATTCTTGCATGTCACTGGCGGATCATGTAAGCTTATATATTGAAGTAACAGACGCGTACCTTCAGAGGAAGTCTGCCGTCGGTCTGTCATTCGACCCATCTGAGACTGCAAATAATCGTTTTTTGCCTAAACAAATAATATATGTGTATAATTTAACGTTACTGGATGCAACATTTGTTAAATCAATTATGAGATGATTATCAACTCCCTGCCAATAGAAACCGTCAACTTGACTTCAACATTCAAAGAACACCTATCTGTAGAAATACATTGCCACCGACCATTTGATAAGTATAGTCATGTGTATTAGATGGTATTAAATAAAATGTGGCATGTTGCATTTTCTAGGTGAACTGTTAAACTGATCGCGACCCCTTGAGCCTTGCTCGCATTCCACTAAACTTACACCTGACTTTTATGACATTATGATCTATTAAATTGTGACTTCTCTATTTTATTCACACATATTGCCCATGTTTTATCATTATTATGAATTCACATTGCACACCTAATAGTAAATACTTAATAAAATACGTATTAAAACACTTTTAAAACACACGTAAACTCACGAACCATATAATGAATGTCGTATTACGTGTTTTCAAATTTATAACATATCCTGACGCACCACCCTTACTAGTACACTAAAAACGTTTAATGATTCAGAAAGGCAAATGCGAAGTTAAAATATTAACAAAGAACTAACAAAGATTAGTAATTGGTTAAAAGCTAATAAACTGTCACTAAATGCCAAAAAGACTAAATTAATTATTTTTCATATGCCTCAAAAGAAAATAGAATACCCTGTGTTACAAATAGATGGGGCACACATTGAATGTGTAAATGATTTCAATTTTTTAGACATCACAATAAATAACCATTTAAACTAGCAGAGTCATACAAACAAAATAGCAAATAAAATCTCTAAAACAATAGGCATACTAAATAAACTTAAACATTGTTTACCACCTGATACATTATATATTATGTACAATGCTCTTATTCTCCCTCATATTAATTATGGCTTACTTTTATGGGGTCATCAGGCACATCGAATTTTCAAATTACAGAAAAAAGCAATACGAATAATATCCTTAAGTAAATATAATGCTCACACAAGTCCTATTTTTAAAAGACTTCAGTTGCTAAAGTTGGATGACATTTATAAAATCCAACAATTAAAATTTTACTATAAATTAATTAACAATCTTTTACCCTACTACTTCAATGTTTTTTTCCAAACACACACATCCATAATATTCATTAGCACTGCACACGTGAAAGAAATAATCTGTATATGTCCAGATTCAAACATGAATTTGCCAAAAAATGCATTAGACACAACATAGTTGAGACAGTTAACAATACACCAAGTATTATCATTAATAAAATTTACACCCACAGTGTGTATGGTTTTTCAACATACACAACAAACTTTTTTATTTTAAATTATGAATCCTGTTGTCGTATTCATAATTGCTTTATTTGTAATTCGTAATACGTATTGAAATGTATACCTAAGTATCCATATGTACGTCAATTATTTGTACAAGAGTACATTTAATCAGTCCTTGTATTATGTATGTATGTTGATACACTGAGTAATTATCAACTGTAAAACACGGCATATGCTATTCTGATTTGTGACATGTAAATTTTGATGTTGATTATAAATATGGGGTGGCTCCTGTGCTAGCGATATTGTATATCTTAATGGGAGTCTCCCGACCTTATCTAGTACTCATGTTATTCATTGTGTATATATCGTATTTATAGATCATATAAACTGATTCTGAGTTCTGAGTTCTGAGTATGTTGTCATTAAAATGTAATCGTTTGCATGTTAAAAAAGTAAAGGTAAATTCTTATATAGCGCAGTATCCAGTCCTCATGACTGCTCAAAACGCTTTGCACTTTACTCCCTGGCAGTCCTGTTCAATCGAACACCATCTCGACTCCTCTGGGAAGCATTCTGGTGACGAATATTGGTAACCTATCAATGGACTATCAAACCCACCTGCAGTATTTGAATGCCCAACTTCATCCGTTCCATGTCGTGTTGCAGTTGTGTGAACGATTCCTTGAGACGAAGCATCTCCACCGATCTCTGGCTTGACCGTTGGGTACGACGAAAGAATTGACAGTGACCACTCGACAGAAGTAGAACTATCGCTGTCCACTGCAGCACTGTACAAACCTGCATGGCTCGTCGTGTCGTCAACTCTCTCGACGGCGATACTGTAACCGATGTATGGGCATCTATGGAGCGCCTGCTACTATCAACTGTGCTTGTCATGTACACTTGTAGAAAAACGCGTCCTCTGCAGCTGTTAGCGTCAATAAATTACTGTCCAACTCCCCCCAGCCTACGTCTTAGCATGTCGGAGAGACGACAAAACTTCCTGGTCGGTGAAATACAGGCTAAACATGTGTCAGTGGTTTGATGAGTTTGTTTGTTGACTTAAGCATCTGGAAGGTTGTACGAAAACACACATTATTCGATTAAACCGCATGTGACGAAAGACCTACTTAGGGATGAACTCATAAATACGTCGAAACTAATGTGCAAAAGGGTAAGTTCATATATAGCGCACTTTGCGTTCAGCCCCTTACTCAGTTCTGTATACTTTGCGTACCATCTCTTACTAAGTTCTGTATACTTTGCGTACCATCTCTTACTAAGTTCTGTGGACTTTGCGTACCATCTCTTACTAAGTTCTGTGGACTTTGCGTACCACCCCTTACTCAGTTCTGTGGACTTTGCGTACCACCCCTTACTCAGTTCTGTGGAATTTGCGTACCACCCCTTACTCAGTTCTGTGGAATTTGCGTACCACCCCTTACTCAGTTCTGTAGACTTTGCGTACCACCTCTTACTAAGTTCTGTGGACTTTGCGTACCACCCCTTACTCAGTTCTGTGGACTTTGCGTACCACCTCTTACTCAGTTCTGTGGAATTTGCGTACCACCCCTTACTCAGTTCTGTGGATTTTGCGTACCACCACTTACTCAGTTATGTGGACTTTGCGTACCACCCCTTACTCAGTTCTGTGGAATTTGCATACCACTCCTCACTCCGTTATGTTGACTTTGCGTACAACCCCTTCCCTTAGTCCTTTAGACGTTTTTCTGTGTGATTAGACACGGTCCCAAGTCCAATTTTGTCCAGGCATACATCCTGGTTCAGGTCCTGAGTCTGACAAAAACAAGTGGCTGTTGCTGGTACGTAGAACGTACTATTGCAAAACGGGACAATTTATTAATTGTCTAGGACTTGCATGCCTCTTTAATAATAAACTATTATAACAGTGATTTAGGATGGGAGAACAAAACACGGATGCAGTCGTGAAGAACGCCCAGCAAAGACTACTTCCTGCGCCAACTGAAGAAGTTCTGGCTGAGGAGAGAAATTCTTCTTAAATTCTATCGCTATTGAAAGTGTACTTGCATTCGCCATACATGCGTGTGGTTCGGAAATATCAACCAGCGTCGAAAAGAAGAAGAAGAAGAAGAATTTGTTTTATTTGACCGAGACATTTCAAATAATTCATACAATACATCCATGTCAACAAATAAAAATAATACAAATATATAACTTTATGGTAAACATGGTATAATGTATGCTAAATAACAAAAAGTAGAGACTCCTCTAAGACTGTAGTAGTCGCTATCGAGGAGCCACAAAAGATCAGGCTAGACAGAGTGGTAAAAACAGCATCGAAGAAGTCACCCCTATCAGCTTGAAAGAACCAGGAAGAGAGCTGACAAAATTATCAAGGATCCAACACACCCCGTCCACCATCTCTTCGAACAACTCCCACCAGGCAGGCGATTCAGAAATATTCGTGCTAAGACAAATCACTTCCGAGACAGTTTCTTTCCCCGTACCGTGGCTGCCTTGTCGGGCTTTAAATACAGACTTTAGTGATAGATAGAAACAATGGAATGTTAATTTTGCCAGATGTGTTTTATACTTCTTTTATGTGCTAGTTTTAGCTTAACCTATCGATTTTAAGAAACTTATAGACTTATTTTTTATTATATTGATTTATTTATTTACTATTTTATGTTCGTGGTATGTTTGATGTGACTGAATGCTTTGACACCAAGACCCGTTCCTAATTGACATGTATTCTACGTCAATCGTGGCAATAAAGTATCTATATCTGACATCAGCTCTTATTCAAATAAATATTAACGTGTGTGTGTGTGTGTGTGTGTGTGTGTGTGTGTGTGTGTGTGTGTGTGTGTGTGTGTGTGTGTGTGTGTGTGTGTGTGTGTGTGTGTGTGTGTGTGTCTGTGAGTGTCAGTGTGAGTGTCAGTGAGTGAGTGAGTGAGTGAGTGAGTGAGTGAGTGAGTGAGTGAGTGAGTGAGTGAGTGAGTGAGTGAGTGTGTGTGTGTGTGTGTGTGTGTGTACACGTGTGTGTGTTTGTGTATGTACATGTGTGTGTGTGTACACACGTGTGTATGTACACGTGTTTGTATGTGTACACGTATGTGTATACACGAGTGTGTGTACACATGTGTGTATGTACACATGTGTGTATACGTGCGTGCGTGCGTGTGTGTGTACGTGTGTGTGTGCACGTGTGTGCGCACGTGTGTGTACACGTGTGTGTACACGTGTATGTGCACATGTGTGTACACATGTGTGTACACGTGTGTGTGAGTGTATGTACACGTGTGTGTGTGTGTGTGTGTGTGTGTGTGTGTGTGTGTGTGTGTGTGTGTGTGTGTGTGTGTGTGTGTGTGTGTGTGTGTGTGTGTGTGTGTGCACATGTGTGTACACGTGTATGTGTACACATGTGTGTACACGTATGTATGTACACGTGTTTGTGTACACGTGTGTGTGCACACGTGCGTGTTAACGCGTGTATACGCGTGTGCGAGTGTGCGAGTATGCATATGTGGTGTGTGTGTGGTGTGCGTGCGTGTGTGCGTGCGTGCGTGCGTGCGTGCGTGCGTGCGTTTGTGCGTGTGTGTGTCGATCATGACGTATGTGGCCTGTCTATTCTGTGCTTTGCTAGCGATGTATACGGTAACTCGTACTCACATCACGGTTGTGACCGACTCATTCATGGCAGCCGCAGATACTATGCGAAGATTGGAATAGACAACAACGGATATGAAGAAGTGATGGGAACCCATGGTGTTTGAGAGATGAACGAAAATGGAGAGTGATTTGCGGACACATGTGCACTGAACAACGTTGTCATCGGGGGCAGCATTTTCACACACAAAAGGATACACAAGACTACATGGGTGTCACCCGACCACGTGACAGAGAAACAGATAGATCACATCCGCATAGGCAAGAGATTCAGGGGGTCACTTCAAGATGTAAGAGTGAAGAGGGGAGCCGACGTTGCATCCGACCATCACCTGTTGGTTGCTAGACTGAAACTCAAGCTGAAGAAAAATTGGATGGAGACAGCAACAAAGAGACGAAAGTACAATGTCGGCCTCCTGAAAGATCCATAGACAAGAGAGGAATACAAGCTGAACCTCGCTAACAAATTTCAAGTGCTACAAGAGCTGCAGAATGAAGAATCCGACCTGAACAGCCAGTGGCAGAACACCAAAAAGACACTGACATCAACTTGCCAAGAAGTGGTTGGCCTGAAGAAACAGCAACAGAAAGATTGGATCACAGCAGAAAGCTTGCGCAGGATCCAAGTGCGGAAGGAAAAGAAATCAGCCGTAAACAACAGTCGAACAAGAGCAGCAAAGGCAAAGGCACAGGAAGAGCATACAGAAGCCAACAGAGAAGTAAAGAAGAGTGTAAAAACAGACAAGCGCAACTACATTGACAGCCTGGCAGAAGAGGCAGAGCAAGCTGTAGGCAGCGGAAATATGAGCCAGCCGTACGACACTACCAGGAAATTATTAGGCAAGCAGAGCAAGCCAGAACGACCAGTTAAAGAGAAGGAAGGAAAGACCATCACAGGAACTGAGCAACAGCTGAACAGATGGGCTGAACATTATGAAGAACTTTTGAACAGACCTGCCCCACCGGACCCCCCAGACATACAGCCAGTAGAAGCGGACCTACCCATCAAGGGTGACAAGCCTACCAAGGAAGAAATCAGGAGGGCCATAAAGCAGCTGAAGAATAACAAAGCAACAGGACCGGACGAGATTCCGGCAGAAGCACTCAAGGCAGATACAGACATCTCTGTGTACCTACTGTACCCTCTCTTTGGAAAGATCTGGGAAAAAGAAGAGGTGCCATCAGACTGGAGAGAGGGATACCTCATAAAACTCCCCAAGAAAGGAGACCTCAGCAACTGTTCCAACTACAGAGGAATCACACATCTGTCAGTGCCAGGGAAAGTGTTCAACATGATCATCTTGGAGAGAATGAAAGATGCAGTCGACCCACTGCTGAGAGATCAGCAAGCTGGATTCCGCCCGAACAGATCATGCGTAGATCAGATCGCAACACTGCGCACCATAGTAGAGCAATCCTTGGAGTGGAACTCCTCGCTCTACACCAGCTTCGTTGACTACGAAAAGGCGTTTGACAGCGTAGACAGGGAGACTCTATGGAAACTACTACGACATTATGGCATAACAACCAAACTGGTCAACCTGATTAAGAACAGTTATGAAGGAACAGGCTGCAGAGTAATCCATGGAGGACAGCAAACGAACCGTTTCGAAGTGAAGACCGGAGTTAGACAAGGCTGAATCTGCCCCCGTTCCTCTTTCTCCTGGCCATTGATTGGATACTGAAGACATGCACAACCCAGAGAAGAAATGGAATCTAGTGGACACTGTGGACACAACTGGAGGACTTGGACTTTGCCGATGATCTGGAACTGTTGTCACACAGCCACCAGCAGATGCAGGAAAAGACCACTGAACTGGCAGCCATCTCCTCAAGTGGGCCTCAACATACATAAAGGAAAGACAAAGGTCCTCAAGGTTAATACAGCCATCACTGAGCCAGTCACACTGGAATGGAGTGCACTTGAAGAGGTAGAGGCCTTCACATACCTGGGTAGCATCATCGACAAGCAGGGTGGCACAGACGCGGAGGTTAGACAAGGATTGGCAAGGCGAGAGGAGCATTTATACAGCTCAAGAACATCTGGAGCTCCAAAGTGTTGTCATTACACACGAAGATCCGACTGTTTAACTCCGACGTGAAGTCAGTCCTACTGTATGGAGCAGAGACATGGAGGACAACTAGCACCACCACCAAGAAAGTACAGACCTTCATCAACAACTGTCTAAGAAGAATCCTCCAGATCCGCTGGCCAGACACCATCAGCAACATTGACTTGTGGAGGAGGACACACCAACTGTCTGCCGAAGATTAAATAAGAAGAAGAAAATGGGAATGGATTGGTCACACACTCCGGAAACCAGCATCAAATATCACCAGACAGGCTCTGACATGGAACCCACAAGGCAGGAGGAAAAGAGGTCGTCCAAAGAACACGTGGCGAAGGGATCTCCAGGCGGACACCAAGAAGACAGGACACACTTGGAGGCAGCTTGAAACAAGAGCCCAGGACAGTGGACTCTGGAGAGCTGTTGTCGACGGCCTATGCCCCAGGAGGGACGATGGGCACAAGTAAGTAAGTAAGTAAGTAAGCAGATACTATGAAACACTTCACCTAAACGTAATTAACGTTATTGGTAAAACGTCGGTTACTCTTCCGAATGTCAAGTCTCGAAGGAACACTCATTACGTTATACCTCAATTTAATATTATATCCTGCGGAGGACACCAGTAGTTATGCCTTGCCAATTCATACTGCAATCGGTTTTACCCTTGAATATCTTCGTGGTTGACACACACACACACACACACACACACACACACACACACACACACACACACACACACACACACACACACACACACACACACACACACACACACACACACATATATATGCACGCACACACACACACACATGCGCGCACACACATACCATGTACATACGCACACTCACACACACTAACACACTAACACACTCAAACACCCACGCACACACACACACACACACACACACACACACATGCCCGTACGCACACAAAAATGCAAACGCATACTGGTAACAGTGATATGGTTTTTTACTCTAGTTGTTGTTATATATATATAATATATATATATATATATATAATATTATCTATATATATATATATATATATATATACATATATATATATACAGTATTCTTTGAATGTTTACATTAATACATGTCTATACTGTACTAGTTTGTGAAGGATGCATATAAATTGACTGCTGACCGTCCTTCGCAACTATACTCATCTGTTCTGTTTTGTAAGGAACAGCTAGAGTACTTCCTACCCGCCGACTACAGACACTCATCCACAGAACGGGAACAGGGTATGTGGCAGGCATAGTGTTGCACAATCGTGGACTTTGCACTTCATCTGGTCACATATAGACACATATATAGTTAGACAGTTAGATGCTGCAGTAAAATTCCCCGTTTCACTAACTCACACGACCATACAATGTGAACACTTGTATATTCTTGCAGATGTATAAGTCGACAAATAAAATCGCCAAACCTGATACATTTAGGTTTAGTCATTAGTCCTCCAACCAAGAAGTTGTGTCGTTTCCTTATCTTTTAACAACACGGGCTGATGGGAGACAGGAGTGTAATTATAGCTCGAGGCAATAAGTGCACGTGACGGACACGGCTAGTATAAATGCTGGCCACATTGCCCATAGACTCGAGAGAGTTGACGACGCGACGAGCCATGCAGGTCTGTGCAGTGCTGCAATGGACAGCGACAATTCTATTTTTGTCCAGTAGCGGTGGTCATTGTCAATCGACGTACGACGAGGAACGGTCATCATGCGTCTATTCCTTCGTCGTACCCAATGCTCAAACCGGAGGTCGATGTCCGGGGAGAGGGCAGTCAGTGGAGATGCTTCGTCTCAAGGAATCGTTCACACAACTGCAACACGACATGGAACTGATGAAGTTGGGCATTCAAGTACTGCAGGTCAGTTTGATAGTCATTTAATTGCTGGGTTAGCATATTAGTATTTTATTTAAGTATTTCCCTGCTAAAAATGTACTACAGTTTATTATGGTAAACCTTGATACATTGATAAATAAATAATGGTGGATTACAGAATATATTGCATTTTACCATGCTTTCGCCGTAGTAAATCATAGCAAAATATGGTATTCACTGTAGTAAATGAAGTATTTACTATGGTGAACCGTAGTATTTACTATGGTAAAACATGGTAAAATATTCCACAAAAATACTGTAGTTTACTATAGTGTTTACTATATTAAGCTATAGTAAACTATAGTAAATTTACTTAAATAAGCCGTAGTAATTTTTAGCAGGGTTTACCATTATGTGTGCAATGTGAATACGTAATTATAAAACATGGACAACATACGAGAAGAAAATACAGAAGTCACACTTTATGTTTAATGGATCATCAAGTCATAAAGTCGGGTATAAATCGGGCTTAAGTTAAGTTTCATGACAGGCGAGCAATACGTGGGAAACTGTCTCGTCTATATTCGTAATCACTCAGCCACCATGACAATCATCACTACTACCAGTCCTTCCTTCCATCCTTTACCCAATCATGCATCTGTGTGGAAAAGGAACACCATGCACAAGCTGCCGATTTCGTTGCGTGTAGGCCACCTCCTCCTCACTAGCGCCTTGAGGCTCACTTGTCTCCGTTTCTCCCTCTCAATATCATACGGATCGTCAGAACCGATCTTCATCTCACGTCGTCCTGAGTTTATTGTCATTCCTCTTGTTTTGTTCCCCTGTAATATAACCTGGATCCTCCCCTCACACAGCCCCTACTTCCGTGTCATCTCATTGGTAACTGCATCAATAACCTGCAATATATATATATGTGTGTGTGTGTGTGTGTGTGTGTGTGTGTGTGTGTGTGTGTGTGTGTGTGTGTGTGTGTGTGTGTGTGTGTGTGTGTGCTGCAGTCGTTGCTACCGTGCCTCCTAGAACCACTGGCGCAGTGGGTACGCGACGTCTTTTAAACGTCTTCTAGATGTAGTTTCTGGTCTTGCAGATGCCGTTTCAGAATGATGTAAGATGACGTCTATCAGACATATTTCTACTGACATATATATCAAGTAGCTACATATAAATATGAACCATTTTAAGCGGGTTTTTTAAAAGTCTAAATACGATTCAAGTACATATAAATCGAGGCGTAACTTTCACTGGCAACGTAAATTTCACATCGTTTAGATGTCCCAAAAAGACACGACGTTCGCCCACTGAGATGGACGTCGATCGACCTGCGAGGCTCGTATAGTACATAGGCGTCGGAATGATTTATGTGAGGCCCGCCGCTCCCCCCCCCCCATATTTAGGGAAGGTTGGTGGATTTTGGGGTGCAATTTGAGGTTTTTGGTCAGCCTTAAGGAGGGTGCAAATTGATGTTTGCGAAGAGCCTGAAGAGGGGTTCGGCGAGCCTCAAAGGGGTACAAATCGAGGTTTTTACAGAGACTCAGCCCCCTCCCAATATTCACCACACTCCGACGCCAGTGTATCATGATCGAGCCTCGCATTGCTTGTCTGGGTCTAACCGGCAAATTAGTGACACGTATCAGTGGTGCCCTCTGCCGGCTGTACTCAGTTCCCAACAGCCCGCCAATAATGTCTCGGCAGCAGAGAAGTGGTGAGCGTCTCCGTCGAGCCTGCGACAGTGTCTTGTCGCACTGGAAGGACGGTGCGTCCAGGGACACGCCAGCGCTCTCTCACTATTAACGGTTCTGATTGTTCATACAATGTCTACGTGTGTCTTCGCTGTCGACGAATCCACGCAGGTACAGAGACGACAAACGAGGTAAGCCGACAATGTTGTCAACGTTGTCCTCCAGGTTTATACACCTCAGGAACGCATTTCTATACTGTTTGCCATGTATTGCAGATAACTATGTATGCATTCCTGAATTTTTTTTAACGACACGTTTTATGCATCAGAGGATGGACACTACTAGTTATAGGTTATTTCAATTATAATCTGCAAGATTATTTCTTTATGATGCAAACTACATTCTGACGGACACGATATATGATATGTAAATATTGTTTTTGTATAAATACGCTGGTCTGAGCAATTAAATGATTTCGCGATTGGCTGCGACCACGATTGATACAGAAGACGCGTCTGCCTGTGGTCGATAGTCGAACCCGATACGCCGTGTACATGAGTGCACCTGTTCGCCGGTGAATACTGTTGCGCCATTGATGGCCGTCAACTGCGATAATTACTTAATCAAGCGCACTAAGGAACGTTCTATACCGAGTGAAATTTCACAATATCACGCATGCAGGGACGGAAGCGATTAGTGGCATATTCCGTACACACGGGAACCCAAACCAAAACACCCGCCCACCCATAGGCAGCCCTCGGGAAACCCCCCGATAACCCATGGGGGGATTCTATAATGCTAAGTATACAGCAGCCCAATCCGACCGAGTCGGGCCAACCAGTCGTGTGTGAAAAACGGTTAATGTGTAGAGTTCCCGACTGCCGACTGCCGACTGCCGACTGCCGACTCCTGAATAACAAAATGAATCGGGAGTCGGGCGTTTGAGCCAACTGCAGTTTGCGCTATTCACGCCAGTGTAAGAAACGTGCGCTAACGGGTCGGTCTGGTGGTGTATCCTACTGGTCTGTTTGCCAGATGTGTTCTTAGCATTAGAAACTATAGCCATGTAGTGTAGAAAATGCGTTCTTAGTTTTCATATTAAATTACTACTACATGATCGTTTCCCGTCTTGTATTTCCGGCCAGTGAACGGGGCTTGTCGTGCTGGCTGCAGTCTTAAATGCACCGAGCCGCGGTTTATTACCAAAGAGCGTGTTAATGCGACCGGCGGGTTTCCGTGGCCGTAGCGCAGGTAAGATGTCCGCGTGCAAGACGCGGTGAGAACGGCCGTCGAATGTCGAAAATAGACGTTTTATGTGGACTCACATAACCAACGTAATAAACGTTAAAGACAACGATAAGGGCTCTCGTTAACCTCACGTTAAAATTTCGTCTTACCGTCGTTTAGAGCTTTCGACGATGTCGTTTTCGTCTGAGTAGTTCGCGCGGCGTGGGTGGCCCAGCAGAGGAGGCAGGTTGACAGGCATGTACCTTTAGTCTTTCCTCGTCATGAAGCCACACCATCAAGGATTTTTATTCTGGCCTACCTTTGCGCTGTATAGCTTTATCGATATGTATAAGTGTTTGAATGTGTTTCTGTATATGTTTATGTGTATATCTGCGCGTCGATCTATGCAAATGCATACATAAGTGGAAAATTACAATTCACAAATGAGAAGATGTATATTATTTAGGCCTCATGATCGTCTACGGGCGATGATGTAAATAGAAAGCACTGAATCGTGTCATTGTTCAGATGTATAAGTGGGTATCGTATCGAGATAAGGACTCTATGAGTAGCAAGAAGTTACAAATCCTCCATTAATTATGGAATGTTCTGTGTATTCTACGGATTATTAGAAAGGCCAACGTTCGTAGTGCAACATCCTGTCATCCTTTATAACGAAATCTTAAGCGTTATGCGAATCATCAAGCGGTAAACAATATCATGAAATATTCGGGGGAGTAGATATCAAACGCACAACTGTGTAGACAATGACGATAAAAGCAATGTTTTGAAAATGCACATTTAGAACTTCCCCGAATTGTTTTCAAAATGTAGCGTTTTGGACGTACTTCAGATTTATTTTTGACGTACGTTATTCTGGTTGGGGACTGTTATTTAGCTGACACCCACACCTGTTCACGGCACGCAGTACCGGACGTGATAACAAACATCTGGCCGCAAGTTGCTACAATAGACGTCCCTTCTCGCCACTGTCACGCGGTATCGATCTTACAGGTCGACGCGAATGACAGCAATTCCGCGTTGTTTGTGATGCTCGTTTCTTATGAGTAGACCGTCAGTACATGTACACTGTCGTACGAAGAGTATACAGCTGTGGTACACCTATTACCCTATGCGAATGTAAAATATTAGTAGTCTGCATTTGAGACTAGTTACATCGTCTCATTTGTTAATCCCCCGTAACAAACAGTTTTGCAATGACATGTTCTAATTGCGTAAGAGTAATTGTTCTCTTGCCTGTGCAGTGTACAACGATTTATTTTGTGGAATCTGTTTGTGTGAAGATGTGAAATGAAAGCACACAAGATGTGTTTGCTGGATAACATTATACGCCACTGCACAATGTACATACACGTTCACTGGTAATTAGGAATTGCAGGCGATTGAGACGGTGATTCAGCCTTGATTTGTCAGCAGAAAACACGAGACACGCAAATCACTCTGCCGCAGTGAACCGCCTGGTCTGGGAACGACGCACTACTCAGATACTGCTGCTCAGTTTCTGCTCAGGCTCTGCTCAAGCATTGCTAAGATCTCTCTTTGGCCATGTATACGTCCTCTCCTTCTTCTTTTTTCCTTCTTTAATTTTATCTTGAATATAACATCATTTACAATTTGCGCTACTCTTCAATGTGATCAACAATACCGATATTATTAGGTACACCCAACATACGTTGGTGTTTCTTCTGCCCCTACCTCCAGTAGACTCTGTCCATCACGGATTTATATACTTTTTCTGGGTGCAATAAATCCTCGAAAAAAGAAACATCTCAAAATCATCGGCCTATTATGTTACGCTATTAAACCGGAAGTGAACTAACAATCTGTCCCCGTGTGTCCTATCGGAGGGTACCCACTCGCGGGAGGATGTGATCACTTCCTGTCCGGGAAGTCACTTCCGGTCCGTGAAGACCGCTCGATGTCGCGTTGTTAATTACCGGACACGTGGCTTCTCCTGGTCGCCCGGATGTCGCGAGAATGACCACCACTCGTCATTCGTGGCTTCTCGAAAGTTTGATTAGTTCGATAAATATATATCCTAATAAGAAGCGAAGGCTCCGCATTAGTACACATGTAACTTCACAACAGGAAGCTAAGCGGGCTAAGATGGTGTATATGTATCTTTTATGGGTTATTACGTATCGTATATTTGCACGAACATAGAAACCTTGTCGCTCGGCGAGTGCACTTAGACTGTGCTTTAACAACCGAGATATATTCCCCCGGGAACCTAGTCGCTCCGGCGTCTTTATCTGCGATATTAACGATTAAGCAGTGTATATAGGCATCCCGGCAAGACGCCTGTTTGAATATTGATAGTGCGTCGTGTGTATTCGCTACGAGATAATGACGAACCAGTGAGTGCACGCGTGCAAATGAATGGTCACCGGGAGCGTTGTTATTCTGAGCAGATTCCCAGTAAACTATGTCACTTCCAATGTTTGTACGTAGTGTGTGTAGGACTGGCCAGGTTCACCAATCTGACGAAAATGAGACGAATTTTATGTTTCCGCTTTCGTCTGTTGATAATATATCACATTTGTAAATTGTTGTTTCCGTTATTCCGAATTGAAGACACGTTCCTTAGCATTCCTGGATTGGTGTCTGATATCGTAATTACTACCAGGAGAGGATATAAACTGATAGTTCTCAATATGCAAGGAGTACATCATAAATTGCACCGGTGTGACAGCAAATGACGGGCTACAGGGTCAGACCACTACTGAATGTCGAGGGGGATTAGTCCATTTACTTGGAAGTGTTCATATTGCTATACCCTACCATCACAGATCTGACCCGGAGATATGAGTGCTGCGTTGCATATCACAATCATTTTCTGTACGATCCTTCTGAGTCTTTTCCCGGAGAACGCCAAATCTCGGTTGACCGCGCAGTCCAAATAACAGGTGTTTCTCTCCGATATTGGATCGTTGAACGTCATAAACTTATGAATGGAGCGGTGGCATATATAATGCACATGTCCGTAAACCAGGTAACTCAGGCACTGAATGCTACCCCGGAGAAAAGTCCAGACAGTTTTCGATTGAACAGGTCTGCCAAGGATTAAAGCGTAACGCGCTTTGGGCAATTCTACAAGGACTGAATACTGCGCAATATCAGAACTTACCTTTACTTATCTTTTCAATGACCAGTCACCGGATCATCAATTATATCATACTGGAACCAGTCACCGGGTCATCAATTACATCCTACTGGAACCAGTCACCGGATCATCAATTACATCCCACTGGAACCAGTCGTTAGGTCATCGTATTTTAACCTTTCACGCTTAGTTACAACCTTCCACACTGAGTTTCAATATTCCCCACTCAGTTACAACATTTCACACTCAATTACAACCTTCCATACTCATTTACAATCTTCTGCACTCAGTTGCAAACTTCCACAATCAATTACAACTTGCTATACTAATTTACAACCTTCCACACTTGTTTACAACCTTCCATACTCGTTTACAACCTTCCGCATTCATTTACAACCTTCCACACTCAAGTTACAACTGTCCATACTCATTTACAACCTTCAACACTTATTTACAACCTTCCATACTCATTTACCAACGTTCACACTCAGTTCCGACCAACGGTAGGGTTTCATCAATTGAAGTCGTCCGGATAACTCCATCTTTATCTGATTAATGCTTCTTTGCTAACTCGCGAATCAGTCGGTACGTGTTTGTCCCACCGACGGTCACAAGGAGAGGTCTAAACAGCAAATTTGCTCTTGTTTCTCATCTCATTCAAACAACTCTTGACCGTGAAGAGGAGACTGTATCTTATCATCTCATTCAAACAACTCTTGACCGTGAAGAGGAGACTGTATCTTATCATCTCATTCAAACAACTCTTGACCGTGAAGAGGAGACTGTATCTTATCATCTCATTCAAGCAACCTTTGACCGTGAAGAGGAGACTGTTTCTTATCATCTCGTACAAACAACTCTTGATCGTGATGAGGAGACTGTATCTTATCATCTCATTCAAACAACTCTTGACCGTGAAGAGGAGACTGTATCTTATCATCTCATTCAAACAACTCTTGACCGTGAAGAGGAGACTGTATCTTATCATCTCATTCAAACAACTTTTGACCGTGAAGAGGAGACTGTATCCTATCATCTCATTCAAACATCTCTTGATTATGAAGAGGAGACTGTATCTTATCATCTCATTCAAACAACTTTTGACCGTGAAGAGGAGACTGTATCCTATCATCTCATTCAAACATCTCTTGATTGTGAAGAGGAGACTGTATCTTATCATCTCAATCAAGCAACTTTTGACCGTGAAGAGGAGACTGTTTCTTATCATCTCATACAAACAACTCTTGACCGTGAAGAGGAGACTGTATCCTATCATCTCATTCAAACATCTCTTGATCGTGAAGAGGAGATTGTATCTTATCATCTCATTAAAACAACTATTGACCGTGAAGAGGAGACTGTATCCTATCATCGTATTCAAACATATCTTGATCGTGAAGAGGAGACTGTATCTTATCATCTCATTCAAACAACTTTTGACCGTGAAGAGGAGACTGTTTCTTATCATATCATACAAACAACTCTTGACCGTGAAGAGGAGACTGTATCCTATCATCTCATTCAAACATCTCTTGATCGTGAAGAGGAGACTGTATCTTATCATCTCATTCAAACAACTCTTGACCGTGAAGAGGAGACTTATCTTATCATCTCATTCAAACATCTCTTGATTATGAAGAGGAGACTGTATCTTATCATCTCATTCAAACAACTTTTGACCGTGAAGAGGAGACTGTATCCTATCATCTCATTCAAACATCTCTTGATTGTGAAGAGGAGACTGTATCTTATCATCTCAATCAAACAACTTTTGACCGTGAAGAGGAGACTGTTTCTTATCATCTCATACAAACAACTCTTGACCGTGAAGAGGAGACTGTATCCTATCATCTCATTCAAACATCTCTTGATCGTGAAGAGGAGATTGTATCTTATCATCTCATTCAAACAACTCTTGACCGTGAAGAGGAGACTGTATCTTATCATCTCATTCAAACAACTATTGACCGTGAAGAGGAGACTGTATCCTATCATCGTATTCAAACATCTCTTGATCGTGAAGAGGAGACTGTATCTTATCATCTCATTCAAACAACTTTTGACCGTGAAGAGGAGACTGTTTCTTATCATCTCATACAAACAACTCTTGACCGTGAAGAGGAGACTGTATCCTATCATCTCATTCAAACATCTCTTGATCGTGAAGAGGAGACTGTATCTTATCATCTCATTCAAACAACTCTTGACCGTGAAGAGGAGACTTATCTTATCATCTCATTCAAACAACTTTTGACCGTGAAGAGGAGACTGTATCCTATCATCTCATTCAAACATCTCTTGATCGTGAAGAGGAGACTGTATCTTATCATCTCATTCAAACAACTTTTGTCCATGAAGAGGAGACTGTATCCTATCATCTCATTCAAACATCTCTTGATCGTGAAGAGGAGACTGTATCTTATCATCTCATTCAAACAACTCTTGACCGTGAAGAGGACACTGTATCTTATCATCTCATTCAAATATATCTTGATCGTGAACAGGAGACTGTATCTTATCATCTCATTCAAACAACTTTTGACCGTGAAGAGGAGACTGTTTCTAATCATCTAATACAAACAACTCTTGACCGTGAAGAGGAGACTGTATCCTATCATCTCATTCAAACATTTCTTGATCGTGAAGAGGAGACTGTATCTTATCATCTCATTCAAACAACTCTTGACCGTGAAGAGGAGACTGTATTTTATCATCTCATTCAAACAACTCTTGACCGTGAAGAGGAGACTGTATCTTATCATCTCATTCAAACAACTCTTGACCGTGAAGAGGAGACTGTATCTTATCATCTCATTCAAACAACTCTTGACCGTGAAGAGGAGACTGTATCTTATCATCTCATTCAAACAACTCTTGACCGTGAAGAGGAGACTGTATCTTATCATCTCATTCAAACAACTCTTGACCGTGAAGAGGAGACTGTATCTTATCATCTCATTCAAACAACTCTTGACCGTGAAGAGGAGACTGTATCTTATCATCTCATACAAACAACTCTTGACCGCGAAGAGGAGACTGTATCTTATCATCTCATTCAAACAACTCTTGACCGTGAAGAGGAGACTCTACCTTATCATCTCATTCAAACAACTCTTGACCGTGAAGAGGAGACTGTATTTTATCATCTCATTCAAACAACTCTTGACCGTGAAGAGGAGACTGTATCCTATCATCTCTTGCAAACAACTCTTGACCGCGAAGAGGAGACTGTATCTTATCATCTCATTCAAACAACTCTTGACCGTGAAGAAGAGACTCTATCTTATCATCTCATTCAAACAACCCTTGACCGTGAAGAGGAGGCTGTATTTTATCATATCATACAAACAACTCTTGACCGTGAAGAGGAGTCTGTATTTTACTGGAATCCAGTGCAGCTTACGTAACCTGCACAGACAGTGGGTGTTCGCTCTTTCGTGTTCTTGATGATCAGGCGATCAGTGCCGTTCTGCACGCGTTAAATTAGTTTCTGTCGTAGACCGTGCCGGAGGGCGTTTTATGCATGGTCAAGGCGAAAGGTTACCAGCGCCTGGACTGGAATCACGCAGGCGCTGTTAGTCATGTATTGCCGGACTTAGCCAATATATTGCTGCTTGCTATTATGAGTTACATGTTCATCATCTTGAGTGTTTGGCGTTTTGACAAAAATAAAAACATTTGACATTTATTTTGGTTTAACTACAGTATGTTCATACTCATCCACTCATCAAAGTCCACCATGCATAAAGGAAGGCAGTCGGTTCCTCTACCGGGAATTAGTTGGCGTCGTAATTTTCTAACAGGAAGTCTGGTGCGTTGAACGTAGGACAATTGAAAGTCATTGATTATCAAAGGGCACTGCTGTTAACGTAGTCCGAATTATTTTATGAATAGTGTATTATAGTCGAGTTGCCATTTTTGGAACCTAGAAATGGTTGGTATTGTAAGGTATTTTTTGCTGAATCGTGTAGGTTATGGGTCCCTCAACTCAAATCAGCGGGATGGCAACGCGCCATCCTTGGACAACTTGTGTGAGCCAGGCAAATCCAAGATGGCTGCCGTGAACCTAGGTCAAATTAGACATTGTGTTACATCTTTACACTGGAGCATGCTAAGAACATGAGTTTGGTGTCAATACACATGTTTTGGTATATGAAGAATTCAATGGAACCATTTCCAATGATGTCCGACTATGTTCACATGAAAACAATTCTAAATATCCGCCATTTTCACCGAAAATAGCCAAACATCGAGCATAACGTTTGATTGGTTTAAGCTAGAGACCCGATTTATGTGTCTATCCCTGTGTTTTGCCATGTCATGAATTCAATGGAACCATTTCCAATGATGCCCGACTATGAAGATTTGACCAAAATTCAAAATGGTCGTCATTTTTACCGAAAATAACCAAAATCGACCATGACTTTTGATTGGATGATGCTAGAAACATATTTTGGTGCATAATGAGTTCATTGGAATTGTTTCCAATGAGTTTGTATTAATGTGACTGGCAATAAAGCTGTTGTTAAAATTGGGACGTTTGTAAGATAAAATGTATTTACAGTTCTTCATTTGCAATGATCAGTCATCATGACTGAGCTATGAGTACGCTAATATGTACATGTATATGGCTACTTCTGACAAGAAACATACAAAAGCATGCAAAATGGCATGCAGTAATCACGAATGAATCTGTATCATACATGTACAACATTTCAAAGTCCAAAGTAAGAAGTACTCAATTATAAATTTGATTAAATTAAAAACACATTGAAACACAATTTGAAAGCATGTTTTATAATGACAGGTTTCATTTGGACATTGACAATGTGTATATCATTAATCAATTCAAAACTAACGGTATATGAAAGGGACGTCATTCACATTACATTCTCATAGAAAAGTTTAGTCCCGCGATTCTCTCATCTTCCTCTTCTATTTCATATTTAGCGTCATTCTCATGCTCATCATGTTTGGTGAACGGGTTGAGGCGCATGGCTTCACCAACACAGAGGCAGTGCGGTGTGCAGAACAATCCTGCAGAATGATAGCTACATGCATGATTGCTGCAAGCTTTCCCTACAGCTTTACCCTGACAGCTGCTGACATTCATGAGGGCAGGGGGGCTGTTTGCGATACATGGAGTTGGCCCCCCCCCCCCCCCCCTGCACCAGTGACAAACTCCCATCCATAATCAGCGATATCAACCACGGGCGGAGTCTTGCTGATCTGCTGCTTTCCAGAGTATGATTTGATAGTTAGCTCGCAGGATGTGGTAGGCCAGATTAGCGTCAGTCGGAGGAAGAGTCTTGATACATACAACTTTCCCTCTGGTCCTGTTTGTAGTAGAACGCATATCTGGCTGAAGCCATGCTTGTGCCTTCAGCAACACCATAGAACGAGCAGACGAATTTCCGTCCAGTCTCCACCAACTGTTCGAGAGTAGCATCCTCTTGACCGAAGACAGTGTAGAGGCCAGAGTGGTCAGCAGACTTCAATACCTTTAGCGCCATCGCTGTGCCATGACCAAATGGATAGGATACAGTATCGCAGCCTGACAGTGCAAGTATACCAAGCAGTTGGAGGGATTTCGAACCACGGAGGAAAGAACTTTCATTGATATTGAGGATAGCCCCACTCCATCGAGCTAGCTGCACACGGGCTGTCAGCTGCCTACTACACATGCAGAAGATTAGCAGAACAAAGTCGTCAGTGTCATCGCTGATCACTCGTGCAGTTTTCTTATCATTCTTCACAGCCTCCAGAAGATAACTAATGATAGTAATATCTGCTTCATCATGGCTGTACACGCCCTCCTCTCTTCCAACCATCGTCACATTGTTGCCAAATTGAATGTGGAGAGAACCCTGATAAGAGCCTTCTTATTTGCCTTGCTCTTCGTGATGGCATCGCGGCATGGGAGCTTGCTGGATATTGTGAAGTTGTAGTCAACAGCCCCGTCACCTTCACGCCAGATTCGTTCATGGTCCTTTGCAGACGGGTCATCATAGCGATCGAAAATGACCAGCACTTCTGTTGATTGGTACCGGCTGAGTTCGTCCTTCATACTGTTGGCGAGATCTGAAGCAGACTCAGCACAGGGCCAAACAATATGATATATAAGTTGCTGGCCACCGACGATCACAATGTCTAGAGCTGCTGGTTGAAGATCATCCACTTTCAGTTTAGAGACGAGAGTGGATTTTGTGCCAGTCCTCAGACATCCATATTCATCAATGATTGATGCAAGGACAGCGCACAGTTAATAGTCAAAACATTTTTGAAGTTCGACTTGCCGGTGCTGCCCTCCCGTGATGAGACGACTGAATAGAGATGTCAGTCATAGAGCGTCTTATCACCTATGGCCTCGCCACATTTGACTGATTCCATGGTTTTGACTTTTCTTTTCAGGGGAGCGTGGAAGCCTTCAGGCAATGACGACCTGAAGTCTAGGAGCATGCCCTCCCCTATCTTGAGGGCTTCCTGGACGTTGACATAAGCACTCGCCACTTTACCATTACTAATGTTATAGGGGCTTGAACTTGTCATTTTTAGAGGATGGGAATGCTTCTTGAACACCTCCTTGTCATCTATATCGAGTATGCGCCTCTTCTTCCCATCCTCCTCCTCCTTACGTTTCTCCTCCTTCACGTCCTCATGCATGGACTCCGTGGCAAGTGTGACATGGGCACAGATGGGGTAGGACTCCACCAAAATGAACACACGAATCGTCGGGGCCTAATCAAGTCCACAATTTTTTGTATTTTACCAAGAAATAATGGCTAGATTTTATTTAAACAAAGTGAACAATGTTTTAAACTTTCTGACTGCGTATGTAATAAGACCATTTGGCCGACGATGTACGTAACATTTTCGAAAAATCGGACAGAAACAATTATGAACGAGTCTGCACAGTTTCCCCGTCCATGTTGTCGTAGATGGGTTCTCGTTGCCGTAAATGAGTTCGTGTTACATCCTGGTATCCATGATGTTGTATAATGGTGTAGTATTTTATTTTATGGAAACAAATTCATTGGAGGTACGTAACTGATAAATGGACACGACAAAAGTTAATTTTCGTTAGGTCTGCAACAAAAACTTGTCATTTATACTTCTTGAAAAATAACTTCCCAACTTAATTAGTGCCAATGCCAATTCAAAGAAAACATTTTCTTTTATTGTATAACATATATTTCACTTTCAATTAAGGCAGTACAAATGTGTACCAATACTGTGTTCTTGTCCATATGCTAACACATAGGTGTATACACAAAAATCGTGTCTCTGGCATATTTTCGGTAAAAATAGCCACCATTTTGAATTTTTGTCATGTGAACATAGTCGGACATCATTGGAAATGGTTCCATTGAATTCTTCATATGCCAAAACATGTGTACAGACATCAAAATCATGTTCTTAGCATGCTCCAGTGCAAAGATATAACACATATTCTAATTTGACCTAGGTTCACTGCAGCCATCTTGGATTTGCCTGGCTCCCACAAGTTGTCCAAGGATGGCTCGTTGCCATCCCGCTGATTTCAGTTGAGGGACCCATAGCCTACATGATTCAGCAAAAAACCTTAAACTACCGATCATTTCCGGGTTCCATACTGAACATTAAATAATAAATTTACAAACTACGAACAGACCACCTCCTTTTAACGACGCTAGCTATCGCACACACAACACGCAAACATGTCATGATGCGGGGTATCACGTTGGGGTTTACCTCTGGTCAGCCAGCCAGGTACGTCAACTTAACGAATCTTTCATTTTGACGGCAGTGATTAATGAGTTGTGAGGGTATTTAATAAGTTTCCGAGGAAGCGAAGAAAGGTTGCGATGCCACCAATGACAACAGTAATTGTTGTCTCGTCTCTTGTACATTTGATCTTATCAAGACAACTCGTCTGTCACCGGCGCCCAGCTGTGTCTGACTGCCACAAAGCTACCTGTCATTCCCGTCCAAGCCACGCACGTCGACATCGCTGCGTCTTCCACAACGTCCGTCCGCCAGCGACGACAAATAACGTTGGACACCCATCTGTAGACTCAGGTGAAAATGACCGCAGACATATTGTAGATATAAAAGGTGACTTCCCATTACAGCGTGAGCTGGATGTGATTTATGACGAACCAACGACGTGATTAACCATAATTACATCCATACAATCTTTACCCAGACGGTCGATGACTTGGTACCTGGACACAATGATAACATTTGCCGTTCGTATAGGAACGTCGAATGTCAATATTTGTGATATACTAGTAGCGCTAATTAACCTTTACGTGCAGGTTAATCGAACATGGCATTAACAATTTAAGCAGCTTGGCACACTTGTTCTGCGGTCTTTCGTTCCATTGTAATATCACGTGGTACTTCAAGGCAATTTAACGGAGATATTTCAGATATGTATGTAAAGAACGTGAACGATAAACATGTGCTCGCTTGCTCGTGTGCATGTGTGTGCGTGTGTGTGTGTGTGTGTGTGTGTGTGTGTGTGTGTGTGTGTGTTTGTGTGTGTTTGTGTGTGTTTGTGTGTGTGTGCGTGTGTGTGTGTGTGTGAGCGCGTGTGTGTATGCGTGCGTGCGAGCAAGCTTGCGTGCGTGCGTATGTTTGCATCATAATACAATCAGTAGTTCAGTTCAGGTTGTTTTTGCAATGTTAGATTGCCTCATTTCCTCACGCGACTCTCTCTAAATGACACCCAAACTAATAACAGCAGCGGTGGTTTCCGCACAGACACTATTCACACAAGGCAATATTCGAACGTCCGAATTAGAACAATAGTCATGTTTCAGTTTGTTACAAATAAATAAGCTCAGGTCCGACAACAGGAGTGGAACAACACGCCAGGTCAGCCCGACAGCGTGGGTTGCTGGTGCAGCGAGCGAAAAGATCGAAAAACCCACGCGGACAGTTTCGTCTCGGTGCCAAGTTAGATGTTCAGCTGGTTAATTAAAATTGTTCGTCTCTATTCGAGCGGCAGTCGGCGGATGTCGTTAATGCGGCCGTGTTAGACAAAGACAATTCATCTGACGTATGGTAAGTGCGCGGTGTGTATGTGTGTGTGAGTCTCACTTGAATTATGATTGTTATGTGATGTTGTTTAGCTACACTACAATCCGGAAACTCGCGCGTCGTGTTTAAAGTGGTCAACGTTTGGGTGTTTATGCTTATGTGGAGGTATGGAGGGTGAGTACAGTTAAAATATACGTTTTCTGATTACGGCAGAATGTCACTAACTGTCATGCTGGCCTTACTCTGACAGCGCAGCGAGTGAATTCCAACGAGTTCGTATGGCTGGTTATGCATTATATCGTCGTATTCACTGTAATGTTATTAATGTAACACCAATCATGAGAGGTATGCGACTCGTGTCAGTTGTACACAACATCCTAGACCCCTATTTGTAATACAACATATAAGCAATAGCTAATAAATAAATAATATTATAAAGATTGGTATACCTATAATGCCGCAAAATATGAGTCAGGAGCCATAATTGTTGATAGTGGTACATAAGTGGACTTGCTGTTTTACATGTAACCAATATGTATATATTGAATATTTAAATCAATTGTTATGTACAGCAGTATACAAGAGTCATGTAGAATAGCAGCACATGAAACAAGGAAGCATGTATAACCTCTTAAACAGGACGTGACCGAGTTATATTGTCTCGCCGGATATTAGCATATATTTGGGACTCGCATATTTGAAACTGTTTTGTCACGTGACGACAGGACGACGGCAATGCAAGTGATAATGGTTTTAAACTGAACGTTTTGGCGGATCAATGTTCATGTTACGTAGTCTTGACATACAATACCACGGCATTGTGGTAACATTGGCGTTTGTGATTAGACAAACGACAAAAATGATTTTTTTACGCGGAGGATGCGACAAACAATTTCAACGGGCGAGCTATCTTCTGCAAAGCATAGGACGATATCATCACTAACCGTCTGTTCACCACGTCATCATGATAGTGGGTATCCATTCACTACTCCGAGAACAGGAATGATACCTCGCTACAGGATCACATTCACGAATGGAACAGTACCCGAGTTGTCACACATTTACATACGTTTTACCCCGCCTTTTTCCTCAGTGTCGTGGGATTGATTCAACTCCACTACCATGTCTGCTGCGAAACGTCTTTTTACTTTTCACCTGCTGTAGTCTTTAATCAGAACACTTCGTCGCTTTATTCATGAACCAGATTCTGTGACATTGAACCAAATCACCAACTTGCCTACACGATTGTGATGACCTTGAGTAGGTAGAGTGGTGACATCGACTAGCATTAACGAGGCTGCACTTGAAGGACGTGACGACGAATGTCATTGGTAAACCAATACGGAGCTTGCTGAGGATTTCGTATTATTAGTATGCACAAAATACTCTTAATATTTCGATATCAATGTGTACGTAAATAATTATTCCGCACTTCGTGTTTTATTTTTATTGTTGTAGATTATATAAAGTCGTAGACTCCTCTAATTTGAGTGAAACTATAAGGTCACAGACCAGTTAATCGTGAGGTTAAAAGGGAACTTGTTGAAGGTTTCTCATTATTAAACTGCATACAATTATCTGAATATTTCAATTTAAACAAATTCATCTAAATTAACTATGTGATATTTCATGCTTTTCCTTTATTGCTGCAGTTTATTCACCGTAATAATTTGTGTAAAACGGGAATTTTACAGACCATTTAATCGTGCTACTAAAAATGCCATATTTCATCTTCAAAGTTAAATATTTGTTTTGTATGTTTTTGTCCGAAAAACGATCTATGTCTGTGTCGTAAAATGGCATGTTTTACATCTTCTTCATAATGCCTATTTTTCTCGATACAAAAACATGAAATCTCACGGTAGTAACACGTTCTGCATGATGTTATTTTTAAGAACCCACACTACTGTAAGTGCTAATACACCGAGTGTCGCGTGATGCCGAAAACACCCGTTCGGTTAAACACTGTAACTTTCGCGCTTATACGGGACGGTGCGTTGTGTTTTTTTGGCTGAGTGAGTCTCGCCCTCGGACTCTTGCTGTATGGTGTATGCGCACCGACCTTGGAATGGGGACGCACTTGGAGCAACTACTACAATATTGACACAGTGCTTTCCGTGTAACTCACAAATTGCCCTTTGTATTACCGCTTCTATTTATAGTGCCAGGGTCCGTGTATATACCGTCTTTTCCTTTTTCGCGAACGAAAAAAGAAGAGCAAACAATGTTCGTTTTTCGTTTTCATATTTGAAGTACGAAAAACGGAAAACGAATGCAGTCTACTATTCGCGGTATTTCTAATACATGTCAGAAAAACAAAATAACGATAAAACAAACCGTTTTTTGTTTTCACTGCATCAGAACGAAAAACAAAATACGCTAGCAATGACTGCAGCGCCGCTCGTTTTTCGTTTTTGCACTTAGGAAGCTTCGGCTGCCTTAGCGCATCGGCTAGGCGGCAAAAGTTGGTGGCTTCGGCAGGACAATTCGGTCGCAAATCCTCTGAAATTGCTTCATCGCCGAAGTGGTATCGTTGCCGACGCGACAAGTACGGGAGAATATTGGTTGTTTCGGCGCTGTTGTTTTATGAAAGGATTCGACTACTAAATTAATTAATAATAATTTATCGAGTTTATCATCATAAGTTGCTCATTTCTAGTTCGGTAGTATTATTTTAAAAAGTCATCTACCGTTTCGCAAGTAATAGGTTACTCCTAATTTGTAACGATTTCTGTTGATGTGCTAACCGTTCATATTCGTATCCTAAAATAGTAAAGGTACTGCCTCTCTACAAGACTAAAGAAACACATCAGCGTTCTAACTATTGCCTATTTTCAAAAGTATTTATTTTCTCTAAAATATTGGAAATACTAAAGTATAATTGGCTGTGAAATGTTATTAATAAACATAATATTCTCTACAAATATCAGGGGTGTTTTTGTCGAAAAATAAATTCACTATGTGTGAATGTATGTATTTGTGTTTGTGTGTGTGTGTGTGTGTGTGTGTGTGTGTGTGTGTGTGTGTGTGTGTGTGTGTGTGTGTGTGTGTGGTATACATGCGTGTGCGTGTACGCGCGCGTGTATGTGATTTGTATTTATGTAAAATGTTAAACAAACTTGATTTTATATCTTATTGGACTACTCGGATGGAATAGTACCCAGCTGGTGGGGTCACAGTAATGTGGAATGATACAGAAATAAAACGAACACATACCAAACCACTACATCTAAGTTTTGATGGTGTGGAAGTTAGACAAGGGACACACACACACACACACACACACACACACACACACACACACACACACACACACACACACACACACACACACACACACACACACACACACACACACACACACACACACACACACGCGCACACACACACACACACACACACACACACAACAGAGAGAGAGAGAGAGAGAGAGAGAGAGAGAGAGAGAGACAGACAGACAGACAGACAGACAGACAGACAGACAGACAGACAGACACGCACACGCGCACCCACACACACACACACACACACACAAACATACACGCACATCTGGATTATAGTTAGATGCCAGTGGAGTGTTTTTTTTGAAAACGAAGCCTATACTTGTACAGAAAACGCTAAAAATTAGGGGTAACCTATTACTTGCGAAATTGTACATGATTGTTTATAATAATAATATAATAATATATTATTCAACTAGAAAGGAGGCACTGATTACATCTTGCATACAATATATAATACTATTCAACTAGAAAGGAGGCACTGATTACATCTTGCATACTATATATAATACTATTCAACTAGAAAGGAGGCACTGATTACATCTTGCATACTATATATAATACTATTCAACTGGAAAGGAGGCACTGATTACATCTTGCATACTATATATAATACTATTCAACTGGAAAGGAGGCACTGATTACATCTTGCATACTATATATAATACTATTCAACTGTAAAGGAGGCACTGATTACATCTTGCATACTATATATAATACTATTCAACTAGAAAGGAGGCACTGATTACATCTTGCATACTATATATAATACTATTCAACTGGAAAGGAGGCACTGATTACATCTTGCATACTATATATAATACTATTCAACTGGAAAGGAGGCACTGATTACATCTTGCATACTATATATAATACTATTCAACTAGAAAGGAGGCACTTATTACATCTTGCATACTATATATAATACTATTCAACTGGAAAGGAGGCACTGATTACATCTTGTATACTATATATAATACTATTCAACTGGAAAGGAGGCACTAATTACATGTTGTATACTATATATAATACTATTCAACTAGAAAGGAGGCACTGATTACATCTTGCATACTATATATAATACTATTCAACTGGAAAGGAGGCACTGATTACATCTTGCATACTATGTATAATACTATTCAACTGGAAAGGAGGCACTGATTACATATTGTATACTATATATAATACTATTCAACTGGAAAGGAGGCACTGATTACATCTTGCATACTATATATAATACTACTCGACTAGAAAGGAGGCACTGATTACATCTTGCATACTATATATAATACTATTCAACTGGAAAGGAGGCACTGATTACATCTTGCATACTATATATAATACTATTCAACTGGAAAGGAGGCACTGATTACATCTTGCATACTATATATAATACTATTCAACTAGAAAGGAGGCACTGATTACATCTTGCATACTATATAAAATACTATTCAACTGGAAAGGAGGCACTGATTACATCTTGCATACTATATATAATACTATTCAACTAGAAAGGAGGCACTGATTACATCTTGCATACTATATATAATACTATTCAACTGGAAAGGAGACACTGATTACATCTTGCATACTATATATAATACTACTCAACTAGAAAGGAGGCACTGATTACATCTTGCACAAGGGTCAGATTTGGGGAATTTAAAGTTGCATTGTACAATGAGCTATTTGCTGTCATATATGTATCAGTTGGCGTTTGATATGTTATTTGACAAATTGTGTTTTTGCCTAAATTACCAGTGGCCACGTATTTTCTGCGGAATATGGCACGCGGATATACTTGTTACTATTTGATGCCCTTTTATCTTAAAATTGCATAGTACGTGAACAAGGCTATATGGAGTTGAGGAAAGTGATATATAGTTTATGATATTGTATGGAGCATGGTGATTCACTGAACAGTTTTATTTAATTTAAAATATGGGCGATCTCAGAATGCAATGTTTAATTCGAGTATGTTTTCCAAAATACTAATCTTTGCATTCAAATATGCGTTACTGTTATTTAGAGTTTCATAATAGTGCAATCTCAAATACAAGTTTTATATTATATAGTTATGCTAAACATAATAATTAATAAAGTAATTTGCCACTTTCATAAAAACAACAGTACCGAAACGACCAATATTCGCCCGTACTTTTCACGTCGGCAACGATACCACTTCGGCGACGATTAAATTTAAGCGAATTTGTTTTCAAAATGTCACCAGTGCGACCGATTAGTCCCGCCGAAGCCACCAACTTTTGTCGCCTTGCCGAAGCAGTAAAGCAGCCGAAACTTCCTAAGTGCAAAAACGAAAAACGAGTGGCGCTGCAATCGTATTTCGTTTTTCGTTCTGATGCAGTGAAAATGAAAAGCGGTTTGTTTTATCGTTATTTTGTTTTTCGAATAGTAGATTGTATTCGTTTTTTGTACTTCAAATATGAAAACGAAAACCGAACATTGTTTGCTTTTTCATTTTTCGTTCGCCAATTTCAAAACGTAAAAGGAAAAGACGGCATATACACGGACCAACCTATCCTCGCCGAATACGACTGAACATTTCAATCAAATAACCTAGGCCGTGGTGCCGTGCGGTTTTACGAGGATTATGACCTAATTCGAATTCACGTGTGTTACAACAATCTGGTAATCACGGCGAGGCGTGCCTATAGCTCTCTCATCTCTCTGCCATCTGCTGCGCGTCTTTCTCGCTCAATAGTGGGGGATTAATGCGCGTAACCTGATTTCACACATGGCGTCTTTGCGTACGTTGGATGCAGAACAACAGTGTCCATCTACGCTGCGACACGTCTTGCTCATTAAACCGAAGTGGTCAATCTACATGCGACATGAGACGAACTCAGGGGCATAGCTAGCCATACGCACGTACGCACGTGCTTCCACATCAATTTATCAAACCAAAAATTCAATTTAAGACAGTGGCCACTGGAAGACCTGATAACATTGTACCCATTGGCAAAGGAAATGTCATCGCTACCTTGTAAAACATTATCAATACTTTGATGACACAGGATGAAGTTGCTAGAAGCAGGCAGCCTTTCTACGACGCTGCTGTCGCTGGTATATGACAAGCAGACAACCCGATGTCTAGGCAAAACATCTAATTTATGTCATCATTCACTTGTAATAATTTATCAATGTTTGACTACCTCTATGGGGTGAAACTAACAGAAGCATGCAGCCATTATGAAGGCGATAGCATACAAGCGCTTAATGGTGGCGTTGACATAGCCTCATATCGGCAAGGAAAATCGAAAAGTTACGCTTGCAATAATTTAAATTATAATGGCATTGTTAATGACTATGTAGTTGGTGGGCAAGTGGGAGAAATGATGGTCAAGTGGGAGAAGTGGTGGTCAAGTGGGAGAAGTGGTGGTCAAGTGGTAGAAGTGGTGGTCAAGTGGGAGAAGTGGTGGTCAAGTGGGAGAAGTGGTGGTCAAGTGGGAGTAGTGGTGGTCAAGTGGGAGAAGTGATGGTCAAGTGGGAGAAGTGGTGGTCAAGTGGGAGAAGTGATTGTCAAGTGGGAGAAGTGGTGGTCAAGTGGGAGAAATGGTGGTCAAGAGCGAAGAACATGGTAAAGCCATTGACGAACACGAATACACTTTCTCACTGTTACCTTCGAGAATGACACGTAACTTAACTACCTAGATCTAGGTTTGGAAAACTGGAAAGGCAATTCCCAACAATCATAAATCTGCCTTTCTTGAAGCTAACTGGAGACATCCTACAGATTCGTCTGTACGTCAATGTGGATACAATTATTGAAATAATAAGTGTATTTTAATAGATGTGTTAATTCGCTTTACGTCTTTCCCAGAAAGTATCTGCAATGGATGAGGAATCTTCTCATATACCCAGGGAATGCCTTGGATTAGTTGAATCCGCTAGCAAAACTAGTGCAGCATTGACCACAAAGTGTACAGACTCTCGGGAAGAATATGGAGTTTTGGTGGCACAAATATGCACTCAGTGATATGAAGGAGCTGCCAAGATGGCATCCAGTGTGGAGTGCACGCTGCATTCGCTTTGTGAGACAAGATGGGTCAGTCGTACACATGCACTGTACACACTGAAGTCTGCATTCTCTGTTGTAGTCGTCGTCCTGGAATACTTGGAAGATGCATTGGGACGACAAAGAAGTTAATTATCTGTCAATAAATTTCACTTCATCGTGACTATAGTAACCACCTAGTCAGCATGTTCACCATAGTCTGCTTCCTCAGGTCAAACAGTGTGTCATTGTACTGGCAGCCAATGATGCAGCCTCTATAGTCTCACAGCTACAGCAGGATGTGGAATGCGTTGTTTGATAGTAGAGCTAGCAGGATCATTTGAACAAAAATAAACTCATGATATACAGGCAGCAATAACTGTTGCTATACGTCACTAAAGGTTTATATCCACTTTTTATCAGAGATGGGTGTCATGTAGTAATAATAAGGTAACTTCTTCTGCGCCAAAATCTTTAGAAACCAAGCTCAGTAGCCAATGTCGAAGTCGTGTGTTTTTTCGCTATCACAGAGCCCTTTTTATGTTTTATTTCGGCTTCGAAATGCACCCAATTGCAATTAGATACACAGTTTCGGACTACCAGATCCCCATTACATAGGCGTCAGGTTGTGGCGAATATTGGGGTGGGGCTTGGAGGGGCGGAGGCTCACCATACTCCTTCGAGTACACCCCCTCATTCTTGAGTTCACCAAAACCTTCAAGTGTGACCTACTGCCAAAATATTGGGGGTAAAACTATATCCAGTCAATATTATGGGACTCATCCCCCAAGCTCGGGGCCTAGGGTGCGTCGGGACCGGGGGGATTGCCCAACGCATGTATACGCTATATACAAAATTGTGCTTCCACATGTATTTATGCCTGGCTACGCCCCTGCACGTAAATCTTTAAAGGAGGACAGTCAGTTCCTCTACTCGGAATTAGCGGTCGTTGTCATTTGCAACAGGACATCTTCTGTGTTAATGTTGGACATCGTTGAACATCAAAGGGTATTGCAGTTAACTCAGCCCGACTCGGAAGTATTGCCAAAAAGCTTGTTTTGAAAATGGATGTTTTGTTTACTTTTTGAACATGCACCGGGGTCGTATCATCCAAATTCCGAACGTTGTTACGGACTTACTAAACGCAATTTGGCGGCCAGTACACCTTCAACATAGTTAGTATAGTCTTAAGAACATTACATTAATTAATTAAATGAAAAACTATGAAGAGACTGCCCCCTTTTCATGTCCTTTTTCCACATTTCTAAACTTGTTTATCTTTATAATGATTAATAAATCACCGCTGAATGTTGCACATGTATATATAACATCCGCTCCTTGATCAATATAATATATTATCATGATGTCAAACAGGTGGGATCACGTGATTTCCTTGCGATCAAATGGCGAAATTTTCTGAAGAGTACGAGCTCGACTTTTTGTCGAAACACATCGCGCATCCCATGTCAGAAACAGACCATGTCAGAAATATAATCAGTGGAAACATCGGATAACCCCTGCATCCTGTCTTTAGTTACATAAAGGAAACTGAAATGGGAAAAACATCCTCCAAGGCACAGCGAGCGGCCAAAGACGCAGATGCAGGCAGAAAAAGAACTGGAATGACAACACCAAAGAATAGACAAGGGCCTTGACATCTACGTATCACAAATGGCTGCAAAATACCGGAAAAGGCGGAAACAGATTGTGCAATTACCGTTAGAGGATCCCCAACGACCACAAACTGTGACGGGTTAGGAGAGGTTAGGTGAGATTATTGTAGTATTTAAAACAATACTATAAATAAATGTTATCACCGTTGCTGAACTGATAACGTACCTTTAACAGTAGGTGTTTCGTATTTTTTATTTCTTGGTGTGCATACTGCTACACCTGTTTACGGGCATCTCAATGTTAAGTGTGGATATCTGTTGCCGGATACTTCAGTGTTCTGCTTATTTGGTTGACCTCGGTGTCGAATCTAATTATACTTTATGCAGATTATCGAATTAACGCGGAGTTAACCACAACGCTGGTATGACCATGTAACTGTGACATCGCCTAGGCTCAACACATTATCTCCGCAGGGCGATCTTGTGGGGATTTAATTACTTCTCTTAAATGGCTTCCCACTCGTCACCACCGTGTCAGTGTTAAACGATGTGTGGGATGTCCAACCTGTGCTGATGCAGGTATTTGCGCGAATGTTTTATCACGCTCCAACGGACTCGGGTCTTCTCTTCCAACGTGATTGTGTTTAGCTGTTGTTTTGATCTATGAGGAATTGTCAGCAATAAACACGTAATAACCAGGGGAACTCTTGGATACCACCAACGTTGCCACCCTTCAGACCTCGTGAAGTTCACAGAAGCCTCTGACGGCATCCTTGTGAGGCTATAACGGAGAGGGGTGTGAATCTCTACATACACACCCTGGATCCGCAAAATACATCCAAGAACCATCCCCCCTCACAAAAAAGGAAATTGATACTCGTTCGCCCTCTGGAACCGCGTCTGGTGACAATAGTTTCTTGTTCTCAGTGTCCAAGTTGTGACCAAGTAACTAGTACAGTTAGATCGGTCGCTCTATAACACAAAAACCAGGATGATGTATCCCATTAGTACGGACGTCTATCTGCCATGAGCCATCTTCGTGAATGACTTAGTCGATGAATCTGAAAGGCCAAATCCTACGGGATTGCAGAACTCCATGACATGTATCCTGTCGCAAGAAAACATATCCACGATCACCGCCACGTTCGCTAAACCATGCCGTAGGAGTTGGATGGATCAGGTTAAGCACGCATACCATTCTGCAAGAGATTACCTCAAAGATCACGACCACGTTCGTTAAAGCATGCCTGCGTTGAACATATCATGCCTTGATGCGAGCAACTCGACCCAGTCGTCGTTTCTCCATGCTGAACTGGTAGCTGGTGCTCACATGGTGACCTCTAGAGGCGCCACAAGGACTGGCCGAGAGCGATATGGAATCTAGCAGCCATAGTTTCAAGCTCATGGCAGGCATTTCAGACAGACATCAATGTCTGACATTCCTGGCCTAAATACTTTATTGACATGCAGGATTGCAAATCAGCGTTGCCACACCTGTTGCTTGAGCCACTTTATAGAATAATGAAGCATGTTGTGTAGGTACGTGTCAGGTCCATGTCAAACAGGTCAAGGTCAACTGAACACTGTAAAAGATGGCCGCCCGTGCGCCAATACAAATATTGGCCATGTGGTATCTTGGTTGTATATCACAATGGTTCAAAACTAATTTTCATCATCAAACTAGAATCGAACATAAATGCGTCAAGACTAGACAAATCCTGATTTGTGTAAATCCAACACGGTTGCAATATTACTTCAAAAACGTGCACAGTTTAAAGAAAAGGTAAGTTCTTATATAGCGCAGTATCCAGTTATCGGACTGCTCAAAGCGCTTTACACTTTACTCCCTGGCAGACCTGTTCAATCGAACACAATCTCGACTTCTCTGAGAAGCATCCAGCCACGCTGCAATTAATGCGCGAAGATTACTCGTACACGTATATCCACAACTGTATGTAGCCAGGTACTCATTCATACAGCTGAGTGAACTGGAGCAACAGAGAGTGAATGAACTTGCCCAATGTTCGACACCGCAGCATAGCTTCGAACCCGGGTTCTCTCGGTCGAGAGTCCGATGCTCTAGACACTGCGCCACTGCGCTCCACTATGTTTGCCAACGATCATCATTTGCAAAATCCACCATTTTACACACTTTACTAGTTTGTTTTCAATGTTATCTTCAATTTTTATTACATTTGCACTCGACCAACTGGGCTTGTTAACAATATTAATGTGAAAGCTGTATAATTTCATGAACGCGCAGTTCAAGAGGATGTCATTTCCATGTCTCCATACTGCTTCCAGAGTGTGAAATGTATTCATTACGAGTTGGTTAATCGAAGTGTGGGTATCAATCCCGTGAGATGTCGTGCCCCCACCGCGAAATCGCTGCCTTTCTATCAAATTGTAGCACCGCGTGTCACCGTGAAGACCCGGTCACACGTCATTCCTGACGGCAGCTAGAGAGGTTTTTATGTCGGTTATATATAGTGCTTCCTGGCGAACGTAACGAGGGTGATCCGTGGCGAATAATCACCATATCAACGTCTCATGTGTATCACTGGCGAACGAGAACATGTGAGAATGGAGACGACAGGAATGCATAAGCGGAGTTTGGTACAGCTAATATTTTCGTGTAAGGAAATATCAAGATTTAACAAGATTTAACAAGATTGCCACCCAGAGAATTAACTCTAGGTGGCAGGTGGACAAGGAAGCCCTTTGGCTTATCGAGAGTCCGACCCTTTTATCTATGTGTATCCAGCCCGTCTGAGGTATGTGTCGATTTTATTTTTAAACATATTCACGCTACTAGCACCCACACAATCAGCAGATAATCTGTTCCATTCATTTACAGTCCTTTGTGAAAATGAGAACTTTCTTATATATAATCTACACTGCTCCTTTGCTAATGTAAGTTCATGCCCTGTAGTCCTTCTATCGTTCTTAACTGAAAAAAATATATTTCTATCGATATTTTCGTAACCCTTCAATATTTTAAACACTTCTATCTGATCTCCTCTCAACCTCCTGGTCTCTAGTGTTGTTAAACCGCATTTTTTTAGGCGTATTTCGTAACTAAGATCCCTCAGTTTTGGTATCATTTTAGTTGCTCTCCTCTGCACTCTTTCTAGCATATCTATGTCCTTCCTGCGATACGGCCTCCACGCTTGAATACAATATTCTAAATGAGGCCTAACTATAGTTTTGTACAGCGGTATTATTAGCTCTTTTTCCTTATACGTTATGTTTCGCCTAATTAATCCAAGGATTTGATTTCCCTTTGAAGCTGCAATTCCGCAATGCTCTGAAACCTTCATATCAGCACTAATGGTTAACCCTAAGTCCTTTTCTTTTTCAGTAGTACTTAGTACAGTACCCCCCATTGTATATTCTACCTCTTCGTTCCTATGTCCTGTGTGGAGGCATTTACATTTCCCAAAATTGAACAGCATTTGCTACTTTTCAGACCATTTGATCAACCTGTCAAGATCATCTTGTAAATGCTGTCTATCTCCATCACTTTTAATCCTTCTAAACACTTTTGTATCATCTGCAAATTTCAAAACCTTGCTTGTTATTTCATCATCCAAATCGTTGATATATATTAAGAATAATATAGGTCCTAATACTGATCCCTGTGGTACCCCACTCAATACCGATTTCCAGTTTGAAGCCTCCCCATCAACTACTACACGTTGTCTTCTGTCAATCAGCCATTGTTCTATCCAGTTTATTATACCATTTCCTATGCCATGGGCCTTTAGTTTAAGCAGTAATCTTTGATGTGGTACTTTGTCGAAAGCTTTTTGAAAATCTAAGTAGACGATATCTACTGGTGATCCCTTATCTACCCAATTAGTGATGTCTTCCAAAAAAGATAACATATTTGTTAAGCATGACCTCGCTTTAAAAAAAAACATGTTGAGATGGGTTTATCAAGTTTTGTTTAACAAGAAAATCCACCATGTGATCTTTAATTAGTCTTTCTAATAATTTACAAATCACTGATGTTAAACTCACTTGTCTATAGTTCTCTGACTTGTTTCTCGAACCTTTTTTGAATAACGGTATAATGTTTGCTTCTTTCCATTCTAAAGGAACCACTCCCTCTTCTAATGACAAGTTGAAACTGTTGCAAGCGGTATGCTAATTTGTTCTACAATTTCCAATAGTAGTTTGGGTGGAATACCATCCACTCCAGGTGATTTATTATCCTTCATAGCCCTTATTTTCTTAGCTACCATTTCCGGGGTTACAATTAATTGTCCTAAATAGTCTGAATCTGCCCCCTTGAACTTAGCCTCTGGTACTGGCAGTGAACTAATATCTTCCCTGGTAAACACTGAACTAAAGTACTCATTCAGGTCTTCTGCCATTAAGAATCCCTCTGATATTATATTTCCAGCACTATCTTCTAGAGGACCGACTTTATCTTGAACTTTCTGTTTGCTTCGAACATACGCATAAAAACTCTTGCTGTCATGTTTTATATTACTAGCTAATTGTTGTTCATAGCTTCTCTTTGAATTTCTAATTTCAGCTGTAGCTTGGTCAAGTGCTTCTTTATAACTGTTGTAGTCTTCATCATTTCCAGTACATCTATATGACTTCCACATCTTTTGTTTATACTTAATTTTTCTAATGGCTTCTTTCGATAAGTGTTTCTTTTTGGACCGTTTTCTTTGTTTTTTGAAGGGTACAAATTTATCGACTATGCACTTAATTTCACTCTTTAATATATTCCAGCATTCTGTTGCCGTCTTATTTTTCAGTGTGTTATTCCAGTCTATCTTTGCTAAATATTTCCTCATGTCCTTATACCTTCCTTTGTGGAAATTTCTCCTATACTGCTTTTTACTATTCCTTTCTGATTTTACTTTGATATCGTTTTAGTCATCACGAGAACATCTTCATAGCAACGAGACAAATGCTACTTTGAATGATGATGGTGTCCGAAAACGTTTTGTTTTCATGAATAAAAAATGCAGAGGAAAATGTAATGACTATGTTAGCATAACTAGGCCTGTGTGTGCTGCTAACGTGTGGATGAGGGGGTTAGTCGTCTTGGGTGTGGTGTTGCCATTCGTTATGCTGCGTGATATTGAAATGCCTTTGTTTTTTAATCTATAAGAAAAAATACTATTCTATTTACGACAAGGAGAGCCTGTTTGTTGTTAGTATATCATACATTCCTGCTAATATAACATCAATTGGAAATTTGGAATGTATTTAGATATACTAAAATATACAGCAGGGGAACGTTGAGGTGGCACAATTCTAATAAACCCCTTTAAAACATACATCAATAAACAACACGATAGTGCTAGAGAGAGGGGGAAGAGAGAAGGGGACAGGAAGAAAGAAAGAGGGAGGGAGCGTGAAGGAGAGAGAGGGGGAGGGAGTGTGGCAAGGATGGGGGAAGATATATATATATATATATATATATATATGGAGAGAGAGAGAAAAAGAGAGAGAGAGAGAGAGAGAGAGAGAGAGAGAGAGAGAGAGAGAGAGAGAGAGAGAGAGAGAGAGAGAGAAGGAGAGAGAGAGAGAGAGAGAGAGAGAGAGAGAGAGAGAGAGAGAGAGAGAGAGAGAGAGAGAGAGAGAGAGAGAGAGAGAGAGAGAGAGAGAGAGAGAGAGAGAGAGAGAGAGAGAGAGAGAGAGAGAGAGAGAGCGACAGAGGGAGTGGTGGTGAAAGGGGAGCAAAGGATATGGTGATAACAAATGAGAGAGAGAAGTGTGGAGGGAGAGGAAGAATGTGGTTTGGTGATGGAACTAAAGTAGGACACACAGTTTGTGTCGGTGTGTACTAATAGTAAGTCCGACCTTGGTATTAATCTTATGTGGTACACCTGCCGTTGCCGATAAGATGTGGGTGCATGAACAACATATTATCTTTTCACTCCGACGTAAATATCAGAGGACGGGATAAGACGCCGTGGTCCGAGCGACCTCCCTCCAGGCGGAATGCGATCCAGAGTGATTACATGTCGAATCCAAAATGATTCCATAGGATCACACATAGTTCCGTGAGAGAACGTTGATATTTGTCATTCCATGTAATTAATTATAGAATGCTGACCAGTTAAGATAAACATTTCTTGTCGTTCTTGTTTGTATCGCAATTGCTACTGAGCCATGCTGTTCATAATTTATCTAATGGAAGCGTTTCATATTTCTACGGTGTTCAACAGCTCCTTACCCCTTATCTTGTTTTAGGTATTTATGAAAAGTAAACAATTTACTAACTATATTAAAGTATTGCAATACGCTAAATTATTGGCGTAATATACTCATAACAGTTCACCCCTATTCGTCTTAGTCTGTGCGTGTGCGTGTGCGTGTGTGTTTGTTTGTGTGTGGGTGCGTGCGTGTGTTCGTGTGTTCGTGTTCGTGTGTGTGTGTGTGTGTGTGTGTGTGTGTGTGTGTGTGTGTGTGTGTGTGTGTGTGTGTGTGTGTGTGTGTGTGTGTGTGTGTGTGTGTGTGTGTGTGTTCGAGTGTGTGTGTGTGTGTGTGTGTGTGCGTGCGTGCGTGCGTGCGTGTGGGTGTGTGTATAATGTGTTGAATGTACAGCTAAAGAGGAATACGTTGAAAGAATTTGAGTGCGAGAGAGGGAGGGGTGACAGGGGGATAGGGGGATAGGGGATGAAAGGAGACGAGAGACATTTAATCACATTCTAAGCATGTTTACAATTACTTTTCCTAATCATTCAATTAATTATTTCATTGTTCTACACCACTGATGTTGTTATCACGTCAGGCGCCGTCTGTGTACGTATTTGTTATGCAGAATGTCTCGCACAAAAAAGACAATTACTTCGCAGAAACGGAGACAAGACTTCGGCGACGACGTCATAAACAGAATAAATGGCAGTGACTCAGCTTCGTGTTACCAACAGACGATGTCTCCATTTACGTTGCTCAAAGTCTAGCATCACCAAAGTCTAGATCAGACTTGTGATTATAGTGACGGCGACTTTGACATGCGAACCATGCGAGTCGTCTGCAATTTCGAGGAAAAATGTTTTTTTTTAATGCAGAATGTCAGTGCGTTTGTTTTGCATTCGCGGCCGAGAAAGAACCATGGTTGGCACACGACCATGTTGCCTATTATTGAACATCTTTTGTTTTAGACTTTTATGAAAGTCCGATATTGTGTAAACTTTACACATTACCATGTCTCATACATAATTGTGAAATTTACACATCGTGTCTCGCACCATATTGTGTAAAGTTTGCATATTTCTTGTCTCGTGTATGTATGCGAATGTCAGATATTGTATAAAATGTCTTATTATCAAGTCTCCTACATGTTTGTGAATGTCCGGAGTTGTGTGACGTTTACACTTTGTCATGTACCGTACATGTTTAAGAATGTCCGGAATTGTGTTACGTTTACACTTTGTCAAGTACCTACATGGTTGCGAATGTCCGGAATTGTGTAACGTTTACACTTTGTCGTGTACCGTACATGTTTGAGAAAGCCCTACATTGTGAAAGTTTAAACAGTATCCTCTTTCTTACCCGTTTCAGGATGTCCGTCATTGTGTAAGACTGCGGTTCTTAATATTTTATGGCCGCGACGCAAATTTCGGTCGCAGACTTGTTTGGCGACCCATGCCTTAAAGCACTTTACTTGATAAAATAAATAATTATAAAGTAAATATTAAAACATAAATGGACATAACATAAATTAAGTATAAATGAGAACACGTAAGTTGCTTGCTGAGCATGTTGGAATCACCAAAAAAACTACGATGTTCATTTGTTTATCGACGTAAAAAGAGGATACGCAAATTATTCTGAGGTGTCAAGTCTCCGGCTTTTGGCAGTAGAACATACCCTTTTTCTTCATTTTGGAGATAATCTCTGACCTACCGGTTTAGTGCCTAATTCTGCCGCCAGACCGATATTTCACGCTAAAAAATGAACTATTCAGTTTCAAACCAATTATACACAGCCTAACCAACATTTCACATGGAAAATGTCACAAAATAAGTAAATATGTGTATACCCTATAATTGAAGAATAATCCGGCCATAGAGCGGATCCCTATTCCGCACGCTCACCTTCATGACTGCAGCGCGAGGCTCATGGCAGAAAGTCCTCATCTACCGCCATCAAATTATGAAAAGCGGAAGATCTACCGTATTTTGGGAAGTATTACTTGGCATATTTGCAAACTAAAGCAAATATGCTAAGTAATACTGACTTACACGGTACTTGTCTGAGACTTCGATGTGTGGTTATTCAAAAACGCACTGATCTTTGCTAGGCGCGTACTTTCGGTGGCATCAGACAGAATATGAATTGGCTACATCAGGTGCATGCGAAATGAACAGTTTACGTCAAATGTCGTCTGTAGTTACAATTCCGTTTGATATTCGAATTCATGCAATATTCAAATGACCAACATTTTTAGCCTCGCATGCATCAGGTAACGTGGGCAAGCGGGACAAAATAAAATAAAATTCGGAGTCACTGGAGACACTTGCGTTGCCGACACACTCAAAATGGTTTGACCACCCCATTTTGGTTCGCGAATTTTATTACAGTTAGACTATTCCTTTTAATATTGTACTATAGTTGGGCTATTCCTTTTTTGTGTTGTTTGGAGTTAAATTATTTTTACTACGTTAATCTTGTAGTGGATTTAGAGTACTTCTTATTTATCGGTATTAAACATGTCATTCTAGGCTCCACTGTGAGAGCTACAAACAATCAAGGAAACAGTGCTCATAGCGCACGTATGCCACTTAGCGGCATGTAGTTGGCTCAAAAGAAGTTTATTTAAAAAAAATTAAACTATAAAATATGGCAAAAACACACACGAAATGTAAGTAGATCTCCTTCCGAAAGAAGGTCTGTGTGGAACCTGAAAAGAGGGGTATCATCGGTTACTTAAAATATTTATTGAACGCTTTTATTGATCTTGACAGGAGCGGATCCAGAGAGAGTATGTGGGGGGGCACCGAAAACTCCAGACCCAATTTTAGAAATTCCTTCATACAGCTGGAAATACTGTGTGTAATCTAAACCGCGAAAGTGCGGACATTTCAGGTTATTTACTCATTTGAAGCGTATTGGACCTTTCAACGTTCGCAGTCTTCGTTGTTTGCATCCATTTTACCTATCTGCTGTGATTCCAACAGGAGAACTACACTGTACGTCAGCCGGGGACGGTATTTAGTATACATTTATGTCTACGAACATAGGCAGTTCATTGGGAAACATTGTATAAATATAATTAATCAATATTCGAATAATGGTAATAAAATATACAGCATGAAATGTTTTAACACGAATGGTAAATATAATTGTTCTTCATGGATAGCAGTATTTTTTTGCAAAGCAACATAGTGGAATCACTTATAAAATAAGCGGGCAATGTCGGCCGAACCAAATGGTGTTGGGGGGGGGGGGGTGCTGCTGTTGACAGTGTTTTACCGCCGCGTCAGCGTAAGGTAACCTCAACGGGGGCACATTACCAAGGGTCTGGTGGGCAGAGTCACGTGGGCCCATTCAAAAAGATCTACGGGCACATCAAACTGCTATGGTTTAGGGGGCACATGCCCCCGGCCCCCCTAGACCCGCCTATGTTTGATGACCTACAACATCATAATCTGAAGTATAAATATGTTCATGCCATTTATAATAAAACCGGAACAGAGAAAGACAATTATTTAATACTTCTTGTTAATAGACCTAGAGTATAAAATTCGCGCAGAACTATTTATCATGGTAGTTGTTTTTACGAGTTCCCATCCCAAACGCCTGCAATTTCCGATGCAACGTAACCTGATCGTTAATTGTTATACTTTCCAGCGAGACGCCGCGATGAAGTCATCTCTTACGGAAAAAACGCCGTAGAAAACACGATTCCGCGTTAACGAGTAAACAGCCGAGAAATCCGACGGTGGCGGGGGAGTGGTTAGCGAAGAACCGCTCAGTCGGCAAACCTCACTTCCCGTGCGCGAGCCAATTACTCGGGTTTAACCAGCCAAATCAGGGGGCGGCGCGATTTGTCGCTCAGTTCACGCACTAATAATAGCCGTCATGTGGCAGGTGTGAACATAAATAAACGTCCGAACGACGCGTCTGCCGTCACTTTGCCGGGTGTGGCCCGCGGATACAACCCGTTGACTCCTTTCTCGGCGAGATTCGCTTTGATTTTGGATCAACAAGAGCGAGAGGATGGAAGCGAATATGACTAAAGGATCATGCATTGCAAATGCCCGTCGGCCCGCCGGTATACGGTCGCAGTAAGATGTGTATTCCATGTAGATGTATTATACTCATTAGACCTGCCAATTCGTGAGAAACAAAACCGATATAAAAACTGTAAACTTGTCGAAAACACGAAATTTGCCCAAACACAAGTGGTACTAGTTACTTGAGCAATTAAACGGTGTGAAAACTCGATTGAAACGGCGCGCCGTCAACTCGGAAGTGTCTGCCTCACCCGCTAGGTGGAGGAACTGTTTTGACTCGCTGAAAAGCGTCAGGTACACGTATATCATAAGAAATTGATGTAATGTCTACATATAACGATAACGTTTGTTTTATAGCAGTCGTCTCTATTCCGTTACTCTCAATGTGGTAATTATAGTAGCAGCTTGTGGACTGTCAATCGAGAGAACCCGGGTTCAAATCATGTACTGCCGCGTCGATCCTTGGGCAAGTTCGTTCACTCTACGTTGCTCCAGTTCATTCAGCTGTATGAATGAGTACCTGGTTATAGATAATGGTGGATATTTGTGGACGAATAGTTTTCTCGCATCATTTGCTTGCAGCGAGGCTGAATGCTTCCAGGAGAAGTCGAGATGGCGTTCGATTAAATAGATCTGCCAGGGAGCAAAGTGTAAAACGCTTCGAGTAGTCCACAGTTCGAATAATGGTGATAAAGTATACAATACAATTTTTTTTAACACGAATAGTAAATATGATTGTTCTTCATGGATAGCTGATCAATAGATTATAACATAATAACTATTCGTGCAAAAGTGTCACACAAAGGAACTACTTAGCATTTGGTAAAGTGCAATGAGGACAAATGCCACAGTTAACTGTCAGTAGTATGCCCTTTCATATAAGCAGGAAATTCCGCTACACGACGGTACTGACTCTTCGGGACAATTGTATTACTATGCATGGGTTTTGCTTGGAGAGGAAAGATAGAGGTCACGGAAGAGCCGGAGGTGTAGCTTGCTACATTAGAAATGACTTAATGTATACGAGATTGAGTGATATGGAGGCTCACGATTTAGAGGTAATATGGATTAAGATTATGCCGAAAAAAATGCCTAGGAAATTGTCATGTATATTGTTAGCATGTATATATTACACTCCAAAGACGGAGTATTTGAAAATACGTGACCATATAATCACGTGCATAGATATCATGGTACGCAGACATCCAGAATGTGGTGTGATTGTAACTGGGGATTTCAATCAGTTGCATGACAACTTTATGAAAACGCATTATAGATTTGTCCAAGTAGTGAATGTAGTAACACGTGGACAGACGATATTAGATAAAATATGGACGAACATGGAGGAGGTATATACATCGCCTGTTACTATTTCCGAACTTGGGTCATCAGACCACAACATGGTGTTGCTTAAACCAAAATGTAACCGTTTAGTTGACACTGGGTGTGTGACACGTTTAACGGTAAGGTGTATGGGGCCAAATGAAAAAGCCGCATTCGCTATGGCTTTGTCTGCCATTAAATGGGAACCACTATTTAGGCTGGAGTCATGTGCAGATCAGTATTTATGTTATAAAACTGTTATTTGCAACCTCATGGAAATATGCTTTCCTACTAAGGTCGTGACGCGGCACACAGCTGATAAACCATGGGTTACGGACTGGTTTAGAGCATTAGTACGTAACAGACAGCGCGCTCACATGAGTGGTGATTTGAACCAAGCAAAACTATTGCGTAATAAGGTTAACCGCGCCGCTTCGAAACTTAAGTACAATTTTTATCAAACACAAATTGCAGCACTGAATGAATTAGGTTCCCACGATTGGTGGAAAAATAAAAATAATGGGACTTAAAACAAATGACAATTCATGCATGCAAGGTCTTGCTAACAAAACAACGAATGGTGATTGCGCGTTACTAGCCAGTAGAATGAACGAGTTTTTTGTATATGTAAGTGAACATTTACCTCGTTTAAATAAGGATCACAAACTATTCACAGTAAACGAGGAACTGCCAGATCAGTATGTCATCGATGTAATGACTACTTTTAAAGCTTTACAGAATGTTAAGGTGAACAAGGCTACTGGGCCTGATAACATTCCTGCGTGGGTGTTAAGAAATCACGCAAACGTCCTCGCTCCTCCATTAACTGCTATCTTTAACAAGTCTCTAAGAGAAGGTGTACTCCCTATGGAATGGAAAATGGCCAACATAATACCTTTACCAAAAACAAACCCACCTGTGTCGATTGAAAAAAACATTAGACCAATTTCACTAACTCCAATAGCTGCTAAGGTATTTGAATCAATAATAATGAAATGGGTGGATGACACAATTGAAGGAAAAATTGATGCTAAGCAATTTGGTGGAATTAGTGGAACTTCCACAACAGACGTTCTTGTCGAAATTATACACAAATGGTATGAGGCGACTGATAAATTGGATTCTTGTGTCCGTGTTGTAATGCTAGATTTTAGCAAAGCGTTTGACCTTATTAATCATCATTTGTTACTAGAAAAGCTACAGTTGTATGGTTTGCCTTCACATATTATAAGATGGATGGCAACAATTTTACTGGACAGAACTCAACAAGTAAAAATAGGAAATGAATATTCGCATCCTGGTCACCCCAATGGGGGAGTACCACAAGGAACACTGTCTAGACCTAAATGTTTTCTAGTCTACATAAATGATTTAGAAATGCCTGTTCCGTTATATAAATATATAGATGACAGTACATTGTTCGAAGTATGCGACAGAAAGGGTGTATCTGTTATACAAGAATCGGTTGACGTTGCCGCTAGGTGGACAGAACAGAATGATATGAAAATTAATTCAGGAAAATCAAAAGAGATGATCATCTGTTTTGCACAAGACCGCAATTTTCGAAACGCTATCCCGAATATAACGATCGATGGAAAAGATTTAGATCAAGTAAACCATGCAAAACTTCCAGGTGTTACAATTTCACAGGATCTGACATGGAATAAGCATGTCGAAAATATTGTGAAAAAGGCCGGGAAACGACTGTACATGTTGTATCAGTTAAAGACAGTAGGAATTACCCAGAATGATCTGGTCACTATATATGTCAGTGTTGTGAGACCTGTTTTAGAATATGCATGCCCTGTATGGCACACTAATTTGCCACAATATTTATCTGACAGTATTGAAATTATACAAAAAAGAGCATTAAAGTGTATTTTTCCTGCAATAAGTTACGCTGAGATACTTATGTATGTTAAATTGGAGACATTGAAAGCAAGACGGGACTGCCTTTGCCAAAAATATTTCAATAAGATTAAAGTTAGTACACACAGATTAAACTATCTGCTGCCTGACAAAAGGCATACCAAATATGACATCAGACAGAGTAATGTGTACCCTTTGCCAATAACCCGAACAAACAGATACCGTAACTCCTTTATACCATGGGGATTACACAACTGCCAATAACGAATGAAGGGCAAAAGGATGGTATTTATACTGTATGACATTTCAGTGTATTAATACTGTATGACGTTCCAATGTATAGTTGTATTTTATTGTATACTGTGAATCCAACTCAGATGAGTTGCTAATAAACTTGTGTTATTATTATATTATTATTATTATTAATATCAATCAGAAATATTGATCAATAGTAACTTTATATACAATGTTTCAGCATGTAATCGACAGCGTAGTTATTATCCACCACTCAGGTACATGATTGTTAGTGACAAGTTTTCAAAAGAAATAAGTCCAGAAAATGTTCCGCTATAAGTATTTTTTTTGCGAAGCAACATAGTGGAATCACTTATACAATAAACGGGCAATGTCGTTCCAATGAGGACTGTTATACACTACACTACACTACACGCACGCACACACACGCGCGCGCGCACACACATTAATTGTCTGTTGACTATACAACAACAGTAAAGGTTATTGTGTAGTTGGTGTGCTGGTCACGTGCGACACGCCGGTCGAACACTGGTAGAACCGCTGCTGGGGAATGCAGTGTAGTAATAACTATACTTACGATTACTTCATTGCCGCCACTACTACGGCAACGTGTTCAGCTGGTAATCGTGTCACATAGCCAACCACCGGGTATTACCAAACACGTCATCAGAGCTCGCTTGGCCAACGTAATTACGCTTCAAGGGTTCTCCAACTTTGCATGAATGCGAAACGGAGACGCCGTTGGTAAAACGGATTTAAACAACTGAATCGACGCTGGTTTATAATTACATTCAGGAGAAGCTGCACACTTACTGCATGTGTGCTGCTGGGTGCTATTCGGTTGTCATCGTGTTGCTTCAAGGAAGTATTCAGATGTTCTTGTGTCTCTCGCCTCTAAGTTCTAACCATCACTGCCTCTACCTAAACAGTTGCAGTGTGTTCCGGTTGCGTATCGAATCAAATTCAAGAGAGCCTCTATTACCTGCCGTGTCATTTCTACACAGCAACCATCCTATTTGTTTAGTCTACTACGTTTTCCAGATATACACAGAGACCTCAGATCATCTGTTTCACAACAATTTTTTGTTCCTAAGAATAAACTTAACATTAGCTTTCTCTGTAGCTGCACACAAAATCTTGAATTAACACTCTATCACGTTGAAAACACATGAAACTATAGCTACATTTCAGAAAATAAAACTGTCTTGTTTGTGAGAAATCGCATTCCCATCCTAAACCTACGGCGGTCCCTTGCTCCAATGATGACCTTTGCGCGTCCCTCTTCAAGATGTTGCCTTACGATTCTTGTATGTAGAGCCTCCGAGCTCAGATTCCTGAAGATACATGCTACAGAAAACACCTTTTTATATTATTACTATTCTTTAAATTACATTTTAATGCACATGCTGTTCTTCCAATAAGATCGCATCAGACGCCGCCCCCAGAGAGTGACTATCCCTGCTACGCACGCATACCGATTGAAGACAGCCGACGTGGGCGTTTTGTTAGTGTCACATAATTGAGTCGGTGGTGACAATCAGCTATGACAGGTTTTACGTGGATGTCGTCTTGATAAATGTCTCTCTGAGTTTATTCGAGCATTGGTTGCTGACGCGTTTGTTTATGTAGATGTTTTATAAGAAATACATGCATATGTCTCGTCGTTAACCAGGCAATGTGTCTAGCAACACAATGGAAGCGTTCGCAACATCTGCTAGATATGCAGTAGCAACGCTGGTCGTCTGTCTGACCATGAAATACGAATCATTAAAATGAGTCGTTCAATAACTCTTAGCGGCGAACCGACAACGTCTGAGAACAGCTTCGTTTACAAATACCTACATTACGCCCGCACAGCACCACACACACACGCGCAATCGCCCCCCCCCCGCGCGCGCGCACGCACAAGCACCCGCACACGGATACGCGCGCACGCACGAGCACTCACACACGCGCGCACGCAAGCACACTCAAAGACACACACGCGACATGTTTACTGTCGCAGAACGCAAACACTTGATGCTTGTATATTGCTCTGCAGTTGCATATCGCAACAAAACATAACTGTAATTTGTAGATTCAATAACGCCATGGGAGTAGGTTTCTTTATGATTTATTTACGTAACACGGTCGCTTGTTGAACACAGAAGAGAATCTCCGGATCAATACAGTACAGACGATCGGGCGGGGCAATAATTGAATCGTTGTGTCTTGCCCGCAAATAGAATTTGCGGGCAAGACCAGGAGAAGGAAGGCCAGGACACGTTGACATCAGGAACTCCTGTCACGCCAGCAGCACGAAGTGTATGCTGGACACTGCCTAAACTGCTCCGCTGGACAACTTAATTAAGCTAAATTGACGTCACTGTCAGGCGACTGACCACGTTGGTGACATGCTCACTAGGTGGCACACAGGTCGCCCTCCAAGCGGCGCTCGCTACGCGTCCTCCTTCGTGTGTGAGTGGTCAACGCAGTACCCAGTCACCCCTCGGCGTCTTCCAGCACGTTTCATATATATATATATATATATATATATATATATATATAAAGTACAACCTATTTAAGGTAATGTTGGGGTTATGGTCACATTGCTACAATGCTCAAAAGCAGTCTTAGTAAAATTTGGTAATGTGTTAAATTCTTAAATTATTTTAATGTCTCAGTTTACTCCAACGTTATTAATTCTTGCTATTATTGTTGTTGTCGTTCGTCGTCGTCGTCGTCGTCGTCGTCGTCGTCGTCGTCGTCGTCGCCGTCGTCGTCGTCGTCGTCGTCGTCGTCGTCGTCGTCCACTAAGGGGAAGCACTGTAGTTAGTTTATGTCCCGTCTATCAAATATCACAAAGCTTCATCTTTACACGCAACGCTTGATCGACACTGACGGCGTTTGCCGGGTCGACATTGCTTGATGACGTATGCTAAAAAATAACGGTAACACGACAAATTAATCAAGAAGTTAACGGTTATTCGTCCTTGTTGCCTTCCATTACACCACCGTTGACGTATGAAGCGGAGACGAGTGCTGTCGGTGTCGCGCTTACAATTATCCGGGCGTTAAATAATATCCGGGTGACGTTTCTGCGCGTGCGCGCATCTAGGGGAATGTATTTAGCACCAGCTACGACTGTCACGCTTTCATTTATCCGGGCGTTATGTATGTTTATATATATATATATATATACACATACATAAATTATAAGATGTTTGCTTCCCACAGACATGAACAATTTCTGTCGTAAAACAGTTTCCTCTCCACACACAAGTCACGTGATTTATTCTTATACTTGGTCACAAATCAGAAACAACAATTTATAATTATGTACTCTAACTATAACGCTCGTATTACGACGACTAACGAAACACATTTAACTACTGGATATCATTTATAACTACGTGATCTACTGGTGCTAAATAGTACGCTTTACATACGCACATAAACATGACACGGATAAAATTTAACCCCCGGATAAATGTAAGCGCGAAACCGTAACTGCCCTGTCGTGTGTTGTCGTCACTTCTCTACTCGTACGTGTTAGGCCTAGTGAAATGTTGTCTCCCGTTGACAGTCTGTCGCGGGGTGATACTGGACGATAGCTACCCAAACCTGCCGTATCGACGGGATCCAAGGTAGGTAGCTGGATAACGTCATCTAAGTACAGTACCTGTCCAGCTGTTTTACCTTTTGTTCCTATAGTTAACATTCACATTGGAACCAGGGGTTTTTCTGTTTCTGCACCAACTGTTTGAAATTTGTTCCCTCTTAGTGCTAGAGCAGTTGAAAATATTACACAATTCCGCCGCCATTAAAAAGACGACAACGTGTATGCTGCTTATCGATCGATTTTGAGAACATTTTTGTTTTGATGCGTCTCTCTGAGCTTGGTTTCTAAGGATTTAGGCGCGAAAGAAGTCACCTTATAAAAATATTATAATACATACTATTATTATTATATAAATACTGGAAAACACTGATGCTTTGGTGATAACCACATTTCCACAATAATAATAATACACTTTATTTAGACGCTCATTTCTAGAGTAAAACTGTGTCTTAAGCAAAACTGTTATAAACAAATTTAAGCGGTGAGTAACTATAAGAAATATTGTCGACCATATGACAGACTATAATAGACAGACGTCTAGTTTGTACTCGGTATAATACTCACCAATACAATAGTACTACTATACGTGCTTCTTTCCGTGTCATTCACACGACGGAGATCAATCAATCCACTGACTAAATGGATGATTGACAGTCATAGACCGCGCGTATAAGTTTATAACGGTTTTGAAAGGTCGTCGACTGCAAATGCGTAAGCGACGGGATTGCGTGATCTACGAATCTCACACACTAACAAACTTAGTGATAGGATCGCTGTATCCTTTAGCTACGGTTTAGTTCGTGCGTTGATCGCAGACAATAAGACACAGCGTGCGTCGGTACGACGGGGCGTATTAACTTGTCTTCTGATCACCAGTAGCGTATTAGTCCGCTAACTTTGGGGGCAGTATATCAACACCTTCTCACAGGTGTCGAGGTGTGCACCTACCTCTTTCCATGTTCATTCGGTTCCTTGGAGCAATGGCCTCTTCTCTACCAAATAGCAATGCATTTCAAAAAGGTAGTTAATTGCAGTTATTGACTTACAACACGTTTGCTGTTGGCCGTGAGCTACTCTCCAGAGGGCGACACTGTTGCTTTACGTTTGGTCTACGTGGACATATTTTGCATTCCTTAATTGGCGCTGCAGAAATGAAATGATCAGCGGAAACCTGTTTCGAATGAAAGATACGTATCGGAGGTAATCGCTGTGCTTGATTTGTTGCTACACGAATTGGTGCATGTTAGTTAGTACGCTTACCAGAGTTTAACTGTCAGTCACACGACTAGTCAGATCTGACTTATCCGTACTGCTGCCTATGCTGTCGTTAACGACATGTCGCAGACTTCTTTCAGCGAAAACGGCACGACTGATGCTGAGCGATAAAACGTGATGTAGACGACACGGTGCTGATTGAACGACCTTAGTCAGTGCAATCTGCCGTAAGATCAATCGGTCTCGGAACCACAAGTACCTTTATAATGTTCTCGTACATTGCGAGAAGGATGATTTATAGTAAACGTTTGCAGCTTGCCAATTACTGTAACAATGGCGGGCGTTGTTCTGTCCTAGCGTATCACGAGTCGGACAATATAAGTCACTGGTAGAACGTGTGCCAAAGGACCGTACATCATCTTGTAAAATTATCTCGCAGTACTTAGGTGTTCGTAAACATTGTTCATTTCGAATGAATCCCATTAATGTTTCAAGACAACCACACGTAACAGCTAGTCAAATATTTGGTTGCGACGAAACGTTGTCTAACGCCAATATTAGGGAGTACTTTGCAACTCAGCTAATGAGCTAGCACCTAAACACCCGTCTCCATTTTGTTAGAACAAAGGTTCTGGTATCATTTTCGTAATTGCGTAGTTAGTCAGATGCTCTCCCCACCGTTGGGTGTTCTTTCGCCTTTGATCTTCCGCGACGGTGGAGATAAGACGGCATCGCGACGTGTCAGGCGACCGGAAGTTGTCAAGACTGGTTCCGCTATTAGGAGCCTAGTCTCTTCCGGTCTGTCGAACGGGTGAGCAAGACAGGTTCGATCGACGCCAATGGTCACACATTAGTTCGGGTTAGCTCCATGTAGCACTTCGATGACATTAAAGGTTATGTTCTAGACTCAATCACACGTCGACTGATGATAGTTATGGCTACTTTGACACGTTTTAATGACACTTGTTCGTAGAAGCAACGTATTTTGTCGTAGCCGTAGGGATACGTGGGTAAAGGAATTTTATTAATTGTGAACGGTACACCGTTAGTGGATGTGCAACGCTGAATTGACACGCGCACGCGTGCACGCGCTCGCAGTGTCAAATAGCAATCAGTGTTTATATTGCTCTGCGCTTGCAATAGATAATTTGTAGATTCAATATTGCATTTTGATTCCGTTACTTTATGATTGATTTATATAACATCATTGAAAGTGACCATATCACAAATATGACGGTAATGAAAGCAATCACCGAAGCCGCAGGACCTTAAGAACCGCTTTCGACCACAGTGAAGCGCCGGTGATTCCAACACGAAATACTCGTGGTCAAAGGCGGCTGAAAACAAGGAAAACCACAACAAATGTACATGGACAACGAACGAGAGAGGACGGGTCTACACCTGTTTTGTTTCCTTACAACCGAGAGTGAACGGGACCGTTAGTGGATGTGCAACGTATACTTACCTACATATTTACTTTGATACTTGCATGCATATATTTACGTGCGTGCGTGCGTGCGTGCGTGCATTCCTGCATACGTACATAGGTAATTACAAAGTAACGTATCTATGAGGCGTGGTATGTTTACATGGTGTTCCTAGCCGACGGGTTCATTACTGCGCGACTCAACTTCCCTGGAAATTATTAAGCAATTCAGTAATCAATGCGCGAAATTATCCGATAAACAAATCCAATTTTTGCTTATAACCAGGTGGTGGTTTGTGTGGTTGAGTGAACTATCGTAATGCAAGTCGTTGAGCCACCTAACACCGGCACTGATCCGTGCTCTTCCGCACGTATGGTCTGCGCTCAACAATCGAGAAAGCGCAATAAGACGTTACATTTAGTATTACCTTCAGTTTGACATTGATATGCAATCTAGCATTACTAATATTGTCATTTGGTGATACACTATTGCACGAGCCAGTTGTAGCCGATCTTACGTGTGTCACGTTTTGCGGGTGTCCGCACTATGTTATACCGAACGTTTTCGCCCACGGGTCACCTGAGCCCGTCTAAAACGAACATACAGCTATAAACGCGTTTGCACATTATCGAGTTACCCGTATATTGGGTTCACGACGCTTATTTATACGGTTCAGCTGAACATATGGAGTGCGTTCGATGCGTTCAAGCACGCCACATTTCATGAAGATTTTGACACGACAACACATACCCTAATTCCACGAACATTCACTTGCCAGATATCATTACGCAATGCCATACAGCGTCGCATTTCCCTCTGGGCGCTTTTGTGGCCGAACAATAAACAATCGTGTATTGTCCCCGGGGACTAATTATCCCAGATGCGGACACCGAATCACGTTATGAGACATTGCAGCGCAGCAGCGGTTATATCTGATGGCTGCAGTTAGTGGGTCCATAAACATTGCCGAAACAGCTTTTTGCGTGGTAAAGCAGCATAGTTCAAAGTCGGCGCGTGCTCACGGTAGACGCAAGACCGGGATACACTGGAACTTTTCGCCGACCGACCCGACCCGACCAGACCAGACCCGACCAGACCAGACCAGGCCAGACCAAGCTAGACTCACCCCGACTGCAGTGTATACGTTACACCGACTGATGCCAACTGCGCTACACTCAAAGCCGGCGTGACGTCATAATCACATACACTTGAAAACTTTCGACGGCGTCGTTGTCAATCCGACGTATTCAAAATTTATTATGACGCCGGTTTCGAGAATAGCGCAGTGGGTGTTCGTCGGTGTAGCGAATATACTGCAGTCGGGTTGAGTCTGGTCTGGTCTGGTCTGATCTGGTCTGGTCTTGTTTGGTCTGGTCTGGTCGTGTCGGGCGAAACGTGCCAGTGTATCCCGGCTTTTAGGAGCACCGACAATGCTTCCACATCCGGTAATGACGTCACAAAGGTTGCGTCGCATCGCTTTGGAATCCGTTACGTAAACAGTACCGGTGTGCACTAACTAACCCATATTTGTTGACAATCGTTCGAAATTCGCATAGTATTTTAAATATCTTACACAACCGGACATAATCTCTAAAAAGGCAATCGAATCAATCAATAACACCAATTTAGCTGTCAAAATTGTCTTTTAAAGATAACAAAAAAAAAACATTTAAACAGTCGCAAGTCTACAATGACTGACCATTTACCAGCAACTTTTTAACATCAACCATTAAATTATAATAGTAATACTGAAAAAATGCCGTAGTAACACCGCTGTTAAAGAGGAATGGACTTGATCACAGAACTGTTATCGAATTGTCGTCCAATATCAAATATGTCTTTCGTATCGAACCTCGTCGAGAGATGCATTGCAACCCAACTACGACAGCACATGGATGCGAACGGCATCTTCGATATTGTCCAAAAAGTGCGTACCGTCCAATCACAGCTGTGAAACAGCCCTAGTACGCACACAGGACGACATACTGCTTTCTCTGGATAACAAGAAGAGCGTGATACTAGTGCTACTAGATCTCAGTGCCGCTTTTGATACTGTCAACCACCATTTACTGTTCAATCAACTGCACAGAATTGGCGTGAGTGGCAACGCACTGTGCTCGTTGAAGTCGTGTATGTCACAGCGAACACAGGCAGTTAAAACTGACCTCAAGGTAGCGTGCTCGGACCTGTTCTGTTCACGATTTACTGCCTTGGACTCAACCATGTTTTTGAACATCATCAACTGCGCTATCATATGTATGCTGATGATACGCAATAGTATGTGGACTTTCCCCGTGACCAGCCACTTACAATGGGCACCGACCAAATAACTCGTTGTACCACCGATGTGAAAGCATGGCTGTCTTGCCATAATCTCCTGCTTAACCACAACAAAACCGAGGTAATGGTCATATATGCAGTGAATAATCGGAAACTTGTTCACCGGCCCGTTGACCAAGTTATTGATGTGTGTGGCTGTGCTGTTTCGCCGAAGCCGGTTATCCGCGACATCGGCGTTCTACTCGATAACACTATGTCGATAACGAATCAAGTGCGTCGTGTTTGTCAGGCGGCATATTGTCACGTCAGAAGCATCGCGTTGATTAGGAAATGACTTACCACTAATGCCTGCAGAACCATTGTGAACGCCTTAGTCATGTCACGTTTGATTACGTTTGATTACGCGTTATATGGTCTGCCGGACACGCACTTGCGAAAGTTGCAGATGGTACAGAATTCCGCAGCACGTCTCATTACCGGGACAAGGAGACGAGAACACATAACACCTGTTCTGTACCGTCTACACTGGTTGCCTATATGCCAGCGGATCGAATTCAAGCTGTTACTGCTGGTATATCGTGCAGTGCACCATGTCAACCCTGCGTACATTTCATCGCTCGTGACATCCTACACGCCGACCAGATCACTTAGATCGGCCGAACAAGGTCTGCCGACTCTTCCGAGATATCACCTTGAACATTATGGCCGTCGTTCCTTCTTGGTGGCTGGCCCAATCCTGTGGAATGCCCTGCCTCATGCAGTCAGGCATGCAAACAGGGTTACTACTTTCAAATCACTCTTAAAGACATTTATTTCGACAGGCCTTCAAAGAACTGTGCAGTCCGCATCAGTGGCATTTGTGCAATATTGACATTCGATTATGTACTTAGTATGCAGTTCTTTATTTAACACATATTATTATAATTTTTAATTAGCATATTGTAAGTATTTATTTTATTTTATTTATTTATATATATATATATATATAAACTGTTAAAAACATTTAACAGTCTTCATCCCTTCAGCCATTATAAAAAAAATTAATTTCCAATCCTCAGGACTGCTCAAAATGCTTTACACGTTACTCCCTGACATTCCTATTCAATCGAACACCATCTCGACTTCTCTGGGAAGCATCCCATTACACTTTATGCCATCTTAACGTCATATGTAGAAGCAACAAAGGTTCTATAATAGCAGCAACATTGGCATGAACATAAACACTATTAACAACAAACATAATAATGATCAAGTTCTTTAACAACAACCGTTATATCGATCATTATTATTTTAGCAGCAACCATTGGAATGACGAATAATCCCGTAATAACATTCAATAGAGAGAGACAACGACTAACAGTTTTTCTAAGAACGAATAGCAGTCGTTTAACAACGATCAGCAGTCGGCTAACAACGACCAGCTGTCGTCTAACAACGACCAGCAGTCGTTTAACAACGACCAACAGTCGTTTATAACAACGATCAGCAGTCAGCTAACAACGACCAGCAGTCGGCTAACAACGACCAGCAGTCGTCTAACAACGACCAGCAGTCGTTTAACAACGACCAGCAGTCGTTTAACAACGACCAGCAATCGTTTACAACAACAACCAGCAGTCGGCTAACAACGACCAGCAGTCGTTTAACAACGACCAGCAGTCGTTTACAACAACAATCAGCAGTCGTTTAACAACGACCAGCAGTCGTTTAACAACGACCAGCAATCGTTTACAACAACAATCAGCAGTCGGCTAACAACGACCAGCAGTCGTTTAACAACGACCAGCAGTCGTTTATAACAACGATCAGCAGTCGGCTAACAACGACCAGCAGTCGTTTAACAACGACCAGCATTCGTTTAACAAAGACCAACAGTCGTTTATAACAACGATCAGCAGTCGGCTAACAACGACCAGCAGTCGGCTAACAACGACCAGCAGTCGGCTAACAACGACCAGCAGTCAAGATTTAACAAGATTTAACAAGATTGCCATCCAGAGAATTAACTCTAGATGGCAGGTGGACAAGGAAGCCCTTTGGCTTATCGAGAGTCCAACCCTTTTATCTACATATATCCAGCCCTTCTGAGGTATGTGTCGATTTTATTTTTAAACATATTCACACTACTAGCACCCACACAATCATCAGATAATCTGTTCCATTCATTCACAGTCCTTTGTGAAAATGAGAACTTTCTCACGTCTAATCTACACTGCTCTTTTACTAATGTAACTTCATGTCCTCTAGCCTTTCTATCTTTCATAACTGAAAAAAACATATTTCTATCAATATTTTCATAACCATTCAATATTTTAAACACTTCTATCTGATCTCCTCTCAATCTCCTGGTCTCTAGTGTTGTTAAACCACATTCTTTTAGGCGTTTTTCATAGAAATACGAACGACTATCTCTGTTTCAACTATAAACTTTCGGCCAAACCGTGGTATTTAAATGTCAACCACTAGTCCCGTCTCCCAATCACAGCGTTTGGATCGACTTGCGGTCATTTAATCATAGCTACAACAACGAATAACCGTATTACACCATAACCATTATTTCAACAACAACAACAACATCAACAACAACCAGAAGTATGACTGGCACATGTCAGTCACAACCTTTTTGTAACGTGATGTTAACATTATATTCTTTAGAATGGCTTAACTTATATTGACATTCCACCAATTCGTTGCCTCTGCCGCACATTTACTAATAGTCATCATCTACGCTACTTAAGTCGTAATGGTGGTTAAACGCATTGCACTCACAGAGCTCTGTATCGAAACCCATCTGGTACACGCGGTGCGAGACAAGACTAATTATGCCGTAAATGGCAACGATAGATTCTTTTAACTAGCGGTTTACTGCGGCTGCATGAACTACACAATTCAGTGAGGTCGACCCCGTGCCCCAAATCACGACCTGCGGTGGTCGAGCACTCATCAAGATGAGATTTGGTTAAAGGTGAAAATGATCAACAGTAGATTCGAAAGAAATTGAATTTAACCACACTGCGGGGCTTCTGAACGTGGGAGAGGAGGTGCATATTTCGTGATATGTCCTCTCCGGGAAATCTACATTAGTCGGACAATTTGATGCAATAAGTTAAGTTTTTTTTTCTTTTAATATCAGTTACATTTTTATTGATTACTGACGTGGAACACATGCGCTGGTAGTTTACTACAGCAATCTTGTCGCGTACGTTGGGTATGCCAGCTACTGGGAGCATCACTTTACTACAAGATTAAGTTAGGTTTCGATCAACCTATCCAATTTCGATAAATCGATCTAGGTAATATAACAAATGGACAGGATATTAAAGCACTTTGTAACTTCATGGACAAACTTAAATGGCTTTAGTTCGGGTCATATATATGTGGCGTCCGGTTTGTTCCCGATGCTTTGCGACAGTGGAGGTTGCAAGTTCCTGACAGGGCGATGAGGTTCCTGACAGGGCACTGTGTGCGGCGATGAGATTCCTGACAGGGCACTGTGCGCGGCGATGAGATTCCTGACAGGGCACTGAGTGCGGCGGTGAAGTTCCTGACAGGGCACTGAGTGCGGCGATGAGGTTCCTGACAGGGCACTGGGTGGAGCGATAAGATTCCTGATAGGGCACTGAGTGCGGCGATGAGATTCCTGACAGGACATTGAGTGCGACGGTGAGGTTCCTGACAGGGCACTGAGTGCGGCGGTGAGGTTCATGACAGGGCACTGAGTGCGGCGATGAAGTTCCTGACAGGGCACTGAGTGCGGCGGAGAGGTTCATGACAGGGCACTGAGTGCGGCGATGAGGTTCATGACAGGGCACTGTGTGCGGCGATAAGATTCCTGATAGGGCACTGAGTGCGGCGGTGAGGTTCATGACAGGGCGCTGAGGGCGGCGGTGAGGTTCATGACAGGACACTGTGTGCGGCGATAAGATTCCTGATAGGGCACTGAGTGCGGCGATGAGGTTACTGACAGGGCACTGTGTGCGGCGATAAGATTCCTGATAGGGCACTGACTGCGGCGATGAGGTTCCTGGCAGGGCACTGTGTGCGGCGATAAGATTCCTGACAGGGCATTGAGTGCGGCGGTGAGGTTCCTGACAGGGCACTGAGTGCGGCGATGAGGTTCCTGACAGGGCACTGAGTGCGGCGGTGAAGTTCCTGACAGGGCACTGAGTGCGGCGGAGAGGTTCATGACAGGGCATTGAGTGCGGCGATGAGGTTCATGACTTTGCACTGTGTGCGACGATAAGATTCCTGATAGGGCACTGAGTGCGGCGATGAGGTTCCTGACAGGGCACTGTGTGCGGCGATAAGATTCCTGATAGGGCACTGAGTGCGGCGATGAGGTTCCTGACAGGGCACTGTGTGCGGCGATAAGATTCCTGATAGGGCACTGAGTGCGGCGATGAGGTTCCTGGCAGGGCACTGTGTGCGGCGATAAGATTCCTGACAGGGCATTGAGTGCGGCGGTGAGGTTCCTGACAGGGCACTGAGTGCGGCGATGAGGTTCCTGACAGGGCACTGAGTGCGGCGGTGAAGTTCCTGACAGGGCACTGAGTGCGGCGATGAGGTTCATGACTGTGCACTGTGTGCGGCGATAAGATTCCTGATAGGGCACTGAGTGCGGCGATGAGGTTCCTGACAGGGCACTGTGTGCGGCGATAATATTCCTGATAGGGCACTGAGTGCGGCGATGAGGTTCCTGGCAGGGCACTGTGTGCGGCGATAAGATTTCTGACAGGGCATTGAGTGCGGCGGTGAGGTTCCTGACAGGGCACTGAGTGCGGCGATGAGGTTCCTGACAGGGCACTGAGTGCGGCGGTGAAGTTCCTGACAGGGCACTGAGTGCGGCGGAGAGGTTCATGACAGGGCATTGAGTGCGGCGATGAGGTTCATGACTTTGACTGTGCACTGTGTGCGGCGATAAGATTCCTGATAGGGCACTGAGTGCGGCGATGAGGTTCATGACAGGGCACTGTGTACGGCGATAAGATTCGTGATAGGGCACTGAGTGGGGCGGTGAGGTTTATGACAGGGCGCTGAGGGCGACAGTGAGGTTCATGACAGGGCACTGAGTGCGGCGATGAGGTTCATGACAGGGCACTGTGTGCGGCGATAAGATTCCTGATAGGGCACTGAGTGCGGCGATGAGGTTCATGACAGGGCACTGTGTGCGGCGATAAGATTCCTGATAGGGCACTGAGTGCGGCAGTGAGGTTCATGACAGGGCACTGAGTGCGGCGGTGAGGTTCATGACAGGGCATTGAGTGCGGCGGTGAGGTTCCTGACAGGGCACTGAGTGCGGCGATGAGATTCCTGACAGGACATTGAGTGCGACGGTGAGGTTCCTGACAGGGCACTGAGTGCGGCGATGAAGTTCCTGACAGATCACTGTGTGCGGCGATAAGATTCCTGATAGGGCACTGAGTGCGGTGGTGAGGTTCCTGACAGGGCACTGAGTGCGGCGATGAGGTTCCTGACAGGACATTGAGTGCGACGGTGAGGTTCCTGACAGGGCACTGAGTGCGGCGGTGAGGTTCATGACGGGGCACTGAGTGCGTCGGTTAGGTTCATGACAGGGCACTGAGTGCGGCGATGAGATTCATGATGGAGCACTGAGCGCGGCGTGAGGTTCCTCGCAGGACACGCAAAAGGTTCACGATAGGACACTGGATGCAGCACCAATGTTCGCCTCGAACTTTCTCATAGTAATTGTGCACGAAGCGCCAAACATGCAAATGTTATTACACCTAAAGTGATACGTGCGTGCATCTCCCGTTCCGCTTGGCCTTTCTGCTGAGTGATAATTTTCTGGACGAACAAGCGTAATTTGTCTCGTAGTTTCGAGGCATCTCTACCAACCGTAGTACCTGGTCTCGTTAGTGTTGACCGTGCTTCAAATACTTCGCCCTGACTTCTGCCCCACGGACCGGGATTATCCTCCTTTTGACCGTGTTTCGCTCCTCCAATTGATCCGGTTTCTAATCCATTGATCGGGAGTTAACTTCCCGTGACGGTTAGCTATATCCCTTGACCCGATTTCTACTCTGTATATGATTAAGATCTACTCATTTTGCCTCGGTTTCTGTACTCTCTTTTATTGGAATTCTACTCCCCCTCGATCGGGAAGCCATCCACATCAACCCGGATTATTTATCGTATTATTAGTGTATTTTCTCGAATGGTTTTCTTTCTCTACACGTTTGTGTATCATCCGCCATGTCTTTAAACGTGTGTAATCCTATTTACCTCCCTGTCATATCGATCCATGGCATTTGCAGACAACTTTAACAACATTGTATGTATATCGATTTTGAGATTACCTAACGTGTTATACGGCTTTGGTTTTTGGTTTCCTAGGATTTAGGAGCGACAAGTACAATACTATATGTAGGCCTTCTTGCCTTCTGTATGTGTATAGAAACGCAGCACACGGCGACGTGATCGCATTCTACATTCTAATTAACACGGATACAACTTGTTGATATCCCACGACAAAGATCTGCATTGAACTAAATGTATATTGACAGCAGATAGTTCCTCAAGGCCGGAGCTTGTAGATGACGCACGTCCGAATGACAAGATTGTCGAAACTCGGGAATACATGGTCGCTGATCTACGACATTTTAATGATATCTCAGGCTAACGTGGGCCCAGTAAATACGACTGCTGGCCGAACGTTCGTTACACTCAGAGCTGCAATGTTATATTTATGCCCGTTCCGGACAGATGACATTCGCCGCGGGCGAGATAATGTGAAACGTTCGCGTCGACAATAACGCAGGATTATGAATGCAGGATTGCGAAACATGCAGCGAATAACGGTTATTGCACTAGTGAAGCAATAATGTCAATTTGATAGCAGAAGGAAATCATAACTAAGGAGAAACTGAATGTGGTGTTTTGACAGCATACCGGCAATCTCGGCGATGTGTGTTGGCGTAATGTCGCAGAAATCTGCGCACTAAAAAACGACACGTGCATCAGACGTCTGCCAATCAGCCGGTCGTGCTTTGCGCGTGCGGGACAAACAAGACTACCGCCACGTGTTAAATAGAGCAAAAAGAGAATTTTCGGCTAATCAACTCCGGCATCATCGGCGCGCCGCGGGCTCAGTGATTGGAGCGTTCGGGCGAGCCGTAAAACGTCGCCGTAACCCAATAACGGCGATGGAGTTTGGTAGTGGCCGAGCGTGAGACGACACCTTGTGCCCACTCCCCCTGATTGACGTGCACGCCGCAGCACGCGCGATGGCCACGAGGCGCCCGTAGCTTGTGCTTTCTCTTGTCTACCGGCAGTGTCGCATTCCAACGTTGTCTTGCGGGCATTACGGACTACCATACAGCGGTTGTTCTGAGGCAAACACCGTAGGACACAGTGACGACTTGAGACCCGCTAGCTTCTCCCGTGAAACGTGTTACTTGTATGAAGACGATTGGGTGTCGTGTTGGACTTATCGACTCAGCACCTTAGCGATATCGTAAGTGCTTCTTAATCTCAGCTTTGAGACCCATTTGCATATTGAGCGGATGCTGTCATATTGCGATTGTTCATTAAGCCGTCAGAGGCGCACGCAGGAGTTGTCGTTAGGAGGCGTGGGCTGGAGCGTCGGTCATTTCAATGTCAAGTTTATATCGCCGTAATGTCAACAAGCAAAGTGAATTATACAATAAAAAGGCATGCGTTGTCAATTAGATAAATCCCCAAATTCAACCAGCTGTTTTACGTCCATACAACTGACGTTGCGAGGTGTCACGCTTCCAACGATTGTTTCTGTTTTATAAAGGTAGAACTATGTTCTTTTTTAGCGTGGAATTCACTTAATGACTACCCAAGGCGCTTTAAACCTAAGCAAAAGTAAGTATTCGGATTTAATAACCGCTAAAAATATATTACTCTATATGCATGTCGGCCATGTAGCATAACACGCGTTGTCGCGAAACAGATTAATGACTGCGTGCCTATTTCTGCGCCAGACAAGCATATCCATTCCAATACCGATTCGACTTTTATTGCGAGAGACATAGCTGCTACTAACGCACAAAAGTTGTTTTTTCATGATATGGAATGACCGTGAATTGCGGCGGATTGCTGATACTCATGCATTTATATAGCTGGCTTAACCGGGAAAACGAATAATAATCGAACCTGCAAATGGATTGGATCAATTAACCGCCCTATTAAGTGTCATGCGCGGTCGAAGATTGCTAAGCGCGAGTTCTGTCTTAATTTGTGTTAAGTCTTGTTGTCCACCGTTCTCACACACTTGAAATGTTGCCGTAGATTATATTGGTTTGTAAGTCGTATTTATACTTCTTCCTCGTCAGCGCTCAGAATGTGATGGCGTCTTTATGGCTGTGTCGGCATTAGCGCGTTTGCACTTGGCTTGGTCCTCTGGGAAGCCTTTCTATGCCGGGTAGCTTTGCACGCATAAATGAGCACGTTACTGGCGTTCATGTTATTATTAGTGCAGCGAGTATCCGGGGCTACAGATTCAGCCACACTTGGTGGTTCAACTAGGAGCACTGACCTGGCGGAATCTGAACAAAGTGGTCATTTAGAGCGGCTGCTCGTTGGCATAAGTGGCTCTTACTGAGATATGTGTAAACAAATATACAAATAACGTCCCATCCCCGGCCACGCAGTCAGCTGCTGAACCCGTAAATGACTTGCCACAGCGGAACATCGATATAGGGAACACACATGTTCAAACTATTCCTTAAATCCCATGAGTGTTCCTTTTAGCGGGTGTTCCTTATATCAAGAGTTATTACTGCCAGAGTCCACGGCACATCTTGAACACCGAAATGTGAGATGATGGCAGATTATTTGCTTGCGAAGATCAGTAGGACTGTGTATGTTAACGATAACTGGCATGGACTTTAGTCATGACACTGGCATCAATGCGAGGTTAGCGAATGAGATCCCCGCTCTGTGAGGGTCCTGCATGTTTCACATTTACCCCCCGCTTACGACCATTTAGTCTACTCCCCTTGGGAGCCATTTAGATAGGATCAATGGTGTATAGGGTCTCGCCCGAACGTCAGAGACAACGTGGGGTGGACGACGTTGCCCAACTTTCGAGATGGGGGTCGGTAGGTGGAACCTTGATCGCTTCAATCGACGATCCGGTGCTCAACCGCACGACTACCGTGCCCCAGTGTAGGCCAATATTTTTGTACTGAACGTAAATTGTTTATTGAAAATCATTTGTGTATGAACGTCTACGCCGTGTACTGGCATGTTCAGTACGTACGAGAACAGCTATCTATCATTTCCAATACCAGAGGACATAGGTAATCGGAGTCATGCGTTCACGGATGACGTGATAGGCATGCAATTAAAATCACTAAAATCTAAAGATACATTTTGGCGTTCACTCCTATGTTTAAAGAAACCGCGGAAGTTACACGTCCGGACATCGCATTAATAGCACGTCTGCGTAAAGTCATAGTGCAAAAAGACTGTAGCTAGCATCAAAGCAAACGCTTCCCGGAATAGTTCCAATATAACCGTATGTAAATTCTTCAATGTTATTACTTCCACGATGCGCTGCTGAAAGCGTGTCCTTCTTCATTGGCATGTGTTTTTGAGAAAGTCTGCTAATTTCTTTTTTGTTGGCGGGCAGCCGCTGCATACGTGTGTGGCCACCGTTTGTCCAGGGTACTGACTATGACAACGTCTGTTTGTCCACAGAGCTCGAGTCAAACAAGACTCATATCGTCCTGCTTATTCCAGAAGGTTCTCACCCTCAGACTTAGTGAGACACAGGAACATAATTATTTAAATTTGTCTTCATTATAGCCACAACTTAGAACTATATATGCGTTGTTTCATCTAAAAGTACACCAATGTCCTTATACATTCAACCATTGTCACGAATGTACGTGAAGACAGGCACTAGACTCTCATAAAAAAGAACACTGTTTTGGTAAATTCACCAGGGGTGAATCCCAGGTGATCAAAAATAGCACCGTATATTCTCATGGCATTCGCAGCAACACTTGCCACAGCATTATACACAATTATTGCATCATAAAAGTACAATAGCCAGACATGTCTGCATGTATATTGTCACGTGAGAAGAGTTTATTGCTCTGTAAATAAATAATTTTTGTTTTAAGCAACACACTGTCCTGGATGCTTTAACGAGATCGTAGCACGCCCTTGTTATATTGGCGACTGTTGCAGTCTGTCTCGATGTATGTGTGTATGTGTGTGGGTGTGTGCGTGTGTGCGTGTGTGCGTGTGTGCGTGTGTGCGTGTGTGCGTGTGTGCGCTAAAAGGAATCTCGTGTTTATGTAATATTTGAAACGTCGAAGTCAACCCACTGATCCCTGCGTGGGTCAAGCACTCGATGAAACTGGGACAATTATCGCAACGTACACACACACACGCGCGCGCACGCATGCACACACACAAACACACGCGCGCGCGCACACACACAACGTTATAACATCTTGAACGCCAAAATGTAACGCGTGACGTCATAGCACAGGTACGTCATCATGTGCCAATGGCGTACTTTAACATTCAGTTATCTCACACTTGCTAGCTCTCGTAGAGTTATAGATAATAATAGAAATAAAATAACTTCTATTGCGCCTAAATCCTTGGAAACCAAGCTCAGAGGAGCATCAAAACAAAATGGTGATCTGTGTCACGATGATGATGATGGTGATGATGATGATGATGATGATGATGATGACTATGATGATGATGATGATGATGATGATGACTATGACTATGATGATGATGATGACTATGATGATGATGATGATGGTGGTGATGGTGATGATGATGATGGTGATGATGATGATGATGATGATGATGACTATGATGATGATGATGATGACTATGATGATGATGATGATGATGATGATGATGATGATGATGATGACTATGACGGTGATGATAACGGTGATGACTCATGATGGAGATAATGATGGACGCACGCACGCACGCTCGCACACACATACACACGCACGAAGATGTTGGATCTGACGTCAAATACGCTATTAGTCATATGGGTGACGTTCATTATGTTTTTAACACAACGTATAGTTATGGAAGCAAAAATGATGCATAAACATACCTGAAACTGTAAAATATATTATGCTGTTACGGGTCATTAGTCTAGTGACTAGTGCGACACCTGACAAACATTATTGAATGACAGGCGCCATAAAAAGAGTTGTGTAACTTGTTTGGGGAAATGCGGTTCTCATAGGAATACATTATTTGTGTTTAAAAGATGAAATAACTAGTTTAGAATAGCGATCCCTTGCACAAAATACTCTGTTTTCTTCTTTTACACCAGCAACGGTTGACAAAATGAGGCAAATATTATAAATATATAACTAAGTTCGGGTATTTTTCCAGACGATTTTAAACATGCATATGTAAGCCCCGTTCTCAAGAAGACTTCTCTGTCTAAAGATGACTCTAATCTCAGTTTCATTTCCAAAATACTTGAAAAAGGTGTAGCAAAACGCCTTAAATAAATTTATTGTCTAATGAATTACTATCTGCATACAAACAGCTTCATTCTACGGAATCTGATTTATAAAAAGTGTACAATGGAGGGATGGAAAGGGGAATGGAGAAAAAGACCGAGGAGAATGGAGAAAGGTGGTACAGAAAGTAGTGCAAGCGCAATGAGGAGGAAGAGAGAGAAAGAAGAGGAAGAGAAAGAAAAGAAAATGTCGACGTATCCAAGCCAGCCACACAACCTGAAGACAGGGAATGACAAGGAGAACAACATTATGATGATACTTTAAATGTGGAATGAAGTATCTGCACTTACCTTGCTTGATCTATCTGTTGCCTTCGATACAGTTGATCACGTCATTCTCATTAATCGTTTGTCTTTATGGTACGCTGTATCTGGCACAGCGTTGAGTTGGTTTGGTCATATTTAACACATAGTCATCGTACAGTGAAGATCGCGATTGTCTTGCATCAGCACTCCCTGTTTCATATGATGTTACTCGGGGTTCTCTCCTCGGACCATGACTTTTCACTCTCTGCACAACACCATTGAGCTCAGTTATTAACAGTCATAATCTGAGCCACCATCTTTATGCGGATGATACCCAAATTTACATTTTTATATCTACGCTTAATATCAGTTGCTCCTTAGATCAGCTCAGAAATTATCTTAATGACATTTTCGTTCGGATGTCTGAGAGTATATTAAAGTTAAATGCTGATATAACGGAGTTTCTTATTATTAGTACACAGAGGCAGCGTGACAGAATTAAAAGCGTTTTCCCCACACCTACGCTTAGTCAGTACGTTTCGCCTGTACTCTTTCAGCGAGGAAACTAGGAATTATCTTTGACGGTAATTTCAATTTAAACGGCATATTTCTCAAACATGTCGCTGCTGTTATTAGCATATTCGTGATTTACGACGTATTCGCCGTTATCTGCCTCTTTCTGTTACAAAACCTATTACAACTGCAATTGGAATGAAATTGAGATGTTTATCAGTGGCGAGATGAAGCAGCATAAAGCAACTTGCGGCATTTAAAGCAAACACCATGTGTTATTCCTCAATAACGGTTATCTATAACAGCCTGCAAGAACAAGTGAGCATTAATCTATTATACGACTCTCCGTGGACAGCACACACAGTGGGCGAGAGTCGCTCCGTTAAACGTTATCCTAATCCCTGCTTGATAGCTGTACACATCGCGCCCTTTGCTCCAAATGATTATGGAACAATTGCTCCAAATGATTTTGTGACAACACAACAATAGCGTCGTTGACAGTGACTGTATTTACAACACTATTTCATAATTAATAATTTATAATTAAGGAATAATTAAGATCGCTTCCAATAGTCTCGTGATATTATTTGAAAACGTTCCCCGGTAGAGAGTTTAAACACTCTAAGCACGTTTGAGTTTAAATTAACCCAGTCATATTATTTTGACGAATCTGCATTCTTCTCAGATAAGACCTACCGTGTAGGTTCAGCGATAGATAGGAGTTTATTTAGTCAGCTAGGAAAACAGGAGAGCTACAATGGGATTAGGGTTAAGGATAAAAGGGTACAGTGGCGGGAAAAAAGACGGGGCGAAGACGGTGTTAGGAAGAAGTTAACGCAAGGAGTGAGAGAGGTAATTGCACTCGTGCTAACTTAATATTATGTCCGTCCATGCCTTGACCGTCCTTGACCGTCTACTACGGAACAGAAGCAGCGACTGTCGAATCACAAGGATCTTTAATACATCCTTTCGAGTACCACAAAGCTATCTGGTGGGTTGTTTTGAACGACACAAGTGGGTCAGAAACATCTTGAACCGCCGGTTAAAGTTGAATGCTGAGCTAAATTCCCGTTTAAACTGTTTTTAAAAAGTATAGGCTCCTGTGCATAACATGAACAATATTTACATAGTTGATCATATTTGCCTAAATTATGTTATTTTTGGCATTTAACATGTATTTAATAATGATTCGATAAATGGTCACCTGCCACAGCAAAAATGGGTATTAAGTCACAAAATTGTGAAATTTAGTTTTGACCCTTTGACCCACCGATTTAAAAATGGCACTTAATTTGTTGAAATATCTTCAGTAGTTATTTTTGCTAAACTTGAAGCAAACGAACGTTTTGAGAAACGATGTCACTTTGATTCATATCGTCTACTTTACTTTTTAAAATATAATATGGATCCGTAAATGCATATTAGTTTTTGATTGTTTGTCGAGGAAAATAAGCTGGACACTGAAAGATTAAATTAAAAGTTATCCATTTCTACCAAATTCCCAAAATTGACGGAGCCTGACCTAGACAGCTAGTTTTGTCTCGAGTGCCAGTGCGACTTGACATCCGGTTCACTGTGGTGCGGCACAATTATGCTTTTGCAAAAGTACTGGTCATCAGGTCCGGCAAGCGGAATAACAAACGTATGAAACGCGGATATATAATGTTTTGTGTCGTGTGCCGTTGAATCCTAAATCGTTTATCTTAAAGTAGCATGTTGTGTGTGATAAGTTTACATGGTGCTGGGAACGCGATGTAGGGTACACTGGGAATTTGAATTTAAAAGATGGACGATCTGAGAATGTAACTTTAACTTAGGGAACTGCTTGATCTAAGATCTTAGATTTATGCACATTTATTGCGTATATTGATCGTTAGTATTACCGCAAGGTGATCTGTAAATAGTTCACGTATTGCAACTTAATATAACGTAATTTATGCTGGTTTTATTTGCATGAAATCGTCCAGACATTTGCTATTCTTCTCGCGGAGTGGCACATAACACGGCTGGCGATACCGAGACTGTTTGTTGTTGGCGTATTAATTGACTGCGTTGTGTGCACTGACATGTGACAGAAACGTACAAAATGACTACATTAGATACGGTTGAGTTTAGGATATCGATAATGTGATTGTATGACTGGTAACGAGATACAATTAACGATGAAGGAATATCGTCGATTGGAGTCATTATTACAACAATCAATATCGCGTGTGTTTGGATGATTAACCTCAATTGTGTTCATGCTGTACTAAAACAATTAACATATCATATATTGTACATCTTGTTTACTCATTGCAAACTATGTTTTGCAATAACATGAAGCCGCCGAGACCAGTGACGCCGTCCCTTGAATAATGAATAATTAAGGCTTCCTGCTCGGTCACATTCAAAGTGAGCTGGGTGTGTAGGTCATTTATCCACAATGGGATTAACTTTGAGACATAAACAAGTATACAGGCATGATACGTTGTGGCAATTCCCGTGTCATAAGTCGATTGTCTAGGGGTAATAACTATGACACATGAGGATTGGAATAATATGTTGTAGATTCGTTTGACAATTCCTATAGTTGGCAAATATATAAAAGAACTACAAAAAAGAACAGCGGTAAATATTGCACAATTTAATAAATAACAAATCCTACTCGTACAGACGACGATGGAATCGAACGACTGGTAATAACTCCGTCAAATTTATACATCTCAAATATTTACTGATATTTTGTACAATTTATATAATGAAATGTTCAAGTTGGTATAGCCATAGGCTTATAAATTGTAATCTAATTTCTAAATGTTCATTTTAGCTCAATAGTATTCTAGTAAAAATTATCAATGTACGTCGCACGAATATTCGTAAATCACTGCTGCTCGGTATAATGACGAATTTGAAACGCTTGGTCGAATCTCACATCTTCACGGAATTTTCGAGTCGAACACCCAGAATGACATCGACGACTGACTCTGTCAGTGACTGTCTTACATTCTAACTTTTAACTAAATAAATGCCCTTTTTGACAACATTTTTATTTTCTATATGCCAAAAAACATAACGAAATATATTTATATATATAACTTCATTTCTATATAACTACGGGCCACACGCCCGACTAAAATTAATATAAGATTACATTTTGATTGCTCCCGATGTAACCTTCTCGCTTGGTACCACTACAGCACAATCCCGATCCAATCTATCACGCCCGCGTCCTTCTTATAAACCAACCAATCAAATTCATATTTCGGGTGACGTGATACATTCCATAAATTTCTACCGCGGAATCCAAAAGAAATTGTCATGTGAAACTTGGGAAACCTAAACATGAACCAGCGATTTTCGCCACCTATCCACAAAGTACTTGACTAATAACTTGACCTTTTTCCTCAGTTCTACAGATGAAATAGCAACAATATAAATGGTATAGACTGCATGTTATATTCAGTTACTAATTGTTTCAATACCTTATGTTAAGATGATTTCATTGAAAAGTATGCATGGCTGATTCACATCAATGAGATAATAAACCTTTACTGTTTTATATGTTGTAACGTGTAACACAACATGAAATAATCTCTTATATATTATAACTGTGAATAACAAATATAAATACAGCAACACTAATTTATAATATATTACCAATTTACTATAAATTCCATTGTAAGTTGAAATTGGTACATCTTGCTAACGCATCCATCTAGTCGTTGTAATTAATTGGAAATTAGCATAACGATAATTATAAAGGTATCGCCATTTTATGGACAAAATTGTGACCTTCTTCACTTCACTTCACTTTTCCCATAACCCTTAAGGATCGTTGGGGCACCACTGACTTTAATAATAGATAATGATTTTATACCTGCCAATCACTGTGACAAATGATATTTATAATTGAAATTAATTATACTGATATGTTGTTTTACAACATTCGTGACACAAGTACACATTTCCTGTGTGAATTATTGGAATGTGGTGGTTATATTTCTATGCGTTTTGGTGGATATAAAACATATGAAAACGGGATTTTAGTGGTTCATGAGTGATTGACACGGAGAGTGGCTGGTCCAATCTTTATCATTGGCGTTGGAACGTGGTGACGTTTTGGGGCCGAGTCCCTCCAAAAACCTCAAATTACACCCCAAAAGGCTCGCCAAACAATTCACCTTGAGGCTCTCAAAGAATCTTCAGTTGCATCCCCCTTAAGGCAAAAACCTTACCTTTACGCTCTTTAAAAGCCTCAATTGCGCCCCGCCCCTTTCGATATTAGGCCGAGATACACTGGTACTTTTCGCGCGACCCAACCCGACTATATCAAACCAGACTAGACTCACCCCGACTACAGTGTATACACTACACCGACTGCCGGCGTCACGTCATGATCACGTCATGATCACGTTATGATCACGTAAACTTGAAAACTTACGAATACGTCCGAATGACACCGACTAGCATTGACGTAGTCGAATATTTTCAAGTTTACATAATTATGACATCACCGGTGTCAATCGGTGCAGTGTATGCATTGCGGTCGGGATGAGTCTGGTGTGGTCGGGTCGGGCAAAAAGTGCCAGTGTATCCCGGCCTTTAGAAAACCAGTTCGTTACTTAGTGAGGACGCCAGTCGACCTGAACCTATAGCGAGACTTCAGAACCTATCAAAACATTTCAGAACCTATCACGAGACTGCCAATCATATAGCCTGATTAGCCTACACCAGACAGGTCCGTGAGTTTCCAGTCATTTGGTGCACACCATTGAAGGAACTTACGGGTCTGAAAATGCAGCAGTTTCTCTCAAAACAACCGTTTCCCGATTAATTTGGTATTTCGCTACCACCGCGGTATTCCAGCGGAAAAATTCAATAGTAAGAAAAATCAATCCTTCACTGAACCGTATGCGGCTTAACGAGCCGTCTTTTGCCGTTATTTACGGTCTGTTTTAGATTCATTTAAATTCTCATGTGACGTCATATATGGAGTCAAATAGTGTTTGCAGCAATAACTGACAACGCAATAGGCATATCCGCAGTCGACGTAAACCCAATTTCCCTGTTTCATTTGCCATTCCAATGGAGCCGACTCGTTGTGCTTAGTTACTGCTCAACTTGCTGATTTCTCCATTGAAATGACAGTTAAGGGAGGGAGTTGTGAGTGATGCTGTTGTCATGTCGCACGTCAAATGACCTAAACATTGGTCACGTGACGAGTACCGTTCATGAAGTCATCCATTCGTCTTCTTCATTATATTATGGTGAACCCGATTCCCGGGTAATATCCCACAGCTAGAGTTGATTATATACTCCCAGCGCAAATACAGCGCATTTTTTTTATAGCAACCTAAAAGGGCATTCTCAAAATGCGTTTCGTCATACAACTGTGATGTATATTCACGGTGGACACCACCTTGTGTTTTACGAAGTGTAAATGATCGGCTTTGGAATAGACATGGTATCCTCATGATGAATAATACATGTATTCACATTAATCTATTGGCCGCTGACAGACATTTAATGGTACACAATAAGTTGCTAACTGAAATTATGTATGTTACTCGCTCCCAAAACTCCGAGGTGAGTTGACATCAACAACAACACCTGAGGCGTGGAGAAAGTAGGTCTAGGTCAGCTCCCCGGAGATCTACTTAACTGGGTCGGAGAGTCTCATTCAGCCTGTGGCTAGATACCCCAGTTACTTCTTGAACGTGTTCGTAGAGAGCGCAACAACACCATCTCCAGGACGATTGTTCTAGCAAGCGATGGCAAGATTTATAAAGAAGTTGTTTCGAATCTTTTTGCACGAATGGCCAGGTCCTACGTCTTGCATATAGCTTTACGCGGAGGCCTCGCGTGTTATCTGCAGAGATATTAAATAAATTATCTGGGTTGCAAAATAACCCGAGAAGATGTAAGGAAGATGAAGGAATTGGGAGAAAGTAGCATGGAACAAACACGTAAAGTTGAAAGTAGTCGGAAAATGATTGAGCTTGTCAGGAAATGTGCAAAGAATCAGCGAAGGCAGACTGAAAAAAGAGCACGGAAAGCAGAAGAGGGTGGCAAAAGATAAAGAAGAAGTCTGAAGCTGATATGGAATGAAAACATTGAGCGGGAACTTGGGAGGGCTGGTGTAAACAGAATGGAAAAACATCGCGGACGAGAGAGAAAGATGGAAAGAGATGAAAAAAAGCGGAAAAAGACAAGAATTGAGTGACATCACAGTCTACTACTACTATAACAACAACAACTACTACTACAACTACTTCTACTACATGTACCCCACCTCTCAAGGGAGCAAAGGGGAAGAAGAAGGTCTGGGTTGCTTCTGTTTAATCCACGTTGGTATTTGTCTACACTCATGGTGTCTCTTCAAGGGAAACCCATTGGGTCGGTATTCTCCTGCTAAGTTTCAGCGCATTCGTTTGGACTTTCTCCGATTCATTGATATGGTTTTGGTAAAGTGTGTTCCAGACTGGTGATGCGAACTCTAGCACCGGTCTTATCGTGCAATCATATAGTATATCTTTATAATCGTTTCTGATTTACAGTCAACACATAACTTAGTTAATTCTATGCGCAGATTTGTGAGTGCTGATCCCATCAGGCAGTGCGCAAACTGTCACTTCCGGTCGGTCTCCTTTTCGCGTTGATCTTCAAGTATTTACACGTGGTAGACGTCTATATTCGGCTGAATGTGATTAGCAGATGGAATGCCTCCGAGCGTTCCAAAATTAGTCCACATTTCTAGGTATTTGCCTTGTATCGCTGATGGATTTTGTCAATAGCACTCATCATGAATTGTTGATAGTAATACTTGACGCTATAAAACTGTGCAAGATTGGATGAGAACTAATGTCAATGCCACTTTTACTTAGCGTGTGTAACCTGATACGTGTAATACGTTACCTCAGTCTACAGGGTAAACAAAAACGGTATATAACGCCACATAAGACAATGCAAACCAGCAGATTAAGGGAAGACCAAAAAGACTTAAAGAAACAAAACATTTGTGAAGAAGAAAAAGTCACGAATGAGCCTAAGTGATTGAGCGGTCGTGATGTAAGGACACTCGTTCTGTCGGATTCCATTTGATACGACTATTATCCAAGTGTAAATGTCTGGACTTACACTTTATCTCTCTTTCTCTTTCTTTCTCGTTCTCTCTCTATCTATATATATATATATAAATATATAAAACACAGAGGGTCAACGAACGAAACGGAACAACCTTTCTGCCGATTGCGTAATTCCACATAAGAAAAACCATTGACAGTTGTCTGACATAATGTGGGTATCTTGCCTGATTAATAACGTTATTGTCAACGGACTGTGTTTGTTTTGCCTTTCAACGGATGGCGTTCACCGGTGCGGTTGTTGGTCTAAGACTACTGATGGGTCTCCTGACGATACTGGTTGATGTTATGTCACTAGATGGCTATTGCTGTCATTTACGACGTTGTGACGGTTACATTATGGTCTTGTGTTTGGGCTCTTGTTGGTCACACACGGCGGACGTGACTCCGGATGATCGTAGACGATGCCATGTAATTCGTTAGCGGTTTGTATTTAAAGCCAGCTGCGTCAACAGTGAACAGTGGAACACTGTGGTTCAGCGTGGTGGTGATTGTTTTAATGTTGTGTCTACCTGAAGCGTATTATATTAGTGTTGTATCATAAGTTTGATATCAGAGGTTCATTTAACCCAATCTTTGTGTCGATAATTATTAGACTTGTTCAGGTTGTTTTGACTAAACAACCTGAACAATGTGGAGGTGTAATGCTGTAGCGAATATATCACCTTCAATGCTGGCATTTGTAGATACGTCTCTCAACAAATAAAGTTCCTTGCTTTGTCAACACCGCATATCTTCAGAAAAAATATGTTATGTTTGGACATGAACCAGTTCATTTGAAGATTGTTTACCTATATATATATATATATATATATATAGGTAAACAATCTTCAAATGAACTGGTTGTGTGAAGATTGTTTACCTATATATATATATATATATATATAGGTAAACAATCTTCACACAACATTAAAACAATCACCACCACGCTGAACCACAGTGTTCCACTGTTCACTGTTGACGCAGCTGGCTTTAAATACAAACCGCTAACGAATTACATGGCATCGTCTACGATCATCCGGAGTCACGTCCGCCGTGTGTGACCAATAAGAGACTCTTGTTCACATATTATGAGCTCGCTAAGCAACACACGAAGCTCATATATATATATATATATATATATAAGCAACACACGAAGCTCATATATATATATATATATATATATGAGCTTCGTGTGTTGGTTAGCGAGCTCATAATATGTGAACAAGAGTGAGATGATACATTCGAGGCATTTCATTAGTAAACAACACCAGATATTCTTGTCAACTGGTAGTTGTCAATAGAGGAATCGTGATTACTACGAACTCGGCGTGATCGACGCGTAGCAACAATCACGGCATCATGATAGAATACATTGATACGCTGATACGTTGATATGTTGACGTTGGTATGTCGATTGGCCGTGCAGATGACACGTTTACTTATCTAAATATCTCATAGGCGTCAGTAAGTGGTGAATAGTCGCGGTATGAGGCTCACAAAATCCCTCCAGCTGCACCATGCTTGAGGATCACCAATACGTCCAACTGCATTCACTCCCATCCATTAAGGTTCACCAAACATCTCCAATTGAGCCCCCTTGAAGCTCAAAATATTGGGGGCTGAGCCGCCAAGCCCCCCGGTTTCGATGCTTGTGTAACTGTGACGAGTGCTGCTATATATACATACACACACACACACACACACACACACACACACACACACACACACACACACACACACACACACACACACACACACACACACACACACACACACACACACACACACATACTCCGCAGCATGTTCAAATGGTAAACAAAACATCCAGCTTCATTGGCAATACGGCCGAGTTGGACTGACTTAACAGCAATCCCCGTTGTTGTTCAATGACGTCCCAATTTCCCACGTTCAACACAGCGGACTTACTGTTTCAAATTACTTCCGCCGCCAATTCCCAGTGGAGGAACTGACCGGTTCCCTTTAATTCTACGACCCCTAATATTTTCAGGCAAGGCTGCCAGCTAACCCACAAAGTCTGGCCACCGCCCTCTGCATCTTCCTTTCGCAACGTACGCCACAACAATGTGACGTGTGCCTATTTTACGAACGCGTCTTCGTATTTCGTCTCGTTTTCCCGTTACTCATTAATAGTCCTATTTGTTCGTTTGACCTGTAATGAATTACACGCTCAAGCGGACAGAGAGAGACCCCGGTTCGAATCCTGTGCTGCCATGTCGTACCTTGGTGCGACATGGCAGCATAGTCAAGTCTGCTGCCAACAAGCGCTGCAATAATTTAGCAACAGAAAATTACATAATCATACCGGCGAATATGGCGAAGATCAGGAATATGATAAAAATAGCAGCCTCACGTTTGAGATATGTGTTGTCGGAAATTGAAGTTACTATCAAAGACCACTCCTAGATTCCGCACCGAGGTTGTTGGCGTGATATGCTGATTCAAAATACGCGTAGGGAAAAAACATCAAGTTTACTACGCTGTACTGGAGTACCAATAATGATCAATTTAGTTTTATTTGCATTTAATTTAAATTTGCTGTCAGTCATCCAGTGGAATATAGCTTGGAGGCAATCACTAAGTTGGTTAAGGAAGCGATTTGTATCCGGGGTGGCCAACGAAATGTATATCTGAGTATCACCAGCATAAAGATGATGATCCAAGTTATGTCTTTGTATAACAGAGCTTAGTGGCGTGGTGTAAAAAGTAAAAAAACAAATGCCCAGGAACAGAACCCTGGGGAACATCAAATAAAGCTGGCAGTGCAGCCGAAAAGCAGTTTATGGTTTGGTATATATCAGGTAGGTATGAAGAAAACCAGCTTAGAACTGTGCCAGGTATGCCGTACCACTTTAATAAGCGTTCAATGAAAATGCTGTGATCAATCGTGTCAAAAGCGGCAGAGAGATCTAGTAAGGTAAGTGCAGTCACTTTACCATTATTAATGTTTAAGTTAATGTCATTGTGAACCTTTAAGACGGCAGTCTCTGTTGAATGAAACTGTCTATTTGCTGATTGTGACATATTAGTTAAGACATTTGTGCTAATGTGAGACATTAGACGACTTGCTACAACTTTTCTAGTATTTTGGAAATAAAGCTGAGGTTAGAAATAGGTATATAACTGTTTAGATCTTGTTTAGACAGAGATCACTTCTTCTTAAGAAGTGGAGTGACATGGGGCTATTTGAAATCATCAAGAAAACAGCCAGAGCAAAGTGATGTATTTATAATATTTGTCATAGATCCAATTAATGTATCGAGACATGCCATCAAGACTTATTTGGGAGGACATAACTATTTTCCTAGCTTCATCAACTGTTGCAGGTTCAAATGATACAAGTAGAGAATTTACTTGTGTAAAGTCCACATTGACATTACTTAGAGTATGACCTGGGAAAGCAGAACGAATAATACTGATTTTATTCTTAAAGTGACTAGAGAACGAGTCACATAGAAACTCAATTGATATATGATCAGGTAGCGATGGAGTAGGCCGTCTATGTAAAATGTTATTGATACAGTTCCATAATTGATGCGGATTATCAGACTTTTTATGATCATATTTGTATAATAATCTGATTTAGCTTTGGCCATTTGCCTGTTACAGAGATGACATTGCTTAGAATAGCACGACCTGTCTAAAGGCGATCGTGATTTGCGCCAATCAAGCTCTAAATAAAGACGACGCTTTTTAGACAGTATAGTTTCGGAAGTCATCCATGGAGCCGGTGGCCTTTCTGACACACATTTAGATTTCATAGATGCATGTTTGTTAAGTAATGCATTGAGTACTTGGCAGTACTGTTTATATAAGACAGATAAATGTTCTTTTGGATCTATGGTAAGGTCAGATTTAAGGAAATCAGCCATTAAAGCTGTAATGTCAATCCTGTGAATGGCTCTGTAAGACACGTTGTATTTCGACTCTAATGGAGATATAGACACGTTAACATTAGCAATGACAGATTGGTCGTCTGATATCCCATCAGAAACAGTTCGTGTTTGGTTATTACTACAAGAGGTCAAGCCAATGGCCAAGTATATGTGTCTAAAAGGTAACATGTTGTGTCAAATCAAAGGATGCCAGAATATAGTCAAACGTAGTTGCAGTTGTAGGAGATATATCCAGGTGAAGATTAAAATCACCAAGAATGTAACATTCTGAATGGATGGTTGCCAGATTTTCCAACAGATCCTGAAATTCTTCAAAGACATTTGCTGGGTGTCCCGGAGGGCGATAGATACAAACAAAGTATGCAGAGAAAGAAGAATCTGACATTTCAGCACAGATGGACTAAAAACTGGAGTATTCAGGATTGGAATGTAATTTAACTTTGAACTGCTGTTTATACTAGAAAACCGACACCACCACCACGTACTTCTAAACGTGGTCGATGGTGAAAGGTGTAACCAGGGGAGCAAGATCAGCAATGCATGCAGGTGTATCATGTGGCAGGTGTATTATGTGGCAGGTGTATCATGTGGTCTGAGCCAGGTCTCACTTACAGCAAGGATGTCTATTTTCTTTGAAATTAATAAATCACAAAATGAGGCTGTCTTATCTCGAACAGATCGAATGTTTCTAGTGGCCACCCGAATATTTCGTCTAAAAGCCGGCCCAGGATTGAGACTTACATCTCCTGCTAGTAATAGAATTATTGCTAATTTCAATATTGGCGTAGAGCGGGGGATTTAACAAGATTTAACAAGATTGCCACCCATAGAATTAACTCTAGGTGGCAGGTGGACAAGGAAGCCCTTTGGCTTATCGAGAGTCCGACCCTTTTATCTATGTGTATCCCGCCCGTCTGAGGTATGTGTCGATTTTATTTTTAAACATATTCACGCTACTAGCACCCACACAATCAGCAGGTAATCTGTTCCATTCATTTACAGTCCTTTGTGAAAATGAAAACTTTCTTATATCCAATCTACTCTGCTCCTTTGCCAATGTAAGTTCATGTCCTCTAGTCCTTCTATCTTTCTTAACTGAGAAAAAAATATTTCTATCAATATTTTCATAACCATTTTATATTTTAAACACTTCTATCTGATCTCCTCTCAATCTCCTGGTCTCTAGTGTTGTTAAACCGCATTTTTTTAGGCGTATTTCGTAACTAAGATCCCTCAGTTTTGGTATCATTTTAGTTGCTCTCCTCTGCACTCTTTCTAGCATATCTATGTCCTTCCTGCGATATGGCCTCCACGCTTGAATACAATATTCTAAATGAGGCCTAACTATTGTTTTGTACAGCGGTATTATTAGCTCTTTTTCCTTATACGTTATGTTTCCGCCTAATTAATCCAAAGATTTGATTTCCCTTTGTAGCTGCAATTCCGCACTGCTCTGAAACCTTCATATCAGCACTAATGGTTAACCCTAAGTCCTTTTCTTTTACAGTAGTACTTAGTACAGTACCCCCATTGTATATTCTACTTCTTCGTTCCCATGTCCTGTGTGGAGGCATTTACATTTCCCAAAATTGAACAGCATTTGCCACTTTTCAGACCATTTGATCAACCTGTCAAGATCATCTTGTAAATGCTGTCTATCTCCATCACTTTTAATCCTTCTAAACACTTTTGTATCATCTGCAAATTTCAACACCTTGCTTGTTATTTCATCATCCAAATCGTTGATATATATTAAGAATAATATAGGACCTAATACTGATCCCTGTGGTACCCCACTCAATACCGATTTCCAGTTTGAAGCCTCCCCATCAACTACTACACGTTGTCTTCTGTCAATCAGCCATTGTTCTATCCAGTTTATTATACCATTTCCTATGCCATGGGCCTTTAGTTTAAGCAGTAATCTTTGATGTGGTACTTTGTCGAAAGCTTTTTGAAAATCTAAGTAGACGATATCTACTGGTGATCCCTCATCTACCCACTTAGTGATGTATTCCAAAAAAGATAACATATTTGTTAAGCATGACCTCGCTTTTAAAAAACCATGTTGAGATGGGTTTATCAAGTTTTGTTTAGCAAGAAAATCCACCATGTGATCTTTAATTAGTCTTTCTAACAATTTACAAATCACTGATGTTAAACTCACTGGTCTATAGTTCTCTGACTTGTTTCTCGAACCTTTTTTGAATAACGGTATAATGTTTGCTTCTTTCCATTCTAAAGGAACCACTCCCTCTTCTAATGACAATTGAAAACTGTTGCAAGCGGTATGCTAATTTGTTCTACAATTTCCAATATTCGGAATCCCATCCACTCCAGGTGATTTATTATCCTTCATAGCCCTTATTTTCTTACCTACCATTTCCTGGGTTACAATTAATTGTCCTAAATAGTCTGAATCTGCCCCCTTGAACTTAGCCTCTGGTACTGGCAGTGAACTAATATCTTCTCTGGTAAACACTGAACTAAAGTACTCATTCAGGTCTTCTGCCATTAAGAATCCCTCTGATATTATATTTCCAGCACTATCTTCTAGAGGACCGACAAATTGGATTTGGGATTGGCAGTAACTTTCTAACAAACAAACACGAAGACACGGCAAGCTATGCAACATTAAAATAAAATTATGTATTTTAGTGTGCTTAGGAAAAAAGCACATTAAAATGATTAGATATCAATGGTTTGCATAAAACAAAACGTTTATTCTTTACGGCAACAGACAACGACACACAGAAAACACCGAGTAAGATGGTGACACAATTATGTCAGACTATTATCATATTCAGTAGAAATTGATAGAGCAAAAACATGTAGCCACAATACATAAGTATAGATGCTTTGCCATGGGTAATAATTAACAAGAAAACAATTAGTTATTGTGTATGCCAAAATAACACTAAATAATAAGAAAATAAAAGTAATAATTATATTATCCAAATTGCATGCTCAGTCTATGTTAACACTACAATAACAGAACAGTCAGAACAAGTCTAAACTAGTGGACACAAGAGGTTGATTAAAGGATATTAATAAAATGAAAGAGATAAAAATGTCAACGTAGAAATGCATATTGTAATAGTTAATATATAATAATTTATTACACATAATTATATATAATCTTGATAATAAATAGTAAGGAATATTAAGCCCAAAGCTAACGCTAAGACTAAGGCGTAAGTCAAAAACTAAATTACATTTACAAGGATAGTAGAGTCTCAATTTTAACACAAAGCCTAATTTATTTAATTAGAAAACGTTGAACCTGGGCTAACCCCGATCATTAAATTAAAAGGCAGGGAGAACTATTTATATTTATTAAAATTCATTTAGCCATAGCCTTAGACAGGCAGAAACTGACTGCAGTGTAAATGCTTAGTGAATCGGTTCACAACTCGACTGCACCATGATTCCATTTTAAATACCGTTTTATTGTAATAACAAAAGTCCAATAATAATATAAAGGGTCAATAGAAAAAAAAACAGACAGCGAGTTTTGTAACTGAGTCGTTTAACAGTGTAATGGGTGCAAAGGACAACATTTAAAAAACTAAACATCGTCGTCCGGCGAAAGTGAGCGATAATCTTTGATATTGGCTAACGTGTTTTTTTTTTAAGTTGAATGTGACAGCGCCAAAACTTGTTAAATATGCATATAGTTTAAATATACTTAGCTTGTGGTTGAATTATTGGTTCTGCAGCACTTTACAAGTTACATAATATTAAAGTAATCTATTCAAAATAATTAGTATGCTGTAACTGAACATTAGACGAAAGATAAATTTTGAAAGTAAACATTATGCCCCGCCCCCTAGCGTTTGCTTTATCAAGTAATTAATAAATTGCAATGAATGTGCATTAGTCATTACTACACATTACTTGTTGGTGTTGGACAACTTTTTGTCATCATGTGTGTGATTGTAATCTTGTAATATATCGATTTCGACTTCAAGCGAGTTAAAACGTGCTTTAATACGTGATGCGTCAACTGTTGGTTTATATAGCATTGAGCAGAGAGAAACTATGATAAATAACATGCAATCTGTAGATTGTCCGAGATTTATTTAAATGGAACATAGCCTAGGACACGGGCATACGCCGGCTTTGCAATTGTAACTGTTGTAAAATGAGATTCACAAAAAACGAGACTCCAAGCGCCATTCATAGGCACGTGTAGGCCTATTTAGAGTACAACGTTATTATACCTGTGATTTAAGCAAACATTGTTTGTTACTTAATTTATAGTATAATGTTCCGAATACTAGAATAAACATGCTGATGGTCTGTGCCTCCCAAATGGCGTTTACTAAGCCTAAACCAGTGTTCACAATATGAATGTAGCGCCCGCAAAACGCTAACATTGTAACCAAACATTCAAAATGTAACAGCGGCCACTGTATTGGTATTTATTGCGGGGGCAGGCGTCTCTACCTTCGAGTACTTTTGAAGTTGGTTGGTTCCCACACATTCCAGGCCAAGTGGGACGACGTACAACTGATTCAGCGAACTTCCTGCTAGTGATTACCTCCTCTAGCGGATTCCGGTTAACGGGACAGGTCATGGCGTTGTACAGGCCCGTCTATTTGAATATTACCTTTCATATTTTATTGACTACCATTTCCCATAACTGCACACCCGCCCGCCAGACATACTTCAAAAGAAACACGCTAAGCGTGCATGATGTATTGAGTACTTTAATGTTAATAAAATCTCTTTTTATTGATTTTCATTTAAATATGGTATTATAGTTGTAATATTATTTTGATTTAAAATAGTGTCTTACATCTAGTACATTTATTTGAGCAGGTTTCTGTCGGATTCAGTGAGCATTATGAATTAGTTCCTGTGAAATATACATCGTAACAGCATCGGAATAATGTAGCCCTATTATCGTCCATTGCGACAGCGAGCTTGGCGATCTCCCTTATGTACCACGCTGTGTGCAAGCGGCTTAACATGGACATTTGGCTCAACATGTTTTTTCGACCCGTTCAGCTTCGAGTTAACCACCAGGGCTTATAGACAGATGATAAGCATAGTTGAAAGATTACGTACATTACAGAATAATGCATCATTCATGACACGCGCAATTACTTGGTCCAACAACGAGATGACAAGTAGGCCTAATGTCATCAACACATACTAATGCTGATTCCGTGATGACAAGTAGGCCTAATATCATAAACATATACTAATGCGGATTCCATGATGACAAGTAGGCCTAATATCATCAACATATACTAATGCGGATTCCATGATGACAAGTAGGCCTAATATCATCAACATATACTAATGCTGATTCCATGATGACAAGTAGGCCTAATATCATCAACATATACTAATGCTGTTTCCATGATCAGTAGCGTTATATTTAATGTAACATAGACATTGTTCGCGTTTATAATCTAACCTTCCTTCATTGACGAAAGTGCTCACCAGATAAGTCTAAATGCTGGAAAATGTTGTACCATATTGCGGGTCGGAGTTTCACCTAACGTCATGTTCATGAAATATAATACCAACCTATACTACTGGCGTCTGCGTGTTTCATAAGCGTTACGTTTATCTCTCTTTGGTGTTGCCGCCTCTCTCGCTCTCTCGCCCTCTCGCTCTATATTTCCATTAACTGATAAAGCAGACAGCTTTGTCGTTCGCTCGGTCGTAATGATTGCTTTTGGTTTTTCAGCATCGACCAGGAAGCGAGAAAACCATGCAGCTGATTCTCCGCGCCTGACTGTCTATGGATCTATCGATGCTCTGTCTAGGAGCCTCGCTCTCCACTTACTGAAGGTCGTATGTAACGAGTCCGCCGGGAGAAGGCGCCGTGAACATGGATGGTGACTGTTGCGCCACGTGGCGGCCATTGCTCGACTTGCAGCGGAACGTATCTTACAATATGAATGTGTCGTCAACGGCGACATCTACGCCCGTAGGCGTGCACTACGCTGGCGCCGAGACAATATGGAACATGAGCCAGGCGTACAAGGGCTACCACGGCTATCTGGCCGTCGCCGTGTGCATCTGCGGCATCATGGCAAACGCGTGCAACATCGTTGTGCTCACGCGCCACAACATGGTGTCAGCGACGAACTGCATCCTCACGGGTCTCGCCATCTCCGACAGCCTCACGATGGTCGCGTACCTGCCGTTTGCCCTGCATTTCTACTGCCTGTACGGCACGCACAAGTCGCCGGAGCGCAACTCGCTACCGGCCGTGCGCTTCCTATTCTTCTACGCGTGTTTCAGCGTCGTCGTGCACACCGTGTCGATCTGGCTCACCGTCACGCTGGCCGTCTTCCGCTACGTCAGTGTGCGCTACCCGCACTACCGCAAATGCCACTGCAGCGTGCAACGCGCCAAGCTCGCCATTCTGTTCGTGTGGCTCGCCACGCTCGTTGTGTGCGTGCCCAACCTGCTCGTGATGACGATCAACGAACTGCGAGACGTCAGCGGGTCGATGTGGATCGTCACGTTGCGCGTGGACACGCCGACGGAACGGTTCGTGCACTCGTTCAACTTCTGGATCCAGGCGGTCGTAGTCAAGCTGATTCCGTGCGGCGGGCTCACCGTGCTCAGTCTGCTCCTGATGCGGACCATGAAGAAGGTTCAGCGCGCGCGCCAGAAGATGCGCATGGCGAACTGCGTCGGCAACCCGCACCGGGAGCGCGCGACTAACCGCACGACGGCCATGCTGCTCACGGTCGTCGTGCTCTTCCTCATCACCGAGTTCCCGCAGGGCATCATGAGCCTGCTGAGCGGCCTCCTGCCGTCGTTCGTCGACGACGTGTACGGGCCGCTCGGCGACATCATGGACATCCTCGTGCTCATTAACACGGCCGTCAACTTCGTACTGTACTGCACCATGAGCAAGGACTTCCGCAATACCTTCTGCTACACGTTCTGCGGTATGACGCTCGACGACGACCACCGCCTGTCGACAGCACAGCGGACCAGCGCCGCCGCCTTGTGATCGCACAGAAGGCCACCGCCGCTTTGTGATCGCACAGCTGAGCAGCGCCGCCGTCTTGTGATCGCACAGCTGACCAGCGCCGCCGCCTTGTGATCGCACAGCTGACCAACGCCGCCGCCTTGTGATCACACAAAGGACAAGCGCCGCTGCCTTGTGATCGCACAGCTGACCAGCGCCGCCGCCTTGTGATCACACAGAGGATCAGCGCCGCCGCCTAGTTATCGTTTTCTCTGATATCTAGTCTTAGGCAGATGACGCCATGTGTTGTCAGGATATTGCCACATCACAAGTTGAACTTGACAACGTCCACTGGTCACATTGAATGTAGTACAGTAAAGAATGTGACAAGAAAATGGCCATTGCTACGTCAGTGTAACAGGAGTAGCATCTACATTGTGCGACACAGCGGTATATGTCAATGTATGTGGTTGGTTCCTGGGAAATGTCACACACCACACACACATGGAAGTTGAACTACACCAAACGTTGGCTCTTTGGTTGGTTCGGTATCAGGCCAAGGTAACGTATCGTCATCGCAAACCTGACTTCGCGAAGTAGCACGCTTTATGTTCCCACACAATGTGACCTCATCGCGTCGTATTCCTCGTGTACACAATACAATGCACCGACTGTTGTTAGCTGGGAGGCGAACCAGTGAGAAGCTATAAATATCGAGTGGTGTGAAGGAAACAGCGACGCTCCGAACGATCAAATCACCACTTCGTGCATGTCTAGTGGAACTGAACACTTCGTGTCGCCTGGAGACAGCAGCAGTAATGCAGGTTCTGTCGACAGAGACGGGGGGGGGGGCAGCTGTCGACTCGCGGACTTACAATGCGCCATGCACGCCACAGCGAGTGTAAGCCAATTAAGGCTGTAACCAGGTGAAGTGAAGCCAGGAGGTAACCCGGACGAATGTGCCGATATTCTCCTAGAACTGGCTGACCTGGCGACTTACAGTTACTCCAGTGTAAGGACGACGTACTCAGTATATGGTAATACACGGATGACACACACCTTCTTACTTGGCAACACACCAATGACGTGCACCTTTTACTTGGCAATACATCAATAACGTACACCTTCTTACTTGGCAATACACCAATGACGTACATCTTTTACTTAGCAATACATCAATAACGTACACCTTCTTACTTGGCAACACACCAATGACGTATATCTTTTACTTAGCAATACATCAATAACGTACACCTTCTTACTTGGCAACACACCAATGACGTGCACCTTTTACTTGGCAATACATCAATAACGTACACCTTCTTACTTGGCAATACACCAATGACGTACATCTTTTACTTAGCAATACATCAATAACGTACACCTTCTTACTTGGCAACACACCAATGACGTATATCTTTTACTTAGCAATACATCAATAACGTACACCTTCTTACTTGGCAACACACCAATGACGTGCACCTTTTACTTGGCAATACATCAATAACGTACACCTTCTTACTTGGCAATACACCAATGACGTACATCTTTTACTTAGCAATACATCAATAACGTACACCTTCTTACTTGGCAACACACCAATGACGTACATCTTTTACTTAGCAATACATCAATAACGTACACCTTCTTACTTGGCAACACACCAATGACGTGCACCTTTTACTTGGCAATACATAAATAACGTACACCTTCTTACTTGGCAATACACCAATGACGTACATCTTTTACTTGGCAATACATCAATAACGTACACCTTCTTACTTGGCAATACACCAATGACGTACATCTTTTACTTGGCAATACATCAATAACGTACACCTTCTTACTTGGCAATACACCAATGACGTGCACCTTTTACTTGGCAATACACCAATGACGTACACCTTCTTACCTGGCAATACACCAATGACGTACATCTTTTACATGGCAATACATCAATAACGTATCCTTCTTACTTGGCAATACACCAGTGACGTGCACCTTTTATTTGGCAATACATCAATAACGTACACCTTCTTACTTGGCAATACACCAATGACGTACATATTTTACTTGGCAATACATCAATAACGTACACCTTCTTACTTGGCAATACACCAATGACGTGCACCTTTTACTTGGCAATACACCAATGACGTACACCTTCTTACTTGGCAATACATCAATGACGTACATCTTTTACTGGGCAATACATCAATAACGTACACCTTCTTACCTGGCAATACACCAATGACGTACACCTTCTTACTTGGCAATACACCAATGACGTACATCTTTTACTTGGCAATACATCAATAACGTACACCTTCTTACTTGGCAATACACCAATGACGTGCACCTTTTACTTGGCAATACACCAATGTCGTACACCTTCTTACTTGGCAATACACCAATGACGTACACCTTCTTACCTGGCAATACACCAATGACGTACATCTTTTACTTGGCAATACATCAATAACGTACACCTTCTTACTTAGCAATACACCAATGACGTGCACCTTTTATTTGGCAATACATCAATAACGTACACCTTCTTACTTGGCAATACACCATTGACGTGCACCTTTTACTTGGCAATAAACCAATGACGTACACCTTCTTACTTGGCAATACACCAATGACGTACATCTTTTACTTGGCAATACATCAATAACGTACACCTTCTTACTTGGCAATACACCAATGACGTACACCTTCTTACTTGGCAATACACCAATGACGTACACCTTCTTACCTGGCAATACACCAATGACGTACACCTTCTTACCTGGCAATACACCAATGACGTACATCTTTTATTTGGCAATACATCAATAACGTACACCTTCTTACTTGGCAATACACCATTGACGTGCACCTTTTACTTGGCAATACACCAATGACGTACACCTTCTTACTTGACAATACACCAATGACGTACATATTTTACTTGGCAATACATCAATATCGTACACCTTCTTACTTGGCAATACACCAATGACGTACACCTTCTTACTTGGCAATACACCAATGACGTACACCTTCTTACTTGGCAATACTCCAATGACGTACACCTTCTTACTTGGCAATACACGGATGACGTACATCTTCTTACTTGGCAATACACGGATGACGTACACCTTTTTATTTGGCAATACACTAATGACGTACACCTTCTTACTTGGCAATACACCAATGACGTACACCTTCTTACTTGGCAATACACCAATGACGTACACCTTCTTATTTGGCAATACACCAATAAAGTACACCTTCTTATTTGGCAATACACCAATAAAGTACACCTTCTTATTTGGCAATACACCACTAATGACGTACACATTCTTTCTTGGCAATATATGGATGATGTACATCTTCTTACTTGGCAATACACCAATGACGTACATCTTTTACTTGGCAATACATCAATAACGTACACCTTCATACTTGGCAATACACCAAAGACGTACACCTTCTTACTTGGCAATACTCCAATGACGTACACCTTCTTACTTGGCAATACACGGATGACGTACACCTTCTTACTTGGCAATACACGGATGACGTACACCTTCTTATTTGGCAATACATTAATGACGTACACCTTCTTATATGTCAATACACCAATGACGTACACCTTCTTCCTTGGCAATATACTAATGACTACTCCTTCGTACTTGGAAACACACCAATAACGTATTCCTTCTTACTTGGTAATACACCAATGATGTACACCTTCTTACTTAGGAATATATCAATGACGTACACAATCTTACTTGAAAATACACGAATGATATACACATTTTTACTTGGCAATACAGGATTTAAGTACTCCTTACTTGACTTATTCCGTCTTATTTGGCAATACACGAATGACACATTCCTTCTTACTTGGCAATACACCAATGACGTATTCTTTATGACTTAGTTATACCCGGATGGCGTACACCTTCTTGCTTGGCAACACACGGATGACGTATTCCGTCTTATTTTGCAATGTACTCCTTCCAACTTGATAATACTGTGACGACGTATTTCTGTTGGCGACGCCGAGGTGGTTTGCCTTCCGGGAGCGACTGTCATAAATGGCTGCATCATAACGTAATGCTGTCAAATCAATGTACACACGTCATTATGTATATGTATATATGGTATTGCGTATATGTATGATTGTAGCTATACGAAATAGCCTCCATACGAAGCACACAATTCTCTACCTCGTACTGAAAGTCGCCTACTCAGTTTATAATATGTGCGAATGGGTGTGCGTGTGCTCGTACGCGTGTTTATGCGTGTGCGCTTCTTTCTGTTCTGTTGGTGGGTCAAGCGGGCACATAATGCAACAAATGCTAAATTGCATACATAAAACAAACCGTGCCGTTATCTAGCGTTATCTAAAACCAATAGCATTTCTCATCTCGATGTCAATACGTCAACGTTAACCCGTCGTGTTTATGATGTTACCAGGGTCGTTATGTCGCAGCATCTTGTATCTCTTACGATGGGCTTCACGAGCTAGTCACGTGATATGCTTTGTTTTACGCGCTTTGCTCGGCAACAACGTAGGAACTGATTTAATCCAGGGGCCAGTTTCATGAGCAGCTAAGAACGCCTACTTAACGCTTACGGCCGGGATAGACTAACAGTTTTCATCTGACCCGATCCGACCAGACCAGACCAGGCAAGACCAGATTTCTTCTACTGCAATGTACCCACTATACCGATCGACACCGACTATTCGAGGTCGGTGTGACGTCATAATCACGTAAACTTGGAAAGTTTTCACTACGTCGATAGTAGTAGCGGAGGTAGTCAGTATCGATCTGACGTGGTCTGGTCTGGCCTGGTCTGGTCTGGTCTGGTCTGGTCTGGTCTGGCGAAAGGTGCCAGTGTGTCTCGGCCTTAAGGTGATTAACTTAGTAAATTACGCGGTTTTTTTAATATTTTTTTTACGCTAATGCGTGACGGTACGAAATTGAGTCACTTTAAGCATGCTTCATGAAGCCGGCCTCTGGGAGAAAGCGATTGACAACAAAGCAAATTGGCCGCATGTGAACCACACCGACTATTTATGAGTTTCAGGTATTGTCACCTTTTATTAAAACGAACGGCGCTGTCTTTTCCGTGACCCGGAATCATAAACTCAGATGGTAACAGTATAAACAGGACATTCACTGACACAGCTGTACTTTGGCCCACGTGCTGTTTTGGTTGCGTGAACTAGAAATAATTCCAGGAACGTGCTGTTAGCCCAGTCTGCCCCCGCGGTACTGCTATACTCTTTACTATTTGAACGTTTTGTAAGTTTAAAGGGAGGAAGTCTGTTCCTAGTTTTTCATTTATTATTTAACATAATGTTTATTAAGACTGTAATAATTATGTTAAAGGTATACTGCCCACCAAATTGAGTTTAGTAAGCCCGTAACAACATTCGCAATTTGGAAGATACGACCCCGCAGCTTGTTCAAATAGTAAACAAAACACCCGGTTTCAAAACTATTAGCAACACGGCCGAGTCGAGCTGAATTAACTACAATACCCTTTGGTGTTCAACAATTTACCCCCAGTTTTCCAGACTTCCTGTTACAAATTACTGCGCCCGCTAATTCCGGATAGAGGAATTGACTGGATCCCCTTAAAAGCAATGTATGTTTAAAAAGGGGGACAGAAAAGGTCGGTTTAAACTTGCAAGACTTGATTCAGTGAGCACCTATCGTTACTGGCGTCACGCTGTATGAGGTCTTAGTGAACTGTGCAGTACCAGGTTGACGTCACCGAGTGCTTCAGTGACGCAACTCCATGCGTTTACACTAATACAGGTTCCTATATTGACATTTACGAAAATATATTACGAAAGAATAATCGGCTGCAAGTTGTTACTTTTTACCGCAGTTGTCTATTCATATTAACCGTTATATTCGCTGAAACATCCGGACGGCACTTGGCGAAATAACCAGATTACCAATATTCATTATGTCAAGACATCTTCAGTAATCATTATGTCATGATATCGTCTGTGTTCGATGCGTCAAAATCTCCTCAGTTTCGTACGAGCGCACGATGGTCTGTTCATATTGGGCAGTCACGTGGTGCTAGCACTAACGACTGTCTGCTACAAAACGTTGTTTGTATGGGTGTAAAAATGTATATATTATATAGTTGTACGTTATCCATTCATTAAATGCATATGTCTTCAAACGTTGTAATATCCGTACGTATAGTTATTGTTTGGCTATCCGAAAACTTGACGCATTTTTCGACGTACGAGTCAACTGAAAAGGGCGCTTGGGCCAACCTCGATTTTGCTGACATAACTATATGTCTGCCTAAATGTAATACTTCAGTGATTTAATTCAATCATTCCACATCTTCCCAGGCACACGAATAGGTCTGGGATGATGTGGAATGATCGGGCTATCAAATTTAGGCAAAACCATAGTTGTAATGGAAAAATCGAAGGGTGCCCGGATTCTACACAAGTGACCTAAAACGATATACTTGCTTGACGTCTTGGAGCTGCGGTCTGGAGTCTGGAGCAGAATGTGTGTGCGTTATATCAAATGGCGGTGATGTCGTCTCGGTAGCCTACTCCATCATGCCTCCCGTAGAGTTATAACACCATCATACCCGTTCTTATCTGTCCTTATCGCAGCGATGGGCACGAATGAAACAAGTCAACACTCAATATTCAGGAATTAATATTTGTGATATCGCATGTAAAATAATAAAATTACCAGACAAGATTTAACGACTGTACGTAAGCATTCACGCACACACACATACGCACGCGCGCGCATACACACACATACACACGCACTTACGCTCGCACGCATGCTCTCTCACACACAGACACAGACACACACAGACACACACATACACACACAGACACACACAGACACACACAGACACACACAGACACACACCACACAGACACACACACACACACACACACACACACACACACACACACACACACACACACACACACACACACACACACACACACACACACACACACACACACACACACACACACACACACGCACACACACACACACACACACACACACACACACACACACATACACACACACACACACACACACACGCACACACGCACACACGCACACATACACACGCACACACACACGCACGCGCACAGACACGCAAGCGCACACACACAGACACATACATTCACACACACGCACACACACACGCGCACGCACGCACACGCACAAACAAACGCATTCACACACCACACGCGCGCGCACACACACGCACACACGCACACGCGCACACACGCACACGCGCACACACGCACACGGGAGAATGGGACGGGGAGGGGTGGGCGAGGGCAGTGAGAGAGAGGACGAGAGAAGGGGCGAGGATAACGGAGAGAGAGAGAGAGAGGGGGAGACGGAGAGGGTGGGGGGAATCGAGAGAGAGAGAGAGGGAGTGAGAATGAGAGGAGTGACAAACTGACAGACATACAGACAGACGCACATAGATAACACAAACGTAAATATGAGGATTGATAGATATCGTTGATACACGAAACGTGTTTCATTCACGCATATTGTGTTTTGTGTTGAAGAAACACTTATTTCTGCTGATTTGTTAGTGAAACTAAATATATAATACACAACCGATAAACCGCACCGTGACTCTCTAATAATGCCAAGCAGTGTTTGTTGACATGCCACGATCGATGCTTTATCAGAAGGTCAAAGTTTTTGTGAGGACGTGTATTGATTGTCAGGCTGCCTATAGGCAATTTTACTTTTCTGTATTTTAATTAACATAAAGCTGCAAAGGGCAGGTCTCATGGGTACGAAGGTCGTACTCTGACTGAGCAGTCGCTACCTTTGTGGACGCAGGCATAATTGGTGTGTTTGTTCGACTTTGAGGAACCTAATGGTACGAACACTGCATGGGTTGCCGAAACAACGTAGTTCCGCGCTATAATCTAGAAGGCTACGGCAGGCAGGCTTGCTCGGTGTCTGGACCAACACTTTGGAACTGTTTGCCAGAAAACATTCGTCAAACAGACATCCTGACTAGGTTCAAGATTTTCCTTATAACTCATTTATTTAAGCTGGCTTATTTTACTGAGGTATCTATGTTATTTATTTATTTATATTTTATTATATAATATAATATTTTAATAAATGTTAATATATTATGACTATTTATGTAATTTTCTTAATATTTTAGACACTGTCATACATCTTAATTACTTAATATATATATATATATATAGTTTTTTAATGTTAATCTAATATTATATTTTCCAGGGTATATAATATTATATTTCTTAAACATTTCTTATAATTCCATGTACGTTTCATAATGTGTATACGCGCCTATGATCGGGCTGATCCTGGATATATAAGGCGCTACAGAAATGTAATTAATAATAATAATAGTGAACAGATATGTACATGCTGGCACAAGTATCTCAGAAGGCTGGTTGCACACCGATCAAAAAAGGTTGGACTCTCGGCAAACAAAAGACGTCCTTGTTCAACTGCCATCTTGTTTTTTTTTTTCTGTGGGTGGTAATCTTGTTAAATCGGGTTAATTCTTGATTCCTTCTTCCGGACACCATATGTCATCGTTGTCAGACGGCAGCGAAACAGACAACAGCCATAGCTATAAGAACGATGAAAATAAATGCATTCGGATGACAACATCGATCACAATATAGGAATCAATAGTCGGGAAAATCCAAACAGACGACACGGAGAGAAGATGGACGGAGAGGCTCAAAGTGTCTCTATCATCTACCTGCGCATGGAAGAAAGAAACATTTAATGGCGATTCCACGTCGACGGCATCATCCATCAAAACACAAAGATGCAATTACTGTTACGTTCACTTTTAATGCCGTTAGCGATATTGGTAGTCACGCAAAATAGCGCTTAGTAATAACTATGTATCGGGGACAACCAGGCTGCGCGGAACTAAAGGCTTTGTTTCGTGGGCCGCGGAAATGGGGCCATTTCTTTCGGTAGCGGACCGCCTATAATAATTACTTGAGCGATTTCCAGTTCTGAAACTTGATCATCTGGAAGTTATTACAGCTTGACGTGGTGGCCCGTAAAATCGATACCATAAAATTTTAGCTAGCTGTACGCTGTGTAACGTAAAACTATGCTATTCTTTAGCTGGCCATTCTAATGACGCTCGCGCGTGGTCTTAGGGTTGTACGGGTGTGTTCAGTGGTTAATGGCGTTCCAGTACGAGTGGATCCGTTTGAGAGAGAG